>OZ024928.1:59990688-61190688 GCA_964017235.1 Sabellastarte sp. h YS-2021
AAAGTAGGCCAAAGTTCACCAATCCCCTTAGCATAGGACATTGTTGTACCACCCAGTGGGTCAAAAATTCGCTCGAAATTGCTCTATCTCTTACGGTTTGCAAGATATTTGTGATTTTTCGCATTTTCACTAAAAGTAGCAATAAAGTAGCCACTACTCACTTGTGCATTGAGCAACAGTTGTGAAACTTCAATATGTTACAGTTCACAAAAAAGTAGATGAACAACATATTTGAGAGAAATTATGTAGCTGCAATACTTTTGAAGATATAAGCCATTTACTCATTATGGTTATCATTAAAAATTGACAAAGTAGCTATTACTCACTTAGCTATGGAGATACACTTCCAACTACTGACCATGTTGTAGCTGTGGAGAAAGTAGCTGAACAGCATATTGCAACAAAATACTCTAAATGCAATAGTTTGAGAGTTATAAGCCATATAATTACATTAGGTAAAATTGCTATTACTCACTCAAAAGTAGGCCAAAGTTCAGCAATCCCCTTAGCATAGGACATTGTTGTACCACCCAGTGGGTCAAAAATTCGCTCGAAATTGCTCTATCTCTTACGGTTTGCGAGATATTTGTGATTTTTCACATTTTCACTAAAAGTAGCAATAAAGTAGCCACTACTCACTTGTGCATTGAGCAACAGTTGTGAAACTTCAATATGTTACAGTTCACAAAAAAGTAGATGAACAACATATTTGAGAGAAATTATGTAGCTGCAATACTTTTGAAGATATAAGCCATTTACTCATTATGGTTATCATTAAAAATTGACAAAGTAGCTATTACTCCCTTAGCTATGGAGATACACTTCCAAACTACTGACCATGTTGTAACTGTGGAGAAAGTAGCTGAACAACATATTGCAACAAAATACTCTAAATGCAATAGTTTGAGAGTTATAAGCCAGATATATACATTAGGTAAAAGTGCTATTACTCACTCAAAAGTAGGCCAAAGTTCACCAATCCCCTTAGCATAGGACATTGTTGTACCACCTGGTGGGTCAAAAATTCGCTCGAAATTGCTCTATCTCTTACGGTTTGCGAGATATTTGTGATTTTTCACATTTTCACTAAAAGTAGCAATAAAGTAGCCATTACTCACTTGTACATTGAGCAACAGCTGTGAAACTTCAATATGTTACAGTTCACAAAAAAGTAGATGAACAACATATTTGAGAGAAATTGTGTAGCTGCAATACTTTTGAAGATATAAGCCATTTACTCATTATGGTTATCATTAAAAATTAACAAAGTAGCTATTACTCACTTAGCTATGGAGATACACTTCCAAACTACTGACCATGTTGTAGCTGTGGAGAAAGTAGCTGAACAACATATTGCAACAAAATACTCTAAATGCAATAGTTTGAGAGTTATAAGCCATATAATTATATTAGGTAAAAGTGCTATTACTCACTCAAAAGTAGGCCAAAGTTCAGCAATCCCCTTAGCATAGGACATTGTTGTACCACCCAGTGGGTCAAAAATTCGCTCGAAATTGCTCTATCTCTTACGGTTTGCAAGATATTTGTGATTTTTCGCATTTTCACTAAAAGTAGCAATAAAGTAGCCACTACTCACTTGTGCATTGAGCAACAGTTGTGAAACTTCAATATGTTACAGTTCACAAAAAAGTAGATGAACAACATATTTGAGAGAAATTATGTAGCTGCAATACTTTTGAAGATATAAGCCATTTACTCATTATGGTTATCATTAAAAATTGACAAAGTAGCTATTACTCCCTTAGCTATGGAGATACACTTCCAAACTACTGACCATGTTGTAGCTGTGGAGAAAGTAGCTGAACAACATATTGCAACAAAATACTCTAAATACAATAGTTTGAGAGTTATAAGCCAGATATATACATTAGGTAAAAGTGCTATTACTCACTCAAAAGTAGGCCAAAGTTCACCAATCCCCTTAGCATAGGACATTGTTGTACCACCCAGTGGGTCAAAAATTCGCTCGAAATTGCTCTATCTCTTACGGTTTGCAAGATATTTGTGATTTTTCGCATTTTCACTAAAAGTAGCAATAAAGTAGCCACTACTCACTTGTGCATTGAGCAACAGTTGTGAAACTTCAATATGTTACAGTTCACAAAAAAGTAGATGAACAACATATTTGAGAGAAATTATGTAGCTGCAATACTTTTGAAGATATAAGCCATTTACTCATTATGGTTATCATTAAAAATTGACAAAGTAGCTATTACTCACTTAGCTATGGAGATACACTTCCAACTACTGACCATGTTGTAGCTGTGGAGAAAGTAGCTGACCAGCATATTGCAACAAAATACTCTAAATGCAATAGTTTGAGAGTTATAAGCCATATAATTACATTAGGTAAAATTGCTATTACTCACTCAAAAGTAGGCCAAAGTTCACCAAACCAAAAATCTTTTGAAGAGCGTAAAAATTCATTAGGACAAGTAATTTACCAAAAATGTGTAACTGTAGTAGTTTGAGAAAACTGCGTGACCCAAGCACGCACGCACACACATGGTGCAAATTATAATCTCCCGCCGGCAAACTGGGCGGGAGATAATGAGAACCTGAAAATAGCTATTGCTCAGCTATGCCAATGAGCTACAGGTCTGTAATTTTACTATGTTATAGCTGACCCAAAAGTAGGTGACTATCAGATTTAAACAAAATACTGTAAATGGAAAAGTTTTCAAGTTACAACTGATTTACTCAACAGTGAGAACCTGAAAATAGTTATTGCTCAGCTATATAATGAGCTATAGAGGTCTGCAATTTCACTATGTTATAGCTGACCAAAAATTAGGTGAATAACATATTAAAAACAAAATACTCTAAATTTGAAAATTTTAATTACTTAAATGTAGCTTTTGTAGCTACAAGCTTACCATGTGGGACTGAATGCTGTTCTCGGATGGCCGCCAGGCCCGGCCAACGTCTAAGAAAACCAGTAAGCTAAAAAGACATTTATTGGTGGCCGTAGCCTCAGGTTGTCGTCACGTGACCTACCCCATTTGTCTTCTCCTTTCTCGTTGAAATTTTAACCCATACACCCTCAGCTGTAATACAGTGGGGAGGACGGGTGGGACTCTTCTCAGTCCCACATGGTAAGCTTGTAGCTTATAAAAGCTACATTTAAGTAATTAAAATTTTCAATTTTATTACGCTACAATAGCTTACCATGTGGGACTGAATGCTGAATCCAACCGCCTGGAGGCGGGATTACAGCTGAGACTGGAAGATATGTCTGTTTTCTCTTAGATTTTAGATAGAATAAGGAGAATGAAAGTTATAAAATACCAGTCTGAGTCCCGTTTACAGTGCCCCACACCCGAGGGCTAGGGCTGTAAGAAGCCAAAAAACCGAAAAAATGATTGACAGTGCTAATAAACTGTCTGGGTGTTTTGACAGGAGAAAGAGGTGTAGCCGAAGAACACTTAGGTGGGGTAAAGCCCCGTGGGCTATCACGGAAGGAATCTGAGCCTAAGGCTCAGAGATACCAAACTTCTTGCCACCCAAAAGAGATTAATGACAACCTTAAGGTCCTTAATACATTATACAATTAATACTAAAGCTAAAGAGTATAAAGAACATAAAGACCTTACCCGAAACACCCTGATGAGGTAAATCTACACCTAGACCCTGGGATTAGACTCCTGAAGACTTGGCTGTAGCGGATGTGTCCCCCCCCCCCCTTTTTTCTTTCCGAGGATGACTGTTCTGAGGGGAAGGGTCTAAGACCTGTTGTGCCGCTACTACTGGCCCCAGATACATATTGTTGTCGTTGTCTGACCAAGTAAGGTCTTTTAGGTAAAAATTTGTAAATGTGTTGTGAGCTTTCCAGTGACAGGCTTGCATGATTTGATCCACCAATACCCCACCGTAAAAGGCCTTAGAGGCCGCGAAAGCCCTAATGTCATGCGCTTTAACTTGGACCAGGTCCAAGGCTTGTTGGTCTGCTTGTTTATGACAAAGTAGAATGGTTTGTTTCAACCAAGAAGAGAGAGTAGCGGGTCTGATGTCTGAGGTATGTCCTTTCTTGAAGGAGATGAAAAGGAGGGACCGAGACCCTCTCAGGTCTTTGGTTCGATCCAAATAGTACCTCAGGGGCCGCACCGGACACAGGGTCCTGTCTTCTTTGAATTGTCTATCTACAATGGTAGTCAAAGCAGGAATAGTCACTGGAGACACACTTTGAGAACCTTCTCTTGCTAGTTGGTTTTTGGCTATAAAGTCAGACGGGAACAAGCCAACCTTTTCCCGTTGGCCTAGATTAGATACTTTGTTTGCAACCCAGGCATGGATTTCGCTGCGGCACTTGCCGGAGGCCAAAGCTAGCAAGAAAGCAGTTTTGAGAGTAAGATGTTTGAGGTCTGTGTCTTTCATAGGCTCAAAGGGTGCTTTTGTGAGCTCATTAACAACAACAGAAAGGTTCCACTTAGGAAGATTTCTGGAACTTTTGGGACGATCCCTGTGGAAACTGGAGAGTAACCTATGAAGGCCTGCATTATGTGCAAGATGGTGGGCCGTTGGGTCCAAAGTGTCAACAATGGCAGTCCTGTAACCATCAATGGTCGAGGGGCGCCTGTTTAGGTCTTGGTACAGGTACATGAAAAAATTTGTTTCACAGATGGAGAGGAGAAATCCACCGAATTTTCTCTGCACCATTTTTCAAATAGACCGCTGAGGGGCAGCAATTTTCTCTGCCACCTCCACAGAGAAGCCTTGTTCTTGGAGTTGTCCACTCCTAGACACCAGGCGTGGAGGTTGAGATGTTGCAGATTGTTGTGGAACACATACTTCTGGGACTGTTTGAGTAGAGTTGTTGACACCGGGAGTTGTAGTGGGATCTCTGTTGAGAGCTGCACTAGGTCCCAAAACCAGGGCATCCCTGGCTAGCCTGGGACTATTACTATGATCAGGCAGTGGCATTGCCTGATTTTTTGGATCACCCTGTGAAGGAGAGCCGTCGGAGGGTAAGCATAAGCAGTGAGACCCATCCAGTTTATGTTCAGAGCATCTATGTCCCAGGCCTTTGGCAGAGGGAGTTTGTGGTTCAGATGAGTGGCAAACAGGTCTACATGAGGGGTGAACCATTTGTGGCAGATCTGTTTGAACACCTGTGGATGCAGTGACCATTCTGTTGACTGCACTTGGTTGGACCTGGATAGGAGGTCGGCCATCACATTCAGACACCCTGGAATGTGTTTGGCTTTTAATGTTATGTGATAGCGGTGACACCATGTCATGATCTTCCACAGGAGAGCGTACATCTCTACTGAGTGAGTTCCTCCTTGTTTGTTTATGTAGGGTACCACTGTCGAGTTGTCCGTTGCAACTAGAACTGTTTGGGTTTCCCCTGTTGGAGGAAAACGATTGGTTACTGCTTTGAGAGGAGTTGCCCCCATAGGGATGTTTCCTGTAGGAGCCTTTTTTCTTGTGGGGACCACGAAAGGGCTTGTTCTGGTAGGGTCCGAAACCCTGAGAGTCTTTTGAGGTGCCTTTTTAAAGAAGGAAGTCTTCACTTTCCTTGACTAGTTGAGACTTGAACAAGGAAGATGGCCACAAGGGTCATTTCGGCTTCGCGCCTAAGCAAGCCAGTGTTGCCCATGGAATATAACTCCCTCTGGAGTATATGAGCAAGGGATTTGCTGAGGCAAGTCAAGGCCCTGTGCTGGATAAGAAGTGTCTTGTTCCAAATATCCAGGTAATCACAGGCTTCCTTGTATCCACGCTTTGCTACCTTTTCAGGGTCGGCACCTTTTCTAATTTGGTTTTTGACCTTCTTGAAGGTCGACTTCAAACTATGCTGGCACTTTTCCAGAGTGGAATTGCAGGAAGAAGTCTTGGCAAAGGTGGTAGAAAAGTTAAGCATGGAGATATTTTGTCTTGCCTGGTGTTCCAATTCTTTGAGAATTGGTAGGGGAACCTTGCCCATAGGGGCCCCAGAGGGCTTAGGACAAATACAGATCTTGGCAAAGTCTGTACAGTAGAACCTCTATTATCCGCCCCTCTTGGGAGAGTAAAAATTAGGTCGGATAATAGAAAGGTCGGATAATAGGAATGCTAAAATAACAGGCTTAAATGGAGTTGGGAGAGTGGATCTAAGGTTGGATAATTGAAAATTCGGATAATAGAGGGTCGGATAATGGAGGTTCTACTGTATTTAGTTCTTGTATCTTGTCTTCGTAACAAGGTTGTCAAGGCTCATGACGGCAGTAGAAGACCTGGGTAAGGAGTCCCTAGGGTCTGGAAGTTTAAGGATACGCCTAAGGTATCCAGCTCCTTTGAATACTGAGAGGGGATGTCAGACAGAACTACTTCCCTGTAGTAAGCAGGATCTGGGTCATGTTGAGGATGGTCTTGATCAGTGTAGGTCTTCCCAGAAGGTTTTGGAGACCTATGTCTGAGCTCAGAGGACTGATCCTCCTCTGAGGAAGAAGGTAAATATCTGGACCTAGTTTTGTGTTTTGATTTATCATTATGTTTCTTGGCGCTGCTAGGGGCAGGCCGAGGATCGACAGATTGATCAGAGTAGTGGTCCGAGGCAGAGCTCGGGACCACATCATACTGTTTGAAAGAGTGAAAAGACTTTTTTGGTTTAGCCGAGGGCAACCTCGAGGGTTCGACAGAACTAATATTGTGACTCGAGGCGTCATCGACGCGACTAGAATGAGAGTCGAGGCGTGGAGGTAAGGCTGGGCCATAATCAACGTCCATCGACTCGACAGGATTAGTACTCAGGGGGGTCCAGACGAGTATTAGATGGGCCACGTTTTAAGGCCGAAGCGGAGGTGTGATCTACCTCCACTTGTGAAGAAGTTTTACGGAGAGATTTCTGAAAATCTTCTCAAAGGGACTTCATTGCCTCTAAAATATTTGCCTGGAAAGCACCCATCTTTTGGTCTAGTTGAATGTCTAGCCGAGATCCCAAGGACTTCTCGAGCTTTGTTTCTAATTTCTGCTGTAAATCAGTACCTGGAGTTGGTGGGACAGTTTTAGCTGGAGTTTTTAATGATAAAGCCTCGAAGGCAAGAGGTTGAGGGCGAGGCGGGGGAAGTAAATAGATGGTCAGCAGCACTCTCGAGGTCTGCTTGTACATGTCTGAATTTTTACTATGTTATAGCTGACCCAAAAGTAGGTGAACAACATAAAATACTGTAAATGCAGTAGTTTTCAAGTTACAACGGATTTACTCAATAGTGAGAACCTGAGAATAGCTATTGCTCAGCTATGCCATGAGCTATAGGTCTGTAACTTCACTATGTTATAGCTGACCCAAAAGCAGGTGAACAACATATTTTAACAAAATACTCCAAATGCAATATTTTTCAAGTTACAACTGATTTACTCAACAGTCAGTACCTGAAAATAGTTATTGCTCAGCTATGTAATGAGCTACAGGTCTGCAATTTCACTATGTTATAGCTTACCAAAAATTAGGCGAATAACATATTTAAACAAATACTCTAAATGCAATAGTTTTCAAGTTAGAACTGATTTACTCAACAGTGATAACCTCAAAGTAGCTATTACTCAGCTATGCACTGAGCTACAGGTCTGAAATTTTACTATGCTGTAGCTGACCCAAAAGTAGCTGAATAACATATTTATACAAAACTAGAGGATCGCTCGCAAAAAAAAAAAGATAATGTTTTTGCATAGCAAAAACAAAGCGTCCCGAAAAGGATATAAAGGTGAGTGATAAAGTATTAAGAAAATGCTTCGTTTCTAGCCTTATACTGTTGTGGCAACCAAAGTCACCGCAGTCTGCTCTATCTAGCACGGTTTTCAAGATATAAGCATTTTGAGTAGGTGAATAATTAGCTATGGGTCTGAAACTTCACCAAGTGAAAGCTCTCCTAAAAGTAGGTGAATGAGTTATTTGAGAAAAATTGGCTATCTGCAATACTTTTAGAGATAATTCGCATTTACTCATTTTGAGTAGGTGAGTAATTAGCTATGGGTCTAAAACTTCACCATGTGAAAGCTCTCCCACAAGTAGATGAATGAGTATTTGATAAAAATTGGGTATCCGCAATACTTTTACAGATAATTAGCATTTACTCATTTTGAGTAGGTGAATAAATAGGTATGGGTCTGAAACTTCACAGAGTGAAAGCTCTCCCAAAAGTAGGTCAATGAGTTATTTGAGAAAAATTGGCTATCTGCAATACTTTTAGAGATAATTCGCATTTACTCATTTTGAGTAGGTGAGCAATTAGCTATGGGTCTGAAACTTCACCAAGTGAAAGCTCTTTGGGATAGCTGCTCTGCAGAGATACCCTGAAGATAAAAAATTTCGTCGAAATCGCTCTATGTAGCACGGTTTTCAAAATATTAGCATTTTTGTGTTTTGCAATTTTTGCGAAAAATTCGAAAATTCAAAATGGCCGCCATTTTTGGTGAGACAAAATTTTTTTTCAAAATTGGGATAACTACTCTGCAGAGATGCCCTGTGGGCCAAAAATTTCGTCGAAATCGCTCTATCTAGCACGGTTTTTGAGATATAAGCATTTTTGTGTTTTGCAATTTTTGCGAAAAATTCGAAAATTCAAAATGGCCGCCATTTTTTGCGAGAAATTTTTTTTTGAAAATTGGCATGGCTACTCTGCAGAGATACCCTATGGATCAAAAATTTCGTCGAAATCGCTCTATCTAGCACGGTTTTCGAGATATAAGCATTTTTATGTTTTGCAATTTTGCGAAAAATTCGAAAATTCAAAATGGCCGCCTTTTTTTGCGAGATAAAATTTTTTTCAAAATTGGGATAACTACTCTGCAGAGATACCCTATGGGTCAAAAATTTCGTTGAAATCGCTCTATCTAGCACGGTTTTCGAGATATAAGCATTTTTGTGTTTTGCAATTTTTGCGAAAAATTCGAAAATTCAAAATGGCCGCCATTTTTAGCAAGACAAAATCTTTTTGAAAACTGGCATGGCTACTCTGCAGATACCCTGTGAGTCAAAAATTTCGTCGAAATCGCTCTATCTAGCACGGTTTTCGAGATGTAAGCATTTTTACGTTTTGCAATTTTGCGAAAAATTCGAAAATTCAAAATGGCCGCCATTTTTTGCGAGAAAATTTTTTTTTGAAAATTGGCATGGCTACTCTGCAGAGATACCCTGTGGGTCAAAAATTTCGTCGAAATCGCTCTATCTAGCAGGGTTTTCGAGATATAAGCATTTTTATGTTTTGCAATTTTTGCGAAAAATTCGAATATTCAAAATGGCCGCGATTTTTGGCGAGACAAATTTTTTTTTCAAAATTGGGATAACCACTTTGCCGAGATACCCTGCGGGTCAAAAATTTCGTCGAAATCGCTCTATCTAGTACGGTTTTCGAGATATAAGCATTTTTATGTTTTGAAATTTTTGCGAAACATTCGAAAATTCAAAACGGCCGCCATTTTTGGCGAGAGAAATTTTTTTTCAAAATTGGGATAACTACTCTGCAGAGATACCCTGTGGGTCAAAAATTTCGTCGAAATCGCTCTATCTAGCACGGTTTTCGAGATATAAGCATTTTTGTGTTTTGCAATTTTTGCAAAAAATTCGAAAATTGAAAATGGCCGCCATTTTTGGCAAGAGAAATTTTTTTTTCAAAATTGGGATAACTACTCTGCAGAGATACCCTGGGGGTCAAAAATTTCGGCGAAATCGCTCTATCTAGCACGGTTTTCGAGATATAAGCATTTTTGTGTTTTCCTTATTTGGAAAATTCATAATGATTAATTAATCATTAATTACTCGGCCATTTCTTAACCAATCAATGCCAAAATCTAATGATTTCCAGATTTTAATAGAATGAATGTATTTGCCAAGTTTCAGGTGAATTGATAAAATTTTTTTCATTTTATCATCCAGACAAGCTTCCCCATCAAAAAAAGACATTTTTGGTCATGTGACCTCTCTGATTGGTTGAAATGTCACTGCAGCATATTCAAAAAAATTCCCCAAGGCTACTGCCTAAACCTGCCAAATTTGAAAAGAATCCGCCTAACGGTTACAGAGTTATAAGGAAAACCAAATGCGGAGCCGGCGGAGCCTGAAGGTCTCCCATACACAAACAAGCGTCCCTATGCAATAGTTTTCAAGTTATAGGTGATTTTACTCATTATGGGAGGTACTGAAAAGTCAGAAAGTAGCTATTACTCACTTAGCTATTGGGATAGACACTCAAGTTACTCACCATGTTGTAGCTATGAAAAAAGTAGTTGAATAACATATTTTAACAAAATGCTCTAACTGCAATACTTTTCAAGTTATAAGTTTTTAGCGCATGATTTCATGAATTTTATTGCATTAAAAATTATTTTAAAAATTAATAAAGTTAAGAGAGATTCAGGTCTAATTCTCACACAAGGTAATCTACTAGTGGCCTAGTACATATATGCAAGATATGAGAAAAATCCCTGCAATAGTGGATGAGAAAATTGTGATAAAGGGTTGAAATTTTCACATTTTGGGTGGGGGTACCTGACTTGTAATGACTCTGGGGAACACAGAAACGAACAGATCTGCATGGCTTGAACAATTTTTCATCCTCGATAGTTAAGGTATCTTTTTAAAACAAGAGGAGAGTGCCCGTGAACGGGCACTGTGTCAGCTGACTGAGTGTTTTTGATTTGTGAAGGTGATTAGAGGACAGAATAATTATCAGGAAAAGGGCTGTACAGAAATACAGTAAATGGTAACTGAACAGCAAGTTCGAAAGAAATTCCGAAGCTGACAGAAGAAAAGGATAAAAAAGTTGTGCCCTGTAAATGGTATTATGAAGGAAAATAACAAGGTAATTGTTTAAGTGTCAAAAATAGGTTAAAACATATTTAAAGAAATACTACAAATGCAATATCCTCGTTCGACCTTGAAGAAGGGGTCCAAGGTCAAATCTAACCACACAAATACATTCCCAGCCCATGATTTCCTATGGTTTACCATTCCAAACCTCTAGGACCAATTATAAATGAGTTATAAGCACTTTTAAGCTTGGCTATCCTCATTTGACCTTGAAGGAGGGGTCCAAAGGTCAAATCTGACCATACCAAAAGATTCCGAGCCAATGATTTCCTATGGGATGGTTTACCATCCCAAATCTCCGTCACCAATAATAAGCGAGTTGTAGGCACTTTCAATTTTCGCTATCCTCATTTGACCTTGAAGGAGGGTTCCAAGGTCAAATCGGACCATATCAACAGATTCACAGCCCATGATTTCCTGTCTGTTTACCATCCCAAAACTCTGGGACCAATAATAAGCGAGTTATAAGCACTTTTAAGTTTGGCTATCCTTGTTTGACCTTGAAGGAGGGTTCATTGAAGGTCAAATCTGACCACACCAAAAGATTCCCACCCCATGATTTCCTACAGGTTGGTTTATCATCCCAAACCTCTAGGATCAATAATAAGGGAGATATAAGCACTTTTCATGACTGACAAAAAACACCCGTGGCCACCATCTTGTTTCTCAAAATGAGGCCCAAAATATTCCCAGACAACATTTTATGGTTATTAATATATACTGCAAACTTATGAAAGCTAGCTATAATATTTTTTTTCATCAGAGCAGTAATGGTGAAATCTCTCTCTACACACTGCGGCTATCCAGTGGATACAATGATTTACTCAACAGTGAGAACCTGAAAGTAGCTATTGCTCAGCTATGCCATGACATAGAGGTCTGCAATTTCACTATGTTATAGCTGACCAAAAATTCTGTGAATAACATATTTAACAAATTACTCTAAATGTAATAGTTTTCAAGTTACAACTGATTTACTCAACAGTGAGAACCTCAAAGGAACTATTACTCAGCTATGCAATGAGCTACATGTCTGAAATTTTACTATGTTATAGCTAACCCAAAAGTAGGTGAACAACATATTTAAGCAAACTACTGTAAATGCAATAGTTTTCAAGCTACAACTGATTTACTCAATAGTGAGAACCTGAAAATAGCTATTGCTCCGCTATGCCATGAGCTATAGGTCTGTAATTTCACTATGTTATAGCTGACCCAAAAGTAGGTGAACAATATATTTTAACAAAATACTCCAAATGCAATATTTTTCAAGTTATAGCTGATTTACTCAACAGTCAGTACCTGAGAATAGCTATTGCTCAGTTGTGCCATGAGCTATAGGTCTATAATTTCACTATGTTATAGCTGACCCAAAAGTAGCTGAATAACATATTTGCACAAATTTCTGTAAATGCAATAGTTTTCCAATTATAACTGATTTACTCAACAGTGAGAACTTCAAAGTAGCTATTACTCAGCTATGAAATGAGCCACAGGTCTGAAACTTCACTATGTTATAGCTGACCCCAAAATAGGTGACTAACATATTGAAACAAAATACTCTAAATGCAATAGTTTTCAAGTTATAAGTGATTTACTCAACAGTGATAACCTAAAAGTAGCTATTACTCAGCTATGCCATGAGCTACAGGTCTGAAATTTTACTATGTTATAGCTGGCCCAAAAGTAGCTGAATAACATATTTATACGATATTTATACGATATTTATATCTCTAAATGCAATAGTTTTTAAGTTACAAGTAATTTTACTCATGATGGAAGTTACTGAAAAGCCCAAAAGTAGCTATTACTCACTTAGCTATTGAGACAGACACCCAACTTACTCACCATATTGTAGCTATGAAAAAAGTAGCTGAATAACATATTTTAACAAAATGCTCTAAATGCAACACTTTTCAAGTTATAAGTGATTTACTCAACAGTGATAACCTAAAAGTAGCTATTACTCAGCTATGCCATGAGCTACAGGTCTGAAATTTTACTATGTTATAGCTGACCCAAAAGTAGCTGAATAACATATTTATACGAAATTCTCTAAATGCAATAGTTTTCAAGTTATAAGTGATTTACTCAACAGTGATAACCTAAAAGTAGCTATTACTCAGCTATGCCATGAGCTACAGGTCTGAAATTTCACTATGTTATAGCTGGCCCAAAAGTAGCTGAATAACATATTTATACGAAATTCTCTAAATGCAATAGTTTTTAAGTTACAAGTGATTTTACTCATAATGGAAGTTACTGAAAAGCCCAAAAGTAGCTATTACTCACTTAGCTATTGAGACAGACACCCAACTTACTCACCATATTGTAGCTATGAAAAAAGTAGCTGAACAACATATTTTCACAAAATGCTGTAAATGCAACACTTTTGAAGTTATAAGTGATTTAGTGCATGATTTCATGAATTTTAATGCATTAAAAATTATTAAAAAAATTTATTAAAAAAAAAGTAAGATAGATCCAGGTCTCATACTCACACAAGAGAATCTACCTCTGGCCTAGTACATATATACAAGATATGAGAGAAATCCCTGCAATAGTCACTGAGAAAATTGTGATAAAAAGTTGAAATTTTCACACTTTTGGTGGGGGTACCCCCCTTGTAATGTCTCTAGCAAACAGACGAACAGACAGATTTGCATGCCTTGAACAATTTTTCATCCTCGATAGATAAGGTATCTTTTAAAAAAAACAGCATGTCTCTAGGCCTTGTAGTTTTGGAGAAGAAGTTGTTCACGCGGACGCGGACGCCCACGCCGCAGAGTGATGACATAATGTCAGCTGACTGACAAGTCAGCTGATATAAAAACAGCATGTCTCTGGGTATTATAGTTTAGGAGAAGTTGTTCACGCGGACGCGTCTGTGTACGCCCACGCCGCAGAGTGACGACATAAAAATGATGTCTAAGAGAAAGAAAATGTATGTAAAGATGAAGTATTAAAGCAAGACAATTCAAAAGCAAGATGACAGCATTAATCAGTTAACTAAAATTATGATACTGTAAAATTTATTAACTGGAGAATAGATGCCAATGGAAATAGCACAATTATGTAAAGTACATATAATAATCAGTTGCAGCAATCCATATATCTTTGTCACAAGATCAGTAAAGATCAGATCAAATTTGAGCAAAAATGATCAATTTTTGATCGGATTTTTGGATCAGCTGAGGTTGGTATTCAAGAAACATTTGATCTGATCTTTCGTTCAAGTTTTGGATTAACTTTGATCCATGCACTTTGATGGATTAACTTTTGGATCAAGACCGATCAAAAATGGCTGATAGGAGATGTCTCAGGGAAGAAGAGGAATATTTTGATCAGTCACTGCAGAGACAGAGGGTATTTCGTGACCGGATGAACCCTTTAGACTCCCTAAGTGACAAGGAACTCTATACAAAGTAAAGGTTCACAAGAAACGGTATTTTATTCTTGATTGACATTCTGGAGCCACATGTGAAAAGGGCCACCCATCATTCTTGTTCAGTTGATGTTCATTTGCAGGTCCTATCAGCCTTATACTTTCTTGCTAGTGCTTGTTTTCAAAGAATAACGGCTGACAGTAGAGATATCAACCTTTCACAAGCTACAATCAGCAGAGTTGTAAACTCATTTTGTCTGTCTTTGTGTTCCATGAAAAACAATTTTATTAAATTCCCCACCACACAGGACAAGATATTGCACAATGAGCAGCATTTTTTTAGAATCTCAAAATTATCAAATATTGTTGGATTAATAGATGGAACCCAAGTTCAAATCATTGCCCCAAGAGAGCAGGAAGAAATCTATGTCAATAGCCAGAATTACCATTCAATAAATGTGTAAATAGTTTGTGATTTTGACTGCAAAATCACAAACATTGTGGCCAAGTGGCCGGGATCAGTGCATGACAGTACCATCCTGAAGGAATCTCAATTGAAACTGTACTTTGATACCAGAGATCCAAATCACAAAGGTATCCTACTGGGGGATTCTGGTTATGGATGTAGCAACTGGCTACTTACCCCATATAAGTATCCGTCTGATGCAACAATGTTACGATTTAACAAGTGAGTATCTTGTAATCCACAGTTTTGCCTAACATACAGAACAGTTTTATTTATCCATGAATTTTCACAATACTCAAATGCATACAGTTTGGCATATTTGATGAATTTTTTGGCAGGATATGTGAGATTGTAACATATTATTTAAACAGAACAACATAGAATGAATATGGGTAACCTTACAATGATGCCTTACTAATTTTTATGGAAATATTTTAAGGTTATTCATTGGAAATGTTGGCATTAAGATTGAACAATGGGAAGATGGAAAAAAATCACGTAGGCATGACCTTTCATTTCAGAAAGAAAAAAAACGGTTTGTTTACATCTCGTGAATTAGCGTGAATTTTGGCGAGATCTCGTGTGACAGATAAAAAAAACAGATCAAATATTTGATCTTTTCAGCTCAAGTGATCCCTGCTTTGTGAATAGCTATTTGATCCACTGGCTCACTTGAAACTTTTTTCTCAAATCTGATCTGATCTTGATCTGATCTTAATCCTTGTTAGTGAATACCGCCCCAGACAAGATGTTATACGTCAAAGGTCAAATCAAGCTCTCACCATGACATTGCACACCTACAACCCCCAACCAATGTCCCTACCATGTATCAACTTCCTACACCTTACGGTTTCTGAGATATAGGCAGGACAAGATTTTAGAGGTCAAGGTCACTACGGCAAGGTCAAAGGTCAAATCAAGGTTACACCATGACGCTGTACACTTACACCCCCTAACCAATGTCCCTACCAAGTGTCAACTTCTTATACCTTACAGTTTCTGAGATATAGCCCAGACAAAATTTTCAAACTCAAAGTCACTACGGCAAGGTCACACTATAATGTTACACACCTACACCTCCAACCAATGTCCCTACCAAGTATCAACTTCCTACGCCTTATGGTTTCTGAGATACAGCTCAGACAAACTTTTTCCCGCCGCCCGCCTGCCCATCCGGACACTATGGGTGAAAACAATACCCCGACAGCTGTGGGGTAAAAAAAAACAGCATGTCTCTGGGTCTTGTAGTTCTGGAGGAGAAGTGGTTCATGTGGATGTGGACGCCGCAGAGTGATGCCATAATGTCAGCTTACTGACAAGTCAGCTGACATAATAACTAGAGGATCGCTCGCAAAAAAAAAGATAATGTTTTTGCATAGCAAAAACAAAGCGTCCCGAAAAGGATATAAAGGTGAGTGCTAAAGTATTAAGAAAATGCTTCGTTTCTAGCCTTATACTGTTGTGGCAACCAAAGTCAGCGCAGTCTGCTCTATCTAGCACGGTTTTGAAGATATAAGCATTTTTATGTTTTGCAAAAAATTCGAAAATTCAAAATGTCCGCTATATTTGGCGAGACAAAAATAATTTGAAAATTGGCATGGCTACTCTGCAGAGATACCCAGCAGGTCAAAAATTTTGTTGAGTTCGCTCCATCTAGCACGGATTTAGAGATATAAGCATTTTTGTGTTTTGCTAAAAACTTTGAAAATTCAAAATGGCCACCATTTTTGGGGAGACAAAATTTTTTGACAAGACCACTGCCGCGGTGTGTATCTCCCGCCGAGCATTAAAGGAGAAGAAATAGCTTTTCCGAGATATTCACAATTTTTCATTTTCGTGTGTGAAAGCTCTTCCAAAAGTAGGTGAATGCGTTATTTGAGAAAAATTGGCTATCTGCAATACTATTAAGAGATAATTCACATTTACTCCTTTTGAGTAGGTAATTACCTACGGGTCTGGAACTTCACCAAGTGTAAGTTCTCCCAAAAGAAGATGAATGAGTTATTTGATAAAAATTGGGTATCCGCAATACTTTTAGAGATAATTCGCATTTACTCATTTTGAGTAGGTGAATAATTAGCTATGGGTCTGAAACTTCACCAAGTGAAAGCTCTCCCAAAAGTAGGTGAATGAGTTATTTGAGAAAGATTGGCTATCTGCAATACTTTTACAGATAATTCGCATTTACTCATTTTGAGTAGGTGAGTAATTAGCTATGGGTCTGAAACTTCACCATGTGAAAGCTCTCCCACAAGAAGATGAATGAGTATTTGATAAAAATTGGGTATCCGCAATACTTTTACAGATAATTAGCATTTACTCATTTTGAGTAGGTGAATAATTAGCTATGGGTCTGAAACTTCACGGAGTGAAAGCTCTCCCAAAAGTAGGTGAATGAGTTATTTGAGAAAAATTGGCTATCTGCAATACTTTTAGAGGTAATTCGCATTTACTCATTTTGAGTAGGTGAGTAATTAGCTATGGGTCTGAAACTTCACCATGTGAAAGCTCTTCCAAAAGTAGATGAAGGAGTTATTTGAGAAAAATTGGCTATCTGCAATACTTTTAAGAGATAATTCGCATTTACTCATTTTGAGTAGGCGAGTAATTATCTACGGGTCTGAAACTTCACCATGTGGAAGCTCTCCCAAAAGTAGATGAATGAGTTATTTGATAAAAATTGGGTATCCGCAATAGTTTTAGAGATAATTAGCATTTACTCATTTTGAGTAGGTGAATAATTAGCTACGGGTCTGAAACTTCACCGAGTGAAAGGTCTTTGGGATAGCTGCTCTGCAGAGATACCCTGGAGATCAAAAATTTCGTCGAAATCGCTTTATGTAGCACGGTTTTCGAGATATTAGCATTTTTGTGTGTTGTAATTTTTGCGCAAAAATTCGAAAATTTAAAATGGCCGCCATTTTTGGCAAGACAAATTTTTTTTTTGAAAATTGGCATGGCTACTCTGCAGAGATACCCTGTGGGTCAAACATTTCGTCGAAATCGCTCTATCTAGCACGGTTTTCGAGGTATAAGCATTTTTATGTTTTGCAATTTTGCGAAAAATTCGAAAATTCAAAATGGCCGCCATTTTTGGCGAGACAAAATTTTTTTGAAAATTGGCATGGCTACTCTGCAGAGATAGAGATACCATGTAGGTCAAAAATTTCGTCGAAATCGCTCTATCTAGCACGGTTTTCGAGGTATAAGCATTTTTATGTTTTCAATTTTGTGAAAAATTCGAAAATTCAAAATGGCCGACATTTTTGCCGAGACAAAATTTTTTTGAAAATAGGCATGGCTACTCTGCAGAGATACCCTGCGGTTCAAAAATTTCGTTGAAATTGCTCTATCTAGCATGGTTTTCGAGATATAAGCATTTTTATGTTTTGCAATTTTTGCGAAAAATTCGAAAATTCAAAATGGCCGCCATTTTTGGCGAGAATTTTTTTTTGAAAAATGGGATAACTACTCTGCAGAGATACCCTGGGGGTCAAAAATCGCTCTATCTAGCACGGTTTTCGAAATATACCCGGTAAGCATTTTTGTGTTTTCCTTATTTGGAAAATTCATAATGATTAATTAATCATTAATTACTCGGCCATTTCTTAACCAATCAATGCCAAAATCTAATGATTTCCAGACTTTAATAGAATGAATTTGCCAAGTTTCAGGTGAATTGATAAATTTCCTTTCAAGTTATCATCCGGACAAGCTTCCCCATCGAAAAAAGACATTTTTGGTCATGTGACCTCTCTGATTGGTTGAAATGTCACTGCAGCATATTCAAAAAAATTCCCCAAGGCTACTGCCTAAACCTGCCAAATTTGAAAAGAATCCGCCTAACGGTTACAGAGTTATAAGGAAAACCAAATGCGGAGCCGGCGGAGCCTGAAGGTCTCCCATACACAAACAAGCGTCCCTTGTGGGACGCTTAATTAATCACGAATGTATGTGAACCATAACTTAAGAACAAAATTGTGTTTGCAAGATAGTTTGAAGTTACTAAGCTTTTTTTACAATAAATATAAAGTAAAACTGCAAGATAAGTCCTCGAATTTCTGCTTTTTTATTGTTTTGATGAAGTATTAAGTATTTAATAGTAAACTAAATTTTGAGGTTTTGATGAAGTATTAAGTATTTAATGGTAAATTAAATTTGTAAAAGTTAATACCTTATCTAGTGGACAGATGCATTTGTCTGGCGCCCTGCCGGTCTCGCCAAATGTTAGAAGAAAACGTTCTGAGCTGGGCTCTGGCTGGGACCGGTAGTGTCCTGTTCACTCGCCAGGTGGCTGTGTAGCCTCCCTGCCGGTATACTGCGCATGTGTTGCGCATGCACTCTTCCTCTTTTTGTTGCCTACCTTAGAAAATCCCCTTTTGGCTTAGAGTAGCGGTGAAGGTAGGGTGGGAATCCCCCTGTCCACTAGGTAATGCCCAGGTCACACAGTGGCGAGGGTGCTACGATGATATCTGCGAATATAGAAGAACAGAGGCGACTTCAAATTCGCCAGAATTTGCCAAAAAAAAGCGGGAAAGTGTAGTCACGTGATAAAAGATCTTCATACTTCTACGACCCCTCTACGATGTTCTATGATGCCTTTCAAATGTCCTGAGACAAAGCAAGAATATACAAAGAATACCCTACGAACTGGTGAAGATATCTGGTGAATTTACCCACGAATCAGCTACAAGTAGGGGAGAATGAATGCGATACTCGAGGAATCTTCTACGACAAAGGAAGAACCAGTTGAGAACAAGGAAGAATATTTGGCGAATTTACTGAGAACAAGAAGGTAGTACGATTTGCTGGAGAATGTCCTACCACAGAGCTACGATGTAGAAGAATCTGCTACCAATAGTGGCGAATTCTAATGGCGAACTAAAAAATGGCCACGAATCGGCGAATACCGGCGATAGTTTTGAACAGTTTGAAACTGTCGTAGCTAGATGACGATCCATGGAGAATGTTGGAGAACAGTGAAGATGGACCAAGAATATGCTACCAACAAGGACGAATTTCAGGATCGCGCATATTCGCCACTAAACATCGCCACAGTGTGACCTGGGCATAAGGTATTACCTTATAAAAATTTAATTTATTAAATTTTCCATTTTATTGCGTTAATACATCTGACCTAGTGGACAGATGCAGAATAACTACCCAGTGGATGGCGGGTAGCCAAATAAGGGGGATTCCTGAGAACTCCAGGTAATGACAGGGTGGATTCGATAATGGTTAAATAAACCAATCTCCAGAAATACCCCCCCCCCCCCTCTTCTTTACTACAAGTCTTTGTACAAACTCGATCCAAGAGTACAGGGAGAATTGAGAGGGGAATGAGAGTTCAGAACAACCTAGTTGAGGAAGAGGAACAGTAGACACCATCCCAAAAACCCCTAGACCCACTAAGGACCATGGCAATCTAGAAGCAGGAATAGCGGAAGTGTTTTTTTTTTTTTTTTTTTTTTATATAACGTACACTATATACACATGTACAGAGAGGTTGCTATCACTTTTCATCATGGATCTGCTGTCCAGCCACAACAGGGCCCAAATGATACAGTTCAGAATCTGCCCAAGCTAAATCTTTCAGAGAAAACTGTGTAAATGTATTGTGGGCTTTCCGATGACAGGCTGAGAGGATCTGGTCTAAGGAAACCCCTCCTTGGAAGCCGCAAAGGCCCTGACATCATGAGCTCTCACTTGATGCAAATTCTGGGCTTCCTCATCTTAGAGCTGGTAGCATAAAAGCACTGTCTGTTTGATCCAGGAAGAGATGGTGGAAGGGAAAATATCCTTCTGAAAACTCTTCTGAAAAGACACAAAAACTAGATCTTTACCTTTACGAAGGTCCTTGGTTCTGTCCAAATAGTAACGTAAAGCTCTTACTGGGCAAAGAGATTTGTCTTCCGTAAGAGACTTGTCCAAAGAGGGAGCCAAAGCTGGAATGACTACCGGAGCCACAGAGGCCGGACCATCCCTAGCCAGTTGATTTTTGGATAGGAAACTGGATTAAGGATAGAGAGAGACCTGACTCCAGTTTTCCTGGTGCCTGATGTTCTTGTATAGCCAGGCATGAATTAAACTGTATCTCTCGCCCGACACTAGAGCTAGGAGAAAGACTATCTTAAAGGTCAAATGTTTAAGAGATGCCTTTCGCATGGGTTCAAAAGGAGCCTTAGTCAATTGGTGGAGTACCAGCGAAAGGTTCCAGGTGGGCACTCCCCGTCTTCCTTTGCGCTTATCCCTATGAAAACTGTCCAACAGACCAGATAAATTTTCATCCTTGCTAATGTTTAGCTTATCATTGCCCACCATATCTGCAATGGCTGTTCTATAGCCTTCAATGGTGCTGGGTTGTAGCTTTCTCTCTTTTAATAGATGTAACAGAAAGTTCGCAATCTGGTTCACTGAGGGTGACCTGAAGTCCACCTGGTTTGATTCACACCATTTGACAAAAATGGCCCACTTTGACTTGTAAACCGCTCTGGTTAAGAGTCTCTTGAGGAGCCTCAATTCTTGCTGCCACTTCGTCAGAGAACCCTTGTTCTTGAATGGCAGAGGCTCTAGGAGCCATGCATGCGGGATCGCGTCTTCTACTGAACGCGCCGAATATAAAGAATTGCAGGCTAGTACTAAAACTCGTGAGATATCGTGTATCCCGCACTCTAGAAGCATCACTGTCCACTTATAACAGAATAAAAGAAAACTATCACTCTTTGAAACTAGGGAACAGTGGCTGTCTTTCTGACAACCATAAAGTCGAATCTTTAGATTAAAATTGAGTTAAACCCAGAATAATAGAATGAGATATCAATTTATTGTGTTTAGATAACAATATACATATACCACAAGGGTAACAAGGAGAGAGCTCATTAGTACCCAATAACTTTCAAAATGTTTGATAGTGTTTTTGAATAAAATAATGTCATTTACCAAGACTGTTAAAATGTGTTTTTATGATAGATTTACAAATGAAAATCCTAACAGAGAAGGCAATAACCTTTTCTGAGAGAGAAATTCTAAATAGATTTGTAGAACCCAAACAAATTTACTAAATTAGTCATGTGGTGTCTGCCATCTATGAAAATGTTACTGTCCACATGTTTTCATGTGTAGAGCCACCAGATGAATACTTTTTTGTGATCCAAAATAAACTGTATCTCATCATAAAGACATATAATCCCCATGCATGGCTTTTTCATTATACATTTTAAACAGGGACCCATAAATGACAATAAATTTGGAAAATTTAATAGTAATTTAAATTTTTATTAGAAATACTTACCATTTCCTAACAGTAGCTATTTGTTGGAGCCATCCAACCCAATGGCCAATGCAGAGATGCGATTTTTAAGGTTATATAACAACCTTAACCAAGCCATTGGGTTACAGTAGTCCGTCCTCCCGACAATTAGGTCAAATGACCACATTGTTTACTTCATTATTTTTGTTGCAAGTAAAAGAATGACTTGCGGGGAGGCGGGAGGGAAATTTGAGTGTTAGGAAATGGTAAGTATTTCTAATAAAAATTTAAATTACTATTAAATTTTACAATTTTATAGCGATATACCCTTACCATTTCCTAACAGTAGCTGAATCCAGCCTTGTAGGAAGGAGGGAATTCTTTTAAGAAAACCACTACCTAACCTACAACTAAACCTCATGAGAACTTCTCAATGGAATTTACATGCATTAATGAACATATAAACTTCCAACAATCACAACATACAACTCCCCAAAAATGGCAGTCTGTAGCTGTATTTCTCACAAATGCTGACACTATTGGTGCTGCAATTGGATGTCATAAATAGATAACCCATCTACATTGTAACATCCGACCCCAAGACAAGGTCAAACCGACCTGAAAGTGTTATCAGCGTAATGCCTAATCCTTTCCAAGGCAGATTTAGGCAACATTGATGTCTACTACAAATACATCCAGCATTGCAGATATACCAGCTACAACCGGCCAATGTACAAATATAAGTATCAAACACATACTTATAAAGTAACAAAATGCTGAGTATAAACTGTAGGACCCAATTTCAAATCTGACCCTATGACAACAGAGGTTTTTAATACAGAAATTGGTATACACTGGAATTTCCAATAACATGTATCAAGAACTCATGTAAGGAAATCACCTATAAAAGTAAAGATGCAATCAAAAACATACATCAATAGCTTTCGAGACTCAATCTTGACTCAATCAAATAGGTGCCAAAAGATAAGTCTTATTAAGAAACTTTCTTAATGGCAGTAAAACAAAAGATTTTGTTCTATCCCAAAACTTTTGATTACCAAACCCCTAACAGGACAGACAGACCCACATTGAGTCAAACTGTTGTCCAAAGAGGCTAAGAGCTGGCATGACCACAGGCTTAATTGCAGTAGGCCCATTCAAAGCCAACTGGTTCTGGGAATTGATGGGGCCAGAGTTACGTGTGACCAATTCTCCTTATAACTAAAGGAAGAATATGTCCAAGCATTAATGTCACTCCCTTATCATAAATCTGTAATCCACAGAGACAAAGACCACTGGCTCAATTGCAGTAATTGAAGTAGGCCCATCTGAAGGCAACTGGTTCATGGCCAAAAAGGCAGTCAATGGGCCAAAGCTACTTGTGACCAATTCTCCCTACAACTAAGGGAAGGGTCCAAACATGAATGTCACTATTTTACCTGAAGCCAAGACCAAAGACTGTCTTGAAAGGTAATAACTTCAAGAAAGCCTTCCTCGCAAGCTCAAAGGTTGTTTGATAAGAGCATGTAGGACCAATGACAAAATCCAAACTATTGGTTTGTCTCTTACTAAAAGTTGTTAATCTCTTATTTATCTCAACTTTTAGATACTTTTTGACCCTTTTGGCCCCAAACCATCCGCAATTGCTGTTCTATAGCCCAAAATAATGGATGGTATTAGGATGTTTTCCTTAAACTAGTATTTCAGGAAATTTGCTCCATGTGGAATGGTATACCTGGCTCTCTTCACACCACTTCCCAAAATAGAACAACTGATTCTCAGATTCTCCTTGAGGAGTGCTCCTTCATTGTTTCACCACTTCCTCTGGGAATCTTCCATAATATTCATGCCTGACTCCAGATGCCAAACATGAAGATTCAAGTAAACTAGATTGTTATGAAGTCTGTTGCTGAATGGTTGAGTCAACAGATTTACCCCCAAGGGAAGTCTTAGAAGAAGTTTTGTGGACAGATTCACCAGATCCCAAAACTAAAAAATCCCTGGCCACCCAATCATGATGATTCTGCACCTGTAGGTGGTCATCTGTTGAATCACCTGAGGGATGAGGGCCACTGGACACAACTGACCAGACCCTCCCCAGAGATGTTCAATGCATCTGTTTCCCCAAGGCTGACTGTCTGGGACATGAGACATATACATGTTACAACACCTGCAGGACCAAGACCCTGGGCAAAAACACCTGTCTGTCCAGACCTTCACAAGAGATGTTCAAGCACCTGTTTTCAGAGCCTGACAGAAGAGCTACATAGGAAGCTTGTGATTCATCTTGTTGCAAACACATCAACCACTGATTGATGGCAGCAATGTCTAATTTGATTAAAAAACCCGACGATTCATAGCCCCTTTGGTCTGAAATAACTTATCTTCCTAGACAAGGAATCTGCCAGAACATATAGATTCCCTGGGATGTACTTACCTGAATCTGAATCAGTCTGGCATTGGACTGAACCATGATTCTACAGATCAAGGTACATATTCCCTGAGTGGAAGCCTCCCTGGCTGCTCACATAGGCAACCACTAAAGAATTGTCTGTGAAAATCAACTGATTTCAACTCAGAAGCTGATTTCTGAATCATTTTAAGGTAACAACATAGCTTCCAGCTGTATAATGTCATGTTATGAGGAGTCTTGACTCTTCCTGATTCCACAGACCAATGGCTGTGGATGCTTCAAGAGAGCACCCCAACCCTTTAGGGAAGCTTCTGTGAAAGGAGAGAGACTGAGCTCCTTCCAAAGGAGTGGTGAGTTCTCCTTCAAAATTGAATGATTGGTCGACCACTGAAGATGACCCCTGTGAACCAGAGAAACTAGATTGGGCCAACTCAGCGCCAACATATCCCCAGACAGGTCATCACTCACGCCACAGGTTTTGATCGGAAATTTTTTAAAACATAATTACCCATTATTATATGAACTTCAGCACATCAATCTACTCTGTTTATATCTCCCCAAGGAAGATGGTGTATCCCCAGACGCCGAATACATAACTCAAATTATATTTTCAATCTTCCTGCAATGATAACTCTAAACCTATTTTCAAAGTATTTAAATGATTGATGATTGAATGTCCATTCTAAAATAATAATCCCAAAAGAGCATATCTGTTTCTATATTTGTTGACAAATAAAATATTATTTTTAACTCAACTCATCATATTTTTCAATCTTCCTTCAAAGTATTTAAATGATTGATGATTCAATGTCCATTCTAAAATTCATAATCCCAAAAGCGCATATCTGTTTCTATATTTGTTCACAAATAAAATATTATTTAAAAAAAAATTGTTTATATTATTATTTTATTATATTATTTTTAGAATTTGCAAATTGTTTTCAGTTATTCATTTCCTCTATACCTATATATGTGGTCCATATATATGCAACCTAAATATGTGACACAATCTCAGTTCTGACTCCCCTTTGTGTTATATGTAATGAAGCCCACCACCTCCCACCCCCACCCCTCTCCCCTTCTCCACACCTCTCTCACTATTACACAAGATCTGCAACCCCATTGAGTTCTTTGTTTCTCATCTGATATCATTAAATACCATTGTTTATTTAGTGTCACTCAATATAGCTGGAGGTCCCAGAGGTGGGTGGGGGGAATCCGGGTGGGGGATGTGGGTTGAGCATAAATGGTAAACAAACAATCTATATAAAAGGGGTACTCAAATACAAAAAGAATTGAGAATTTTAAGTATGTGATTATCAACTGAAATGAGTTCATAACTGTAGGAGCTGTGCCAAAATTAACTGAGGCAAGTTGAATAAAACTGGGCTAGTTGAGGGTTAAAAATCCCCTAGTTTTACTACATAAGGATATAATTTCATTAATATTGGGACTTAAAGCTCACTTAAAGTGTCCATTTTGTCTACTTGAATATGTTTAACCAGTTTCATTTTAAAAAGTGAAAAACTCAGCAAGCAGAGGTATAACACACAAAAATAAGTTCTTAAAAGACTAAGATAGCCATAACATTATTAATATTCAAAATTTAAATAGACAGGCATTTCCTTTTAAAAATTCAAAGATTTCAGCTCTATACCCCACATCGTTTGACAGTTACTGGGCTTTAAAGTGGCATAATATCCATAAATTGGGTTTCTGTGGGCATTTTACAATTGTTAAAGAGACCTTAGCAATTAAACTACAGATCTGAAACTTTTTGGGGGACATACATAACAAACAAAAATTATATATAATACAGTTTAAGACTTGTCACACTAAGCATTTCCAAATAACAGGGCAAAATACGGAAAAAATGTCAAAAAAGGCACTTGGGCGAGTGTCTATGGCCCTCATACACAGGTTAAATGTCTACTAAAAACCTTGATTTTCGGCATATGTAAAAAGGACATAATAATGCATTCCCAGATGGGATTTCAGCTCCATCAATCACATAGTTTAACAGTTACAGGGCTTAAAGGTGGTAAAAAGTCCAAATATTGGGTCATTGTGGGCCTTTTAGAGATCTCGATGTGGCTTTCAAATTAAAGCTTCAGACTTAAAATTTGTTACATACTAAGATTACACATAGAATATGTATCTAATAAAGTTTGAAACTTCTCAGACTTACCATTTCCAAGTTACAGAGCAAAATATGTGAAAAATGTCTTAAAAGGGTCACTCAGGTGGGTGTTTAAGGTCCTCATACACAGGTTAAATGTCTACTTGAAGCCTTGATTTTTGGCACATGTAAAAAGAACATAATAATGTATTCCCAGATGAGATTTCAGCTCTATCAGTCACATAGTTTAACAGTCACAGGCCTTAAAATTGGCAAAAAGTCCAAATATTGGGTCTTTATGGGGCCTTCTAGAGACCTAAATGTAGCCTTCAAATTAAAGCTTCAGACTTAAAATTTGTCACATACTAAGATTACACATAGAATATGCATCTAATACAGTTTGAAACTTCTTAGACTTACCATTTCCAAGTTACAGGGAAAAATATGTGAAAAATGTCTAAAAATGGTCACTCGGGTGGGGATTTATGGTCCTCATACACAGGTTAAATGTCTTCTTAAAGCCTTAATTTTTGGCACATATAAAAATAACATACTAATATCTTCTCAGATAGGATTTGAGCTCTATCAGTCACATAGTTTGACAGTCACAGGGCTTAAAAGTAGCAAAAAGTCCAAATATTGGGTCTTTGGGAGCCTTTTAGAGACCTCAATTTGACCTTCAAAATTAAAGCTTCAGACTTAAAATCTGTTACATACTAAGATTACACACAGAATATATATCTAATACAGTTTGAAACTTCTCAGACTTACCATTTCCAAGTTACAGGGAAAAAGATGTGAAAAATGTCTTACAAGGGTCACTCGGGTGGGTGTTTATGGTCCTGATACACAGGTTAACTGTCTATTAAAGGCCTAAATGTTGGGGCACATATAAGAAAACACATAGATATATTCCCAGATGATATTTAACTTAGATGAGAGACATAGTTTGAAAGCTACAGTGCTTGAAAGTGGCAAAAAGTGCATAAATTGGGTCTCTGTGGGCACTTTTGAGACCTTAAGTCGACCCCTTTGGGTAAACCTACAGCCCTAAAATTTTCTACAGACAAGGATTACATATCAAAGTTATACCTAGCGCAGTTTGAGACTCATCAGAATTATCACTTCCAAATTATAGGGCAAAATATGTGTAAAGTATAGCAAAAAATCCCTAAGTGGGGGTATTTATGGGCCTCAAACACAATTTTCTCCTCAACTTAAAGTCATGATTTTCGGCACATGTACTAAGAACATATTAATGTGTTGTCAGGTAAAATTTCAGCCAGCTGAGCATCATAGTTTGTGACCTACAGGGCTCTAAGTGGCCAAAAGTGCAATTTCTGACCTTAAGGTGGCCATAAGTTCTTTTTTACTGGGAGTTTAAGGTCACCTTAAAATAGGGATCTTCCTTTGGGCACCCTTAACATGTGTACCAAGTTTGAAAAAAAAATATTAATTTGTTTTTGAGTTATCGCGTCCACAAGGAAATTTCTACGGCGGCGGCGGCGGCGCGACGGACCTGAATCCAATATATCCCCGACTTTCGTCTGGGGATATAACAAGAAGTGAGATAGTTTCTACTAAGGATATACGCAGTGTTTCCAGATACCATTGGAGTGACTTCATGTGCAGACCTCCCAATGGTGTAGTCTTCTCCATTGAAGCCATGCTTTCAAAGTGACCTGAGCTTCCCTGGAGATAAGTGAGAAACTTTCAACATGGTAACTGTCTTTCCAAGAACACAATCAATTTTCTTTGAATTGAGAAGACTAGACCTACCCTGAGGTCGAATTGTAACAATAAATTGATTACTGGAGTTGGAAATAAATCTGATCTTTTGAAATTTGTGATCCAACCCAGGCTTCGACAAGATGCACCAACCAGAGGGTGATATCTTGGCATTGCTGCTTTGAGTTTGTTCTCATTAGCCAACCGTCTATATACTGGCGAATACTGATGCCTTCTGCACCAGCCATCAGCTTCACCTCTTTTGCTACCTTGGTGAACTGGAGAGGAACTGTAGCCATATTGCAGGGTAAGGCAGTGAACTGGTAGAATCTGTAGCCTCCAATGAGGCGAAGATACTTTTGTTAGCTGAGTCTACCGGTGACGAGTGTGTACCCATAAAGGTCGAGTGACGTCATCCACTCTCGTTATATAGACGAATTCCAAATATTAAACAATTTCATATTGAGTAAGGTACATTGCAAAGCTTGTTTACCTGACCTTAAGTATACTGACAGTCATTTCTTCTTTACTAATCCCAAGAAAGAGACTGTAACTGTAAACTTCCAGCGATGTGACTGGTGATATCGCCCTTTTGTCGATCATTTCATAAACAGCTTTTATCAAAACTGCTGTTTCTCCCGTTTTTTTTTTGTTTTTTTTTAACTGCCAACCTCACTTCTAAAAAGTCTGGCTGAATATTCTCCTTTCCCAAGACTTGTATAGTACCAAAAACTGGGCAAAGGTTCCTTGAAACCACAGGAAGCTAGCTATCATCCCTACTTCCATAGGGCCTGTATAAGTAAGATCCCCTCCCCTTTTACCTAGCTGAGGAGTAGGAGGCACTTGTAACTCTATTTCCAGGGTAACTGTCATGATAGGGACAAAAAGATCTGCTCTGAGGCCTGGTGTCCTTTTATTAGTCCAGACTAGGAGCATGCTCACTTCTAAACTTACTCATCATCCTTATTTTCATGAAAACTACATGAAAATCCTCTGAACATCTGATATGTCCAGTAGGAGAACCACATTAGCAGACACAAATGCATTGTATGTTTTCTAAAGGCATTCTAAGTTACATCCCTTCTGTTGAGTCACATGTTCTTAGACATGGTCAAACTCCAACAAGAAGATTAGAACACAAAAACTAGCCCACTGTGGACTGGAAATGCAACTCCAAAGGCATTATAAGTCTACAACATCTCATGCTGATCCCTTAGATCCCTTAAATTAGACCTGAACAGAAAAAGTGAGACCATACATTTTTGGTCTCTACTACGGTCTTCTACAAGGGAACTTGTTCCTAAAGTGTCTGAAAGTGATCTTCCTGCAGACCTCCTGCAAGTAAGGAGCTGTACAGGAAAGCAATATGTAAGGCAGTCCAAGCAAGAACTTCTTACTGCATAACTGCTCTTTTTAAAAACACCAGAAGCTTCAAATGCCTTGAAACCCAAAAGAAGGCCACATAATGCTGGCTTTTCACCCAAGGAAAGTGGGAATTCCATGATGTAGGTAAATGTGACAAAACAAGGGAGCATTCACACTGCCTGTGACTGTTATATCAATGACTAGCCACTTAATAATAGTCAGCAAAACTCTGAAAAAATAAGGAGTAGGTTCTTTGTATTCTTGGGATGAATCAAGTTATCAATCTGATAACCCGATTCTAAACCTTTAGGGAGGTATAGAAACTCGAGTGTACTTCTAAATTCTTGTAAAAACATTGAATGAAAAACTTCCTTGTAGATATGAATGACACTCCCCGTCATCTGACAACCCGAATCTAAACCTTTAGGGAGGTATAGAAACTCGATTGTCCCTGAATGACGTCATGCAGGTATTTCCTCCACTGAATGTTCTGACTGGACCTCGACGGAAGAGTTTTCCGAAGAGGTGGTCTTTCCTGCATTCAAAACTCCTCCACGATGCAGTGTCCATGGCAACATAAATGGCTGCCCCCAAGGGAGATTCCTTCTACTGAATCGTCGACAATTTATTCGACTGGGAGGTATACTGTGATAAAAAAAATTGCTTTCAACGCCTGGCTATAAGAACTCGGCGTGAACAGCAATAACGGCCACTCGAATTGTCATTCTCATCCAAGATGGCGTCGTCCAGATCGCTTCTGTTATTGAAGACTACATTCTTCCTATATATGTATGCTGCAAAATTATAGCTTCCAACGTCCAGCAAACTGAACCAAACGACTGGCAAGCTGTATAATAATATTAATTTTCATGATCTTCTTTATGAAGACTTATTCCCTCGAGGTTGAAGACGATCGAATTTTCGATGTCGCCATCCAAAAAGTCCTTTATTTGCATAATATAATGCATACCTTCGAAGATTCAATAAATGTATAAGTTCTGTATCATATACATATAAAATATGAAGTGTGATTCACAGTAAAATCTCCAAAAATAAATAAAAACCTTGACAAAATTTTTGTTGACACGTGTTACATACAGTTAGTTAAGATTTGTATGTATACATGACACTTTCAAGACATATAGTTGGCTCAGTTTCTGTTGCGTCTATTTGTAGAGTAATCAACACTAGGTAATTCTAACTCTAATAGTATTTCTCTAGTATTTAATCTCTATCTAAAGACAGTCACTAGGTTGAAGTATGGATGGACTGGACCCCAGATTCCAAGACACATTAAACATATTCTGAGGAACAACAAACAAGAAAAATCAGAGATCAACAATTATTAAGGATGAGACAATTTGAAGGTGAAAAGCTGAATGTTGTGAAGTAAGCTTCAAATTTGTAAAATAAGATTATAGGAGACATGGTAGGTGAGCTATAAATCATAGTTCTCAATATCAAAAATATAAGTAGATTTCTGATACAAGAGTTAAAGGTAAATTTGTCTTTTATTTCTATATGGATAACTTGCATGAATAATATAATTGACTTTAAATTATTCAATAAAACAAAATTTATAAATATTGTATGGTCAGTAAGCCAATAATGTGAAGGCCTTGTTCCAAGATTACATCCTTAGTCAAATGTTAGTTTTCCCCATTTCATCATGTATTGTCATAAGGATGGTACTTGCTTGCCTTGGCATTCATGGGCATATGTTCTACTTCCCTTTCCACATTCAAAGATTACCTATACAATGGTGCAAGTGAATATTGGACCAACACCATTTAAATTATTACTGAATTGTATCTAAGTTGTCTTAACATGGCTGATGAAAGACAGATTTTGGGGCTGTCTAATGCTTCAAACCGTAACTTGGAAAATGCCTTAACTTTGCACAAAACAGAAGACAATTTATATCTTCACATTCACTTGCCACTGCAAAAATTTACATGTTGCGACATAACAAAGATTGATTTATTGCCTTGCCTGTTGTAAAAGTTACATTTGTACTAGAGCTAGGGCCAATACTAGTGTCACTCTTTTGGTTCTACTGGTTCAACTCAGACAAATGACATTGTAAAGGTTCTGCTTAATATTACCATGGTTGACATATATGATGGAATCTTTACTTGATATCAAACAAACTCTAATCAAAGAAAATATGTTACCTACTGTAGTCACTGTTATGTTAGTATTCACCAAAAGTAAAAACATGTTAATGTTTTATGACTATTCTCTAGTGTTTTGCAGATGGTAGAATGTTATCTGGGGCCTCCCCGCAATTAAGTGAATTTCCCTGGGTGTCAATTGAATGAATTATGGTATTTCATCAATTACAAGTTTAAAGGTGTGATCTATAACAACTAGAAACAATTTAAACTAATTCTGTATATATGTATAACTTTATACATAACACACCCCATGACTTTCAGGTGCAAGCACCAGAGATCCTCAATATTGGTTCTCTACATTATATTTAAAGAGGCTTACATGGTTTATACACATCTCTGATGTGGCTACACAACTGCACACAATAGTAGATTGTCCAAATATGACCCTGAATGTTGCACACAACATTAAGTACAGACTTTGGTTTTCCCTTTGGAATAGTTTTACCAGGAGACAGATACAGGCTGTCAAGGATAAAAGACATTCCCTAAAATGCAAATTTTAAACACACAACAGGTATGAAAAAGTTCATGTTATGTACTTTATGTGACTTGTAAAACTGATGAAATACCAATTAAGAGTACATGTGTCACACATACACATTGATACCATTCACATGTAAACCATTTTCAATTAAGTTTCTGACTTTGTATTCATGACAAAGGCCACTTTTCTGAACTTTTATTTGTGCAAAAACTTGCACCCACATAATTAAAACTGCCACTTCAAAATATATAAATGTTGTTTCTACCAGTGTTTTGAATAACCACCAACAAAAGCATAAAAGACTGTTTATTGAATATTGTCTATTGAACCTATTAGTATGTCTGGAAGACAAGTCTGGAAGTCATGTGTTGAAGAACCAGACATTTATTTTGGGGAAAATTACTCCACTGAGCACCAGATGACAAAGATTTTCTACATCCTGGTACTTTGCAAGAAGCTAGACAAAGGCTAGACAGTGTATTCATTTCATAAACTGCACATTAAAGAAAATATTAAACAAAAAACAAAATGACAGAGTATATACAGTACCTCTTATATTTAATATATATGTGTATATAGATATTGCATATATCTTTAGCTTTTAGAGGATAAAATGGCATTTTTTAAATAACAATCAGAACCCAGTACATAACTCGAATCCAAGATTTGACTAATAAAAGCGTCCACACTATCTTCGTGACAAACAAAATGAGGAAGAGCGCATGCGCAACGTATACGCAGTATATCGGCAGGGAGGCTACACAGCCACCTGGCGAGTGAACAGGACACTACCGCTCTCTGCCAGAGCCCAGCTCAGGGAGTTTTCTTCTAACGTTTGGTGAGACTGGCAGGGCGCTGTACAAATGCATCTGTCCAATAGGTAAGATGTGTTAACACAATAAAATATGAGGTTTTCAATAACTGGTTCTTAAATATTTTTTGTGTTTTTTCATCATTTCTAACGAAAAGAAACAAAATGTTGTATGTACCAGTTTACTGTTCACACCACTAGCAGAAACGTATGGAAAATGTATGGAAACTACAGATACCTCGATATATAAAGTTTTGGGGGGCTTGATGTCCTGGGTGAGGTCAAGGCCCCCTTGTCCACCAATAGACCGCATGTAATTGGCCAGACATTTGTTATACTTGTTGAACCACTGCACTTCCTGCTCTGCCATGTTATACTTGATGTCTGCCATCAAAACACTGCCATAATCCCAGCGCATTTTCTTTATCTTCTCCATACGCTGATAGCTGCAATAAATATAGTCAAATTCCTGTTAAAAAACTCTGTTTTGTTGACGTCCCTTTTCGATAGAAATAAATATCAAGTCCTGTGATTTTTATCATTAAAATTAATCCTATTATCTTAATCTAGAATTCATGGTTAAGTTGTATTTATGTGGCCCCTTGAGATCAAAGTAAACTGGACTAAAATGCTAATACAGAGTTAATTTTAAACCCATGGATTACATTTTCACAAAAATTGGTGCACAAAATAGCATTCATAAATTGAAGACCACAAATCATATATATGAAAACACAGATTGGTACAAAATACTCACATGTAGGCAAGTAAACAACGCTTATTCCGATCCAGTGCAGCATGTCTTATCTGAATACCGATAAACAAGTCTTGTTCTCCTGCTATGGCAGCATTGCTTTTATAAAAAGATTAAAAACAAGCAATCAGTGCCCGTGAACGGGCTCTGTGTCAGCTGACTGTGTGTTTTAAGTTTCAGAGTAGAAAAGACAGAAGGACAAAAAATTTGTCCCCTGCAAATGGTATTCAGAAGTAAAGTACCAAGTTAACTGTTAAGCAGAGAAATGTAGATGCAAAACATCTTTAAGCAAAATACTGTAAATGCAATTGCTTTCAAGTTACAACTGATTTACTCAACAGTGAGAATCTCAAAGTAGCTATAGCTCAGCTATGAAATGGGTTAAAGGGCTGCAATTTTACTATGATATAGCTGACCCAAAAGAAGCTGAATAACACATTTAAAGAAAATACAGTAAATGCAATAGTTATTAAGTTACTACTGACTAACTCAACAGTGAGATCTGAAAGTGGCTGTAGCTCTGCTAAGCAATGAGCTACAGGTCTGCAATTTCAATGTTATAGGTGACTGAAAAGTAGGTGAATAGCATATTTAAACAAAATACTCTAAATGCCATAGCTTTGAAGTTACAACTGATTTACTCAACAGTACAAACCTTAAAGTAGCTATTGCTCACATATGCCATGAGCTACAAGTCTGTAATTTCACTGTTATAGCTAACAAAAAAGTAGGTGAATAACAGATTTAAAAAAATTCTATAAATGCAATAGTTTTCAAGTTACAACTGATTAACTCAACAGTGAAATTTTAAAAGTAGCTATTGCTCAGCTATACCATGCCATACACGTCTGTAATTTCACTATGTTATAGCTAACTGAAAAATTGTGAGCAACATATTAAAATAAAATTCTCTAAATGCAACATTTTTCAAGTTACAACTGATTTTAGTTATTACTGAGCTATGCCATGAGCTACACATCTGCAATTTTACTATGTTATAGCTAATTCAAAAGTAAAAAAGAGCACTCAGAGAGCGCAGACCTCCGCCAAGACAGCTCCTTCTTCCTTTACCAATTTCTCACATATCCTGAAAATTTAATCAAAATCCCTTTGATTAAGTTTTTGAGCTATATTTCTTTCAAAAATTAAATTTCATGGATCCAGAACATCCAGACAGTAATCCGAATCACTCCCAAAATCTAATCACTTCTTCCTTTACCAATTTCTCACATATCCTGCAAATTTAATCAAAATCCCTCCATAAGTTTTTGAGCTATCTTTTTCTCAAAATTAAATTTCATGGATCCAGAACATCCAGGCAGTGATCTGAATCACTCCTAAAATCTAATCACTTCTTCCTTTACCAATTTCTCACATATCCTGAAAATTTCATCAAAATCCCTCTATAAGTTTTTGAGCTATCTTTCTTTAAAAATTAAATTGCATGGATCCAGAAGATCCAGACAGTGATCTGAATCACTCCCACAATCTAATCACTTCTGTGTGAAGGTATTATGTGACTTCAGTGGCAGGTTGACAAGATTGGATCTAAGGAGACTCCCGACTGGAAGACCTTAGAAGCAGCAAAGGCCCTGACATCATGGGCTTTAACCTGATGTAAAGTGTGGGCCTCCTGGTCAGAGAGCTCATAACATAGGATCACAGTTTCCTTGATCCAAGAGGAGATAGTGGCAGGTAAGATGTCTTTGTCGAGACCTTTCTTAAAGGAGATAAAAACCACCACCTTATTCTGCCTGAGGTCTGAGGTCCTGTCCAAATAGTAGTGCAATGCTCTGACCGGACAGAGGGACCTGTCAGACTTGAGGGATCTATCCAGAGTTGGGGCCAGGGCTGTTATAACCCCTGTGGCCACACTGTCTGGACCCTCTTTGGTCAGCTGATTCTTGGAGAGAAAGCTGGGTGATGGGTACAGGGACACCTTTGACCAGTCGGATTGGTGTCTAATATTTCCGTTTTGCCAAGCATATATCTTACTTCTACGTTTGCCCGACCCCAGGACCAAGAGGAAAACTGTCTTTAAGGTCAAATGCTTCAAGGAGGCCTCTTTAATTGGTTCAAAATGAACCTTGTCAGCTGGCGCAAAAGCCAGGGAGAGGTTCCAGGAGGCGATTCCCCTCCAGCCTTTGGGTCTGTCTCAGTGGAAACTATCCAGGAGACGAGTGAGATTTTCATCCTTACTGATATTGATGGGCGAATTTCCCAGTCTATCAGCAATGGCTGACCTGTAACCATCAATGGTGTTGGGCTGCAACTTCCTGTCCTGAAACAGGTACATAAGGAAGTCAGCAACTGACTTTACAGGGGGTACCCCGAAGTCCACCTGATGAGTGATACGTCACTTGTAAAAAATGGCCCACTTGCCTCACAGACTGATCTGACTTGTCCCCTTTGAGGAGCCTCAATTCTTGCTGCCACTGCCTCAGACAAGCCCTGCTCCTCGATTCCTGAGGCTCTAGGAGCCATGCATGGAGATTAAGATTTGTCAGATTTCTGTGAGGGATCTGATTGAATGGCTGTCAACAGGTTGGGCAGATTGGGCAGGCTCAGTGGGATTTGGCTGGACATGGCCACTAGATCCCAAAACCAAGATATGTTGGGCCACCCTGGAGCAATCAGGATGATTCTCTTGTATGGGGAGTCTTGCAACTTCTCCACCACTTTGCCCAATATGGCTGATGGTGGGAAGGTGTATGCTTTCAAATCCTACCCTGGCAGACTGAGCGCATCCACTGCTGTGGCCAGGAGATCTGGTACCGGTGACACAAACAGAGGCAACTTGTTGTTGAAGCTCGAGGCAAATAAGTCTATTTTGGGCCGGTGCCACCTGCTGCATATGGAGTGGAAGACCTCTGGAAGGAGAAACCACTCTGTTTGGATGGTCTGGCCTAGCCTGGGTAGCTTGTCTGCTACCACGTTCAGCCAGCCTGGAATGTGTCGGGCTTTAGAGTCACTTGTTTCCTGGTACACCAGGTCAAGATTCTCCATAGTAGGGCACAAAGTGGGCCCGACCTCATGCCTCCTTCCTTGTTTATGTATGACACTACTGTGGTGTTGTCGGTTGCTAGAAGTGCTATCTTGTTTGAGCAAAGGTCTTGGAACTCTTTTAACACCACAAAGACTCCTTTTAGTTCTGGATAGTTTATATGCAGCTTGCTTCCCGGAAGGGACCAGGTTCCTCTTGCAGTGTGCTCGTCTAAGAGAACGCCCCACCCTTCTTTTGATGCGTCTGTAAATATTTGCAGAGCATGTTATATTGGGTGTAATGGTTGGCCTGTAAGTACATTGTCTTCCTTCAGCCACCATTGTAAATGGGGGTGCAGGGACCTGGGGATTGGGATCACCTTTTCTAGTGATTCTGGTACCTTCCAGTGATGCCACTGAATGGGTCTTATATGAAGGCGGCCTAGATGAGCTTGCTTTTCTGTAGCTGTTAGTAAACCTATCAAGGGCATGAATTCCCGGACCGGGCAAGCCGGTAGGGATAGCAGCTTCGGCATTTTCTCTTGAAGGTTCTGCCACCGGTCCGGCGTCGGACCCGATCAGACCTGAGGTCGAACTGGTAGCCTACCAAATCGAAGTCTTGCTTGGGCTCCAGCTCTGGTTTCTCTAAGTTCACCAGCCAACCCAGTTCCGGACACATTATTTACTAGTTCCTTGTATGTTGGAGACAAGACTGGTGGGATCTGGCTCTCACCAACCAGTTGTCTAGGTACTGGTGGATTCCTAAATCCTTGTGTATGGCCATCAGTTTCACCTCCTTGGTATCACGGTGAACTCCAAAGGTGCTGTGGACAAACCGAGTGGCAGGGCCTTTAGGTATCCTTGAAATCTATTGAGGTAACCCACTCCCCTTCTTGGAGGGAGGTCCTGATGGTCTCCTAAAGGTTTGGTTTGCTCAGATCTAGAATAGGTCTCCAACGGCTGTCTGGTTTGGAACCAAATAAAAGGTCGGTTGAAGAAGCCTAGAGATTTGAACTGGCTCGACTGCATCTTTGTCCATAAGCTGATGTAATGCCTCTAACCAGTATAGGTTCCTGTGAGAATGTACATAGCCGTTGCTGATTTTTGGTGACCTTGTCAAGCTTGGGCTTGACTAGAAAGGGAGAGTGTAGCCCTCCTTTAACATTTCTACTAACTAGGTGATCCCCAGGTGGGTCTGCTGGTCGGTTCCGGTCCTCCGTAACCAGTATTGAAAAGGGGCAAGACAGTAATTGCACATGATAGAAGGTCGGTAGACTCTGTAACCAGCTGGTGTGAAGCAAACTGCTCAGTGAAAACTGTATAGCCGGTAACCGGTTGGTGAGCTCTGTAACCGGTTGATGCAGTTGTGTAGGAAAAAACTTCCTGTCAGGCACTATACATTATTAGGCCTGTCATCAGTCTTAGGCCGGTGTATAGGCTGCTGATGAGGAGTGGCCAGCTGGTAGTAGACCTTTGGGTTGGTGATTCTTGGTGCTGGTTGGCAATAGGCAGGCTCTGTAACCGGTTAATGTGAAGCAAGCTGCGTGGCCGGTCGGTAGACTCTGTAACCAGTCGGTTGAAGCAATATATTGTAGATACTAGCTGTCTACCTGCCCCAGAATCAACACAGAGTTGAATGGACTGAGTCAGATGACTTTGTAACCAGTTGGGGTCGGGTAAGCTGTACAAAGGCTGTGTAGCCGGTACCTGGTCGGTACACTCTGTAACCAGTTAGCTTACTGCACGTTTGCTCCATTAATTAAAGCATTTCTTTTTAAGAAAATGACGTCTTATTTGTAGATTTGACAGTTGCTGCGAAAGGCCCTGTGAGCTATTTTTAGAAGCAATTGTTGTTCGGGGTGTCACATGAACAGCTTGCAGGTCGCAAGGACACGCGATTGGCTGATTGAAGATGACGTCAGTGGTCGCGTTCTTTGTGTGATACTTAACCGGCAACTTTACAATATTCTGACTGTCCACAAAACCCCACTACCGACAACAAGGCCGGGACTAGAATCACAGTAGATGTGAGTTCTGAAAAACGCACTTCCAACCTTCCAGGTCGGTGAGTCACGTGATAAGCTTCCGACTTGGTCGGTGAACCACGTGACCAGCTTTGTGGAGATGACGTCAAGAGGTCGCGTTCTTTGAACTGGCCGGCTGATGCTTTAAAAGCAGAGAAGCCTGGACCAGTGCGCTCTGTAGATGTGTAGATGAAATTCTTTCTTCCTTTCGTGATAAAACCAGTGAACTGGCCATCCACAACCCCCACTACCGACAACAAAGCCGGGTCTGCAAGGGAGGGACTGATATCACCTTCTATTGAGAGGTCGGTTGAACTGGAGCTTGCCGGTCGACTAATGCTTTACAGCAAAGATGTCTGGACCAGTGTGCTCTGAAGATTTCTGAAGAATGCATCTCTTGCTTCTGATGAAAAACAGTGAATACTTGAGCTAGGTTGGTGTGACTGATGCTTTACAGCAGAGAAGTCGGTACCAGTGCGCTCTGAAGAAACCTGAAGAATTCATCTCATGCTTCTGATGAAAAAACACTAAATACTCGAGCTGGCTGGTGTGACTGATGCTTTACAGCAGAGAAGTCAGTACCAGTGCGCTCTGAAGAGATCTGAAGAATGCATCTCATGTTCTGTTGGGGAATTCCTTCTATTTATAGTTATAAATACTGACGTTTCTTTCGTGATTGTAGCTGGAAGCTTACAGAAGATACATTCAAACAAAAGACACGGATAAAAAATACCTTGTAAGTAGTATATCCATTTCCTTCTAAATATAGACGATCTGCCCCTAACAACACAAGTGTTGAATGGGAGGAAACTAGCAAAATGGCTGCCTTCATATATCTTGTCGATTACTGCCCTATCATCAACACTAAATTGAGTCAACTAGGGAGCGTTTCCAGCAGATTTCTTAATCTATATCCATGCTAGATATGTAGATAATACTTCTACACTAAACTATTCACATGTAAGATTGAAAATCCGTCATAATCCACACTTTTCCTTAAAATATCTGGAGATTGTTGAAAACACATCTGCACAGTACACACGCCAAACGAAAAAGATGCTACGATGTCACGCTGTCTAGACAGGAAGGAAGTATGATGCGCCACCTGACAAATGCACAGTACTAGGACCGGCCAGCCAGTGGAAACACAGGACGTCTTTTTCTGGCGTTTGGCGGGCCAGTCTGCGCCGACCGGATTAGCAATTGTCCATTGGATAGGATGTATTAACGTAACAAAAACGATTTTTTAAGAATTTCCAAGTGAGTTGAAGGAATCTCTGGTGGTTAATTCTTATTGTTCATAAGGAAATACGACACAAACTTTGTTGAGTATTTTCCATGCATGGTTGGAGTGGCCATGGTCAAATACCTAAATTGGATTAATTTTAAGTATTTGTATGAACTGTGACAGAAAACACAAGGGATGTGTTAATTTTTGACACTGGAGTGTTTATGTTACTGCCTAATGGGGACCATAAATTGATGAAAATTTATGGAATGGCAGACTAGATATTAGAAAGAGTGTTAGAAATACCAGTCTGAGTCCCATTTACAGTGCCCCAGTCCCGAAGACCGGGCCTATAAAGAGCCAAAAACCTAAATAGAATGAAAGACAGTGCTTAAACTGTCTAGATGTTTTGATTGTAGGACGGAAGTGCAGCAGTGCTCACTAAGGTCTAAGGGTCCCTAGGGGCCCTTCACGAGTGACAGACCAGCCCAATGGTTGGAATTCTCATAAATTTTTTTGCCACCGAATATGAGATTAATGACAACTTTAATAAGTCCTTAATACAAATACTTAGAGGGCCTTAGAGGCCGCGAAGGCCCGGATGTCATGCACTTTAACTTGGACCAAGTCCAAGGCTTTGTTGGTCTGCTTGTTTATAACAAAGTAGAATGGTTTGTTTCAACCAGGAAGAGAGAGTAGAGGGTCTGATGTCTGAGGTATGTCCTTTCTTGAAGGAGATGAAAAGGAGGGATTGAGACCCTCTCAGGGTCCTGTCTTCTTTGAATTGTCTATCTACTATGGTAGTCAAAGCAGGAATAGTCACCGGAGACACACTTTGAGAACCTTCTCTTGCTAGTTGGTTTTTGGCTATGAAGTCAGAAGAAGGGAACAAGGCAACCTTTTCCCATTGGCCTAGATTAGATACTTTGTTTCTTTTGGTTCCACTTAGGAAGATTCCTGGAACTTTTGGGACGATCCCTATGAAGGCTGGAGAGTAACCTATGAAAGTCTGAACTTTGTGCAATACGGTGGCCCACTGGGCCCAAAGTGTCAACAATGGCCGTCCTGTAACCATCGATGGTCGAGGGGCCCCTGTTTAGATCTTGGTACAGGTACAAGAAAAAGTCTGAGACTCGTTTCACAGATGGAGTGGAGAAGTCCACCGAATTTTCTCTGCACCATTTCTCAAATAGGGCCCACTTTGACTTGTAGATGATTCTTGTTGATGATCTCTGAGGTGCAGCAATTCTCTCTGCCACCTCCACAGAGAAGCCTTGTTCTTGGAGCTGTCCACTCCTAGACACCAGGCGTGGAGGCTGAGATGCTGTGGATTGCTGTGGAACACATAATTGTGGGACTGTTTGAGAAGAGTCGTTGACACCGGAAGTTGCAGTGGGATATCTGTTGAGAGCTGCACTAGGTCCCAAAACCAGGGCATCCCTGGCCAGCCTGGGGCTACTACAATGATCAGGCAATAGCATTGCCTGATTTTTTGGATCACCCTGTGAAGGAGAGCTGTCGGAGGGTAAGCATAGGCAGTGAGACTCGTCCAGTTTATGTTTAGAGCATCTATGTCCCAAGCCTTTGGGTCTGGGACAGGAGATACGTACAGTGGAAGTTTGTGGTTCAGATGAGTGGCAAATAAGTCTACATGAGGTGTGAACCACTTTTGGCAGATCTGTTTGAACACCTGCGGATGTAGTGACCATTCTGTTGACTGCACTTGGTTTGACCTGGACAGAAGGTCGGCCATCATATTCAGGCACCCTGGAATGTGTCTGGCTTTCAATGTTATGTGATAGTGATGGCATCAGGTCATAATCTTCCACAGGAGAGCACACATCTCTGCTGAGTGAGTTCCTCCTTGTTTATGTAGGCTACCACTGTTGAGTTGTCCGTTGCAACTAGCACTGTTTGGTTCTGGCACTGGTCCTTGAAGTTTCGAAGGGCCAGTGAGACCGCCTTCAATTCTAGGACATTTATGTGTAGCCTTTTCTCCCGGTCTGACCACAGACCCTTTGTAGAATTTTGATCTAAGTGAGCGCCCCAACCTTCGTTTGAGGCGTCTGTAAATAGTTGGATACTGTGGTCTTTGGGATGAAGGTCTGCACCTTTCATCACGTTTGAGGGATTTTGCCACCAGTCTAAGTGGGCTGCAATGGCTTCTGTCCAAGGAAGGAGGCTGTCCAGCGACTGAGGATATCTCCAGTGCTCCTTGAGATGAAACTGAAAGGGTCTCATGTGAAGGCGTCCCTCCGGGACCATTTTCTCCGTTGAGGCAAGCAACCCAATTAGCGACATCAAACATCTTGTGGTGGGGTCGAAAACAACCCCTGGAGCCTCTGAAGTTCGGTTTCCCCCTTCCTGAGGAAAACAATTGGTTACTGCTTTGTGAGGAGTTGCCCCCATAGGGGCGTTTCCTGTAGGAGCCTCTTTTCTTGTTGTGGGGACCACGAAAGGGCTATTTTGATAGGGTGCAAAACCCTGAGAGTCTTTAGAGGTGCCTATTTGAGGAGGAAGTCTTCACCTTCCTTCACAAGTTGAGACTGGAACAAGGAGGGGTCCCAAAAGGATGAGTTCCTGAGTTCTTGGTGTCTCGTTCCCCCTAATTGTGGTTGTAAGAGGGTCATTTCGGCTTCGCGCCTAAGCAAGCCAGTGTTACCCATAGAATATAGTTCCCTCTGGAGTATATGGGCTAGGGATTTGCTGAGGCATGCAAGAGCCCTGAGTTGGATAAGAACTGTCTTATTCCAAAAATCTAGATACTCGCAGACTTGCTCATAGCCACGCTTTGCTGCTTTTTCAGGATTGGCACCTTTCTGGATTTGTGTCTTAACCTTCTTGACAGTTGACTTAATGCTATGTTGACACTTCTCAAGAGAAGCATTGCAAAAAGATGAAGTTTTGGCAAAGGCACCAGTGAAGTTGAGCTTTGAGATATTTTGCCTAGCCTGGTGTTCCAATTCTTTAAGAATTGGTAGGGGAACCTTGTCCATAGGGGCCCCAGGGGGTTTAGGAGTAATACGGATTTTGGCAAAATCTGTATTCAACTCCTGATATTTGTCCTGATAACAGGGCTGTCCCACCCTGTACCACTTGGAAGTGGAAGGAGGATGTTTCATGTATTTACTCTCGGGTAAATTAGCGGCCTTAAAGTCATGCTGAAATTTATCAAAGGCGTCCTTGATAACTGAGCTAAGTGGAAGTATAGAGGAAGGACCTCTAGGTCTGAGTTCTTGACGGCCTTTCTCATCGTCCAGACCCATGACTGAAGTTGAGGACCTAGGCATAGACTCCCTGGGGTCAGGGAGGGAAAGAATGCGTCTAAAAGTGTCGACCTCTTCAGCGTACTGTGAGGGAATGTCAGACAGAGCTACTTCCCTATAATAAGGGGGGTCTGGATCATGTTGAGGGAAGTCTTGATCAGAAGCAGCCTCTGAGGGCTGAGCCCCAGTGGGCTTAGAAGACCTGTGTCTGGCTACAGAGGACTGATCCTCCTCTGAGGAAGATGACACATATCTGGACCTGGATTTGTGTTTACTCTTATCAGAGTGTTTTTTAGGTTTAGTAGATGGGATCCGAGATTCATAGGCAGACCTGGATTCAACTTCATGCCTACTGCAAGAGTGGCAGTGTTTTTGGGGTTTATCCGAGACCTTCTTCGAAGGTTCCTCAGATGCACTAACATTCTGATCCGATGTATTATGAGGATCAGGTACGAGACGTGGAGGGAGTGCTGGACCATAGTCCACATCCATATCCTCGGTTTGAATGGTAGTTCTAGGTCTCGGAGGAGGTAGGTCCAGATTTACAGCAGTACGGGAAGATATACCAGGTTTGGAAGCAGAAACTGAGGTCTGATCCACCTCTGTTTGTTTTTTAGACATCAACTCCTCTCGGAGCAACTGAAAAGCTTCCAACATAGATGCCTGAAAAGAGCCCATTTGCTGCTGTAAATGGATATTTAGTGAATTGCCCAGGGATTTTTCTAGATTTGTTTCAATTTTTTGCTGCAAGGCAGTACCTGGGGTGGGTGGGACAGTTTTGGCTGGTGTTTTAAGCAATAAAGAACTGAAGGGTAGGGGCTGAGGACGGGGGGTGAGGTAAAAAGATTGTCAGCAGCACTCTCAAGGTCTGCATTTGAACCAGTGAAAGAATCCCCGTCACCTTCACCCAAAAGATCAAGTTCATCATCTTTTGCATCAGAAGCGTCCGCCTTTTGTCTCTTTATATAGCATTTCCTGTGTTGAATTTTTTCCATTTGGTCATCTGTGAAAGATGCACAGATATCACAGGGCGCTTCAAAGGTGACACAGGGGTCATCACCCTTGCCAGATTCCCTACAAGTAGGGCACTAGTTGTGTAAATCAAAGGAAAAATCAAAATGGCGGCAATCCTCTAAATTCAACAGTTTTGCTGTTAAAAGTGATTTACTCAAAGGAAAACAATTAAAGTAGCTATTACTCAGTTAGCTATGGACCTACAGCTCTCAAAATTTGCCATTACACAGTACATCAAAAAGTAGGTGAACAACATATTTGACAAAAATCCTTTAAATTCAACAGTTTTGCTGTTCTAAGTGATTTACTCAATGGAAAACCCTCAAAGTAGCTATTACTGAGATTGCTATGGAGATACAGCTGTGAAAATTTTTTTTCCCATGACACAGAACATCAAAAAGTAAGTTAACATATTTCACAATAATTCTCTAAATTCAATAGTTTTGGAGTTATAAGTGATTTACTCAATGTTGAAATTCAAAGTAGCCATTACGCAGTTAGCTATGGAGATACAGCTCTGAAACCTTTCCATGACACAGAACATTAAAAAGTAACTGATTAACATATTTGACAATAATTCCCTAAATTCAATAGTTTTGGAGGTATAAGTGATTTACTGAATGTTGAAATTAAGAAATTTCAAAGTAGCTATTACTCAGTTAGCTATGGACTTACAGCTCTAAAAATTCGCCAGGACACAGTACATCAAAAAGTAGGTGAACAACATATTTGACAAAAATCCTGTATATTCAATAGTTTTTGAGTTATAAGTGACTTGCTCAATGGTGAAATGTTAAACTTAGTGTAGCTATTACTCAGCTAGCTATGGTGCTACACCTTGGAAACCTCACCATGATATAGTACATGAAGGAGTTGTTCAACAACATATTTGAGACCAATATTGTAAGTAACAGTTACAAAGATAAAAGCAACTTACTCATTTTGGTCATTGTTAAAAACAGAAAATAGCTATTACTCACTTAGCTATCAAGATAGACCCCTAAAAATGGTACCATCTTGTAGGCATGGAGAAAGTAGCTGAACAACGTATTTTACAGAAATGCTCTAATGCAGTCGTTTTGGAGTTATGAGCACTTTACTGAAAGTAGCCACCATTGCTATTACTCACTTAGCTATGGACCTAGGTCTGAAAAAACAGCATCAAATGAAAAGACATAAGCAATAAGGTCATAAAACATTGAAAAGGCCAAGGAGAAACAACCAGTGTGATGTACAGCCCTTTTTAAAAACGTGACACACACACGCACGCACCCCTGCATGCACAGGATGCATTTCATAATCTCCCTCCCGGGCTAAAGCCCAGTGGGAGATAATTATCCTTATTCAGTCAAAGTTAAACTTAAAAAAACAAGACCACTGCCGCGGTGTGTATCTCCCGCCAAGCATTAAAGGGGAAGAAATACCTTTTCCGAGATATTCACAATGATTTTATAGCTCAAGGTCAGTACAGCAAGGGCAATGGTCAAATCAAGGTCAGACCATGACGTCGCACACCTACACCCCCTAACCAATGTCCCTACCAAGTATCAACTTCCTACACCTTACGGTTTCCGAGATATAGCCCGGACAAGATTTTATAGGCCAAGGTCACTACGGCCAGGTCAAGGATCAAATCAAGGTCAGACAATGACGTTGCACACCTACATCCCCTAACCAATGTCTCTACCAAGTATCAACTTCCTACACCTTACAGTTTCCGAGATATAGCCCGAAAAACTAGATGAATGAGTTATTTGAGAAAAATTGGCTATCTGCAATAATTTTAGAGATAATTTGCATTTACTCATTTTGAGTATGTGAGTAATTACCTACAGGTCTGGAACTTCACCATGTGAAAGCTCTCCCAAAAGTAGATGAAGAAGTTATTTGATAAAAATTGGTATCTGCATTACTTTTAGAGATAACTAGCATTTACTCATTTTGAGTAGGTGAATAATTAGCTACGGGTCTGAAACTTCAAGTGAAAGCTCTTGCAAAAGTAGGTGAATGAGTTATTTGAGAAAAATTGGCTATCTGCAATACTTTTAAGAGATCATTCGCATTTACTCATTTTGAGTAGATGAGTAATTACCTATGGGTCTGAAACTTCACCATGTGAAAGCTCTTCCAAAAGTAGGTGAATGAGTTATTTGATAAAAATTGGGTATCCACAATACTTTTAGAGATAATTAGCATTTACTCATTTTGAGTAGGTGAATAATTAGGTACAGGTCTGAAACTTCACTAAGTGAAAGCTCTCCCAAAATTAGGTGAATGAGTTATTTGACAAAAATTGGCCATCTGCAATACTTTCAGAGATAATTCGCATGTACTCATTTTGAGCAGGTGAGCAATTAGCTATGGGTCTGAAACTTCACCATGTGAAAGCTCTTCCAAAAGTAGGTGAATGAGTTATTGAGAAAAATTGGCTATCTGCAATACTTTTAAGAGATAATTCGCATTTACTCATTTTGAGTAGGTGAGTAATTATCTACGGGTCTGAAACTTCACCATGTGAAAGCTCTCCCAAAAGTAGATGAATGAGTTATTTGATAAAAATTGGGTATCCCCAATAGTTTTAGAGATAATTAGCATTTACTCATTTTGAGGAGGTGAATAATTGGCTACGGGTCTGAAACTTCACCAAGTGAAAGCTCTCCCAAAAGTAGGTGAATGAGTTATTTGAGAGAAATTGGCTATCCACAATACTTTTAAGAGATAATTCGCATTTACTCATTTTGAGTAGGTGAGTAATTACCTATGGGTCTGAAACTTCACCATGTGAAAGCTCTTCCAAAAATAGGTGAATGAGTTATTTGAGAAAAATTGGCTATCCGCAATACTTTTAAGAGATAATTCGCATTTACTCATTTTGAGTAGGTGAGTAATTATCTATGGGTCTGAAATTTCACCATGTGAAAGCTCTCCCAAAAGTAGATGAATGAGTTATTTGAGAGAAATTGGCTATCTGCAATACTTTTAGAGATAATTCGCATTTACTCATTTTGAGTAGGTGAGTAATTACCTACGGGTGTGGAACTTCATCATGTGAAAGCTCTTCCAAAAGTAGATGAATGAGTTATTTGATAAAATTGGGTATCCGCAATACTTTTAGAGATAATTAGCATTTACTCATTTTGAGTAGGTGAATAATTAGCTACGGGTCAGAAACTTCACCAAGTGAAAGCTCTCCCAAAAGTAGGTGAATGAGTTATTTGAGAAAAATTGGCCATCTGCAATACTTTCAGAGATAATTCGCATGTACTCATTTTGAGCAGGTGAGCAATTAGCTATGGGTCTGAAACTTCACCATGTGAAAGCTGTTCCAAAAGTAGGTGAATGAGTTATTGAGAAAAATTTAATCCAAAACAGAGACTTAATGTCAAAAACGGAAATAGAGACAACTTATAACATTAAAACAAATGTTTTAGAATATATGCGAGTCCACAAAAGTGTTAAAAAATTTAAGGGGGCTGCAAGTAAAACTAAATATGGGCCTATATACCCATCAAATGCTCTAGCCATAGAGACACACTTAAAGGGTACAAAAAAATTTCGAAAAGTCCTCACAGATGTAAATAAGAACCTAAATGAAAGTCTGTCAAAAAGTGGGATCAGAAACTTAATGTGGTGATAACAGGAAAAGATTGGTCAAAAATATTCAAAAACTGTTTCAATACAATACAAGATAACCTGATTTCGTTCCAGTATAGAACTATATTTAGAATTCTAGGAACACAATCACTAAGGAAAAAAAATGGGTACATGTGCTAGCAACATATGTAGACTTTGTCAGCAATCAGAAGAAAGTATCGAACATCTGTTTGTTACCTGTGAACATGTAAAGAAACTATGGGCGGATATAAAGCATTTCAGTTAATACCAAATTGGAGAACTTAGCATAAAACCAGAAAATATTTTATTGGGAGAATGGAACAAAAAACAAGCTTCAAGTAATATCATTTATTTAATCACAAAGCATTACATTTTCGACTGTACAAAGAAAAAACGATTCCAAACTTTCATAGACTGCAGTTATACATAAAAAAATATACACTGAACAGGAGTTCTTACATAAAATAACATTTAAAGAAGATTGCTTTCATAAACAATGGCAGTCAATCAAGATCTACACAATCAATAATCAATGGTAACAATGCATCAGCCTCCAGAGAGATAGAGATACCTTATGGTTATGTCAGTGATGATAGTCGTAAAGTTGTGTGTGTGTTATAACTTATATACGATATACTGAAATGTTGTATATTATCTGTAATGTTCCATTTTGTTATACTCTCTATCCTTGGTGTGATATAGTTATTTGATACACTTTATTGTAGAAATAAGACCCGATGGAGGGTTTGCTACCCTCGCCCTCCCGGGATCTATAAAAATGTTTGTAAAAAAAAGGTAAATAAAAGTATTTTCAAGTGAAAAACAAATGCCTCAGAACAAATAATTTATCAAAAATGAATAACTCCAGTAGTTTTAGAGAAATTTGGGTGACACACTAGTGGACGCACGCACACACAAAGAGGATGCATTTCATAATCTCCCTCCCATATAATGCCCGGTGGGAGATAAAACCTCTAAAAAACAAAAGAGTACAAAAATATTATGACAACATTTGTGAAAACTAATAAACTGATGTGTAAAAAAAAACCATATCACCATACACTTTTAAATCAAGGCCTGAAGAAGAAAAGAAAAGGGTAACAAAGGGTAGAATTTTGTTAATGCCACTATTGACAAACTATTCGGTAATTTTTAACATTAAGAACATATTTCTGCACATAATTACAAAATTTAACTAGACCCATGCATCGGAGAACCGATGCAAATTTGTATCCACCGGAAAGACAACTCACCAAAGCCAGTGAACCATCATTTAACCTTGAAGGAGGAGCCCAAGGTCAAATTTGACCACATCATAAGATTCCCAGCCCTTGATATCCTACAAGTTGGTTTCACATCCCAAACCTCTAGGATCAATAACAAGCGTGTTATAAGTACTATTAAGTTTTGCTATCCTTGTTTGGCCTTGAAGGAAGGGCCCAAGGTTAAATGTGAGAACATTAAAAGATTCCCAGCCCATGATTTCCTACAACTTGGTTTCACATTGCAAACCTCTAGGATCAATACTAAGCACTTTTAAGTTTGGCTGTACTCGTACTTGAAGGAGGGTTCCAAGGTCAAATATGACCACATCAAAAGATTCCCAGCCCATGATTTCCTTTAAGTTGGTTTCACATCACAAACCTCTAGGACCAACACTAAGCAAGTTATAATCACTTTTAAGTTTGGCTATCCTCATTTGACCTTGAAGGAGGGGTCCAAGGTCAAATCTGGGCACATAAAAAGATTCCCAGCCCATGATTTCCTACAAGTTGGTTTTACATTGCAAACCTCTAGGACCAATAATAAGCAAGTTATAATCACTTTTAAGTTTGGCTGTCTTCGTTTGACCTTGAAGGAGGGGCTCAAGGTCAAATCTGACCACATCAAAAGATTCCCACCCCATGATTTCCCATAAGTTGGTTTCACATTGCAAACCTCTAGGACCAATAATAAGCGAGTTATAATCACTTTTAAGTTTGGCTGTTCTTGTTTCACCTTGAAGGAGGGGCTCGAGGTCAAATCTGACCACATCAGAAGATTCACAGCCCATGATTTCCTATAAGTTGGTTTCACATGCAAGCCTCTAGGACCAACAATAAGCAAGTTATAAGCACTTTTAAGATTGGCTATCCTTGTTTCACCTTGAAGGAGGGTTCCAAGGTCAAATCTGACCACATCAAGTGATTCCCAGCCCATACTTCCTATAAGTTGGTTTCACCTCTAGGATCAATAATATGCGAGTTATAAGCACTTTTAAAGTCCGCTACGTTGGGTACTTTGACACTCCGTGGATGACCTTGAATTAAGAGCTTCAAGGTCAAATGTTTGCAAGGTTGTAGAGGACATGTATATCTGTTATACATATAACCTATGAAGAGATTCAACCTTCCACCTATGAGAACGAGCCAGTAGAAAAAGGTAGATAATTTTCAAAGAAATGCCCGTGGCGGCCATCTTGTTTTTCAGAATGAGGCTAATTTCAGTCCCAGAGAAGCTTACCTCCCAATGAAGATATCCTGCAACTTTGGTGAACCTAGCTGGTGTAGTTTTCCTCTGAGAGCATTAACGTTGAAAATCTCTCTACGCGTGGTGGCATAGCAAATGCAAAACCAAAGTATCCACCGGATGCCTCCAGTGGATACAATTATACAATCACACTAACAGTAATACAAAATAAATGACCAATTATTTGCACTTTATTAAGGGACACACAGTATTTAATCATTGTGCTAAGATAAGAGACACTGCTTTTTCAAAAAAAAAAAAACCAAAAAAAACAACAACTTACTTTTGGTCGAAAACATTATTGTACTAAACTGATAAATGCTTTATAATCAAGCTAAGTAATAAAATGGCCATCTTACACATCATGCTGGTTTTGTTCATATAATGCTCTCATTTCTTCTAGCACTTGTCTTACTCGGTCTTCCTGTGACAAATACATACATTTTGTCACTGCAACTGATCATGCAATAAACAATCTTACCTTTGATAAACATTTATTAGCTCAACCTTCTCTAATAATTTAATACAAAATTTGAATTCACTATTTACAAATCAAGTTCAACAAATGATTTGAAAATTGAACATCAAGGAGGGAGCATTAAGGGACTGATAAATCTGTCGTATATCTCAGAGTGTGGTGAAGTTAATTAAAACAATTATCTGAAGTCATGAGAAATTAAGGATAACCCAGAGAGGCTGCCAAAATGTGAGAACATAAGATTTTTTTCTGATTTTTAAAAATGCACCTCTTCTGTGACCCTGTGAGTCCAAAAATGACACAAAAACACTCTATCTCACTTGATTTATTAAACAAACAATCAGTGCCCGTGAACGGACTCTGTATCAGCTGACTGTGTGTTTTGAGTTTCAGAGTAGAAGTGAAAGAAGAAAAGACACCAAAGTTATGCCCTGCAAATGGCATTCAGAAGTTAAGTACAAAGTAAACTGTTAAGATGTTAAAAGTAGGTGAAAAAAATATTCAAAGAAAATACTGTAAATGCAATAGTTTTCAAGTTACAACTGATTTACTCATCAGTAAGAATCTTAAAGCACTTTTGCTCAGCTATGCAATGAGCTACAGGTCCGTCATTTTACTATGTTATAGTAGACCCAAAAGAAGGTGAATAACTTATTTAAAGAAAATTCTCTAAATGCAATAACTTTCAAGTTACAATTGATTTACTCAACAGTGAAAACCTGAAAGTAGCTATTGCTCAACTATGCCATGACCTACAGGTCTGCACATTTTCTATGTTCTAGCTGACCAAAAATTAGAAGAATAACATATTCAAAGAAAATACTCTAAATTTAATAGTTTTCAAGTTACGACTGATTTACTCAACAGCTATATTCTGAAAGTAGCTATTGCTCAGCTCTGCAATGAGCTACAAGTCTGCAAGTTTACTATGCTATAGCTGACAAAAAAGTAGGTGAATAACATATTCAAACAAAATACCATAAATGAAATAGTATTTAAGTTACAACTGTTTTACTCAACAGTGGGAACCTGAAAATAGCTATTTCTCAGCTATGCCATGAGCTACAGGTCTGCAATTTCACTGTTATAGCTGATTCAAAAGTAGCTGAATAAACATATTTAAACAAAACAAGAGTATTGCTTCGCAAGAGAAAAAGAAATTGTTTTTGCATAGACAAGAGGAGAGTGCCCGTGAACGGGCACTGTGTCAGCTGACTGAATGTTTTTGATTTGTGAAGGTGATTAGAGGACAGAATAACTATCAGAAAAAGGGCTGTACAGAAATACAGTAAATGGTAACTGAACAGCAAGTTCGAAAGAAATTCCGAAGCTGACAGAAGAAAAGGATAAAAAAGTTGTGCCCTGTAAATGGTATTATGAAGGAAAATAACAAGGTAATTGTTTAAGTGTAAAAAATAGGTTAAAACATATTTAAAGAAATACTACAAATGCAATATCCTCGTTCGACCTTGAAGAAGGGGTCCAAGGTCAAATCTAACCACACAAATACATTCCCAGCCCATGATTTCCTATGGTTTACCATTCCAAACCTCTAAGACCAATTATAAATGAGTTATAAGCACTTTTAAGCTTGGCTGTCCTCATTTGATCTTGAAGGAGGGGTCCAAAGGTCAAATCTGACCATACCAAAAGATTCCGAGCCAATGATTTCCTATGGGATGTTTTACCATCCCAAATCTCTGTCACCAATAATAAGCGAGTTGTAGGCACTTTCAATTTTCGCTATCCTCATTTGACCTTGAAGGAGGGTTCCAAGGTCAAATCGGACCATATCAACAGATTCACAGCCCATGATTTCCTGTCTGTTTACCATCCCAAACCTCTGGGACCAATAATAAGCAAGTTATAAGCACTTTTAAGTTTGGCTATCCTTGTTTGACCTTGAAGGAGGGGTCATTGAAGGTCAAATCTGACCACACCAAAAGATTCCCACCCCATGATTTCCTACAGGTTGGTTATCATCCCAAACCTCTAGGATCAATAATAAGGGAGATATAAGCACTTTTCATGACTGACAAAAAACACCTGTGGTGGCCATCTTGTTTCTCAAAATGAGGCCAAAAATATTCCCAGACAACATTTTATGGTTATTAATATATACTGCAAACTTAAGAAAGCTAGCTATAATATTTTTTTCATCAGAGCAGTAATGGTGAAATCTCTCTCTACACACTGCGGCTATTCAGTGGATACAATGATTTACTCAACAGTGAGAACCTGAAAGTAGCTATTGCTCAGCTATGCCATGACATAGAGGTCTGCAATTTCACTATGTTATAGCTGACCAAAAATTCTGTGAATAACATATTTAACAAATTACTCTAAATGTAATAGTTTTCAAGTTACAACTGATTTACTCAACAGTGAGAACCTCAAAGGAACTATTACTCAGCTATGCAATGAGCTACATGTCTGAAATTTTACTATGTTATAGCTAACCCAAAAGTAGGTGAACAACATATTTAAGCAAACTACTGTAAATGCAATAGTTTTCAAGCTACAACTGATTTACTCAATAGTGAGAACCTGAAAATAGCTATTGCTCCGCTATGCCATGAGCTATAGGTCTGTAATTTCACTATGTTATAGCTGACCCAAAAGTAGGTGAACAATATATTTTAACAAAATACTCCAAATGCAATATTTTTCAAGTTATAGCTGATTTACTCAACAGTCAGTACCTGAGAATAGCTATTGCTCAGTTGTGCCATGAGCTATAGGTCTATAATTTCACTATGTTATAGCTGACCCAAAAGTAGCTGAATAACATATTTACACAAATTTCTGTAAATGCAATAGTTTTCCAATTATAACTGATTTACTCAACAGTGAGAACTTCAAAGTAGCTATTACTCAGCTATGAAATGAGCCACAGGTCTGAAAGTTCACTATGTTATAGCTGACCCCAAAATAGGTGAATAACATATTGAAACAAAATACTCTAAATGCAATAGTTTTCAAGTTATAAGTGATAACCTAAAAGTAGCTATTACTCAGCTATGCCATGAGCTACAGGTCTGAAATTTTACTATGTTATAGTTGGCCCAAAAGTAGCTGAATAACATATTTATACGAAATTTACTCAACAGTCAGTACCTGAGAATAGCTATTGCTCAGTTGTGCCATGAGCTATAGGTCTATAATTTCACTATGTTATAGCTGACCCAAAAGTAGCTGAATAACATATTTCCACAAATTTCTGTAAATGCAATAGTTTTCCAATTATAACTGATTTACTCAACAGTGAGAACTTCAAAGTAGCTATTACTCAGCTATGAAATGAGCCACAGGTCTGAAACTTCACTATGTTATAGCTGACCCCAAAATAGGTGAATAACATATTGAAACAAAATACTCTAAATGCAATAGTTTTCAAGTTATAAGTGATTTACTCAACAGTGATAACCTAAAAGTAGCTATTACTCAGCTATGCCATGAGCTACAGGTCTGAAATTTTACTATGTTATAGCTGGCCCAAAAGTAGCTGAATAACATATTTATACGAAATTCTCTAAATGCAATAGTTTTTAAGTTACAAGTGATTTTACTCATGATGGAAGTTACTGAAAAGCCCAAAAGTAGCTATTACTCACTTAGCTATTGAGACAGACACCCAACTTACTCACCATATTGTAGCTATGAAAAAAGTAGCTGAACAACATACTTTCACAAAATGCTGTAAATGCAACACTTTTGAAGTTATAAGTGATTTTGTGCATGATTTCATGAATTTTAATGCATTAAAAATTATTAAAAAAATTTATTAAAAAAAAAGTAAGACAGATCCAGGTCTCATACTCACACAAGAGAATCTACCTCTGGCCTAGTACATATATGCAAGATATGAGAGAAATCCCTGCAATAGTCACTGAGAAAATTGTGATAAAATTGCAAATTTAATAAGTAAATTAAATTTTTATAAGTTAATACCCTATCCAATGGACAATTGCTTTACCGGTCGGCGCGACCGGTCCCGCCAAACGACAGAAAAAGTCATTCTGTATAAAATACCGGCAGGCCCGGTCAGAGTGTACATTCGCCAGGTGTCGCCTCGTGCATACTTCCTGTCTAGTCAGAATGACGTCATCGCGTCTTTTTTCGCTGTCTAAACCTATTAGACCCCTAGTAAGCTGATAGCGGGGTCGGTTGGGAGGGTCTTGTCCGTCCATTGGATAGGGTATTAACTTATAAAAATTTAATTTACTTATTAAATTTGCAATTTTATTGCGTTAATACATCCTATCCAATGGACAATTGCTGAATAACTACCGCTTGGTTGGCGGGTAAGTTACTAGGGACTTGAGTGAACTCAAAACTAACAATTTTCTGGCCCAGGTAGACCTGAAGCAGGCTACTCATCAATGGCCTAAGTCGGTAACCAGGAACCGGTTAACCGGATAGTTTAACCGACACTGCTCCCCCCCTTTCTTTTCTTTCCAAGCATTTCTGCTCTGAGTGGTGGGAAGAGAGGAATGAGTTCAGTCCCAAGAAATAATAAACCTCCCAAAGGAAGCATGTCACAGTTTTTTTTTTTTTTTTTTTTTTTTTTTGATTGATTTATACTTATCTAAGTATATACACTATGTACATATTTACAAGAATGTCTCCTCCCTATCGGGCTTGGTGGTGGACCTGCTGGGCAGCCACGACCGGCCCTAGGTGGAAAAGCTCTGAATCAGCCCAAGCCACATCCTTCAGATAGAATTGTGTGAAGGTATTGTGGGATTTCCAGTGGCAGGCCGATAGGATTTGTTCTAAGGAAATTCCAGCTTGGAAGGCCTTAGAGGCAGCAAAGGCCCTTACATCATGGGCTTTGACCTGATGCAAAGTAAGGGCCTGCTGGTCGGAGAGCTCATAACATAGGATGACTGTTTGTTTGATCCATGAGGAGACTGTGGCAGAGGAGATATCCTTGTCAAAGCCTTTTTTGAAGGAGACAAAGACCAACTCCTTATTTCGCCTGAGGTCAGAGGTCCTGTCCAGATAATAACGTAGTGCTCTAACTGGACACAGTGACCTGTCACCCTTGAGTGATTTATCTAGCGTGTGGGCCAGGGCTGGAATAACCACCGGGGCCACACTGTCTGGACCCTCTTTGGCCAGCTGGTTCTTGGAGAGAAAGCTGGGTGAGGGATAAAAAGACACCTTAGACCAGTCTGATTGGTGTCTGATGTTCTTATGAAGCCAAGCGTGGATCTCACTCCTGCGTTTGCCAGAACCTAAGGCCATCAAGAAGACTGTCTTGAGGGTTAGGTGTTTCAAGGAGGCCTCCTTAAGGGGTTCGAAGGGCGCCTTAGTCAGCTGGTTTAGTACCAGTGAAAGGTTCCAAGAGGGGATGCCCCTCCGGCCCTTGGGTCTGTCTCTATGGAAACTATCCAGGAGACGAGTAAGGTTCTCATCTTTGCTGACATTAATGGTGGCGTTGCCCAGTTTGTCAGCAATGGCTGATCTGTAGCCATCAATAGTACCTGGCTGTAACTGCCTGTCCTGAAATAAGTGAAGGAGGAAGTCAGCAACGGCTTTCAGAGGTGGTGCCCTGAAGTCCACCTGATTACTGAGGCACCACTTTGTAAAAATGGTCCACTTTGCCTCATAGACAGATCTGGTTGATCTTCTTTGAGGAGCCTCAATTCGTGCTGCCACTGCCTCAGAGAAGCCTTGCTGCTTGATTGCTGAGGCTCTAGGAGCCAGGCATGCAGATTCAGGTTCGACAGGTTCCTGTGAAGGACCTGGTTGAATGGTTGAGACACAAGGTTTGGTATGCTGGGCAGACACAGTGGGATCTGGCTTGACATGGCCACCAGGTCCCAAAACCAGGGCATGTTGGGCCATCCCGGAGCAATCAGAATTATTCTGTTGCAGGGGTAGTCCTGTAACTTCTCCACCACTTTGCCCAAGATGGCCGCTGGTGGGAAGGCATACGGGTCCAGTCCCTCCCAAGACAGGCTGAGAGCATCCACTGCCCAGGCCTGGGGGTCTGGAACCGGTGAGGCAAACTGAGGGAGCTTGTTGTTGAACCTTGTGGCAAACAGGTCCACTTGAGGGGTGTGCCACCTTGAGCATATTGCTTGAAAAATCTCCGGATTGAGGGACCATTCTGTTTGGATGGTCTGACCCAGTCTGGATAACTTGTCGGCTATCACATTGAGACGGCCTGGAATATGTCGAGCTTTGAGGGTCACCTGATTTCTTGTGCACCAAGTGAGGATCCTCCAAAGTAAGGCACACAGGGGGCCTGACTTCATTCCCCCTTCTTTGTTTATGTAAGCTACCACAGTGGTATTGTCGGTAGCTATGAGAACTACTTTGTTCACACAGAGAGCTTGGAACTCTTGTAGTGCCAGAAGAACTGCCTTTAACTCTAGATAGTTTATGTGCAACTTGCTTTCCGGGAGTGACCAGCTTCCCCTTGCCATATGCTCGTTTAAGTGTGCACCCCACCCTTCTTTTGATGCGTCTGTAAAAATTTGCAGAGCATGTTCTAGTGGATGTAAGGGTTGCCCTGTAACCACATTGTCTTCCTCCAGCCACCATTTCAGGTGTGGGTGGAGTGACTTTGGAATGGGGATTATCTTCTCTAGGGATTCTGGTACCCTCCAATTGTTCTTGAGATGCCACTGTATGGGTCTCATGCGCAGTCTGCCTAAATGTACTTGTTTCTCTGTGGCAGTTAACAGACCGATCAGGGACATTAGTTTCCGGACCGGACAGACTGGTTTTGTTAAGATCTCCAATACTTTGTTTTGCAGGGTCTGCCAACGTTCTGTGGTGGGTCTGACCCTGCCTTCCCTCAAGTCGAACTGGTAACCTACGAAATTGAAAATTTGTTTGGGTTCCAGCTCTGATTTGTCCTCGTTTACCAGCCACCCCAATTCCCTGCAGAGTAAGACCAGATTTTTGGTCTGTTGAAGACAAACCCGGTGGGAGGTGGCTCTGACCAACCAGTCGTCTAGGTACTGGTGGATCCTTATACCTTCTTTCATTGCAAGCCATTTCACCTCTTTGGCTACCACAGTGAATTCCATGGGGGCTGTCGACAGGCCAAAAGGTAGAGCCTTGAATTGGTATGTTTTGTCTTGAATGTGAAAACGCATATACTTCCTGGACTGGCTGTTTATAGGGATGTGGAAGTATGCGTCTTTGAAATCTATGGAAGTCACCCACTCCCCTGTCTGGAGGGAGGTTCGTATTGTCTCCGGTGTCTCCATTTTGAACGACTGTGTTTTCAAATAGTTGTTTAGTCTGCTCAGATCCAAGACGGGTCGCCACCGGTTGTTGGGTTTGGGGACCAGGAATAACCGGTTGTAAAAACCCAGGGACTGAGGATTTTGAACCACTTCTACAGCCTTTTTGTCTAACAGCTGATGCAATGCCTCCAACAGGTAGCTGTTCCTGTGAGGATCTACATAGCAGCTTGTTACTGTGGGTTTTCTGGTCAGGTGAGGTCTGGACCGGAAGGGTAGGATATATCCTTCCCTCAGGACTGATATAACCTTGGGGCTGACGCCTAGTGCTGCCCATTTTCTCCAAAACTCGTGCAATCTTGACCCTACAGGAGGATTTGTTACAGCAAGTGGGGCATTTGTGACAACTTGAACAGAACTCAATTGATCGACACAAGAAACACCTTTCACAGATTTTATTGACTCTTGATGGTCGGGCATTACGCCTTTCTTTTGCGGCAACCCTCCTGCAAAAGGTACATGAGAAGCAACATGAGATAATACAGTCAAATGAGTTCCTGTCTTTACATTTTTGTCCACATAACAGTCTACTCCGGTCACTGGTACACCGTTCAAACTTTTCACCACACTTGAAACATGAGGGATCTTCTGACCGGTTACATTTACAGGAATCAAATTTCCTGTCACATAATGAGCACAGTAATTGTCATTTATACTGCTTCTGTGTCTTGGCCGGTCGCTGGACAAAAGAAGCAGTACGACCCCGGTGAGATCTTTGTCCCCGCCTTCTGCCCAGTTGTTTCCATGCAGGTAGACCAGGCTTGCGTTCTTGTTCCGGCTGTTGCTGTTTAGTGGCTTGGTAAGGGTGGAAACGATGTGGACCCTTATGTGAGGAGCCGGTTGTACGTTTTTCTTCATGGTGCCTTATTTCTTCTTCAGCTTTGCTGATGAGGTGATCCGGGAATAAGGCACTCATGTGCAGAGGGGCAGATCTCAGAGCGTTCAAGGTGTCCTGTTTGATGCCTGCTTTAAGATAGTCCAGATAACTGTCCCTTCTTGTGAGGGTGAGATTGGCTACATTGATGAAGACACCTTCAGATAGGTCTTGCATCGTCCTGGCCATTGCTTGGGAGATGCTTTTGTTAAAAGTTACCAGAAAGTCTAGTTCTTCGATAGCCTGATGGGATTTTCCGGTAGCCTTTCCCTTGCCCTTGTCATTCTGTAAAATTTTAAGTTGAGAAGCCATAGAGTCCTGTACTTTGGTGAGGCACCGGGAAAAGGCAGCAGCCTGATTACACATGTACGTTTGATCTCTGGCTGCTCTCTCCCACTTTCTTAACGTGTCTTGTGTAACAGGCCTGGAAGCTGGTGCTGAAGGGAGTGACCGGTTAGCAATACGTGGGAAACTGCTGTTGAGACGTGCCGGTTGGTTGGTCCAGGAAGTGACTTTAGATCTGGAGAATTCCTTCTTCTCAGTATGCATGTCGTACCATTTAAGAGTTCTTGGTGGTTTGACAAACTGGTCCTTGACCAAACCGGAAGTCTCAGAAGCTCTGGAGGGGTATCCTTCCTGTATAGTAATGTTCAATTTCTCGAACTTCCGGCACAACCAATCGTCTACCGGAACCTTCAAGGACACTTTACCCGGAAGATGAGGTTTGGTACCGGCAAAGGGGTTGTCATCTTGAGCAGAGGAAGAGGAATCGAATTCCGGCACTTGCTCCCACCCCATAAAAGATCTCACTCCGCGAAGGGTTTCCCTGTAAGTCTGTTCAGTGCTTAGTTCCTGGTCAGTCTCTGTAAGCTCTTCGCGATCCTGACCTACTGACAGAACCTCAGATAGTTCACCCTCATCGAAACTAAGTTCTGGCTGATCACTGAACTGATCTTCCTCTGAAGTAACTTCTTCCGGTTGATCAGTAGTGGGAGGCTGGGTTGTGGGACCTGGGGGCTGGACCTCGGGTCGACCACTAGTAGAAGCACCAACGGATGAAAAAGCAGCCTGGTCGGTGAGTTGAAGATCTACCCCAGCACCGGGAGCCTCAACAGGCTGGGTGGCTAATTTCTTCGCACCGGGGGCCTCAACAGGCTGGGTGGCTGACTTCTTCTTCCTACCGGACACACCGGTAGCAGGACTCTGATGAGTAGAATGTTCAACTGGTGGGATAAAAGGCTTCTCAGATACCACCACGTTGGAGCTCTGAACCGGTTCCACCGGGAGCTGAAAGGTCTTGGATAAGAAGAGAGCCTCCAGACGCGTAAAGCGTTCTGACCATTTTTCATCCAAATTCTTCAGGTCAGACTGGAAATCTGGGGCTTTTGGAGGCTTGGAAGTCTTCTTTGGGGATTTGTGAGAGGTCTTTTTCTTCTTAGGGGTTTCGCCTCGATCACCTGAATCACCCTTGTCACTCTCAACCTTCCCTACCACAGTAACAGTAGACGGGTCAACCAGGGAGGGAGAGGTAGCTTTCTTCTGAAGTTCTTTCTCTTTTCTTGCTTTATAAGTGGGGGTGGCCAACTGTAGCTTCTGTTCAGCTGTAAGGTTATTGCAAATAGAGCAGTCCTTCTTTAACACACAATCATCTTGGCCCACACCCTTGTCACGACAACGTGCACACTTCGTGTGTGTGTCGAATAAAGCCATAGCGTGGCCACAAGTCCCTCTTCTCTGTCCAGGGGACGCCATAACACTCCAGAAGAAGATTAAGTATATATAACTTCAAATAAAGTTCAATAAAAAAGGTTGTCTTTAAAACTTCAAACGTTCCAATCACAGTAGAAAAACACGTCCGTACACTCGTGCGCCAAACGAAAAAAGACGCGATGACGTCATTCTGACTAGACAGGAAGTATGCACGAGGCGACACCTGGCGAATGTACACTCTGACCGGGCCTGCCGGTATTTTATACAGAATGACTTTTTCTGTCGTTTGGCGGGACCGGTCGCGCCGACCGGTAAAGCAATTGTCCATTGGATAGGATGTATTAACGCAATAAAAAGTTGAAATTTTCACACTTTTGGTGAGGGTACCCCCCTTGTAATGTCTCTAGCAAACAGACGAACAGACAGATTTGCATGCCTTGAACAATTTTTCATCCTCGATAGATAAGGTATCTTTAAAAAAAACAGCATGTCTCTAGGCCTTGTAGTTTTGGAGAAGAAGTTGTTCACGTGGACGCCCACGCCGCAGAGTGATGACATAATGTCAGCTGACTGACAAGTCAGCTGACATAAAAATTGAAAAACACAGAAATTCAAGATGGTTGCCAAAATGGCGGGAAAACGATTTTGGGGAAAAGTACACTGTGCAGATACCCTATGGGTCAAACATTTTGTCCAAATCGCTCTATCTCGCAATGTTTCCGATATAAATGCATTTTTTGTTTTACGCAGAAATTCAAGATGGTCGCCAAAAATGGCGGGAAAATGATTTTTCGGAAACATCGCCAGTAGACTCTGCAGATACCCTGTGGGCCAAAAATTTTGCCGAAATCGCTCTATCTCGCACTGTTTCCGATATAAATACATTTTTGCGTTTTACGAAAAAATTCAAGATGAATTGAAATATTTAATAGTAAATTAAATTTTTATAAGTTAATATCTTACCTAGTGGACAGATGCATTTGTCCGATGCTCTGCCGATCTCACCAAACATTAGAAAAAAATGTCCTGAGCTGGGCTCTGGCCGGGACCGGTAGTGTCCTGTTCACTCACCAGGTGGCTGTGTAGCCTCCCTCCTGGTGTACTGCGCATGCACTCTTCCTCTTTTTGTTGTCTACCTTGGAAGGTCCCCTTTTTGGCTTAGAGTAGCGGGGAAGGTAGAGTGGGAATCCCCCTGTCTACTAGCTAAGGTATTAACTTATAAAAATTTAATTTACTATTAAATTTTCCATTTTATTGCATTAATACATCTTACCTAGTGGACAGATGCAGAATAACTTACCCAGTGGATGGAGGGTAGCCAAATAACTCTAGATACTAACAGGGCGGATCCGGTAATGGTTAAACAAACCAACCTATAGGAATAACACACCCCCCCCCCTTGTGTTTTATATATAGATCTTTGTACAGGCTTGAAATGAGAGTACCGGGAGACCTAGAGGGGAATGAGAGTTCTGAAAATTAGTGAGGAAGAAGAACAGGAAATGTTGAGACTATCTTAAATAGGACCCCTGGATCCACTTTGAATCATGACAACCCAGAAGCAAAGATAGCGGAAGTTTTTTTGTTTTTATATATATATATATATATATATATATATATATATATATATATATATATATACAGTATGTACAATATGTAGACTATGTACACTGATCGATTGTGCTACTTTTCCTCGTGGATCTGCTGAGCAGCCACCACAGGGCCCAAATGATACAGTTCAGAATCTGCCCAAGCTAAGTCTTTCAGATAGAACTGTGTAAAGGTGTTGTGGGGTTTCCAATGACAGGCTGAGAGAATCTGGTCCAGGGAAACCCCTCTTTGAAAGGCTTTGGAAGCTCCAAAGGGCCTAACATCGTGAGCCCTGACTTGATGTAAGTTCTGGGCTTCTTCATCTGAGAGCTGGTAGCAAAGTAGCACTGTTTGTTTGATCCAGGAAGAGATGGTAGCAGGGACAATATCCTTCTGAAAACTGTTCCTGAAGGACACAAAAACCAGGTCCTTACCTTTGTGGAGATCCTTGGTCCTGTCCAAGTAGTAACGCAAGGCTCTTACCGGACAGTGACTTACCCTTCTTAAGAGAATTATCCAAGGATGGAGCCAAGGCTGGGATAACTACCGGAGCCACAGAAGCCGGACCATCCCTAGCCAGTTGATTTTTGGATAGGAAACTGGGTAAAAGATACAGAGAGACCTGACTCCAGTTTTCCTGGTGCCTGATATTCTTATAAAGCCAGGCATGAATTTCACTGCGTCTCTTGCCTGAGCCCAAAGCTGGGAGAAAGACTGTCTTCAAGGTCAAATACTTAAGAGAGACCTTTCGCATGGGCTCAAAGGGAGCCTTAGTCAGCTGGTGGAGTACCAGCGAGAGGTTCCAGGTGGGCACTGCTCGCCTTCCTTTGGGTTTATCTCTATGAAAACTGTCTAGAAGGCGTGTCAAGTTTTCATCCTTGCTAATGTTTATCATTATATCAGCTTATCATTGCCCACCATGTCCGCAATGGCTGTTCTATAGCCGTCAATGGTGCTGGGTTGCATAGTCCAAGTGTTTGGAGGGGTAGACTTATGTTTTTGAGTCCGAAAGGATGAATGGTTGTTTTTACTGTAGAAAAGAATGAGAAATTCAAATACGCAAGTCTTACAAATGTAAACATCAAACTTCCCTTTCAAAAATTACATTAAAGTTGGGCACAGTCAGATTTTCACACAAATTCTGACCAAGAAAAGTCATTTTTGCAAAAATGCATCTATAGATCATAAAAGTGATAATACTTGTCACAAATCACTGTTAAAGGTTGTTACACTGTATTACCATGATCCCTGTAAGATTAAATGTGAATCTTTAATTTTTTTTTTCTTAATAATATATATTCTTGAGCACATTATAGCAACATGCCTCATGTTAAAATTAATTTATTCATATTATTCTTATACACTATTGCAACTTATACCACAGTATTTTAATACATACAAGGTATTATAAATGAATTTTGATAATCTCCTATTACATAAAAATGTGTGAAAAAGTTGTGAATAAAATCCACTTCTGTTCCTTTATCAGTTACGTGATTTATTCAAATGGGAACATTTACAGATTTTAAAACCATAAAATTTTGTTTGTGATAATAATCTACAACCAATGTATTTATTATTTTGATCTGAGCAAAATGAAAAAGCTAATTAGTTAAGAGTTCAAAGAGCACACATTAAAGAAAATTAATGAAGCTGTATGTTAGTATAAAACTTTTTTATTTTGATTAAAGTAATACATAATTTGGAATAAAACTTATTTTAATGCCATATAGTAAGTGTCCTGTACAGTTTAAACATGCATAATAATATCCTTGATGCAAATGATGAATCAGTCACATTCATTGTTATCTGAATCAAACTCATTGCTTCAGTGTCTGTTCATCTGTGGTAACCAGTTGCATGTGTACTTCATTAATGATCTCGATACACAGTAGTGACTGAGAGCAATCAATCCAGTTAATGGTACATTTTTCCAAAGTCCATCCATGCTCTTCAGCTTTGAATGTCACAGGGTTTGCCATATTTGTATTTTCCCCACATTGATGCAACATAGTTTACCCAAAGTAACTTTCTTATTGTGTTAATACATCTAACCTAACAGACTAGTGCCATTGGCCTGGCACTACTCACCAGAGTGATAATGCTTCCTGTATTCACTAGATGGCTATAATGTCACTTCGTCTTTTACGTTTGGTGTGAATCATTTGGGTTTTTTTTTCAAGCTCAACAAATTATTATTTTTTTATTGTATCAAGTACTAGGTTGTGTAGATTTTAGTTTGATTCTGTCTTTCGGATATGAGTCTTCATCTGGACAAAAGAAAGGAGTCTGTGGTCATATTATGGCTTTAATTTTATTAATTTTTATATCTTTAATACTCATGTAAGATGTGCTCACTGCCATGAAAAGGGTCTGTACTGAGCCATGTGTTTTGTGACAAGAAGAGTGCACTGCATGTCTTTTACTCACCCTGGACATAGTAAACAACTTGCAAATTTAATAAGTAAATTAAATTTTTATAAGTTAATACCCTATCCAATGGACAATTGCTAAACCGGTCGGCGCAGACCAGCCCGCCAAACGCCAGAAAAAGACGTCCTGTGTTTCCACCGGCTGGCCGGTCCCAGTACTGTGCATTCGCCAGGTGGCGCATGGTATTTACTTCCTGTCTAGACAACATGACGTCATAGCATCTTTTTCGTTGTCTAAAACTATTAGACCCCTAGTAAGCTGATAGCGGGGTCGGTGGAAGGGTCTTGTGTGTCCATTGGATAGGGTATTAACTTATAAAAATTTAATTTACTTATTAAATTTGCAATTTTATTGCGTTAATACATCCTATCCAATGGACAATTGCTGAATAACTACCGCTTGGTCGGCGGGTAAGTTACTAGGGACTTATGTGAACTCACAAGTAATAGCCTGGGTTGACTTTAAGGTCAGGAAACCCTGCAAGGCCATGGTCGGTTGCCAGCAGCCGGTTACCCGGGGCTATACCGCCGTCGCCCCCCCCCCCCTTTTTTTGCAGACCTGCTCTGAGGTAGGGGAAGAGAGGGATGAGTTCAGACCCAGAATGCAAATAAACCTCCCAAAGGAAGCACGCCACACTTAATTCTTATGTACATGAAGAAACTGTTTATACATATATACAAATCTCCTCGATCTAAGGGCCACTTGTGGATCTGCTGAGCAGCCACTACCGAGCCCAATTGGTAAAGCTCTGAATCAGCCCAAGCCCCGCCCTTCATATAGAACTGTGTGAAGGTATTGTGACTTCAGTGGCAGGCTGACAAGATTGGATCTAAGGAGACTCCCGACTGGGAGGCCTTAGAAGCAGCAAAGGCCCTGACATCATGGGCTTTAACCTGATGTTAAATGTGGGCCCCCTGGTCAGAGAGCTCATAACATAGGATCACAGTCTGCTTGATCCAAGAGGAGATAGTGGCAGGTGAGATGTCTTTGTTGAAACCTTTCGTAAAGGAGACAAAAACCACCTCCTTATTCTGCCTGATGTCTGAGGTCCTGTCCAAATAGTAGCACAACGCTCTGACCGGACAGAGGGACCTGTCAGACTTGAGGGATCTATCCAGAGTCGGGGCCAGGGCTGTTATAACCCCAGGGGCCACACTGGACACTCTATGGCCAGCTGATTCTAGGATAGAAAGCTGTGTGATGGATACAGGGACACCTTTGACCAATCGGATTGGTGTCCAATATATCAGTTTTGCCAGGCATAAATCTCACTTTTGCACTTGCCCGACCCAAGGGCCAAGAGGAATACCGTCTTGAAGGTCAAATGCTTCAAGGGGGGCCTCCTTGATTGGATCAAAAGGAGTCTTAGCTGGTGCACGGCCAGTGAGAAGTTCCAGGAGGGTATGCCACTCCTGCCTCTGGGTCTGTCTCTGAGGAAACTATCCAGGAGACGAGCGAGATTTTCGTCCTTACTGATGTTGAAGGGTGAATTTCCAGTTTATCAACAATGGGTGACCTATAACCATCAATGGTGCTGGGCTGTTTGCGAACCCAGGGCCCAGAGGGAAACTGCCTTGAAGGTCAAATGCTTCAAGGAGGCCTTTAATTGGTTCAAAATGAACCTTGTCAGCTGGTGCAAAAACCAGGGAGAGGTTCCAGGAAGGGGTTACCCTCCGGCCTTTGGGTCTGTCTCAGTGGAAGCTATCCAGGAGACGAGTGAGATTTTCATCCTTACTAACATTGATGGGCAAATTTCTAGACTATCAGCAATGGCTGACCTGTAACCATCAATGGTACTGGGCTGCAACTTCCTGTCCTGAAACAGGTACCTAAGGAAGTAAACAACTGACTTTACAGGTGGTGCCCGAAGTCCACCTGATGAATGATACATCACTTGGTAAAAATGACCCATTTGCCTCATAGACTGATCTGATTGACCCCCCTTTGAGGAGCCTCAATTCTTGCTGCCACTGCCTCAGACAAGTCCTGCTCCTCGATTGCTGAGGCTCTAGGAGCCCTGCATGGAGATTAAGGTTTGTCAGATTTCTGTGAGGGATCTGATCGAATGGTTGTGAACAGGCTGGACAGATTGGGCAGGCTCAGCGGGATGTGGCTGGACATGGCCACTAGATCCCAAAACCAAGGCATGTTGGGCCACCACGGAGCAATCAGAATGATTCTCTTACATGGGGAGTCTTGCAACTTCTCCACCACTTTGCCCAATATGGCTGATGGTGAGGTGTATGCTTTTAGATCCTACCATGGCCGACTGAGCACATCCACTGCTGTGGCCAGGGGATCCGGTACCGGTGACACAAAACAGAGGCGACTTGTTGTTGAACCTCGTGGCAAATAAGTTATTTTGGGCCGGTGCCACCTACTGCATAGAGTGGAAGACCTCTGGGAGGAGAAACCACTGTTGGGATGGTCTGGCCTAGTCTGGACAGCTTGTCTGCTACCACATTAGGCCGGCCTGGAATGTGTCGTGCTTAGAGTCACTTGTTTCCTGGTACACCAGGTCAAGATTCTCCATACTAGGGCACAAAGTGGGCCCGACCTCATTCCTCCTTACTTTATGTATGACACTACTGTGGTGTTGTCAGTAGCTACAAGTACTATCTTGTTGAGCAAAGGTCTTGGAACTCTTTTAAAGCCAGAAAGGCTGCTTTAAGTTCTAGATAGTTTATACACAACTTGCTTCCCGGAGGGGACCAGGTTCCTCTTGCCAAGTGCTCATCTAAGTGAGCGCCCCACCCTTCTATTGATGCGTCTGTAAATATTTGCAGAGCATGTTTTATTGGGTGTAATGGTTGGCCTATAAGTGCATTGTCTTCCTTCAGCCGCCATTGTAAATGGGGGTGCAGGGACCTGGGGACCCGGATCACCTTTTGCAGTGATTCTGGATACCCTCCAGTTGTTTTTGAGATGCCACTGCATGGGTCTCATATGAAGTCTGCCTAGATTAACATGCTTTTCTGTAGATGTTAGTAACCTATCAAGGACATGAATTCCCGGACCGGGCAAGCCGGTAGGGATAGCAGTTTTAACAGTCTCTTGAAGGTTCTGTCACCAGTCCAGAGTCGGTCGGAACCGATCAGACCTGAAGTCGAACTGGTAGCCTACAAAATCGAAGTCTTGTTTGGGCTCCAGCTCTGATTTCTCTAAGTTCATCAGCCACCCAGTTGCTGACACATTATTTACTAGTTCCTGTGTATGTTGGAGACAAGCCTGGTGGGATCTTGCTCTCACCAACCAGTCATCTAGGTACAGGTGGCTTCTTAAATCCTTGTGTATGGCTATCCATTTCACCTGCTTTGGTATCACGGTGAACTCCAAAGGTGCTGTGGACCAACTGAATGGCAGGGCCTTGAACTGGTATGCCCGACCTTGGATGTGAAATCTCAGGCATTTCCTGGATTGATCTTGTATAGGTATATGGACATAGGTATCCCTCCTTCAACAGTTGTACTACCTAGGGTCCAGCCCCCAAGGCTTCCTACGTTCCCAAAAAGGGCTTAGTCTGGAACCTATAGGCAGACTGTGTGCCACATTTGGTATTCTGACCAACATTTTCTGTCCCTCCGGACACTGGTCCGGTCTGGAGACAATGATCCAGGTTAACAGTCTCTCTGTTCTTATTGTGGTCCGGTGGGGCTGACACAACTTTTCACATTAATAGACTCTTCGCCCCGGGCCAGCAGCCTGCAAGGTGCAGTATTTACAGAGCAATTGTCATTTGTGAGATGTCTGACCCCTGGCCGGACATGATGACAAAATTTATTATCTCTCCAGTCAAGTCCAGCACCGATAACAGGTTGTTGAGAGGTGTGATAAGGGACACTGTCATATCCCTGTCATATCACCAAAACCACTGACTGGTCTAAGAATTCTCTGTACCCAAATAAACCTTAGGTAACTCTGTCCGGTACCCGGGCTCCATACTCAGTACTTTACTGTAACTAGTAATTCTCTGTAACAAAAAACTGGCAGGCTGGGGTCACCCATGAATTTTGACAGCTACTGGTCTATATTTAGCCAGCTTTTTTTTTTTTTTTTTTATTATTATTTAACCAGTTGGGTTGAAGCACTGTACAGTAAGGACTGTGTAGCCAACACCCTGTTAGTAGACTTTGTAACCAGTAGGTTGAAGCAAGTGTACAAGACTGTGTAGCCAGTACCAGTCGGTACACTCTGTAACCCGTTGTTAAAGCAAGTGTACAAAGCTGTGTAACCAGTACCAGTCGGTACACTCTGTAACTAGTTGTTGAAACAAGTGTACAAGGCTGTGCAGTCAGTACCAGCCGGTACACTCTGTAACCAGTTGTTGAAGCAAGTCTACAAGGCTGTGTAGCCAGTACCAGTCGGTACACTCTGTAACCAGTTATTGAAGCAACTGTACAAGGCTGTGTAGCCGGTCGGTACACTTTGTAACCAGTTATTGAAGCAACTGTACAAGGCTGTGTAGCCGGTCGGTACACTGTGTAACCAGTTGTTGAAGCAAGTGTACAAGGCTGTGTAGCCAGCACCAGTCAGTATACTCTGTAAATAGTTGCTAAAGCAATTTTACAACTATCTTTTGTGTTGAATTCAGCTTGCTGTAGGTTTCCTCCATTAAGTAAAGCATTTCTTTAATCCCACGTCTTCCTTGTAGATTTGACAGTTGCTGGGAAAGCCCTTGTGAGCTATATTTAGAAACACTTGGTGTTTGGTGCGTCACGTGACCAGCTTGCTGGTCGGAAAGACACGCGATTGGCTGATTGGAGCTCGTCAGTTGTGACGTTCTTTTGTGATACTTAAACATGCAAATGCGCAGTATTCTGCTCATCCACAAACCCCACTACCGACAACGAAGCCGGGTCTGCAAGGCAGGGACTGCAATCACAGTAGACGTGAGTTCTGAAGAACGCACTTCCGACCTTCCTGGTCGGTGAAAACACGTGACCTGTTTCGTGATTGGTCGGAAGGACACGCGATTGGCTGACTGGAGATGACATCAGTATTCGCGTTCTTTGTGTGAAGCTTTACCGGTAACTTTACAGTCCACAAAATCCCACTACCGACAAGCAGGCCGGATCTGCAAAGCAGGGACTGTAGTCACAGTACATGTGAGTTCTGAAGAACGCACTTCCGACCTTCCTGGTCGGTGAAAACACATGACCTGCTTCGTGATTGGTCGGAAGGACACGCGATTGGCTGACTGGATATGACGTCAGAGGTCACGTTCTTTGAACTGGCGGGTCGGCTAATGCTTTAAAAGCAGAGAAGCCTGGACCAGTGCGTTCTGTAGATGTGTAGATGAAAATCATTCTTCTTTCGTGATAAAACCAGCAAACTGGCCATCCACAACCCCCACTACCGACAACAAAGCCGGGTCTGCAAGGGAGGGACTGATATCACCTTCTATTGTGAAGTCGGTTGAACTGGAGCATGCCGGTCAACTAATGCTAATGACAGTTCTTCTCAGCCGGCTGTGCACTCAAACCAGTGTCCTGGCCATCCACTGCCCTTACTACCGACACACGTGCCGGGTCCATAAGGGTGGGACTGAGAGTGAATTTCCTTCTATGTCGTAGATATGAAGTTCTGATGAAAAACACTAAATACTCGAGCTAGGCTGGTGTGACTGATGCTATACAGCAGAGAAGTCGGTACCAGTGCGCTCTGAAGATGAAGAATGCATCTTGCTTGGGGAATTCCTTCTTTACAGTGTTCAAAACTACGTAGATTGAAGTTTCCCGTGATTTCTATTTGTAGTGTACTAGAAAAGACGTTTCTATGGTGATTGTAGCTGGAAGGTTACAGCAGGTACATTCAAACAAAAAACACGGATAGAAATACCTTGTAAGTAGTATATTCCATTATATTTCTAAATATTGTCGATCTGCCCCTAACAACACAATTGTTGAATGGGAGGAAACTAGAAAAATGGCTGCCTTCATATTTCTCGTTGATTACTGCCCTATCATCAACACTAAATTGAGTCAACTAGGGAGCGTTTCCAGCAGATTTCTTGATGTATATCCGTGCTTGATATGTAGGTAACACTTTAACAATAAATTATTTGCAATTAAGGTGTAAAATCCGTCATAATGCACACTTTTCCTTAAAATATCTGGAGATTGTTGAAAACACGTTCGCACAGTACACGCGCCAAACGAAAAAGATGCTATGACGTCATGTTGTCTAGACAGGAAGTAAATACCATGCGCCACCTGGCGATTGCACAGTACTGGGACCGGCCAGCCGGTGGAAACACAGGACGTCTTTTTCTGGCGTTTGGCGGGCCGGTCTGCGCCGACCAGTTTAGCAATTGTCCATTGGATAGGATGTATTAACGCAATAAAATGGCCACTCCTACCTACAAGATCCAAAACAGAAAAAGTCTAAATTTATACTTTAGTGGAGCCCTCCCATGTCATTGTGGTAGGTCTGGTGGAGCTTAACCAGTCTGTGGCATGGCCTGTCATTTCACCCAATAAAGCTTGGGTAGAAGAATCCACATTGATGCAAGAGCTTTCAAACCTTAAAGAAGAGTGGTCAACTAGATTTGCATGGTTGAAAACACTCTTAACTGTAGGATCAAACCCATTACCTTCTTCATCTACACAGCCTCCTAAGAAAATGGTGTTCAAACTGATTCCCCAGCAGAAGCAGTGACTGCTTCTCCATACTTTCCTCATGCTATTTCCTCCCCCAGCTGGTATCGGTCCAACGCTGGAACAGGAAGCAGACTTTGATGATAGCACACCAGTGGATACACAAGCCAAATGCTTGGGTTTCTTGTTACTGGGAGTTTGCCTCCTCATTGGAGAACCCTTATCCAGAAAGGCATCAAGATGTGGAACCCACTTTTGGTCAGATGGACAGCATGCCAGTCTCTTATCATGAATTCCAGGGAGATGTGGCTTTCAATTGTGAAGCAGATCTGCAAGAATAAGACAGGCTTTTATTTGAAGACTGTCAGAGGCATCTGTTTATACTTGTACTTGTCTTTTATTCTTGATCATGAGTACACACAGCATTCTAGGCATGACAATCCCTGGACAAGTAAGAAAAACCTCTGTAGCCTTACCCCCGGACGACTGGTTTTACAGAAAGTTCTAGCAAATGAACTTATACATTATAGACAGTCATGTTTCTCATTCTGGCAACATGGGGTAGCTCAGGACTCATCAGTTCTGAAGGTACCTAAAACCTGTTGGCATTAGACCAGGCTAAGTTGTGAAGTACTGGCCAAATGATGCATCCCACCTCAATAGCTCCTTCAGTCACATTTCAAAGCCTTCAGGTCTTACTGCTTCTCCTCCTTTATGCCCAGTTACACAGGACTGCCTACATAAATGGGCCAAGGCACTGTGAGAGAGTACTTATGTCTGCAACAAAGTTGCAGGAATTAATTACTCCATCACAAAGTTACTGACTGACATACAAAAAAATTTTCAGATTTCTGAATGCTGAGCTGTCTAAAGAGAATTCCTCACAGACGTACACAGAGCCTAATCAGAAATCAGTGACTAAACAGCTTTTAACCAGAATGTAACTTTCTGCCTGGGAAAGGCAGTGCAACATGTGGTGGACACTCTTTTTGTGCAGATGGTTAATATTACCTTTGAGAAAAGACACTTACTTGGAGCATCTTTAGCTGAATGTTAAGCCAGACATATGGTGTGTGTGGCAAAACAGCCATTTGAATTCCTCAAGCCTATTCCCAGATGATGTATGCCGGGTAGAGGATGAGATTGCCCGAGCAGAGGCAGAACGCTGTGTCACCCAGCCCCGATCAGGCTCTCACAGGTACGGCTTTCATAGGCAACATAGGTACCGGGAACATAGGAGCTGAGAATTCAAGCTGGTCCACCTCGACAGGTCAGGAGACAGATACACCAGCTGCTGGTGCTCCTTTGCCAACAGGGGCCGTGAACAGAAGAAAGGTGAAAGGATCTGACTTTGATAGCTGTAACCCCAAGTCTTACAAAGGAAAAAAGTGCTACATGACAATGCGTCAGTTTTGTTCAAAGACAGGACATTAGTTAAAGTGTTCTCTTGGTTTAAAAGATTGTAAATGTTCCTATTGCCTTAAATGTTCATGTTCTGAGAGAAGGTGTAAATTATGTTTGTTGTGACTCGTGAACCTATGGTGTCTTTAACAGGCCAGCCATAAAGAAAGGTTTACACAAAGTGTGAAAGATGCTTTTTTCTGTAAATTTGTCTCCTGCCCATGTCCTCAGTGCTGCAGAAGGTCTTCTTGTATGGGTCAGAATGCCAAAATTTTGGCAAGTCTGGGCAGTGAAGGGTTCGAGTCCAAGGGTGATTTTGGTCTTAAAGGAGGGGTACAGCCTGCTGTTCAAGATTAAATCTCCTCTCACCAGGGAATCTCTGATAAGGAGGTGAATATGCAAATCCCCCCCCCCCCCCAGGAACACCTACCTCAAGGAGGCATTGCATTCCCTCCTCCAAAAGCAAGCAAAAGCAATCTAGTCATCTCTGGCTTTCAACAACTGTCTGTTCCTTGTTCACAAACCCAACCAAATTTTTCATCTTGGATCTCAGTACTTTAAATTGGTTTTTACAGCTCAAGACTTTCACAGGGGAGACCCCAGAATCTGTCAGGCTGTCCCTTCAAAAAGGAGGATTGAGTCAATTTGCTGGACTTCAGTGACACCCACTTTCACATCCAGAAGGTATCTCAGATTCCATTATCAGAACCAAACTTTCCATATCGGGCTCTTCATTTTGTGTCAGGACTTAGGTTGGGTAGTAAAGCTGCAGAAAATCAGAGCTGGATCACAAGCAGGTCTTTACCTTTGTAGGGTAGTAGTACTATTTAGCTCAAGGAATGGTTAGACCCACCACAGGCAGGTCCTAGGTTTAAAAATCAACTCCCTTCTTGCAAGGACCAAATTGCCCAGTCAGCCATTTCATGTCCCCGATAGGTCAGTTATCCACAATGGAGAAACAGGTAACATCAGGCTGCCTTCACATGAGACCCATGCAATGGCATCTGAAGAACAACTGGCATATTCCAAAATCCATGGAAAAGCTTATTCACATCCCAAAAGCCCCTTCATCCACATCTCCTTTGGTGGTTGAAAGAAGAAAATGCCCTCTAAGGCCAGCCTTTGCACCACCTTTGTCATGTCTTTCAGATCTTTACTGATGCATCAAATGAAGGTTGGTGCACCAAAGGCATGTGGTCCCTTTCAGAAAGCAAATTACACATAAACTACCTGGAACCACCATTCACAGGTACTGACTGCTTGTTTTTACATGGGGGGCACGTTGTTATAATGTGGTCAAGAACATATATTATTAGGATTACAAAATAAAGGATCATATTTAATCTTACAGGGATCATGGTAGTGCAATGTAGTAACCTTCAATAAAGTATTTGTGACAAATAATATCTCTTTTATGATCTGTAGATACATTTGGAAAAAAAAATTACTTTTTGGTCAGAACGTGTGAAAATTTGTTGGTACCCAACTTTAAAGTAATTTTTCAAAGGGAAGTTTGACATTTACATTTGTAAGACTTGCATATTTGAATTTTTCATACATTTTTACAACAAAATTTCATATTTTTAAATGTAAAATCCATTTTTATTAATAAAAATGTATATACTTACCATATGAAAACACTTGGGTAAGCTTTGCTTGGCATTCGGTGACCGCCACGTACACCATACATAGAATTTAAACTATGAGGGGAGACCCTCTTTAAACCTATATACTTGCTACCCTTTGACCCCTGGTGACCTAGTTCACTCTGCCATGCGCATTAATGCAGAAATAGTTCATTCTTTTTGTGAATAAACCTAAATGCTGGAAAAAGGCCTAAAAGCGGGGCAGGCGGGAGGGTGATTTGCTGTTTTCATATGGTAAGTATATACATTTTTATTCATAAAAATTGATTTTACATTTAAAAATATGAAATTTTATTTCATAAAAATGTAAATATACTATACCATATGAAAACACTTGGGTTGAATGCCCACATGGAAGGATGGTGGGAAAAAAGACAGACTAAGGAGGAAACCACCCATGGTTAAAGTGCACTAAAAAAGGAAAATTCCTGGTGCATAACCAAAACCCCTGTGATGAAGGTGCAACTTGACTAAGTGTGAAGTAGTAACTACTTATTACCTTCAGCACTGCTGTCTACACCCAAGAGGTCAGCTCTAAGAGGATAAGCACAGAAGTGTCAAAACCCAGAATACCAAGCACGGTCCCCAAAAAAGGAAGTCCCCCAAAAAGGAATACCCCCCCTCAGAAGCCTCAGAAAGGATCAAGAAAAAGTAAGATCAAGATGGATTCCAACTTTTGAAGGATCGACTCCCACCGGCTCTGGGTCGGTAAGACCAGTCCCTGGGAGAGGTCGTACTTGTAACCCACGAACTCGAAAATCTGTTTGGGTTCTAGTTCTGATTTTTGTACGTTGATTATCCAACCCAATTCCTGGCAAAGGGCGAGGAGGGATTGAGTGCCCTGGCGGCAGGACTCTTTGGTAGGGGCTCGAATCAACCAGTCGTCTAGGTACTGGTGGATCCTTATACCCCGGGATTGAGCCATTAGCTTCACCTCTTTGACCACACAAGTGAACTCCATGGGAGCTGTGGAGAGACCAAAGGGAAGAGCCCGGAATTGATAGGACTGATTTTGGAAATGGAACCTGAGATATTTCCGGGACTTCACATGGACTGGAATGTGGAAATAGGCGTCGCTGAAATCCAGCGATGTCACCCATTCTCCCTGTTGCAGGGAGATCCGAATTGTTTCCGGGGTTTCCATCTTGAATGTTTTTACGCTCAAAAATTTGTTTAGAGCACTGAGGTCCAAGACTGGTCGCCATTTCTGGTTTGGTTTTGGAACTATGAACAGTCGGTTGAAGAAGGCTAGAGATGTTCGAACCCTTACCATCTCTACTGCCTCCTTTTGCAGTAAGGCCTGCAAAGCCTCCTTCAGGTAGAGGTTCCTGAGGGGGTTTGCATAACCACTGACTATCAGAGGGTCCCTTACTAGTGGAGGTCTGACTTTGAATGGGAGAATGTAGCCGTCCTTCAAAATGGACACTACTCTCGGATTTGAACCTAGGAGGGACCACTTCTGCCAAAATTTTTGGAGACGTCCCCCTATCAGATGAGCATTGACAACATTGAGGACATTTGGAGCAATGGGGGCAAAAACGCAATGATCTACAGAAAAAGCATCTTTGACAAACTTTATTTCTTGCCTCACTCTTGACGAGGGACTTGTGTCTTTCTTTTGTGACTGCCCTCTTACATTTACGACAAAAGGTACAGGACTGGCAACAGGACAAAACACAGGTTGGTGAACAGACACAGAAAAGTTTTGTTCTTGTACATTTATGACATTTATCTTTGACCGGGCCACCGGCACCGGGTTTGGGACACAATAATTGTCATTTATACTGCCCTTGATCCCTAGGAGGGCGGGTGCCGCGACCGGGCTGACCTCCCCTTCCTCTGCCTCTAGACCTGCCACGTCCCCCAAAGGACTTCCATGCGGGCATGTCTTTTCCTGCGGAAGCACCGGTTTGAGTAGATTCCTGTCCTTGCTTCCAGTTAGTGGGGTAGGGTTGGAATCTGTTTTGCTTTTTATGGTTACCGGCGAACCCACCGCGGCCCGGACCAGGCTGATTGGTACGCTTTATGGTTTCAAATTGTTGAATTTCATCTTCCGCTTTGCGGATGACCGCATCTGGAAACAAAGCATGAGTGTTCAGAGGGCAATTTCTCAAGGCGGAAAACGTGTCTGGTTTCACTCCTGTTTTTAAATGTTCCAAATATGAGTCTCTGCGGACTAAGGTTAAATTGGCCATCTGGACAAAGGTGAAGTCCGAGAGATGTTGAAGTGATTTTCCTACCGCAAAACTCACATTTTGATTGAATGAGGTCAAGTAATGCAACTCGTCCAATGCTGACTGAGCCTTGCTAGAAGATTTACCCTTTCCTAATTCTGTTTGTAAGATCTTCAGCTGTTCTTGGACACTGTCTTGTATCTTGGTAATGCAACGGTTGAATCCAGCGGATTGGTTGCATATATAACTCGATTCCTTAGCCGCCTTCTCCCACTTCCTGAGGGTATCCTGGGCAATGGGGCGTGAAGGCGGCTGAGCTGAAACAGAAGAAGACTTGGCAACTCTTGTAAAGGCATTGTTCAGTTTTGCGGCATCGTTGGGCCATGTAGTAACGTAATTTCCAGGTCTGGTAAAGTCTTTAGGTTCGGCCGGGTGAATCCCGTACCATCTACTCTGAGATTTCGGGGGGCGGAGATATTGGTCCATATGCAACCCTCCAGGCTCTGAAGATTTGGACGGGTATCCCTCTATGAGCACAAGATTAAGGTTCTCTAATTTCTTGCACAACCAGTCTTCTGGTGGAAGAAGGACAGAGACTTTTCCTACCGGCTGAGATCTGTGTCCAACCCAGGGATTATCAGCACGTGTAGCAGGCGAGTATTCCAGATCTGGGATGTGAGACCAACCCATGAAGGCTCTGACTCCTCTTACAGTTTCACGATAGTTTTGATCTTCACTTATCACCCGGTCAGTCTCAGTGTCAACAACGTCCGGTTGATCTTCTAGTTCGGACAATTCTCCCTCTTCTGTTGGTTCCGGTTGAGTAAAATCCCGGGTAGATACCGGAAGAGTTTCAGTACACTGTTCCAACGAGGACACCGGGCCGGAAGAAGCAGGTTCAGCAAAAACCGGTTCCGGGTCCTGGTACAAATTCTCCAGTGGAGATACCATGTCCACAGGTGAAGAAGTAGTAGCAGTTACAGTATGAGTTCTATCCGGACCAAAGGCCGGACCGGCCTGGCCGGAAGGAACAGATGGTGGTAGGAAAGGGTTAGAAGACAATACTCCGGATGGAGGTTTGTGAGCGACCGGTGCCTTCACCGGTGAGAAAGATGGCTGAGAAGAAGGACGTGGTCCAATGGTTAAGAGTGCTTCTAAACGAGCCATGCGTACAGCCCATTTCTCATCCAGTTCCTGAAGTTCCTTACGGAAGGTAGGTTGTGGAAGAGCAAGGTCTCCAGAAGTATTGAGGGGAGGAATTACAGGTTCAGAGTCCTGAGATTCGACTTGAGCTACCACAGTAACAGTAGAAGGATCAATGAGAGTGTCTTTTCCCTTTGATTTTTCTTTATGAAGTTTATAAGTTGGTGTAGCCAACTGGATAACCTGTTCTGGGGTTAGTACTTCGCAATACTCACAGGGTAGTTTCAACACACAAGGGTCCTCCCCTAAACTTTTGTCCCTGCATCTAGCACAACGTGAATGGCGGTCAAAAGACGCCATAATATGCCCGCAGGCTCCTTTCCTTTGTCCTGGAGATGCCATGATGATGTAATTATCCAATGACAAAATTTCAGGTACACACAAATAAAATTAGAAGAAATATCCACAAATGCAAAAAGTTATTAGAAAATTACAACTTTTCAAATCGCGCCAAACGAAAAAGATGCTATGACGTCACGTCCCTCTGGCGAATAAAGCAGGAACTAGGCCACCTGGCGAGTGGATTGGAGTGTACCGGTCCGGCCGGAGGTGAAACTCAGTACGTCTTTTTCTGGCGTTTGGCGGGACCAGCTGGCGCCGGACAATAGCTATCGTCTGTTAGGTAAGATGTATTAACGCAATGAAAATGAAATTTTATTTCATAAAAATGTAAATATACTATACCATATGAAAACACTTGGGTTGAATGCCCACATGGAAGGATGGTGGGAAAAAAGACAGACTAAGGAGGAAACCACCCATGGTTAAAGTGCACTAAAAAAGGAAAATTCCTGGTGCATAACCAAAACCCCTGTGATGAAGGTGCAACTTGACTAAGTGTGAAGTAGTAACTACTTATTACCTTCAGCACTGCTGTCTACACCCAAGAGGTCAGCTCTAAGAGGATAAGCACAAAAGTGTCAAAACCCAGAATACCAAGCACGGTCCCCAAAAAAGGAAGTCCCCCAAAAAGGAATACCCCCCTCAGAAGCCTCAGAAAGGATCAAGAAAAAGTAAGATCAAGTAGAATGGGAGACTACACGTTGTGTAGCCACAATATCTCCCAGTCTATAGGTATCCTCGAGATTCTTGAGAGCTACATTCCTAAAGTAGAAGGATGTAAAAGTGGAATGGCTCTTCCACGTGCAGGGTCTCATGATGTCAAGGAGTGGGATTCCACCCTTAAAGGACCAGGACGCAGCCTGTGCCCTGACATCATGAGCCTTGACACCATGAAGAGATGCATTCTCTGTGGAACAGTTCTTAAGGGTGAAATGGATTATATATTTCATCCAATTAGAAATCGTGCAGCAATGTCACCCTGTTTTGACTTCAAGAGTGAAACAAAGAGAAGAGATCTACCATGCCTAAGGTCAGAAGTCCTAGACAAATAATGTCTAAGGGGCCTGACAGGACATATAGACCTGTCTTCTGTATCCTGTTGACCAAGGCACTTAGTCAAAGCAGGAATTTCAATTTCCAAAAAAATTGAAGCACCCTGACCTCCTGGATTGCTCCTTTGAGCAGCATATCTACAACAGCTTGGCAAAGAACTACATTCTTCTCTAGGGAAGAATACTGGCTGTAAGACTTGCCCCTGGATGCAGAAGCAGAAAGTTGTTTGGACACTCCCTTAGTCAGGACAGATTGGAACTGTTCCTGCTTATGCTCTTTAGTGTGAGAAGAAAGAGCCTTCAAGGCAAATTCACCAAAGAGGGAGGGACCATAGATAGGATGAGACCTAACAATATGATCTGGCACATGTTTAGGGACTGTGGAAAGAAAGGAATCCCTCCTTGCCAAGGTCACAGTAGAGATAGAATGGGTGATGGAAGCCAACAAATCAATTAAGTGAAACTTCACCTGATTGATCAGCAAAGAATTGACGTCCAAGGCCTGCAGAATGTCCAGAGAAAAGTTAGACTCACTTTGGTCAACCAACTTCACTAAGTTGGTATGATTGACCGCTAAAGCCTCTCGATAGAAGTCCAGGGAATTCAGAATCATTAAATCTGACCTGAGACTCTTCTCAAGGGCATGAGCTGTACTTCTGGACAAGTAAATCTCCTTTTTGGGAGCTGGCAAACCTGACCCCTGATCCGGATCTTTCAAAAGATCAGTCCAAACATCAGAAGCCATGGGGTTGTACCTGGCAAAACTAAGCTTAGAGGGTTTGTTAACTTAGTTTAACTTCCTCAACTTAGTTTGGGAAGCTCCCACATTAGAAGAGCGTGAATGCAAATCAGATAGATAAGCATCAGCCATCTTGAAGGAACTCCTGAGTCTAGCACTGATGGGGAGACTCATGGGCGAGGATTTTGATTGGTCGGGGTAGAGCTCCGAGCAATCCTCGGGATCGTGATTCTGAACCAAAGGCCTGGAGATCTTATCTGATAAGACCTCAAAGACAGAGTCTAAGGCCTCCCTGTAGTCCCTATTGACCGACTGGACATAAGGGATGTTTGGCATTGAATCTACGACCTGCAGCTCAGCCTCAAGATTAACCTGAGACTGAGTCTGAAGTGAGTCCTGAGAATCATTAAAAGTCGCACCCGAAGGTTGCGACAGATCCTGACTAGCCATTGGCTGTTGAGTAACAGCAGGGTTGGCAATACCCTGAACCCTATCTAACATGGAAGACATGAAAGATGAGAAAGTGTTGAAGAAATCAGCCTGAGGCTGATAAGGGGGCCTGTGAAAAGATTGGTCATAAACAGGGTAGCCTGCCAGCACCGGGACAGCCTGAATGGGCTGAGCTGAGGGAACAAAGTTACCCACAGAACACGGTTGCTGGGAAATCGGTCTACCCAAAGAATTTGAAGAATTCACAGACCAAGATGACATTACACAGGGTTGAGGGGGTAAAGGCACACCAGTCACTGGACGTGACTCCACCAGTGGGGATTGAGTAACCCCCAAAAGCCAACTAGTGCATGCTTCTAAAGAAGTCATACTAGGCAGTAAGCCCGAAGGCAAGGTGGAGAAACACGAGCCAGAAGAAACTGAAGTACCGGTAGTAAGGGGAGGATCCATAAGGAACCGAGTGTGGTAGGTAGTTGTGAAAAAACAAAAATATTTGAATTTTGTGACACTTGTGAAAAAGTATTGCTCTGAAAACAAAGTACACAATATAAACATGATAATAAAGCAAATGAATAAGTAAATATGCTGTACTCACTGAAAGAATGACTATTCTTCAGAAAGTTCACGGTTAACCTCCATTTTGGATGTGACATCACAGTCACGTGATCTGGTGAAGTTTTCGTACAACAGCTAAGTCTAATGTGAAAATTGCGGTGATTCGAAGAATTTCGAAGAATGAATGAAGGAATACCCTGAATAGGTGAAAATAAACATTTAGAACTAAAAATCTAATGCAAACCACCAAGGAAATGACTATTTCCGAAGGGAAACCTACATCCGTACCACGTGACCACATGAGCTAAGTTACGAAAAAGACAAGTAATATTGCAAAAAAAACAAGCAATAAAAACACCAGAAATCGATAAAATCGAATAAAAATGAAGGAAAAGTGATAAAAAACAGCATAAACGTACTTACAGAGCACCACAACACCTAGCAGGTCTTAACATTTGAGCAGCAAAAATGCCAAGTTGAGAGTTCAACCGCCACAAAAAGAATGAACTATTTCTGCATTAATGCGCATGGCAGAGTGAACTAGGTCACCAGGGGTCAAAGGGTAGCAAGTATATAGGTTTAAAGAGGGTCTCCCCTCATAGTTTAAATTCTATGTACGGTGTACGTGGCGGTCACCGAATGCCAAGCAAAGCTTACCCAAATGTTTTCATATGGTATAGTATATTTACATTTTTATGAAATAAAAACAACCATTTATCCTTTCGGACTCAAAAACATAAGTCTACCCCTCCGAACTCTTGGACTAGCAATTTTCTTTCTTTGAAAAGATGCAAAAGAAAATCCGCAGTTTGGTTCACAGAGGGCGACCTGAAGTCCACCTCGTTTGAGTCACACCATTTGACAAAAATGGCCCACTTTGATTTATAAACGGCTCTAGTTGAGTGTCTCTGAGGAGCCTCAATTCTTACTGCCACTTCGTCAGAGAACCCTTGTTCCTGAATGGCAGAGGCTCTAGGAGCCAGGCATGCAGATTCAGATTGTTGAGACTCTTGTGAGCAAGGCCGTTGTAGGACTGTGTCACCAGATCTCTTTGAAGAGGGAGCTTGAATGGAATCTGAACTGAAAGGTTGACCAGGTCCCAGAACCAAGGCATGTTCATTGTTGGGCCACACTGGGGCAACTAGGATCATTCTGTGACAACCCTGATCCATTACCTTTGAGATCACTTGGTTGAGTAGGGAGACTGGAGGAAAAGCGTAAACATCCAGATTCTCCCATGACAGACTCATGGCGTCTACTGCCTAGGCTGTCTGATCCAGTACTGGTGACACAAACTTGGGAAGTTTGTGGTTGAACCGGGTTGCAAACAGGTCTACATGGAGCTGGGCCCATCTTGAGCACAAAAGATTGAACACCTGCTGAGAGAGGGACCACTCTGTCTGGATCAGTTTGTTTTGTCCGGACAGCTTGTCTACTATTACATTAAACCGACCCGGTATGTGTCCAGCCCTCAGACTTATTCCTCGTGGGTGACACCAAGACAGGAGTCTCCAAAGGAGGGCACAGAGAGAGCCTGATCTCATACCTCCCTGTTTGTTTATGTAGGAGACTACAGTTGTGTTGTTCATTGCTACAAGAACAATCTGGGCCCTGCAAAGATGCTTGAAACTCTTGAGGGCCAGGAGGACTGCTTTCAACTCCAAGAAATTTATGTGGAAGCGACTTTCTATGACTGACCAAACGCCTCTTGCAGTGGAGTCCCCTAAGTATGCGCCCCAGCCTTCGTTTGAGGTGTCTGTAAACAGCTGAACAGCGTGTTGAAGGGGGTGCAAAGGTTGGCCCCGTAGTACATCGTTTTCATCCAACCACTAATCTAGGTGTGGATGGAGTGAACGGGGAACCGGAATGATCTTTTCCAAAATCTCGGGGACATGCCAGTGTCGCTTCAAGTGCCATTGGATGGGCCTCATGTGAAGTCGACCCGACCACACCTGTTTCTCTGTTGCTGTGAGCAGTCCTATCAAAGACATGAACTGTCTGTGCAACTCTCCCGGTGCTTGATGAATTTTAACTTCTCTTGGAGGGCTGTCCACCGGTTCTTAGTGGGTAGGACCCGACCGGTCAACAGGTCGAATTGGTAACCTACGAAATTGAAGACCTGCTGGGGGGTTAACTCTGATTTTTTCATGTTTACAACCTACCCTAACTGTTGGCAAAGCGTCAAGAGGGTCTGGGTATGTTGTAGGCAGGTTTCCAGGCAAGGGGCTCTAAGTAACCAGTTGTCTAGGTACTGGTGGATTCAGATACCCCTTGCTTGTGCCATAAGTTTCACTTCCTTGACCACCTTTGTAAACTCGATGGGAGCTGTGGCCAGACCAAAGGGAAGAGCTGTGAATTGGAAGGTTTGATTGTACAGGAAAAACCTCAGATACTTTCGTGACCTTTGATTTATTGGAATGTGGAAATACGCGTCACTGATGTCCAAAGTTACCCATTCCCCTGTCTGTAAGGATAACCGGATTGTTTCCAGGATTTCCATCTTGAATGTATTGGTACTGAGGTATAGGTTCAATTGACTTAGGTCCAAGATTGGTCTCCATTTACAGTTTGGTTTCGGTACAAGGAAAAGCCGGTTGTAAAAGGCCAGGGACGACTTGACAACCACTTTTTCTACTACCAACTTGTCCATGAGATTGAGCAAGGCTTCTTTTAAGAACCGGTTCTTTACTGGATTGGCATAACCACTGTGAACCAGAGGGGACCTTGTCAAAAAGGGTCTCTGTTTGAAGGGAAGGGTGTAACCTTTTCTCAGGACAGACAGCACCCCAGGATTCGCACCCATTTCTTGCCAGATATGCCAAAACTTTTGTCACCTTCCCCCTACACTCTTGGGAACAAGAGGGAACAAGAGGGGTAGAAAGACATGGATTTACACAACATACACCTTTGACATGCTTTATTCTGTTCAATGACCGACTGGGACTTAATCCTTTCTTTTGTGGAAGCCCGCGTAAAGGTACAGTATGAGCATGATCTGCAACATGATAAGACACATCCAACTTTGAAACTACTGGAATTACAGTCTTTGAAACAACTGGGCTTATGGTCGTCCGATAAAGTGAATTGTTTAAACTTTGAGCCCTTGAAAACACTTTGTTTTGTCAAAGTGAGTACAACTGAACTTGAGGAACTTGAATAGAAGTTGGACCGACACAATAATTGTCATTTATAGGGCTTGTATTGTGAGACTTGGAGAAACGAGGGTTGGAGCCCCGTCCACGTCCACGCCCTCTAGAACGACTCCTGCTGAATTGGCACCAAGGCTGTTGTTGTTGAGAGGCTTGATCAGAGGAGGTAGAGGTTTTCTTATCCCTGCGTTCGTAAAGTCGATACCTGTGGGAATCTCTCCAGCTAGTGTGCCGAGGAGTACCCACTCCGGGTCCATGAGCGACACTGCTGGCTTCATGTTTGTGCATGTCTTGTTCTGCTGTAACAATAGCGGCATCCGGGAACAACCCGTACCCAAATAAAGGGGTGTTTCGCAAGAGATTCATTGTGTCCTGTTTAACTCCAGTTTTGACAAAGTCTAAATAGGCATCCCGTCTAAGAAGAATCAAATTGGACAGTTGTACAAATAGGCTGTCCGCAAGGTGCTGAAGAGACCTGACCATGGCGACAGACACCCGTTGGTGGAAGGCCATAAAGTCACGCAGGTCATTCAAAGCACTTGACACTTCCTTTGGGGCCTTACCCTTGTTCAGACGGGAACACAGGAGAGCAATGTTCCGAGACATCTTGTCCTGTAGTTCAGTTGAGCATCTATTGAAACCAGCTGCATGGTTAATGATGTAACTGTCCTCTCTTGCAGCTCTTTTCCACCGACGAAGGGATTCCTGAGATATAGGTCTCGACGGTGGACCAGTTGACGGGTAAGCAGAAGCCCTTGTTATCCTGGGAAACTGCGAAATTACTTTCGCTTCAGTGTTGTGCCAGCTAAATATCGAACGTCCAGGTCTGTGAGGTCCCTCTGGTTTCATAAGGTGCATCTTGTACCACCTGGACTGTGTCTTGGGCACCTTAACAAACTGATCACATTTTAATCCGGCAGAGTCTTACGCCTGGGACGGGTAACCCTCTGCAACAGTCAAGTTTAAATGTTCTAAGTTTTGGCATAGCCAATCGTCTGGGGGCATGGCGAGTCTTGGCGACTGAAATCCTAGTAGGTTTCCTTGGGTGTTTGCCCTTCCAGGGATTATTAGACTTATCTGGCTCTGTGTAGTCTGATTCGAAGGTGGGGATGTGATGCCAACCCATAAAAGCTCTCACAGAGCGAACGGTTTCCCTGTATGTCATATCCTCCGTCTGTTCCGGAGTTTCAGTAGAATCAGATAATTGTCCATCTTCAGAGTCTGACAAGGTTGCTGAACGGTCCATTTCATCAGAAAATTGTTGTTTGAAACATTTCACCTTCCGGATCCGGTGGGTAGGCACAGGCACCTGCAGCAGAATGTCCTTGACCGGATGAACTAGCAAAGGAAGGAACTTGACTGGTGGAAGTGTTAGAGTCTTTCTGAGTAGTTGTGGCAGAATGAGACTGATCCACTTTAATACCGGTCTGATTAGCAGACTCCGGACCGGAGCTGGAATCAGCCGGAGGGGAAACACTATGTCCCTGTTTTGAAGAAGAGTGTTTTGGGACCGGTGAAGCAGACCGGTCACATTTCTTTTCAGATTTAAAGTCACATTTCTTTTCTGACTTATTGTCTCTATCTACTGTTTTTCCACTTTCTTAGACTTGTGGTTCTTCTTTTTGTCTTTATGATCCCCAGATTTAGATTTTACCTGGGCTTCTACAGCTACCAGAGCCTCTACCGGACCGTTTGGTCGGGTAGCTGGAGCCAGAAATGGAGTTTCAGATACTAAATGTTGAGAATCTACTGGTTTAACGGCAGACACTGGAGTAGAGAAAATGTTACCTCGTGACAAAAGTGCCTCCATGCATGTCTGACATGGCCATAAATTACTCTGAAGTAACAAAGTTTGTAGGTTGAAGAGTAGAAGAGGCCATTGCAGGTTGAACAGTGGAGGACGCCATTGAGGGCTGCGCAGAAGGTTGCGCAGATGGACCACTTTCGGATTGAAAAGTTGGTTCATTATCCACTGGCTGTAAAACTGTAACATCTTTGGGAGAGATCAATAAACCCGCTTTTTTGTCCTTTCTGATCCTGTAGGACGGAGTTGCCAAGATTTCTTTCTGGGAATCAGAAAAACTATCACAAATGGGGCAAGGTTTATCCATCACGCAGTTGTCTTCCCCAATAAGCTTATCCCGACATCTTGCGCACTTATCATGCGAATCAAAACTTGCCATTATATGGCCACATGAGTCTCTACGTTGTCCTTTCTTGTCACTTGGGGAGGCCATGATAGTTACAAAACAAAACTGCCACAAATATTTTCCACAAAAGGATCTTAGAACATATATAAACTAAAATTAAAATTTCTCTTAAACTTCAAGCGTTTTACTTCCATGCGCCATGAGGAAGAGGAAGAGCGCACGCGTAATGTATGCGCAGTACACCTGCAGGGAGGCTACACAGCCACTTGGCGAGTTAAGATGTATTAACGCAATAAAAAACATATTTAAACAACACTAGAGTATTGCTTCGCAAGAGAAAATTAACCCGCAGGGTATCTGCAGAGTTATCTGCAGAGTTATGACTGATTTACTCAACAGCTATATTCTGAAAGTAGCTATTGCTCAGAGAGCGAAAAAAATCGTTTTCCCCCTATTTTGACAAAATTTTTGGGACATGTCGCAAGTAGACTCTGCTCATACACTGTGGTCAAGAATTTCGTTGAAATCGCTCTATCCCGCACCATTTCTGAGATAAATGCGTTTTTGTGTTTAACACAGAAATTAAAGATGGCCGTCAAAAATGGCAGGAAAAATGGCACCTATGGGCAAAAAATTTCGTCGAAATCGCTCTATTTCATACCGTTTCTGAGATAAATGCGATATTTGCGTTTTACGCAGAAATTCAAGATGGCCGTCAAAATGGCAGGAAAATGATTTTTGGAAAAAGTTGCCAGCAGACTGCAGATACCCTGTGGCCCAAAAATTTAGTCGAAATCGCTCTATCTCGCACCGTTATCGAGATAAATGCCCTTTTTTTATGCATAAATTCAAGTAGCTGCCAAAATGGCGGGAAAAAGATTTTTGGGAAAAGTCACCAGTAGACTCTGATGAGATACCCTGCAGGTCAAAAATTTCTTCAAAATCGCTCTATTTCGCACCGTTTCCAAGATAAATGCGTTTTTACCCCACAGCCCTTAAGGGCTGTCAGGGGTATTGTTTTCACCCATGGTGTCCGGATGGGTGGGCGGGCAGGCAGGCGGTGGGAAAAAGTTTGTGCAGGCTGTATCTCAGAAACCGTAAGGTGTAGGAAGTTGATACTTGGTAGGGACATTGGTTAGGAGGTATAGGTGTGCAACGTCATGGTCTGATCTTGATTTGACCTTTGACCTTGCTGTAGTGACCGTGAGTTTGAAAATATTGTCCGGGCTATATCTCGGAAACTGTAAGGTGTAGGAAGTTGATACTTGGTAGAGACATTGGTTAGGGGGTGTAGGTGTGCAACGTTATGGTCTGACCTTGATTTGACCTTTGACCTTGCCGTAATGACCTTGACCTCTAAAATCTTGTCCGGGCTATATCTCGGAAACCGTAAGGTGTAGGAAGTTGATACTTGGTAGGGATATTGGTTAGGGGGTGTAGGTGTGCAACGTCATGGTGTGACCTTGATTTGACCCTTGACCTTGCTGTAGTGACCTTGACCTATAAAATCTTGTCCAGGCTATATCTCGGAAACTGTAAGGTGTAGGAAGTTGATACTTGGTAGGGACATTGGTTAGGGGTGTAGGTGTGCAGCGTCATGGCATGACCTTGATTTGACCTTTGAGCTTGCTGTAGTGACTTTGACCTATAAAATCTTATCCGGGGTATATCTCGGAAACCGTAAGGTGTAGGAAGTTGATACTTGGTAGGGATATTGGTTAGGGGGTGTAAGTGTGCAATGTAATGGTCTGACCTTGATTTGACCTTTGACCTTGCCGTAGTGACCTTGACCTATAAAATCTTGTCCGGGCTATATCTCGGAAACTGTAAGGTGTAGGAAGTTGATACTTGGTAGGGACATTGGTTAGGGGGTGTAGGTGTGCAACGTCATGGCGTGACCTTGATTTGACCTTTGACCTTGCCATAGTGACCTTGACCTATAAAATCTTGTCCGGGGTATATCTCGGAAAACGTAAGGTGTAGGAAGTTGATACCGAGTAGGGACATTGGCTAGGGTGTGTAGATGTAAAACGTCATGGTGTGACCTTGATTTGACCTTTGACCTTGCTTTAGTGACCTTGACCTATAATGCCTTGTCTGGGCTATATTTTGGAAACCATAATGTGTAGGAAGTTGATATTTGGTAGGGACATTGGTCAAGGGTTATATGTGTGCAACGTCATGGTGTGACCTGGATTTGACCTTTGATCTTGCATATCTGATGCTATATTATGTCTCTACGAGGATATCTGATACTGTTTATCTCTCTTATATCTCTCTTATATCTTTTTACTTGAATCTTGGTTGTTGCACCTTTGGGTGTCTTTTGGTGTAGATTAAGCACTGTTAAAGTCATATTAAAAGTCATTAACGGTTTTAATTTTGCAACTTCCCATTGTAACAGATGGTATTGCATCAAGTGAGCCACAGGTTTTGCCCCAATTCCACATAAAAGCATGTATTGCTACATCTGTATGTATGCGTAATATTCAAAACATCCAAACCATAATTCAACCATACAAATGAAAATCAAAATGGGAGAAGTCTTAAAGCTTCATAATTTTTAGTTTACTGAATTGTCTTGTTTTAATACTTATTCTTTACATGCAATTTCTTTCTCTTAGATGTTATTTTCTCTACTTAAACATTATTTGGACACTGTTCTGAAAGTATCCCAGTCTGTGTACTGTTTCACTACTTCTATATCTCAAGGTGTTGAAAACTATTTTCCCAGGCTGTGGGGTACGGGCATCTCTGATGCTATTTTTGCCTTTTACACAGAAATTCAAAATGGCCCCCAAAATGGCAGGAAAATGATATTTGGGAAAAGTCGGCAGTAGACTCTGCTCATACCCTGCGGGTCAAAAATTTCAAAATCGCTCTATCTCGCACCGTTTCCGAGATAAATGCGCTTTACGCAGAAATTCAAGATGGCTGCCAAAAATGGCAGGAAAACAATTCTTGGAAAAAGTCACCAGTAGACTCTACTCATACCTTGTGGGTCAAAAATTTCGTCAAAATCGCTCTATGGCGCACCGTTTCTCAGATATTAAAGATTTTTGATTTTCAGCGTTAATAAAAATCATGGTGTTTAATACAGGTCAACTTGTAGAATTTATACCTAATACAGTTTGAGACTTCTTGGACTTACCACTTTCAAGTTACAGGACAAAAATATGTGAAAATGTTCAAAAAGGGTCACTCGGGTGGGTGTTGATGATCCTCATACATGGATTAAATGTCTATTAAAGCCTAGATATTTGGGCACATGCAAGAACATATTAATATATTCCAAGATGATATTTCACCTAGATGAGAGACATAGTTTGAAAGCTACAGCGCTTGAAAGTGGCAAAAAGTCCAAAAATTGGGTGGCTGTTGGAATGTTGAGACCTTAAGGTTACCTTATAGTTAAAGCTACCGCTCCTAAATTTTTCACAGACTAAGATTACATATTAAAGTTATACCCAGTGCAGTTTGAGACTCATCAGAATTACTACTTCCAAATTATAGGGCAAAATATGTGAAAAATGTAGGAAAAAATTTACTCAAAAAAATACTCAACTTAAAGTATTGATTTTCAGCACATGTACTGAGAATACATTACTGTGTTCTCAGGTAAAATTTGAGCCAGATGAGCCTCATAGTTTATGACCTGGAGTGCTTTAAGTGGGCATAGGTCCATTTCAGACTTACGGTGGCCATAAGTTTTTTATTATTGAGAGTTTAAGGTCAACTTAAAATAGGGATCTTCCTTTGGCCATCCTTAACATGTGTGCCAAGTTTGAAAAAAAAATACTGATCCAATTTTGAGCTATCGTGTACACAAGGAAATTTCTACGGCGACAGGGGATATAATTATGAAGCTGTAAAATTTATTAATTGGTGAATAGCTGTTAATGGTAAAAGCACAATTATGTAAAAGTGCATATAATAAACAGTTGTAGCAATTCATATATCTTTGTCATAAGAGAAAGATGTCTCAAATATGGCAGGTGAACACACTTTGGCAGAGCCAAAGTTAAAGGTCACACCATGATGGTACACCTACACCCAATAACCAATGTCCCTACCAAGTGTCAAACTTCTACACCTTATGGAATCCAAAAAATAGCCCAGACAAGATTTTAAAACTCATGGTCACTATGACAAGGTCAAAGGTCAAATCAAGGTCACACCATGATGTTGCACACCTACAAACCCTTACCAATGTCCTTACCAAGTATCAACTTCCTGCCCTTACAGTTTCCGAGATATAGCCCACACAAGATTTTACAGGTCAAGGTCACTATGGCAAGGTCAAAGGTCAAATCAAGGTCACACCATGACGTTGCACACCTACAACCCCTAACCAATGTCAGTACCAAGTATCAACTTACTACACCTTACGGTTTCCACGATATAGCCAGACAAGATTTTACAGGTCAAGGTCACTACAGCAAGGTCAAAGGTCAAATCAAGATCCCACCATGACGTTGCATACCTACAAGCCCCAACCAATGTCCCTACCAAGTATCAACTTCTTACACCTTCCGGAAATATAGCCCGGACAATTTTATAGGTCGAGGTCACAACGGCAAGGTCAAAGGTCAAATCAAGGTCACACCATGACATTGCATACCCACACCCCCTAACCAATGTGCCTAGGTCAAAGGTCAAATCAAGATCCCACCATGACGTTGCATACCTACAAGCCCCAACCAATGTCCCTACCAAGTATCAACTTCTTACACCTTCCGGAAATATAGCCCGGACAATTTTATAGGTCGAGGTCACAATGGCAAGGTCAAAGGTCAAATCAAGGTCACACCATGACATTGCATACCCACACCCCCTAACCAATGTGCCTACTAAGGATCAACTTCCTACACCTTAAGGTTTCCAAGATATAGCCCAGACAAGATTTTCAAACTCAAGGTCACTGTGGCAAGGTCAAAGGTCAAATCAAGGTCACACCGCAATGTTGCACACCTACACCCCCTAACCAATGTCCTTATCAAGTATCAACTTCCTACACCTTACGGTTTCTGAGACACAGCCCGGACAAATTGCATATACTTAAAGTATTATAACTAGAAAAAGGTTTTTGCTGACAAAAACGAAGCGGCCCAGATGAGAAAGTGCGAAGTAATCCGTAAAAGATGTTAACATATGCAATATGTTGGTAATGCTTATAATTGTATGAATGGTAAACTAATTCTAAAGAAACCTTCCTGTGAGTAAGCCTAATCAATGTGTCAAGTTTCACTGATGTTAGTTGAACAGTAAGTCAGTTGGGGGTTGAAAACCCATTTTTTTACTGTAAGATGGCCATAGGTGGACTTCAAGGTGGACAGAAAATAAGAATGTCCTTTTGGCATGTGTGCAAATGTAACCGACGTCAGTTGATCAATAAGATAGTTGGAGGCTGAACACCCCCTTCTCTTACTGTCAGATGGTCATAACTTCATTCATATTGGGGCATTAAGTTGACCATAAAATAACAGTGTCCCTTTTGCCATCCTTTATAGGTGTGCAAAGTTTAACCGAGGTCAGTTGAACAATAAGATAGTTGGAGGCTGAAAACCCCTTTATTTCACTTTAAGGTGGCTACCACTCCATTCATATTGAGAGTTTAAGGTGACCATAAGTGTTATTTTTATCTATTTTTATCTTTCAGTCAAATCTGCATTAAGGTTATAATTATTAACTTTCATTTTATTAAATGTTAGTGCGTTATTCTTTAGTCTGTATTATGATCTACTTATTTATAACATATAACTAGAAATAGGACGCCCTGTTAACAGTAGCTGCAACATATGAAAAGAAACAGGATAGCATAGAAGAACACACATTATCATGTGTAATGTCCACCCCATGAACATTTTGCAACAAATGTACAGTAGTCTTACAAGACCCTGTTTCATTTGTAAAATATATCAATGATGCTTAAATATTTATTAGTATACATGTAAATTATTTCGGCTTCATGCCCTTTTGCTTTGGTTCAAAATTTGCTCAAAATCACTCTGTCTGTAAAGGTTTTTGAGATAACCAACATTATCGATTTCCGATAAAATTGAAGATGGTGGGCGAAATTTGAGAAATTTGACTTTTTTCAGAGGCAATATACCAAAGATCTCTAATATCAAAATGGTCAAAAATTAGCTTGAAATTGCTCTATCCCTTACAGTTTTTGAGATAAACGACATTTTCAATTTCCGCCAAAATTCAAGATGGCCGACAAAATTCTGGAAATTCAACTTTTTTCACAGGCACTATACTGTATAAGTGGTTTTTTTCGCGGGTACTTAAGTTCGCGAATCAACACAGAGGGCTAGTTTCACAAGAATTAATTTTCGCAGTGAAAGGTACTGTATTATCGTGAATAATAACAAAATCATAAACCCACACTGTTGAACATTTTAAAGTAAACAAAAATATAACTAGAGGATCGCTCGCAAAAAAAAAAGATAATGTTTTTGCAAAGCAAAAACAAAGCGTCCCGAAAAGGATATAAAGGTGAGTGCTAAAGTATTAAGAAAATGCTTCGTTTCTAGCCTTATACTGTTGTGGCAACCAAAGTCAGCGCAGTCTGCTCTATCTAGCACGGTTTTCAAGATATAAGCATTTTTGTGTTTTGCAAAAAATTAAAAATGTCCGCTATATTTGGCGAGACAAAAAATTTTGAAAATTGGCATGGCTACTCTGCAGAGATACCCAGCAGGTCAAAAATTTTGTTGAGTTCGCTCCATATAGCACGGTTTTCGAGATATAACCGTTTTTGTGTTTTGCAAAAACTTTGAAAATTCAAACTGGCCACCATTTTTGGGGAGACAAAAATTTTTGTAAAGACCACTGCCGCGGTGTGTATCTCCCGCCAAGCATTAAAGCAGAAGAAATAGCTTTTCCGAGATATTCACAATTTTTCATTTTCGTGTGTGAAAGCTCTTCCAAAAGTAGATGAATGAGTTATTTGAGAAAAATTGGCTATCTGCAATACTATTAAAAGATAATTCACATTTACTCATTTTGAGTAGATGAATAATTATCTATGGGTCTGAAACTTCACCAAGTGAAAGCTCTCCCAAAAGTAGGTGAATGAGTTATTTGAGAAAAATTGGCTATCTGCAATACTTTTAGAGATAATTCGCATTTACTCATTTTGAGTAGGTGAGTAATTAGCTATGGGTCTGAAACTTCATCATGTGAAAGCTGTCCCACAAGTAGATGAATGAGTAATTTGATAAAAATTGGGTATCCGCAATACTTTTACAAATAATTAGCATTTACTCATTTTGAGTAGGTGAATAAATAGCTATGGGTCTGAAACTTCACAGAGTGAAAGCTCTCCCAAAAGTAGGTGAATGAGTTATTTGAGAAAAATTGGCTATCTGCAATACTTTTAGAGATAATTCACATTTACTCATTTTGAGTAGGTGAATAATTAGCTATGGGTCTGAAACTTCACCAAGTGAAAGCTCTCCCAAAAGTAGGTGAATGAGTTATTTGAGAAAAATTGGCTATCTGCAATACTTTTAGAGATAATTCGCATTTACTCATTTTGAGTAGGTGAGTAATTAGCTATGGGTCTGAAACTTCACCAAGTGAAAGCTCTCCCAAAAGTAGGTGAATGATTTATTTGAGAAAAATTGGCTATCTGCAATACTTTTAGAGATAATTCGCATTTACTCATTTTGAGTAGGTGAGTAATTAGCTATGGGTCTGAAACTTCACCAAGTGAAAGCTCTCCCAAAAGTAGGTGAATGATTTATTTGAGAAAAATTGGCTATCTGCAATACTTTTAGAGATAATTCGCATTTACTCATTTTGAGTAGGTGAGCAATTAGCTACGGGTCTGGAACTTCAGCATGTGAAAGCTCTCCCACAAGTAGATGAATGAGTTATTTGATAAAAATTGGGTATCCGCAATACTTTTACAGATAATTAGCATTTACTCATTTTGAGTAGGTAAATAATTAGCTATGGGTCTGAAACTTCACCATGTGAAAGGTCTCCCAAAACTAGGTGAATGAGTTATTTGAGAAAAATTGGCTATCTGCAATACTTTTAGAGATAATTCGCATTTACTCATTTTGAGTAGGTGAGTAATTAGCTATGGGTCTGAAACTTCACAATGTGAAAGCTCTTCCAAAAGTAGGTGAATGAGTTATTTGAGAAAAATTGGCTATCTGCAATACTTTTAAGAGATAATTCGCATTTACTCATTTTGAGTAGGTGAGTAATCATCTACGGGTCTGAAACTTCACCATGTGAAAGCTCTCCCAAAAGTACATGAATGAGTTATTTGATAAAAATTGGGTATCCGCAATAGCTTTTGAGATAATTAGCATTTACTCATTTTGAGTAGGTGAGTAATTAGCTACGGGTCTGAAACTTCACCAAGTGAAAGCTCTTCCAAAAGTAGGTGAATGAGTTATTTGAGAAAAATTGGCTATCTGCAATACTTTTAGAGGTAATTCGCATTTACTCATTTTGAGTAGCTGAGTAATTAGCTATGGGTCTGAAACTTCACCAAGTGAAAGCTCTCCCAAAAGTAGGTGAATGATTTATTTGAGAAAAATTGGCTATCTGCAATACTTTTAGAGATAATTCGCATTTACTCATTTTGAGTAGGTGAGTAATCAGCTACGGGTCTGAAACTTCACCATGTGAAAGCTCTCCCACAAGTAGATGAATGAGTTATTTGAGAAAAATTGGGTATCCGCAATACTTTTACAGATAATTAGCATTTACTCATTTTGAGTAGGTAAATAATTAGCTATGGGTCTGAAACTTCACCATGTGAAAGGTCTCCCAAAACTAGGTGAATGAGTTATTTGAGAAAAATTGGCTATCTGCAATACTTTTAGACATAATCAGCATTTACTCATTTTGAGTAGGTGAGTAATTAGCTATGGGTCTGAAACTTCACAGAGTGAAAGCTCTCCCAAAAGTAGGTGAATGAGTTATTTGAGAAAAATTGGCTATCTGCAATACTTTTAGAGATAATTCGCATTTACTCATTTTGAGTAGGTGAGTAATTAGCTATGGGTCTGAAACTTCACTATGTGAAAGCTCTTCCAAAAGTAGGTGAATGAGTTATTTGAGAAAAATTGGCTATCTGCAATACTTTTAAGAGATAATTCGCATTTACTCATTTTGAGTAGGTGAGTAATCATCTACGGGTCTGAAACTTCACCATGTGAAAGCTCTCCCAAAAGTACATGAATGAGTTATTTGATAAAAATTGGGTATCCGCAATAGTTTTTGAGATAATTAGCATTTACTCATTTTGAGTAGGTGAGTAATTAGCTACGGGTCTGAAACTTCACCAAGTGAAAGCTCTTCCAAAAGTAGGTGAATGAGTTATTTGAGAAAAATTGGCTATCTGCAATACTTTTAGAGGTAATTCGGATTTACTCATTTTGAGTAGGTGAGTAATTAGCTATGGGTCTGAAACTTCACTATGTGAAAGCTCTTCCAAAAGTAGGTGAATGAGTTATTTGAGAAAAATTGGCTATCTGCAATACTTTTAAGAGATAATTCGCATTTACTCATTTTGAGTAGTTGAGTAATCATCTACGGGTCTGAAACTTCACCATGTGAAAGCTCTCCCAAAAGTACATGAATGAGTTATTTGATAAAAATTGGGTATCCGCAATAGTTTTTGAGATAATTAGCATTTACTCATTTTGAGTAGGTGAGTAATTAGCTACGGGTCTGAAACTTCACCAAGTGAAAGCTCTTCCAAAAGTAGGTGATTGAGTTATTTGAGAAAAATTGGCTATCTGCAACACTTTTAGAGGTAATTCGCATTTACTCATTTTGAGTAGGTGAATAATTAGCTATGGGTCTGAAACTTCACCAAGTGAAAGCTCTCCCAAAAGTAGGTGAATGATTTATTTGAGAAAAATTGGCTATCTGCAATACTTTTAGAGATAATTCGCATTTACTCATTTTGAGTAGGTGAGTAATTAGCTACGGGTCTGAAACTTCAGCATGTGAAAGCTCTCCCACAAGTAGATGAATGAGTTATTTGATAAAAATTGGGTATCCGCAATACTTTTACAGATAATTAGCATTTACTCATTTTGAGTAGGTAAATAATTAGCTATGGGTCTGAAACTTCACCATGTGAAAGGTCTCCCAAAACTAGGTGAATGAGTTATTTGAGAAAAATTGGCTATCTGCAATACTTTTAGAGATAATTCGCATTTACTCATTTTGAGTAGGTGAGTAATTAGCTATGGGTCTGAAACTTCACCATGTGAAAGGTCTCCCAAAACTAGGTGAATGAGTTATTTGAGAAAAATTGGCTATCTGCAATACTTTTAGAGATAATTCGCATTTACTCATTTTGAGTAGGTGAGTAATTAGCTATGGGTCTGAAACTTCACAGAGTGAAAGCTCTCCCAAAAGTAGGTGAATGAGTTATTTGATAAAAATTGGGTATCCGCAATACTTTTACAGATAATTAGCATTTACTCATTTTGAGTAGGTAAATAATTAGCTATGGGTCTGAAACTTCACCATGTGAAAGGTCTCCCAAAACTAGGTGAATGAGTTATTTGAGGAAAATTGGCTATCTGCAATACTTTTAGAGATAATTAGCATTTACTCATTTTGAGTAGGTGAGTAATTAGCTATGGGTCTGAAACTTCACAGAGTGAAAGCTCTCCCAAAAGTAGGTGAATGAGTTATTTGAGAAAAATTGGCTATCTGCAATACTTTTAGAGATAATTCGCATTTACTCATTTTGAGTAGGTGAGTAATTAGCTATGGGTCTGAAACTTCACTATGTGAAAGCTCTTCCAAAAGTAGGTGAATGAGTTATTTGAGAAAAATTGGCTATCTGCAATACTTTTAAGAGATAATTCGCATTTACTCATTTTGAGTAGGTGAGTAATCATCTACGGCTCTGAAACTTCACCATGTGAAAGCTCTCCCAAAAGTACATGAATGAGTTATTTGATAAAAATTGGGTATCCGCAATAGTTTTTGAGATAATTAGCATTTACTCATTTTGAGTAGGTGAGTAATTAGCTACGGGTCTGAAACTTCACCAAGTGAAAGCTCTTCCAAAAGTAGGTGAATGAGTTATTTGAGAAAAATTGGCTATCTGCAATACTTTTAGAGGTAATTTGCATTTACTCATTTTGACTAGGTGAGTAATTAGCTATGGGTCTGAAACTTCACCAAGTGAAAGCTCTCCCAAAAGTAGGTGAATGATTTATTTGAGAAAAATTGGCTATCTGCAATACTTTTAGAGATAATTCGCATTTACTCATTTTGAGTAGGTGAGTAATTAGCTACGGGTCTGAAACTTCAGCATGTGAAAGCTCTCCCACAAGTAGATGAATGAGTTATTTGATAAAAATTGGGTATCCGCAATACTTTTACAGATAATTAGCATTTACTCATTTTGAGTAGGTAAATAATTAGCTATGGGTCTGAAACTTCACCATGTGAAAGGTCTCCCAAAACTAGGTGAATGAGTTATTTGAGAAAAATTGGCTATCTGCAATACTTTTAGAGATAATTCGCATTTACTCATTTTGAATAGGTGAGTAATTAGCTATGGGTCTGAAACTTCACAGAGTGAAAGCTCTCCCAAAAGTAGGTGAATGAGTTATTTGAGAAAAATTGGCTATCTGCAATACTTTTAGAGATAATTCGCATTTACTCATTTTGAGTAGGTGAGTAATTAGCTATGGGTCTGAAACTTCACCAAGTGAAAGCTCTCCCAAAAGTAGGTGAATGATTTATTTGAGAAAAATTGGCTATCTGCAATACTTTTAGAGATAATTCGCATTTACTCATTTTGAGTAGGTGAGTAATTAGCTACGGGTCTGAAACTTCACCATGTGAAAGCTCTCCCACAAGTAGATGAATGAGTTATTTGATAAAAATTGGGTATCCGCAATACTTTTACAGATAATTAGCATTTACTCATTTTGAGTAGGTAAATAATTAGCTATGGGTCTGAAACTTCACCATGTGAAAGGTCTCCCAAAAGTAGGTGAATGAGTTATTTGAGAAAAATTGGCTATCTGCAATACTTTTAGAGATAATTCGCATTTACTCATTTTGAGTAGGTGAGTAATTAGCTATGGGTCTGAAACTTCACTATGTGAAAGCTCTTCCAAAAGTAGGTGAATGAGTTATTTGAGAAAAATTGGCTATCTGCAATACTTTTAAGAGATAATTCGCATTTACTCATTTTGAGTAGGTGAGTAATCATCTACGGGTCTGAAACTTCACCATGTGAAAGCTCTCCCAAAAGTACATGAATGAGTTATTTGATAAACATTGGGTATCCACAATAGTTTTTGAGATAATTAGCATTTACTCATTTTGAGTAGGTGAGTAATTAGCTACGGGTCTGAAACTTCACCAAGTGAAAGCTCTTCCAAAAGTAGGTGAATGAGTTATTTGAGAAAAATTGGCTATCTGCAATACTTTTAGAGGTAATTCGCATTTACTCATTTTGAGTAGGTGAGCAATTAGCTATGGGTCTGAAACTTCACCAAGTGAAAGCTCTTTAGGATAGCTGCTCTGCAGAGATACCCTGAAGATCAAAAATTTCGTCGAAATTGCTGTATGTAGCACGGTTTTCGAAATATTAGCATTTTTGTGTTTTGCAATTTTTCCGCAAAAATTCGAAAATTCAAAATGGCCGCCATTTTTGGCAAGACAAAATTTTTTTGAAAATTGGCATGGCTAGTCTGCAGAGATACCCTGTGGGTCAAAAATTTCATCGAAATCGCTCTATCTAGCACGGTTTTCGAGATATAAGCATTTTTATGTTTTGCAATTTTGCGAAAAATTTGAAAATTCAAAATGGCCGCCATTTTTTGCGAGAAATTTTTTTTTTGAAAATTGGCATGGCTACTCTGCAGAGATACCCTGTGGGTCAAAAATTTCGTCGAAATCGCTCTATCTAGCAGGGTTTTCAAGATATAAACATTTTTATGTTTTGCAATTTTGCGAAAAATTCGAAAATTCAAAATAGCCGCCATTTTTGGCGAGACAAAATTTTTTTGAAAATTGGCATGGCTACTCTGCAGAGATACCCTGTGGGTCAAAAATTTCGTCGAAATCGCTCTATCTAGCACAGTTTTCGAGATATAGGCATTTTTATGTTTTGCAATTTGTGCGAAAAATTCGAAAATTCAAAATGGCCGCCATTTTTGGCGAGACAAAATTTTTTTGAAAATTGGCATGGCTACTCTGCAGAGATACCCTGTGGGTCAAAAATTTCGTCGAAATCGCTCTATCTAGTACAGTTTTCGAGATATAAGCATTTTTATGTTTTGCAATTTTTGCGAAAAATTCGAAAATTCAAAATGGCCGCCATTTTTGGCGAGAGAAAAATTTTTTCAAAATTGGGATAACTACTCCGCAGAGATACCCTGTGGGTCAAAAATTTTGTTGAAATCGCTCTATCTAGCACGGTTTTCGAGATATAAGCATTTTTGTGTTTTGCAATTTTTGCGAAAATTTCGAAAATTCAAAATGGCCACCATTTTGGGCGAGACAAAAATTTTTTGAAAATTGGGTAAACTACTCCGCAGAGATACCCTGCAGGTCAAAACTTTCATCGAAATCGCTCTATCTAGCACGGTTTTCGAGATAGAAGCATTTTTATGTTTTGCAATTTTTGCGAAAATTTCGAAAATTCAAAATGGCCGCCATTTTGGGCGAGACAAAATTTTTTTCAAAATTGGGATAACTACTCCGCAGAGATACCCTGTGAGTCAAAAATTTCGTCGAAATCGCTCTATCTAGCACGGTTTTCGAGATATAAGCATTTTTGTGTTTTCCTTATTTGGAAAATTCGTAATGATTAATTAATCATTAATTACTCGGCCATTTCTTAACCAATCAATGCCAAAATCTAATGATTTCCAGATTTTAATGTATTTGCCAAGTTTCAGGTGAATTGATAAAATTCCTTTCAAGTTATCATCCGGACAAGCTTCCCCATCGAAAAAAGACATTTTTGGTCATGTGACCTCTCTGATTGGTTGAAATGTCACTGCAGCATATTCCAAAAAATTCCCCAAGGCTACTGCCTAAACCTGCCAAATTTGAAAAGAATCCGCCTAACGGTTAGAGAGTTATAAGGAAAACAAAATGCGGAGCCGGCGGAGCCTGAAGGTTTCCCATACACAAACAAGCGTCCCTTGTGGGACGCTTAATGAGTTATAAGCACTTTTAAGCTTGGCTGTCCTCATTTGACCTTGAAGGAGGGGTCCAAAGGTCAAATCTGACCATACCAAAAGATTCCGAGCCAATGATTTCCTATGGGATGGTTTACCATCCCAAATCTCTGTCACCAATAATAAGCGAGTTGTAGGCACTTTCAATTTTCGCTATCCTCATTTGACCTCGAAGGAGGGTTCCAAGGTCAAATCGGACCATATCAACAGATTCACAGCCCATGATTTCCTGTCTGTTTACCATCCCAAACCTCTGGGACCAATAATAAGCGAGTTATAAGCACTTTCAAGTTTGGCTATCCTTGTTTGACCTTGAAGGAGGGGTCATTGAAGGTCAAATCTGACCACACCAAAAGATTCCCACCCCATGATTTCCTACAGGTTGGTTTATCATCCCAAACCTCTAGGATCAATAATAAGGGAGATATAAGCACTTTTCATGACTGACAAAAAACACCTGTGGCGGCCATCTTGTTTCTCAAAATGAGGCCAAAAATATTCCCAGACAACATTTTATGGTTATTAATATATACTGCAAACTTAAGAAAGCTAGCTATAATATTTTTTTTCATCAGAGCAGTAATGGTGAAATCTCTCTCTACACACTGTGGCTATCCAGTGGATACAATGATTTACTCAACAGTGAGAACCTGAAAGTAGCTATTGCTCAGCTATGCCATGACACAGAGGTCTGCAATTTCACTATGTTATAGCTGACCAAAAATAACATATTTAACAAATTACTCTAAATGTAATAGTTTTCAAGTTACAACTGATTTACTCAACAGTGAGAACCTCAAAGGAACTATTACTCAGCTATGCAATGAGCTACATGTCTGAAATTTTACTATGTTATAGCTAACCCAAAAGTAGGTGAACAACATATTTAAGCAAACTACTGTAAATGCAATAGTTTTCAAGCTACAACTGATTTACTCAATAGTGAGAACCTGAAAATAGCTATTGCTCCGCTATGCCATGAGCTATAGGTCTGTAATTTCACTATGTTATAGCTGACCCAAAAGTAGGTGAACAATATATTTTAACAAAATACTCCAAATGCAATATTTTTCAAGTTATAGCTGATTTACTCAACAGTCAGTACCTGAGAATAGCTATTGCTCAGTTGTGCCATGAGCTATAGGTCTATAATTTCACTATGTTATAGCTGACCCAAAAGTAGCTGAATAACATATTTGCACAAATTTCTGTAAATGCAATAGTTTTCCAATTATAACTGATTTACTCAACAGTGAGAACTTCAAAGTAGCTATTACTCAGCTATGAAATGAGCCACAGGTCTGAAACTTCACTATGTTATAGCTGACCCCAAAATAGATGACTAACATATTGAAACAAAATACTCTAAATGCAATAGTTTTCAAGTTATAAGTGATTTACTCAACAGTGATAACCTAAAAGTAGCTATTACTCAGCTATGCCATGAGCTACAGGTCTGAAATTTTACTATGTTATAGCTGGCCCAAAAGTAGCTGAATAACATATTTATACGAAAAATTCTCTAAATGCAATAGTTTTTAAGTTACAAGTAATTTACTCATGATGGAAGTTACTGAAAAGCCCAAAAGTAGCTATTACTCACTTAGCTATTGAGACAGGCACCCAACTTACTCACCATATTGTAGCTATGAAAAAAGTAGCTGAATAACATATTTTAACAAAATGCTCTAAATGCAACACTTTTCAAGTTATAAGTGATTTACTCAACAGTGATAACCTAAAAGTAGCTATTACTCAGCTATCCCATGAGCTACAGGTCTGAAATTTTACTATGTTATAGCTGACCCAAAAGTAGCTGAATAACATATTTATACAAAATTCTCTAAATGCAATAGTTTTCAAGTTATAAGCGATTTACTCAACAGTGATAACCTAAAAGTAGCTATTACTCAGCTATGCTATGAGCTACAGGTCTGAAATTTCACTATGTTATAGCTGGCCCAAAAGTAGCTGAATAACATATTTATACGAAATTCTCTAAATGAAATAGTTTTTAAGTTACAAGTGATTTTACTCATAATGGAAGTTAATGAAAAGCCCAAAAGTAGCTATTACTCACTTAGCTATTGAGACAGACACCCAACTTACTCACCATATTGTAGCTATGAAAAAAGTAGCTGAACAACATATTTTCACAAAATGCTGTAAATGCAACACTTTTGAAGTTATAAGTGATTTAGTGCATGATTTCTTGAATTTTAATGCATTAAAAATTATTAAAAAAATTTATTAAAAAAAAAGTAAGACAGATCCAGGTCTCATACTCACACAAGAGAATCTACCTCTGGCCTAGTACATATATGCAAGATATGAGAGAAATCCCTACAATAGTCACTGAGAAAATTGTGATAAAAAGTTGAAATTTTCACACTTTTGGTGGGGGTACCCCCCTTGTAATGTCTCTAGCAAACAGACGAACAGACAGATTTGCATGCCTTGAACAATTTTTCATCCTCGATAGATAAGGTATCTTTTAAAAAAAAACAGCATGTCTCTAGGCCTTGTAGTTTTGGAGAAGAAGTTGTTCACGCGGACGCGGACGCCCACGCCGCAGAGTGATGACATAATGTCAGCTGACTGACAAGTCAACTGACATAAAAATGGTATATAAGCCCCCATGAAAATGGTCTTTATCTTGGATGTGTACAGTAATGGCAACCTCAAGCAACTCTTTTCATAGTATGCATCTGACAATGAACCCACCAGTACACAATCACTTCACACACATAAGTATACACCTCTGTATTTGTCTTCTTTATTAATAAGCCTGCTTTTCAGAGCCAATCTTTATTTGTGTGGGCCTTGTCACTCAGCGTGTACCAGGCCTGTAAAACTCAGATCTTCACTGCCTTCCCCTGTATACTAGTATCTCATCAGTTTCCCCCCTCATGGTTCCCCTTCCTTTTTCTGTACAACTGTTTTATACTTCTGGCTAAATGTCGCAATAAATGTTTTTTGGAATCAAAATGTGCACTTCCTCTGTCAATATTTGTGAATATAATGGATAAATAAAAGTGTTTCTTTAAAATTTGCAGACTTGTAAGTATGCATCATTGTGCTTAAGCATATATATAAATATCTTTACATCATGTGTATTTTTGGTGACCTTATGTGTACTAAATATTGGCGAGAATTTAATTTCGCGTTGAGTAGTGATCGCGAATATAGCGAAAATTAATTCCCCGCGAAAAAAAACACTTATACAGGAGGTCTGTAGTACCCAAAGGGTCCAAACATTGCTCGAAATCACTTTATCTCTGAGGGTTTTTGAGATAAATGACATTTTCAATTTCCATCAATATTCAATGTGGCAGCCAAAATCTCGTTCCAAAGATAAATGCGTTTTTGCATTTTATGCAGAAATTCAAGATGGCCGCCAAAAATGGCGGGAAAGTGATTTTTGTGAAAAGCCACCAGTAGACTCAGCAGATAACCTGCAGGTCATAAATTTTGTCGAAACCACTCTATCTCGAACGGTTTGCCTAATAAATGTGTTTTGCGTTTTATGCATAAATTCAAGATGGGCGGGAAAGTTATTTTTGTAAAAAGTCACCAGTACACTCTGGACACCCTGGGGGTCGAAAATTTTGACAAAATTGCTCTATCTCGAAAATTCAAAATGGCCGCCATTTTTGAAGAGAGTAAAATTTTTTGAGAATTGCAAAAGAGTAGTGTGCTAAGGTACCCTTTGGGTCGAATATTTCGACGAAATCATTCTATCTCGCACGGTTAAGGAGATAGAAGCAAATTTGTGTTTTTCCATTTTGGGCAAAAATTTGAAAATTCAAAATGGCCGCCATTTTTGAAAAGAGGAAAATTTTTTGAAAATTGCCAACAGAACATTTCTTAGGTACCCTGTGGGTCGAAAATTTCGACGAAATCGCTATCTCGCACAGTTAAGGAGATAGAAGCAAATTTGTGTTTTTCCATTTTTGGCAAAAATTCGAAAATTCAAAATGGCCGCCATTTTTGGGGAGAGGAAAATTTTGGGAAAATTGTCAATTGTACATTGCTTAGATACCCTGTGGGTCGAAAATTTCGACGAAATCGCTCTATCTCGCACGGTTTAGGAGATAGACATATTTATGTTTTTTGCTATGTAGCTATTACTCAGGAGGTTAAAGCTATTACCACCAACAACAATACCAAGCAAGCAATTGACGCTATAAACCTTCACACCAAATTTTAAAAAGATGATGTTTCCTTTAAAAGAGTGAAAACAGAAATGCAGTAGTAGCTATTACTCAGTCAGTTATATAGCTATTATCACTAAGCAAGCTATTGACCTAACTATTGCTCATACCAAATTTGGTATAGATATGTCAAATATTTTTCCTTAAAATGGCCGGAAACGAAAGAAGTACACAAAAGTAGCTAAGTAGCTATTACTGAGGGAGTTATATAGCTATTATCACTACAAGCAATCCCAAGCAAGCTATTGACCTAACTATTGTTCATACCAAATTTGGTAAAGATGTGTCAAATATTTTTCTTTAAAATGCCCGGAAACGAAAGAAGTACACAACGGCACACAAAAAAACACAAAAACACACAAGTAGCTATTACTCAGTTAGCTATAGAGCTATCTTCACCAAAAGCATGCAAGCTAGTAACCCAATAAACACCCATACCAAATTTGGTAAAGATAGGATAAATACTTTTCCTTGAAATGAGCGGAAACCAAGCATGACGGACGGAGGATGCCGGAAAAAGCAAAAATAATATGTCCAACCCCCCAGTGGGGTGAACATAATTATTAATGGACTTGACCTTTCAAGGTCATTGATTATTAATAATAACTAGAAATAGGACGCCCTGTTGATAGTAGCTGCGACGTATGAATAGAAACAGGATAGCATAGAACACCACACATTATCATGTGTAATGTCCACCCCATGAACCTTTTGCCAAAATTGTACAGTAGTCTTACAAGACCCTGTTTCATTTGTGAAATATATCAATGATGGTTAAATATTTATTACTGTACATGTAAATTATTTCAGCTTCATGCCTTTTTGCATTGGTTGGGTCGAAAATCTTGACGAAATCACTCTATCTTGCACGGTTAAGAAGATAGAAACAAATTTCTGTTTTTCTATTTTTGGCAAAAATTTGAAAATTGAAAATGGCCGCCATTTTTGGGAAGAGGAAAATTTTTTGAAAATTGCCAAGAGTACATTTCTTAGATACCCTGTGGGTCGAAAATTTCACCGAAGTAACTCTATTTTGCACGGTTAAGGCAAATTTGTGTTTTTCCATTTTGGGCCAAAATGGCCGCCATATGTGGGGAGAGGAAAATTTTTTGAAAATTGGCAAGAGTACAATGCTGAGATACCCTGTGGGTTGAAAATTTTGACGAAATCGCTCTATCTCGCACGGTTAAGGCGATAGAAGCAAATTTGTGTTTTGCCATTTTTGGGAAAAATTCAAAATGGCCGCCATTTTGGGGGAGGTGAAAATTTTTTAAAAATTGCCAAGAGTACGATGCTCAGATACCCTATGGGTTGAAACTTTCGACGAAATCACTCTATCTCGCATGGTTAAGGAGATAGAAGCAAATTTGTGTTTTGCCATTTTGGGCAAATATTCAAAAACTCAAAATGGCCGCCATTTTTGGGGAGGGGAAAATTTTTTGAAAACTGCAAAGATTACATTCCTTAGATACCCTGTGGGCGAAAATTTCGACAAAATCGCTCTATCTCGCACGGTTAAGGAGATAGAAGCAAATTCGTGTTTTACCATTTTTGGCAAAAATTCTAAAATTCAAAATGGCCGCCATTTTTGGGGAGGGGAAAATTTTTTGAAAATTGCAAAGATTACATTCCTTAGCTATCCTGTGTGTCGAAAATTTCGACGAAATCGCTCTATCTTGCACGGTTAAGGAGATAGAAGCAAATTTGTGTTTTGCCATTTTTGGCAAAAATTCGAAAATTCAAAATGGCTGCCATTTTTGGGGAGGTGAAAATTTTTTTAAAATTGCCAAGAGTACAATGCTTAGATACCCTGTGGGTTGAAAATTTTGACGAAATCGCTCTATCTCGCACGGTTAAGGAGATAGAAGCAAATTTGTGTTTTGCCATTTTTGGCAAAAATTCGAAAATTCAAAATGGCCGCCATTTTTGGGGAGGTGAAAATTTTTTAAAAATTGCCAAGAGTACAATGCTCAGATACCCTGTGGGAGAAAATTTTGACGAAATCGCTCTATCTCGCACGGTTAAGGAGATAGAAGCAAATTTGTGTTTTGCCATTTTTGGCAAAAATTCTAAAATTCAAAATGGCCGCCATTTTTGGGGAGGGGAAAATTTTTTGAAAATTGCAGAGTATATTCCTTAGCTACCCTGTGGGTCGAAAATTTCGACGAAATCGCTCTATCTCGCACGGTTTAGGAGATATGAGCACATTTGCCTTTTTCAGTATTCAAAATAGCCAATTACTCATTTATTTAATTAATTACTCACTCATCTATGAAGCAATTACCCCCAAAAGCAATCCCATACAAGCTATTAACCCAATGAACCTCCATACCAAATTTCAGAAAGATAGGCTTAATAGCATTCCTTAAAATGTCTGGAAACCAAAGAGATACTCAAAAGTAGCAAAGTAGCTATTACTCAGTTAGCTATAGAGCTATCATCACCAAAAGCAATCCCATACAAGCTATTAACCCAATAAACCTGCATGCCAAATTTGGTAAAGATAGGATAAGAACTGTTGCCTAAAATGTCTGGAAACCAAGTGGGACGCCGGAAAAAGTAAAAATAATATGTCCACCCCCCAGTGGGTGGACATAATAATACTTTTTCTATTATTAGCTCAAAGCGCTTTACACAGTATTACCCCAGCAAGAATAGCTAGACTTGGTAACGTTACCGATTGCTGCCATGCAAGGCGCAGAAGCCAGTATCCCTTATAGCTGGGTACCCATATTTCCCCTGGGTGGAGAGAGGCACAGTCCAGGTTTACATCCTGCCCAAGGATGTTATCCCATATGACCGTTGGCATCAGTGGGGATCGAACCCACAACCCTTGGATTATGAGTCCAACTCCCTACCAACTGAGCCACATGAGACCCTATTATTAATGAACTTAATGGTGGGTGATACTACATCAGTACCTATTTCAATTTCCATAATTCTATAGCTTACAGGGACCGGATTCGCATATTTTGCTGTGTTTGAACCTTATATGGTACAAGTCAATTGAAAAACGGGAAAATAAAGATGTACCATACTGTTGAGTGGATATATTTTTGCGTATTTTAAATGATATGTTATTGTGAAATATCTATACCCATTTCAATTTCCAGTATTTTACTAGTGACAAAAATTGCACTCACAAGATTTGTTTGTGTTTAAAGTTTAAGAAGTGTCCATCCACAGAACAGCAGTATTAAAAGTAGTAAATGACATTCTTCTCGAATTGGATAACAGGAAAGTAGTTCTGTTAACACTTCTCAATCTCTCAGCAGCATTTGATACAGTGGATCACAAGATCCTTTTGGATTGACTGAGAGATATGTATGGTATACAAGGCACAGTTCTCACATGGTTTCACTCGTATCTCGATAACAGGAGTGTTGTTGTTAATGGCGTTAAGTCTACCCAACATACTTTGGAGTATAGCGTACCTCAAGGGTCAGTCATGGGTCCGGACCTGTACTGTAAATACACTAAATTAGTGGTGGGGATTATAAATCAACATTTCATTCAATTTCATCTGATGACTCCCAACTCTATACATCCGTCAGACATGATATTGACAACCAATCTTTCATTCAATTTCATGCTGATGACTCCCAACTCTATACATCCCTCAGACCTGATATTGACAACCAATCTGAGATAGTATCCAATCTCGAAAACTGCATTGCTGATATTAGTAAGTGGATGAGTACGAATAAGTTAAAACTGAACCAAGATAAAACTGAATTTATACTATTTGGTAATTCTATCCACCGAAACAAAATGTTAGTCAACTCAATAGCAGTCAGTGAGTCTAACATCAGCTCAAGTAAATATGTCAGAAATGCTGACCAAGAATTCAGCATGGAAAAACGTGTGAATCAGCTTTGCAAATCCTGTTACTTTCAGCTTAGAAACATTAGATACATATGATCAAGTCTCACAACTGATGCAGCAAAAATAGTAGTTCATGCTCTTGTCATGTCAAAGTTAGACTGTTGCAACAATATTCTCTTTGGTATCTCGAACAAGCTATTGGATAAATTACAGAGGGTTCAAAATTGTGCAGCAAAACTTGTGTTGACCTTAAATACGGAGCACCAAAGTTCTCCTGAATGCTTGGTTATCTATCAAGTACCAGATTCAGTACAAGATTCTTCTGTTGGTGTTTAAATCAACTAAAGGATTCGCACCTCCTTATCTAAAAGATCTACTACGATCACACAAAAATTAAAGATTATTATGCTCATCAAGTAAACATTTGCTGACAGTTCCAAAGTCCAAGTTGAAAACATTTCAAGATCGTGCTTTTTCTGTTTGTGGACCTAAGCTTTGGAATGATGTACCTAACCATGTAAAAACATCAACATCTGCCAGTGATTTTAAGAAGAAGTTAAAATTGCAAATTTAATAAGTAAATTAAATTTTTATAAGTTAATACCCTATCCAATGGACAATATGCTAAACCGGTCCTCACACTGGTCCTCACAGTGTGCACTCGCCAGGTGGCGCATCGTACTTCCTTGCTGTCTAGACAACCTGACGTCATGGCATCTTTTTCGTTGTCTAAACCTATTAGGCCCCTAGTAAGCTGATAGCGGGGTCGGTGTGTCCATAGGATACTTATTAAATTTGCAATTTTATTGCGTTAATACATCCTATCCAATGGACAATATGCTGAATAACTACCGCTTGGTCGGCGGGTAAGTTGCTAGGGACTAATTGAACTCAGAAGGGAACTAACAAAAATTTCCTCTAAACCTAGGTCGACCTTGAGGTCGGCAAGGCCCTTGAGGCTAAAGTCAGTCAACAGAAACCGGTTAAACAGTCCAAACCGACTCCCCCCCCCCCATTTTGAACACACCTGCTCTGAGGTAGGGGAAGAGAGGGATGAGTTCAGTCCCTGAGGAAATAAACCGCCCGAAGGAAGCACGAGTTGTTTTTTTGTTTTTTTTGTTTTTTTTTTGTTTTTTTTTGTTTTTCATATTTTTTATTTTACATAAACATACCATACAAAAATAAAATACAAACACAAACACAATTAGGCACAATACAATATTACAAGTGTACACAAAAAAGCACAAGACAAATGTGTAATTTTTACACACATAATGCCAACCACTGTTCTAACAATAAACAATATCAGTTATGGTGAAAACAAATTTACAACTCTTTCCTTTTTGTACTGAATTGGTTCACTGTTTAGTATTTTGTCAAGTAATATAAAGAATGCTTTATTATTATTCTTGTTCACTTCCAGTAAGACTTCTAATTTTGATTTTATTAAAACTAAATATTCTGAAAAATGCACCTCTTTATTCTCACTCTTTTTATTGTTCAAAAACCATTTTCCAATAAGCATTAGGTAATTGATTGCTTCAAAAATTACGTTATCAGATGGCCAAAAACCAAAAGGAACTTCACATACTGTAAAGTTAAATTTAATGTCCAAGATACTTTTCAACCATTCTGACAGTTGTTTCCAAAACTTCACACTTACATTACAATAATACAAGTGGTGTTCTATTGTATCTACTGCTGTACATGAAGTGCAGTTTGGATCACTGGTTACTTTCCATTTAAAAAGATTTTCTCTACAATTTAATATTCTATTCAAAATTTTGTACTGAAAGCTTTGATAGAAGGGTTCAATTGATATTTTAAAGGGTAGCAAAAATGTTTCTTTCCATCAATTGTTTTTTTTTTTTGTTTTTTGATGCTTCTTAACTATACAGTCCAACCTGCTCGAGCAACCACCTGCAAGGAGCAACCACCCTGGAAAACCACCAAGGCATTTTACATTAATTTGAACCTGCGAAGAGCAACCACCTGCTACCTACAACCATCCTTTTTATGCACCACCGGAGCTCTGAACCTGCGAAGAGCAACGCCCCTTCCATCCAAAAAAAAAAAATTTCTTGTGTTAAAATTAAAGAATTTAGAATCACTTTGCTCAATCTACCTACATCCATGTATTTGATTTAAATAGCTACCACTATTATTATTAATTTAGATATTTACAAAAAGGCTAATAATAATCTTAATAATAATAATGTAGCATTTTATAAACAAGAGGAGAGTGCCCGTGAACGGGCACTGTGTCAGCTGACTGAATGTTTTTGATTTGTGATGGTGATAATGAGAGGAAAGCATAATTATCAGGGAAAGGGCTGTACAGAAATACAGTAAATGGTAACTGAACAGCATGTTCGAAAGATATTCCGAAGCTGACAGAAGAAAAGGACAAAAAAGTTGTGCCCTGCAAATGGTATTATGAAATAAAGTAACAAGGTAATTGTTTAAGTGTAAAAAGTAGGTTAAAAATATTTAAAGAAATACTATAAATGCAATATCCTCGTTCGACCATGAAGAAGGGATCCAAAGGTCAAATCTGACCATACCAAAAGATTCCCAGCCAAAGAATTTAGGATGGTTTACCATCCCAAACCTCTCGGACCAATAATAAGTGAGTCATAGGCACTTTTTAAGTTTGGCTATCCTTGTTTGACCTTGATGGAGGGGTGTCAAATCCGACCACACAAAAAAATTCCCAGCCCATGATTTCCTGTAGCTTGTTTACCATCCCAAACCTGTAGGACCAATAATAAGCGAGTTATAAGCAATTGTAAGTTTGGCTATCGTCAATTGACCTTGAAGGGGGGGTCCCAGGTCAAATCTGACCACACCAAAAGAATCCCAGCCCATGATTTCCTATATGTTGGTTTACCATCCCAAACCTCCAAGACCAATAATACGCGAGTTATAAGCACTTTAAGTTTGGCTATCTTCATTTGACCTGGAAGGAGGGGTCTAAGGTGAAATCCGACCACACCAAAAGATTCCCAGCCCATGATTTTCTATAGGTTGGTTTTCCATTCCAAACCTCTAGGACCAATAATAAGCGAGTTATAAGCACTTTTAAGTTTGGCTATCCTCATTTGACCTTGAAGGAGGGGTCCAAGGTGAAATCCGACCACACCAAAAAATTCCCAGCTCATGATTTTCTATAGGTTGGTTTTCATTCCAAACCTCTAGGACCAATAATAAGCGAGTTACAAGCACTTTTATGTTTGGCTATCCTCATTTGACCTTGAAGGAGGGTTCCAAGGTCAAATCGGACCATATTAACAGATTCCCAGCCCATGACTTCCTACAGGTTGGATACAATGATTTACTCAACAGTGAGAACCTGAAAGAAGCTATTGCTCAGCTATGCCATGACATAGAGGTCTGCAATTTCACTATGTTATAGCTGACCAAAACGTCTGTGAATAACATATTTAACAAAATACTCTAAATGTAATAGTTTTCAAGTTACAACTTATTTACTCAAGAGTGAGAACCTCAAAGTAACTATTACTCAGCTATGCAATGAGCTACATGTCTGAATTTTTGCTCTGTTATAGCTGACCTAAAAGTAGGTGAACAACATATTTAAGCAAAATACTGTAAATCCACTAGTTTTCAAGTTACAACTGATTTACTCAATAGTGAGAACCTGAAAATAGCTATTGCTCCGCTATGCCATGAGCTATAGGTCTGTAATTTCACTATGTTATAGCTAACCCAAAAGTAGGTGAACAATATATTTTAACAAAATACTCCAAATGCAATATTTTTCAAGTTATAGCCGATTTACTCAACAGTCAGTGCCTGAGAATAGCTATTGCTCAGTTGTGCCATGAGCTACAGGTTTGTAATTTCACTATGTTATAGCTGACCCAAAAGTAGCTGAATAACATATTTGCACAAATTTCTGTAAAGGCAATAGTTTTCCAATTACAACTGATTTACTCAACAGTGAGAACTTCAAAGTATTACTCAGCTATGCAATGAGCCACATGTCTGGAACTTCACTATGTTATAGCTGACCCCAAAATAGGTGAATAACATATTGCAACAAAATACTGTAAATGCAATAGTTTCCAAGTTATAAGTGATTTACTCAACAGTGATAACCTAAAAGTAGCTATTACTCAGCTATGCCATGAGCTACAGGTCTGAAATTTTACTATGTTATAGCTGACCCAAAAGTAGCTGAATAACATATTTATACTAAATTCTCTAAATGCAATAGTTTTCAAATTATAAGTGATTTACTCAACATTGAGAACTTCAAAGTAGCTATTACTCAGCTATGCAATGAGTCACAGGTCTGGAACTTCACTATGTTATAGCTGACCCCAAAATAGGTGAATAACATATTGAAACAAAATACTCTAAATGCAATAATTTCCAAGTTATAAGCGATTTACTCAACAGTGATAACCTCAAAGTAGCTATTACTCAGCTATGCCATGAGCTACAGGTCTGAAATTTTACTATGTTATAGCTGACCCAAAAGTAGGTGAACAACATATTTAAGCAAAATACTGTACATGCAATAGTTTTCAAGTTACAACTGATTTACTCAATAGTGATGACCTAAAAGTAGCTATTACTCAGCTATGCCATGAGCTACAGGTCTGAAATTTTACTATGTTATAGCTGACCCAAAAGTAGCTGAATAACATATTTATACTAAATTCTCTAAATGCAATAGTTTTCAAATTATAAGTGATTTACTCAACATTGAGAACTTCAAAGTAGCTATTACTCAGCTATGCAATGAGTCACAGGTCTGGAACTTCACTATGTTATAGCTGACCCCAAAATAGGTGAATAACATATTGAAACAAAATACTCTAAATGCAATAATTTCCAAGTTATAAGCGATTTACTCAACAGTGATAACCTCAAAGTAGCTATTACTCAGCTATGCCATGAGCTACAGGTCTGAAATTTTACTATGTTATAGCTGACCCAAAAGTAGGTGAACAACATATTTAAGCAAAATACTGTACATGCAATAGTTTTCAAGTTACAACTGATTTACTCAATAGTGATGACCTAAAAGTAGCTATTACTCAGCTATGCCATGAGCTACAGGTCTGAAATTTTACTATGTTATAGCTGACCCAAAAGTAGCTGAATAACATATTTATACTAAATTCTCTAAATGCAATAGTTTTGCAATTACAACTGATTTACTCAATAGTGAGAACCTCAAAGTAGTTATTACTCAGCTATGCAATGAGCTACAGGTCTGAAATTTCACTATGTTATAGCTGACCCAAAAGTAGGTGAACAACATTTTAAGCAAAATACTGTAAATGCAATAGTTTTGAAGTTACAACTGATTTACTCAATAGTGATGACCTAAAAGTAGCTATTACTCAGCTATGCAATGAGCTACAGGTCTGAAATTTTACTATGTTATAGCTGACCCAAAAGTAGCTGAATAACATATTTATACGAAATTCTCTAAATGCAATAGTTTTCCAATTACAACTGATTTACTCAATAGTGAGAACTTTAAAGTAGCTATTACTCAGCTATGCCATGACCTACAGATCTGAAATTTCACTATGTTATAGCTGGCCCAAAAGTAGCTGAATAACATATTTATACGAAATTCTCTAAATGCAATAGGTTTTAAGTTACAAGTGATTTACTCAATAGTGAGAACTTCAAAGTAGCTATTACTCAGCTATGCAATGAGCCACAGATCTGAAACTTCACTATGTTATAGCTGATCCCAAAATAGGTGAATAACATATCGAAACAAAATATTGTAAATGCAATAGTTTCCAAGTTATAAGCGATTTACTCAACAGTGATAACCTAAAAGTAGCTATTACTCAGCTATGCCATGAGCTACAGGTCTGAAATTTTACTATGTTATAGCTGACCCAAAAGTAGCTGAATAACATATTTATACGAAATTCTCTAAATGCAATAGTTTTTAAGTTACAAGTGATTTTACTCATGATGGAAGTTACTGAAAAGCCCAAAAGTAGCTATTACTCACTTAGCTATTGAGACAGGCACCCAACTTACTCACCATATTGTAGCTATGAAAAAAGTAGCTGAATAACATATTTTAACAAAATGCTCTAAATGCAACACTTTTCAAGTTATAAATGATTTTGTGCATGATTTCTTGAATTTTAATGCATTAAAAATTATTAAAAAAATTTATTTAAAAAAAAGTAAGACAGATCCAGGTCTCATACTCACACAAGAGAATCTACCTCTAGCCTAGTACATATATGCAAGATATGAGAGAAATCCCTGCAATAGTCACTGAGAAAATTGTGATTAAGTGTTGAAATTTTCACACTTTTGGTGGGGGTACCCCCCTTGTAATGTCTCTAGCAAACAGACGAACAGACAGATTTGCATGCCTTGAACAATTTTTCATCCTCGATAGACAAGGTATCTTTTAAAAAAAACAGCACGTCTCTAGGCCTTGTAGTTTTGGAGGAGAAGTTGTTCACGCGTACGCGGACGCCCACGCCGCAGAGTGACGACATAAAAAACATAGACATAAATAAGGTACAAATGTGACTATAGCTAATTTTATGTTAATGTTATTTAAATTATGAATATTATTGTGTGTAAGAGGCAATGTTTAAAAAGGGCATGGATATCATTATTTACATTGTGTTTCACAGAAGATGGCAGGTCTGTTGTCTATGGGATTACACACCACACAGTTAGGCTATGTCACCTGTTGGCTAGAAAATGGATTCCCCCCCCCCCCCCCCCCCCCAATTGTTGAGCATGGCCCCATTATTTCAAATCACCTTAATGACAATCAGATCTTCAAAGACATAACACTCACTCCTGAGTAGAGTGCAATACCTCTGTAATCAACAGTTAGTTTGGGGTTATGAAAGAGCAACTGAATTTCAATTGTTTTGGAGAAACTTTTAATTCCACTCTTGACAGACTTTTTAAAAGGCCTTTGATATTCTGTAATTAATGTAAATCAAAAACATATCAATGAAGGAAATCTTTTGAAAACATTCTCCTGAGTACAGTTCTTAAAGCTTTTAAAGTTTAACTGTTAGGATTTACTTAATCCTTATGAGTATAAAAAGGCCTACATTTTATCAGAATGTCATATTGTCTTCACATGTTCATAGTAACTGTGAAAATGCCTCCAAAAGCAAAAAAATTCTTACTCTTCAGAAGAGAGTTATGGTGATAAAAATGAACTGTTATGGTCAATCATGTAACAAAATTGCTTAGGAATTAGGTGTAGGGAGTATATACATACACATATTTGTATTTGTAAGAGTGGTAATACATGTAATAATAATGATAATAATATATGTAGTTTGTTACTTGTACATGTGTATTAATATGTTTAATATGTTTTTATGTGACATAATAAACGTGTTTACTTATATACAAGTGTATCTCTTCAAGTCTACCATGATGTATACACAAGTATATACTTATACCCGTGACGATCATAATTGAACCTGCAAAGAGCAACCACCTGCAGGGAGCAACCACTTTTGGGATTTCCCCCGGGTGGTTGCTCTTCGCAGGTTGGACTGTATATACATTATTTACATATGTACAGCTATTTACATATGTACAGATCTCCTCCCTGTCCTGGGCTACCGGTGGATCTGTTGGGCAGCCACAACAGGTCCCAGGTGGTAAAGCTCGGAGTCAGCCCAAGCCATATCCTTCAGATAAAACTGTGTGATGGTGTTATGGGATTTCCAGTGGCAGGCTGACAAAATCTGCTCTAACGAGACTCCCGACTGGAAGGCCTTAGAAGAGCAAAGGCCCTGACATCATGGGCTTTGATCTGATGTAATGAGTGGGCTTGGTGATCAGAGAGCTCATAACAAAGGATCACAGTTTGCTTGATCCAAGAGGAGATGGTGGCAGGGGAGATATCTTTGTCGAAGCCTTTCTTAAAGGAGACAAAGACTAACTCCTTATTCTGCCTGAGGTCTGAGGTCCTGTCCAAATAGTAGCGCAGCGCTCTGACTGAACAGAGGGACCTATCAGATTTGAGGGACTTGTCCAGAGTTGGTGCCAGGGCTGGAATAACCACTGGGGCAACACTATGTGGGCCCTCATTGGCCAGCTGGTTCTTAGAAAGAAAGCTGGGTGACGGGTACAGAGACACTTTGGACCAGTCGGACTGGTGTCTAATGTTCTTATGCTGCCAAGCATGTATCTCACTTCTTCTCTTACCCGATCCCAGGGCTGAGAGGAAAACAGTTTTGAAGGTCAAGTGCTTCAATGACGCTTCTTTAAGTGGTTCAAAGGGAGCCTTTGTCAGCTGGTGTAACACCAGGGAAAGGTTTCAGGAGGGGATTCCCCTCCGACCCTTGGGTCTGTCTCTATGGAAACTATCCAGAAGACGAGTGAGATTTTCATCTCTGCTGATGTCAAGGGGTGAGTTCCCTAGCTTATCAGCAATGGCAGATCTGTAACCATCAATGGTGCTGGGCTGTAACTTCCTGTCCTGGAAGAGGTATAAGAGGATTTATTTATTTATTTGGGGTTTTACGTCGCTTTCAACACTGTACAGGTCATATCACGACAGGTAGTTGGAAGGGCAGAGGAAACGAGTACATACAGTTTGTTAGGGTTCTGTACTGTAAACTGCCGACCAACCGCAAGCAACTACCAGCTTTCCCACTTGAGGCCGTGCTGGGGATCGAACCCCGGCCTCAGAGGTGGGAGGCGAGAGTGTTACCACTCTGCCAGCGTGGCCCCAGGTATAAGAGGAAGTCTGCCACAGATTTCACAGGTGGTGACCTGAAGTCCACCTTATGATTGATGCACCACTTTGTAAAAAGTGACTGATCGTAGACTGATCTAGTTGACCCTCTTTGAGGAGCTTCAATTCTTGCTGCCACCTCCTCAGAGAAACCCTGCTCCTTGATAACTGTGGCTCTAGGAGCCAGGCATGGAGATTTAAGTTTGTCAGACTTCTGTGAGGGGACTGGTTAAAGGGTTGAGTCAGGAGGTTGGGCAGCTGGGGCAAGAGTAGTGGGATGTGACTGGACATCTCCACCAGGTCCCAGAACCATGGCATGTTGGGGCACCCCGGAGCAATAAGGATCAACCTCTGGTATGGAAAGTCCTGCAACTTCTCCACCACTTTGCCCAATATGACTGTCAGTGGGAAGGCATATACATCCAGATTTTCCCATGGAAGTGCATCCACTGCAGTGGCCATGGGTTCCGGAACCGGTGATACAAACAGGGGCAGTTTGTTGTTGAATCTCGTAGCAAAGAGATCTATTTGAGGCCGGTGCCACCTGTTGCACAAGGTCTGAAAAAACCTCTGGAAGGAGGGACCATTCTGTTTGGATGGTCTGGCCTAATCTGGATAGTTTGTCTGCCACTACATTTAAACAGCCTGGGATGTGTCGGGCCTTTAGAGTCACTTGCTTCCCGGTGTACCAGGTCAAGATTCTCCAAAGTAGGGCACACAGTGGGCCCGACCTGATGTAGGACACTGACGTGGTGTTGTCGGTTGCTATTAGAACCAATTTGCCCGCGCATAGGTCTTGGAACTCTTTTAAGGCCAGAAACACTGCTTTTAGTTCCAGGTAATTTATGTGCAGTTTGCTTTCCGGCAGGGACCAGGTTCCTCTGGCAATGAACTCGTTTAAGTGAGCGCCCCACCCTTCTTCTGATGCGTCTGTAAAGATTTTCAGAGCATGTTGCATGGGGTGTAATGGTTGGCCTGTGAGGACATTGTCTTCCCTGAGCCACCATTGCAAGTGAGGATGTAGAGATCTGGGTAGAGGAATCACTTTTTCTAACGATTCCGGTATCCTCCAATTGCCTTTGAGATGCCATTGAATGGGCCTCATGTGCAATCTGCCTAGGTGAACTTGTTTTTCTGTGACTGTTAACAGGCCTATCAAGGACATGAACTCCCTTACCGAACAAGTCGGTAGGGAAAGAAGTTCCAGTATTTTTTCTTGCAGGCTTTGCCACCGGTCCGGTGTCGGTCGAACCCGACCGGACTCGAGGTCGAATTGGTAACCGACAAAGTTGAAAATTTGTTTTGGTTCCAGCTCCGACTTTTCTATGTTCACCAGCCAACCTAAATCTTGGCACATTTTCACAAGGACCTGTGTATGCTGGAGACAGACCCGGTGGGACCAGGTTCCTCTGGCAATGAACTCGTTTAAGTGAGCGCCCCCACCCTTCTTCTGATGCGTCTGTAAAGATTTGCAGAGCATGTTGCATGGGGTGTAATGGTTGGCCTGTGAGGACATTGTCTTCCCTGAGCCACCATTGCAAGTGAGGATGTAGAGATCTGGGTAGAGGAATCACTTTTTCTAACTATTCCGGTATCCTCCAATTGCCTTTGAGATGCCATTGAATGGGCCTCATGTGCAATCTGCCTAGGTGAACTTGTTTTTCTGTGGCTGTTAACAGGCCTATCAAGGACATGAACTCCCTTACCGAACAAGTTGGTAGGGAAAGAAGTTCCAGTATTTTTTCTTGCAGGCTTTGCCACCGGTCTGGTGTCGGTCGAACCCGACCGGACTCGAGGTCGAATTGGTAACCGACAAAGTTGAAAATTTGTTTTGGTTCCAGCTCCGACTTTTCTATGTTCACCAGCCAACCTAAATCTTGGCACATTTTCACTAGGACCTGTGTATGTTGGAGACAGACCCGGTGGGATGTGGCTCTCACCAACCAGTCGTCTAGGTATTAGTGGATCCTTATACCCTTTTGAATGGCCATCAGTTTTACCTCCTTTGCTATGATAGTGAACTCCATGGGCGCTGTCGATAGACCGAACGGCAGTGCTTTGAACTGGAAGGTCTGGCCCTGGATATGAAACCTCAAGTATTTCCTGGACTGTTCCTGTATTGGAATATGGAAGTAAGCGTCCTTGAAGTCTATGGAGGTTACCCACTCTCCCTGTTGGAGTGATGTCCTGATGGTTTCCGGTGTCTCCATCTTGAATTTGTCAGTCTTGAGGAAAGGGTTCAGATTGCTTAGGTCCAAGATTGGCCTCCACTTGTTGTCACGTTTTGGGACTAAAAATAGTCGGTTGAAAAACCCTAGTGAGGTCTGTTTATGAACTAGTTCTATGGCATTTTTGTCCATAAGCTGATGTAATGCCTCTAAACAGTTTGAGGTTTCTGTGAGGATTGCCATAACAGCTTATGACTGTGGGACTTCTTGACAAACTTGGCCGGGTCCGGAAGGGGAGGGTGTAACCCTCTTTCAGGATTTGAATTACTTTCGGACCACCCCGATCTAACCACTTTTTCCAAAAGATTTGAAGTCTGGTCCCTACAGGCAGATTTATGGCAACATTGGGAGCATTTGTGACAGGATTTACATGACAATGGAATGACACAAGAAACACTTTTCACAGATTTAATTTGTTTTTCTTGTATTGACAACCTGCTGCCCCGGGACTTATTTCGTTCTTTTGAGAATGCCCGGGCGCAGTATGAACAGAATGTACAACATTTAGCTTTACATGTGATATAGTGTTCATTGTCTTTTCTGTGGGGCTCCCGGCCAGCAGCAGAGGCTTCAACTGAGTTACACATTGATTGTCATTTGTACTGCTGCTGACCCTTGGCCGGTCGCGAAGAATACTGTTGCTTGCCCTTATTCTTCCTGCGCTGAGTACGAGACAGATTCTTCCAAGCTGGTCTGTCTTGTTTGTCCGACCTTGAGTCCTGTCGTTCGTAGGGGTGATATCTCCGACCCTTGTACACTGAACTTGATCGAACCTTATCAAAAGTAGCTATGTCTTCCTCTGCTCTTTTAACAATGTTGTCTGGAAACAGAGTGTCCAGATGAAGTGGGGCAGTACGTAGAGCATTAAGTGTGTCTGCTTTTACACCGGCTTTCAGATAGGCAAGGTAGGAATCACGTCTAAGAAGGGTGGTGTTAGCCATGTTCACAAAGACAAACTCAGTTAAATGCTCCATGGATTTCGCCATGGCCTGGCAAACACTAGAATTAAAGTCCAGTAAAAACTGAAGTTCGTCCACTGCTGATGATACCTTGGCTGCTGTCTTCCCCTTGGATTCAACCCTTATGGCTTTCAACTGAGTGTTCATGTTCTGCTGGATTTTCAACAGTCGCGTGCAGACCTCTCCCATTTGCGTAGATTCTCCTGAGAGATTGGGCGGGACATGGGAGGCGAACTAGCAATACCGGCCTGTCGAGCTATCTTGAGATAAGTGCTGTTGAGCCTTGATGATCTGGTGTGCCAAGAGGAGACAGATTGATCAGAGTCCTTAGTAGGATTTGCATGGAAACCATACCACTTCTGTTGTGACTTTGGAGGGCATACGAACTGGTCCCTTAAAAGTCCACCTGCTTCAGAAGTACGTGTGGGATATCCCTGGACCAGTGTGATGTTAGTGTGACATCTTCCGACATAGCCACTCGTCGGTTGGTAGGTTTACAGAGACTTTGCCCGGTGTATGTAGCTTTGGACCCGCAAAGGGGTTATCTTCTGAGGTAGTGGGACCGGAATCAATGTCTGGGATGTGATTCCAACTCATGTACGACCGAATCCCCCTCATTGTTTCTCGGTATGACTGTTCTTCGGAAAGGGATTGGTCATGATCAGACAGATTAGCTTCCTGATCATCCGACAGTTCACCTTCTTCCGCGAAGATATCCAAGGGAGGTCGGTCTGATGAGAGAGAGTCAGAGTCGGATTCACTTGAAGAGAGAGATTCCTTTCTAGAAGTGTCAAAAGCACTGGCTAGTTGTCTCTGAACAGTCCCTGTAGTAGCTGGTTCTGGCTGGGCTGAAGATGAAGCTTTTGCAACAGACTTGTGCTGAGAAGAGTCGGTAGCCGGTGAATCAATAGCAGGGTCGGTCGGTTAAGAAGGCTGGTTTCAAAAAAGGGTCGGGTCGGAGCACATTAGCTGGTGGAGCATGAGAAGGCGTAACCTTCACCATACTGAAAACAGGGTCCTGAGGTCGGTCCAATATCTTGGCCATTAAGAGGGCTTCCAGCCTATTGAATCTGTCCGACCACTTCCTGTTGAGGTCAGAAATTCTTGAGTCTGTAGAGGAGGTGGTGGACTTGCCCTGGTCGGTGGATGAAGTAGTCGGTGGTCGGCTGAAGGAAGACTTCACCGACTTCTCTGGAAGATGTAGATGTAGATTTCTTGCCCTCAGCCTTCTTAGGTTTCTTTTCTACCGGCCCACTCAAACCAGAGGTTGTCTGGCCATCCACGACCCCCACTACCGACACAAGTGCCGGGTCCACGAGGGTGGGACTGAGAGTGTCTGAGTTTGGCTGGAGTAGATGACTTGGCTTCTTTCTTCTCCTTCTTAAGCTTGTACGAAGGGGTAGATAATTGGGCCTTTTGCTCTGGAGTTAAGGCATCACAATGCGAGCAAGCAGCAGGTGGAGTTTCTACACAAGGGTCAGAGCCCTTTTTCTTATTGCAGCAACGCGCACAGAGTGATGATCAAAACCTGCCATCATGTGGCCGCAACCCCCTCGATGCTGGCTGGGAGAAGACATAATGGTCTATAATATGTGTGGAAGTAATAGAAAAAGTTGTAAAGTAAAACACTTCCACAAACTCACAAAATTCCAAAAAGTTTCACAACTCGTTTACGTTAGCATAGCCACCACGGAGACGCTTTTTCAAAATTAGAATTAAAATGAGATCGTTTTCGGCTAAATCTCTCAGTTTTTACCCACTCTTTTTGTAAAATATATATAATCGGGCCATTTATTGTGTATATCCTCTTTTTCCCCTGTCTTTTTACCCCATTTTTTGTGGTTTGGTAGTTTTACCTAAAATGCGGGTATTATCGCCCATTTAGCGGGAATTATTGGCCCTTGTTTTTTCCTCTCCACTGTGTTCAGTGGCTATATCTCATTAATTTACATCTCTCATATGATTTGTTCGTTGTTTCCCCTTGTTGTTTAGACCTCTTGTGAATTTTATTGTTAAATTTCTATACTCCAGTTTGCTTTCACTTCATTTGTCAGCTTATTGGTCCCCTTTTAGCTTTTAGGGTGTGTACGTGCTTGCTTAGAAATTTAAGTTTTTCAGCTGGCTTAGTGGGGAGTATAGGGTGCCCGTGAGTCGCCCACGGGACGAACGACGTGACGGCTTGATGCTGGGATGATTGAGCTGTAAGGATTTTAATTGGTCAGACTCCCTACAGTCCCTTTTCATCACAGCTTAAGGATACTGGAGTATTACTATTCCTTGTGCTCAAAGATGTATACCCCTTGTTGTCTTGCCCTTCTGTTGCTTTTCCTTGTGAATGTCTCGCGCATAGGCACTGAGCTGTGTGTCTCAGCGACCACTCAAGACTCTAGCGTCCTCCCAAGATCCTTTAGGCAGGCTAGCTGTAGCAGAAATGTACATCACTTTCCTTGTTCAACAAAGTTTAGAGGTCTGTCAATTTTGCTCCTACTGTGTGGTGATATTTCTCTAAACCCAGGTCCTATCTCATTCGGCGTTGTCAACTGTCGATCAGTCAGAAACAAGGGACCCAGTATTTCAGACATGATGTCTACTGACTCTTTCAGTATATTGGCCATGACTGAGACTCACATTCGTCCATCTGACAATGACAGTTTCCTCCGCTCAATCACTCCTGCTGGTTTTACATTGTGTCATAGACCCCGTCCTCACGGCTTCGGTGGTGGGGTTGGCTTTTTTGTCATTGAAAATATCAAATTCAAAATTCTTGATAGTCCTACATATACAACTTTCGAAAACTTAGTTATTGACACTGGCTCATCTACTAGTCCTTTTATGATAGCATGTGTTTACCGACCTCCAGGCTCATGTTCTGATGAATTTTTGGACCAATTTCTTAACTTTTTTGAGTATCTCTCCTCTGTAAGTTCCTCATTTCTTATGTGTGGGGACTTCAACATTCATGTTGACACAAGTTCCAGTGACAGCACCAAATTTTTGAATTGTCTTGACTCATGCAATATTGCACAGCATGTGCACTCACCTACTCACCTACATGGTCACATCCTCGACCTTGTTCTTGCACCCACTGAGCCGAAGGTTGTTTCCAACGTACGAGTCAGTGGATTCTTTTTTTATCACGCCGTTGTTCATGGTCAGCTTGATTTTGCCAGTCCCACTGCACCCAAGTCAAACACAATCACCTTTCGAAGGTATCATAAGATAAACATGCAGAGTCTGATCTGTGATCTCAAAAAGTGTTCATTTGTTGCAAGTCCTGGCAGTACCGTTAGTGCACTTCATGACCAATACACAAGGGATCTGAGTAACTTGCTCGATAAACACGCTCCTCTGGTCACTCGTACCTTCACCAAAAGAGCTGCAGGTTGGCTATCAGACACGTACTTGCAGGCCAAAGCAGTCAGGCGTCAATTTGAACGGTTCTGGCGGAAAGACAAGTCTCCACAAAATAGGGCTAGACTCCGTAAACAAATTGCTAGGTGCAACGCCATAATTACTAAGGATAAGACCAACTATTTCAGGAACCTCATTAGTGACAATGCTCACGATTCTAAGAAACTGTGGCAGATTCTACGCTCAGTCCTGCACTCTGTTCCTGAGAAGGTACTCCCCTCTCATGCCTCTCAGATATGCCTTGCCAATCGTTTTGTCACTTTTTTCTCAGATAAAATCAGAAAAATCAGGGACTCCTTTACTAACACTGACTCCTTCACTCTTCCTGCTCCTTCAGATGTACCCAAATTTGACCTTTTTAAAGCAGTTTCTGAGGATGAAGTACGGAAAGTAATTACCAAGTCACCAACCAAATCTTGCCTCCTCGATCCATGGCCTACTTTCCTAGTTAAAGAATGTTTGGATATTCTCCTCCCCTCAGTTACTAAACTTGTCAACTGTTCTCTAACTGAAGGTGCTGTCCCGGGTGGTTTAAAAAAGGCTATTGTCTCTCCTCTGATTAAAAAGTCTTCACTACCACCGGATGAATTAAAAAACTACCGACCTGTCTCTGCCTTGAGTTTCATCTCCAAACTTGTTGAGCGTGTAGTTAAATGACCATGTTGCCTGTAACGGACTTGAAAATGTCAGTCAATCAGCCTATAAGCACGGTCACTCGACCGAAACTGCACTACTGTCTATTAAAAATGAAGTCCACCTTGCTCTTGCTAGAGGTGAAGCTACTGCTGTTGTTCTCTTGGACCAATCAGCAGCATTTGACACCACTGATCATGGTACGCTTATTGAGTGTTTGAGTTCCTGGTTTGGTGTTGGAGGCGTGGTTCTAAACTGGTTCAAGTCGTACCTCTGTGACCGCTATCAGTGCATCAAGATTGGTTCTGTTTTATCCGATGCTAAAAGGCTATTGTACGGTGTGCCCCAGGGCTCTGTCCTGGGGCCGATCTTGTTCTCATTATACACTACCCCCCTCAGTAAAGTTATTCAAAATCATCCTGGCATATGTTTCCACTTTTATGCCGACGACACACAGTTATATGTTCATCTCACACATAACCATGCCACTCAGGCCTTTGATAGACTAAAAAACTGCTTGGATGATGTCAGAAAGTGGCTTTCTGCAAATAAGCTTAAACTAAATCCAGACAAGACAGAATTTATTCTGTTTGGCTCAAGAAATGTCTGCACAAAACTCAGGAAATTTTTCCCAGTTAATATACTTGGCAACCTCCTTTCACCTGTTGATGCAATTAAGAACTTAGGTGTCTGGTTTGACTCTGATTTTTCCTTCTCTTGCCATGTCAGGAATACCTGTAAGGCTAGTTTTGTTCATATCAGGGATTTAAAGCGACTCCGAGGATATCTTACACGTGAAGCTGCTCTTTTAGCTGCAAATGCCTTGGTGGGAAGTCGTCTTGACTACTGTAATTCCTTGTTCAGAGGTCTCTCTGCTCTAGACATTCGGAGGCTCCAATGTGTTCAGAACAGTCTTGCAAGAATTGTGGCTAATACCACCAAATACTCACATATCACTCCTGTAAGAAAGAGTCTTCATTGGCTGCCTGTCTTGCATCGCTCTGTCTTCAAGACAGCCCTGTTGGTGTACAAGTTTCTACATAGTGGCCATCCAAAATACTTTGAACCTTTCCTTAAACCCAGGCATAGTGTGTATAGAACACGCAGAAGTCAATCTGATGGTGTGCTGCTTGAGGTCCCACATTGTGCTTCAATATATAAGTCTAAAAAGCATTTTGGCCTTAGCTTTGCATACGATGCCCCAAGGATTTGGAATGATCTTCCTGATGATGTACGCTCAGCTAAATCTCTCTCCTCATTCAGAAAAAAGTTGAAAACTTACCTCTTTGAAAAAGCTTACCCACCCTAGATTATCCCTAGTTTTTCATTTTGTCTCTCCGTGGTGTCGACCCCTGCAATGTCCCTGATTTAACGATTACGATCTCTGATTTTGGCTTTCTGCGTCTTAGAGTCTATCATTAGATAGAGGTTAAGCGCTATAAAAGTACTATTAGAATTAGAATTAGAACTCAAAATATTCCGTGCAGGCAGTGCATGCGCCAAACGAAAAAGATGCCATGACGTCAGGTTGTCTAGACAGCAAGGAAGTATGATGCGCCACCTGGCGAGTGCACAGTGTGAGGACCGGCCAGCCGGTGGAAACACAGGACGTCTTTTTCTGACGTTTGGCGGGCCGGTCTGCGCCGACCAGCATATTGTCCATTGGATAGGATGTATTAACGCAATAAAAACTCACTTTTCCAATTGTGCCTTTAAACAATAAATAATTCAGACATCAGACATCCAGACTGTAAAGCGCATTGATTACTGTTTGTAGATTTTGCGCTACAGAAAAACATTTATTATTATTATTATCATCAAGACAGTCATGTTTACTCAGTATTAGCAAGGCAAAGAATTAATACAAAGAAACCAAGGAATAAAACTAGAGAAAAAGAAATTGTTTTTGCACCGCAGAAACAAAGCGTCCCAATGAGTATTAATCAGTTTGTAGAAATGACTGTCTTCCTGTGTTTAATATGTTTTTCCATTTATGACAAAATGCAAGGTTTCCTAGATGAATCTGGTTTGTTCATTTTTTTTATTTATTTTATTATTATTTTTTTTTATTTCGTTTTATGCAGAAATTCAAAATGGCCACCAAAAGTGGCCGGAAAACGATTTTTGGGAAAAATCGCCAGCAGACTCTGCAGATAATCTGCGGGTCAAAAATTTCGCTGAAATGGCTCTATCTCGCTCCGTTTCCTAGATAAACACGTTTTTAGGTTTAACACAGAAAGTCAAGATGGCTGCCAAAGTGGCTGGAAAACAATTTTTGAGAAAAGTTGCCAGTAGCCCTGCAGATACCATGTGGGTCAAAAATTTCGTCAAAATCGCTCGATCTTGCTCCATTTCCTAGATAAACAGGTTTTTGGTTTAACGCAGAAATTCGAGATGGCCGCCAAAAGTCACATACCCTATGGGTCAAAAATTTCGTCAAAATCGCCCTATTTTGCTCCGTTTCCGAGATAAACATGTTTTTGTGTTTAACGCAGAAATTCAAGTAACACAGAAAATCAAGAAGGCTGCCAAAAGTTGCAGGAAAATGAATTTTGCGAAATGTCGCCAATAGACTCTGAAGATATCCTGCGTGTCAAAAATTTTGTCGAAATCACTCTATCTCGCTCTGTTTCCGACATAAACGGGTTTTTGCGTTTAACACAGAAATTCAAAATGGCCTCCAAATGTGAAAGGAAATTGCAAATTTAATAAGTAAATTAAATTTTTATAAGTTAATACCCTATCCAATGGACAATTGCTTATCCGGTCGGTCCCAGTACTGTGCACTCGCAAGGTGGCGCATCGTACTTCCTTCCTGTCTAGACAGAGTGACGTCATACCATCTTTTTTGTTGTCTAAACCTATTAGACCCCTAGTAAGCTGATAGTGGGGTCGGTGGGAGGGTCTTGTGTGTCCATTGGATCGGGTATTAACTTATAAAAATTTAATTTACTTATTAAATTTGCAATTTTATTGCGTTAATACTTCCTATCCAATGGACAATTGCTGAATAACTACCGCTTGGTCGGCGGGTAAGTTACTAGGGACATATGTGAACTCACAAGTAATAGCAAATTTTAGCCTATGGTCTTGGCTGACTTTGTCAGGAGACCTATAGGCCCAGGCCTGGGTTGACCTTAAGGTCAGGAAACCCTGTAAGGCCATGGTCGGTTGCCAGCAGCCGGTTACCCGGGCTATACCAACATCGCCCCCCCCCCCTTTTTTGCAGACCTGCTCTGAGGTGGGGGAAGAGAGGGATGAGTTCAGTCCCAGAATGCAAATAAACCTCCCGAAGGAAGCAAGTCACACTTAATTTTTTTTTTTATTATTATGTACATAAAGAACTGTTTACACTATGTACATGTATACAAATCTCCTCAATCTAAGGGCTTCTTGTGGATCTGCTGAGCAGCCACTACCTAGCCCAATTGGTAAAGCTCTGAATCAGCCCAAGCCACACCCTTCAGAAAGAACTGTGTGAAGGTATTATGTGACTTCAGTGGCAGGCTGACAAGATTGGATCTAAGGAGACTCCCGACTAGAAGACCTTAGAAGCAGCAAAGGCCCTGACATCATGGGCTTTAACCTGATGTAAAGTGTGGGCCTCCTGGTTAGAGAGCTCATAACATAGGATCACAGTCTGCTTGATCCAAGAGGAGATAGTGGTAGGTGAGATGTCTTTGTCGAAACCTTTCTTAAAGGAGACAAAAACCACCTCCTTATTCTGCCTGAGGTCCTGTCCAAATAGTAGCGCAATGCTCTGACCGGACAGAGGGACCTGTCAGACTTGAGGGATCTATCCAGAGTCGGGGCCAGGGCTGTTATAACCCCTGGGGCCAAACTGTCTGGATCCTCTTTGGTCAGCTGATTTTTGGAGAGAAAGCTGGGTGATGGGTACAGGGACACCTTGCCCAGTCGGATTGGTGTCTAGTATTTCTGATTTGCCAAGCATGTATCTCCCTTCTACGCTTGGTTCAAAATTAACCTTGTCAGCTGGTGCAAAAACCAGGGAGAGGTTCCAGGAGGGGATTCCCCTCCGGCCTTTGGGTCTGTCTCAGTGGAAACTATCCAGGAGACGAGTGAGATTTCATCCTTACTGATACTGATGGGCGAATTTCCCAGTCTATCAGCAATGGTTGACCAGTAACCATCAATGGTGCTGGGCTGCAACTTCCTGTCCTGAAACAGGTACATAAGGAAGTCAGCAACTGGCTTTACAGGGGGTGCCCCAAAGTTCACCTGATGCAGCGTGCGAAATTCGGGGTGGCCCTGTGGCCCGGGGCCCCCCCTTTTTAAGTTAGGGCCACCACAACTTGACTTTCATGGGCCCCAATGGGCCACCACATTGACTACAACATGCCTCCTGTGGTAATACAATCCAGTGTGCTGTCATTTATTTTTAACTGGTTTTCTTTCCCCATGGCTAAGCCTTTAATTATGCATTGTGTTTTGCATATTCCAGATTGAGTTCACCCTTAATTAGCAGTTATATACTCTTTCACACACAGGCCAACATACATCCCCCCTCCCTTTACCAACTCTGCAGTGTTCAGCCAGAGAGTGAACAGCTGATCCACCCTTTGTGAAATCCATTTGAGCCAAAAACTCAGCCGAGACAAAAGTCTCAGATTTGAGACCCTGACTCAGCCTTGAGTCTGGCTCAGTTTGAGACTTTTCATGAAACCGGCCCCCTGGTGTGTTGCATGTGATAGAAAATTTCTGAAAAGAACGCATTTATTTTTAATAAAACTCTCTCATAATATCTTAACTCACCACTAGTTTAGTTCCCTCAGATAAAAAAGTTGTAGGCCTTTAATGTGTGGAGGACATAAAATGTATTTCATAGTCTATTTTTGACATTCATATTGAATAGTTGCATTATACTGAAGACAGCTTTGAAGGCCTGGGCCGGGATTCACAAAAGGTCTTAAGTTTAGGTGGTTTTTTTGCTTAGACAAATCTTAAAGTTATGACAATTTTTTGCTTAAGACCTTTTGTGAATCCCGGCCCAGGCTAACAGTAACAATTAATGAATATGGCAAGAATACTAATATTAAATCGTATGTTTTGCTGAGAATATCAACAGAAAGAAGGAAAAGAAAACCCCCAGTGCACATAAAAACCTGAGATCTTAGAATTCTATATGAGTTGAGAAAAAAACATGCACTGCCAAACTTGTGACTTGTGAATTCAATGCACAGTGAGGGTAGATTCTAGTGTATCAGTGGGGAGGAGAAAGTCAGTAAATTCTATTGATTATTTTCCTTCATGGCTTGGTTGGCTCTTTCTGAGAAGATATACACCCATACATACACCTCCCCCCCACACACATAAACACATGTGAGTTGTGGCCAGATAGACAGACAAAAATACATGCTTATCTTGTAAACCAATTGTACTTGGCTTGGTTGGCTGTTTCTGAGAAGAGATACACCAATACACACACATACATATCTGAGTTGTGACCAGACAGACAGAAATATACACTTATCTTTAGGGGTACATACACAAGTGTACTTGAGGTGGGAAAGAATAAAGGGTTTTGTGTGGTTGGCTGTGTGAATGGCTGATTTTGATTTTAATTTTTGTCTTGTAGAAATACATTGGGGATTGCTGTTACATAAAATTCTCTATTTTTAAACAAAGTAACAAGTCTGTGCCTAACTACAGAGGCTGGCTCTGTTTTTTTCAGCAAATCTGACACATGAAATCACTATGAACCCACTTGAAAATTTAAAAAAGCTTCTGTCTGGAGAAATACAGCCCCACATTCTGGTAAAAAAGTCATTCAGTCCTCATATAATACCTTAGGCAAAAGGACTTGAAAGTCTACCTTAAACAGAAACTTCAGAAAGCCATTTCCTCATAAAACTTGCAAAATGTTTTGTGTAACTGTGTTCCCACACTTTGTTCTTCACATCATTAATATTTATGTAACTGACAGAAAGCTGAATTAATAAGAAATGGTTTAACATTAAACAGGATAGCCTTAACTTGGGGTATTTAATTGTCAATGTGAAAGTGTTCATTTGGCTGGTTTTGGCCTTTTTACTGAAAGAAATGAAAGACTTCCTTGGCAACTTTTTTTCTGTATATGTCATGACCTTGAAAATAACCTTCAAAATTCATACATTTTAGTAAAAATATAATCTTTACCATTCTTTTCCAGCCTGAATTATTAATAATTGATAGTATAGCATGGAGAAATTTCTAATCAAATACAGTAAAAAAAAGAATATAGAGTAACTACTGAAGGTGACTTTGATGACAATATGCCTTCCACCAGAAGTTTGGGCCATCAAGTTTTAATAGGGGCCACTGAACTTCAGAACCTAGTGGCCCTATGGGGCCACCACTGCTTTACAACGAATTTCTCACACTGACCTGATGAATGATACATCACTTTGTAAAAATGGCCCACTTGCCTCATAGACTGATCTGATTGATCCCCTTTGAGGAGCCTCAATTCTTGCTGCCACTGCCTCAGACAAGCCCTGCTCCTCGATTGCTGAGGCTCTAGGAGCCATGCATGGAGATACAGATTTGTCAGATTTCTGTGAGGGATCTGATTGAATGGCTGTCAACAGGTTGGTCAAATTGGGAAGGCTCAGTGGGATTTGGCTGGACATGGCCACTAGATCCCAAAACCAAGATATGTTGGGCCACCCCAGAGCAATCAGGATGATTCTCTTGCATGGGGTGTCTTGCAACTTCTCCACCACTTTGTCCAATATGGCTGATGGTGGGAAGGTGTATGCTTCCAGATCCTACCATGGCAGACTGAGCGCATCCACTGCTGTGGCCAGGGGATCCGGTACCGGTGACACAAACAGAGGCAACTTGTTGTTGAACCTCGTGGCAAATAAGTCTATTTTGGGCCAGTGCCACCTGCTGCATATCGAGTGGAAGACCTCTGGCAGGAGAAACCACTGTGTTTAGATGGTCTGGCCTAGCCTGGATAGCTTGTCTGCTACCACGTTCTGCCGGCCTGGAATGTGTCGGGCTTTAGAGTCACTTGTTTCCTGGTACACCAGGTCAAGATTCTCCATAGTAGTGCACAAAGTGGGCCCGACCTCATGCCTCCTTCCTTGTTTATGTATGTCACTACTGTGGTGTTGTCGTTTGCTACAAGTACTATCTTGTTTGAGCAAAGGTCTTGGAACTCTTTTAAAGCCAGAAAGACTGCTTTCAGTTCTAGATAGTTTATATGCAGCTTGCTTACTGGAAGGGACCAGGTTCCTCTTGCAGTGTGCTCGTCTAAGTGAGCGCCCCACCCTTCTATTGATGCATCTGCAAATATTTGCAGAGCATGTTTTATTGGGTGTAATAGTTGGCTTGTAAGTACATTGTCTTCCTTCAGCCATCCTTGTAAATGGGGGTGCAAGGACCTGGGGATTGGGATCACCTTTTCCAGTGATTCTGGTACCCTCCAGTTGTGTTTGTGATGCCACTGAATGAGTCTCATATGAAGTCGGCCTAGATGAACTTGCTTTTCTGTAGCTGTTAGTAAACCTATCAAGGACATGAATTCCTGGACCGGGCAAGCCGGTAGGGATAGCAGTTTCAGCATTTACTCTTGAAGGTTCTCTAAATTCACCAGCCAACCCAGTTGCTGACACATTATTCACTAGTTCCTGTGTATGTTGGAGACAAGCCTGGTGGGACCTGGCTCTCACCAACCAGTCGTCTAGGTACTGGTGGATTCTTAAAACCTTGTGTATGGCCATCAGTTTCACCTCCTTTGGGATCATGGTGAACTCCAAGGGTGCTGTGGACAAACCAAATGGCAGGGCCTTGAACTGGTATGTCCGACCTTGGATGTGAAATCTCAGGCATTTCCTGGATTGTTCTTGTATAGGTATATGGAAGTAGGTGTCCTTGAAATCTATTGAGGTAACCCACTCCCCTTGTTAGAGGGAAGTCCTGATGGTCTCCGAAAGGTTTGGTTTGCTCAGATCTAGAATAGGTCTCCAACGGCTGTCTGGTTTGGGAACCAAAAAGGTCGGTTGAAGAAGCCCAGAGATTTGAACTGGCTCGACTGCATCTTTGTCCATAAGCTGATGTAATGCCTCTAAACTAATATAGGTTCCTGTGAGAATGTACATAGCCGTTGATGATTTTTGGTGACCTTGTCAAGCTTGGGCTTGACTAGAAGGGAGAGTGTAGCCCTCCTTCAACATTGTACTACCTAGGGTCCAGCCCCCAAGGCTTCCTAAGTTCCCAAAAATAGCATCAGAGATGCTCGTACCCCACAGCCTGGGGAAATATTTTTCAACACCATGAGATATAGAAGTAGTGTAACAGTACAAAGTTCAAGATACTTTCAGAGCAGTGTAAGTTATATTAAGGTCCAAATAATGCTTAAGTAGAGAAAATAATATCTAAGGAAAAGAAATGTATATAAAGATGAAGTATTAAAACAAGACAATTCAATAATAAAATGACTGCATTTATCAGTAAACTAAAAATGGCCGAATTATGGTTTGGATGTTTTGAATATTACCCATGCATACAGAAGTGGCAATACATTCAATGAATGCTTATGTGTGGTTTTGGAGAAAAGCCTGTGGCTCACTTGATGAAATTCCATCCGTTACAATGGGAACTTGCAAAAGGAAATTCTTAATGAATTCTAACTTTAACAGTGCTTAATCTGCATCAGCAGACAGACCCAAAGGTGAAACAAGATTTTAAAGGTCAATACAGCAAGGTCAAACGTCAATCAGTGTTACACCATGACGTGGCACACCTAAAACCCTCAACCAATGTCCCTACCAAGTATAAACTTCCTACACCTTACAGTCTCTGACATATAACCTGGACAAGATTTTATAGGTCATGGTTGCTACAGCAAGGTCAAAGGTCAAATCAAGGTCACATGACGTAGCACACCTACACCCCCTAACCAATGTCCCTAACAAGTATCAACTTCCTACACCTCTTACAGTTTCCAAGATATAGCCCAGACCAGGTATTATAGGTCAAGTTCACTACGGCAAGTACAAAGGTCAAATCAAGGTCACACCATGACGTTGCACACCTACTACCCCCAACCAATGTCCCTACCAAGTATCAACTTCCTACACCTTACAGTTGCTGAGATATAGCCCGGACAAGGTTTTATAGGTCAAGGTCACTACGGCAAGGTCAAAGGTCAAATCAAGGTCAGACCAGGATTATGCACACCTACAACTCCTAACCAATGTTCCTACCAAGTATCAACTTCCTATACCTTACAGTTGCCGAGATATAGCCCGGACAAGGTTTTATAGGGCAAGGTCAAAGGTCAAATCCAGGTCAGACCATGATGTTGCACACCTACAACTCCTAACCAATGTTCCTACGAAGTATCAACTTCATACACCTTACGGTTTCCGAGATATAGCCCGGACAAGATTTTATAGGTCAAGGTCACTACAGCAAGGTCAAAGGTCAAATCAAGGTCAGACCATGACTTTGCACACCTACACCCCCTAACCAATGTCCCTACCAAGTATCAACTTCCTACACCTTACGGTCTCTGAGATATAGCCCGGATAAGATTTTAAAGGTCAAGGTCACTACGGCAAGGCCAAAGGTCAAATCAAGGTCAGACCATGACGTTGCACACCTACAACCCCTAACTAATGTCCCTGCCAAGTATCAACTTCCTACACCTTATGGTTGCCGAGATATAGCCCGGACAAGATTTTCAAACTCAAGGTCACTACGGCAAGGTCAAAGGTCAAAATCAAGGTCAGACCATGACGTTGCACACCTACACCCCCGAACCAATGTCCCTGCCACGTATGAACTACACCTTACGGTTTCTGAGATACAGCCCGGACAAACTATTTCCCGCCGCCCGCCCATCCGGACACCATGGGTGAAAACAATACCCCGACAGCCCTTAAGGGCTGTGGGGTAAAAAGGATTTAGTCTGGACCCTACAGGCAGACTGTGTGCCACATCTGGGACATTTGGTAGTCTGACAAACATTTTCTGTCCCTCCGGACACTGGTCCGGCCTGGTGACAATGAAAACGGCTAACACTCTTCACATTTTACAGACTCTTGGCCCTGGGCCAGCCGCCTTGAAGGTGGGGCATGTACACATTGTCATTTGTATGATGGCTGACCCCTGAACGGACACGATGAAGGCTTGTTTGAGTGTGTACCACCTTTTCTCTTGCTGTCCAAAAGACCCATTTGTTTTCTCTGTAACCAGCAATTTTTGGCCACAGTAAATCTCTGTAGTCTGTGATACTCTGTGACCAGTAAAACTGGCTGACCATTGAATTTAGTTACTGGTCTACTAACTAGGTGATCTCCAGGAGGGACTGCTGGTCGGTTCTGGTCCTCTGTAACCAGTATTGAAAAGGGGCAAGACAGTAATTGCACCTGATAGGTCGGTAGTCTCTGTAACCAGCTGGTGTGAAACAAAATTGCTCAGTGAAAACTGTATAGCCGGTAACCGGTTGGTGAACTCTGTAACCAGTTGAAGCAGTTTCTGTGTAGGAAAAACTTCCTGTCAGGGACTACACATTATTAGGCCTGTCATCAGTCTTAGGCCGGTGAATAGGCTGATGAAGAGTGGCCAGCTGGTAGAAAACCCTGTGGGTTGGTTGATTCATGGTGCTGGTTGGTAAAAGGCAGGAAGGCTCTGTGACCGGCTAATGTGAAGCAAACTATTCAGTGCAGGCTGTGTGGCCGGTCGGTAAACTCTGTAACCGGTCGGTTGAAGCCATATGTTGTAAATGCTTGCTGCCGAGAAGCAACACATAGTTGGATAGACTAGGTCAGAGGGCTCTGTAACCGGTTGGGTCGGGTAAGCTGTACAAGGCTGTGTAGCCGGTAGCCGGTCGGTACACTCTGTAACCAGTTGCTGAAGCAATTTAACAACTATATTGTGTTGAAAACTCAGCTTACTGCAGGCTGAATATAACTAGGTAGGGAGACTCTGTAACCGGTACATTAAGGGCTGTGAAGCCGGCAGCCGGTCGGTACAAGGCTGTGTAGCCGGTCGGTATGCTCTGTAACCAGTTGTTGAAACAATTTAACAACTATCTTTTGTGTTGAATCCAGCTTACTGTAGGATTCCTTCATTGATGAAAGTATTTCTTTTAGAAACGCACGTCTTATTTGTAGATTTGACAGTTGCTGGGAAACCCCTTGAGCTATTTTTAGAAGCAATTGTTGTTCGGCTTGTCACATGACCAGTTTGCTGATTGGAAAGACACGCGATTGGCTGATTGGAGATGACATCAGTGGTCGCGTTCTTTGTGTGACACTTAACTGGCCACTAACAGTATTCTGACTGTCCACAAAAACCCCACTACCGACAACAAGGCTGGGTGTGCAAGGGAGGGACTGTAATCACAGCAGACGGCATGTGTTAGCTGTTTCACTGATTTACATAAAATTACCGGAGTTATTATTTTCAAACATAAATGTCACTCTTGAATCATTTTGAGGTGGGCTCTGCATGCAAAGAATTTGAAAGAAAGGGGTTCTTTGAACGCAGTGTTTTCTTTTGTAAACACTGCTCATCAAGTATTTCTCATAATAATAAGAGTTTTTCAAATCTAACAACTCATCATAAAGTGAATAAATATGAGAATTGTTTTATAAGTGTATTTTCCCCCAGATAATATTTACTGATAATAACATATTTTTCAGCATTTAAAAAGCTTTGCACGGAATTTGCCAGAAATATACCTCTCATTACAAAATTTACAGCACTTAAGTGGCTTTGTATAGAATTCTCATAAATTCTCCAAGTAGTCAAGTCATTCTTAAAAAGAATAAATACGAGATCTATTTATTTAATTGTAAGTGATATATTTGTGATATTTTATCCTTGTATGGCATAATCTGAAGCATTTTCAATAAAATTAGATGTATAAAGTATCCTGTCAGTTTTATTTCTGTGTTAAAATTACCTCTCAAGTTTGCGCCAAATTGTAATAGAATGTAATAGAAAGTAATAGATGCCAATGTAATAGTAATAGATTTAAAATTTTAAAATGCAATAGTAATAGTAATAGATTGAATATTTTCAAATGTAATAGTAATAGTAATAGATTGGCTGTAATAGATTACAAGTCTGAATCACAGTAGACGTGAGTTCTGAAGAATGCACTTCCGACCTTCCTGGTCGGTGAATCACGTGATCAGCTTCGTGACTTGGTCGGTGAACCACGTGACCAGCTTCGTGGAGATCAGGCCTGGGCAAAATGTAATCGTAATCATAATCGTAGGTAATCGATTACATTTTTCAAAGTATTCATAATCATAATCGAATACTTTTGTAAAATATGCAAAGTAATCGCAATCGTATTCGAATACATTCCAAAAGTATTCGTAATCATGAATACTTTTACGAATACTTTTGAAATTTTTGTCAATTTACTCAGAATTTTACTCTTTTAAACTTATAGTTAGAAGCTTTTAATGACAACTTTGAAGTGTGAATTCATTGTGTGAGTTTTGACATTAAATAAACATGGGACTGTGTATCTTTCATTTAATATTAATTTAATATAAGCTGTATGAATTTATTAGATAGTTGCGAAGTATATTTGTTAGTATTCTTCATTAGTTGACTTGTGTGACTTTTATGATCAGGCTAGCGAAATTAAAAATAGTAGTTTTGTTACATAGTATTGCATTTTTAATTTACTTACTGTATTATGTTATAAATCTACTACTAGTAATAAATGTATGAATTCATTTACCTCACGGATTAATGTCTACATTATGAAACAATTTTCAAGGGCGTGAGGATTTGAATCATAATTGATAAAATAAGTATATGACCATTGTTTTTATTTTCCATTGACTTAGATTAATCAAAACCTAACACTATACAGGCCCCTGGTTCTTAAAAACTGAAAATCCAGCAATTTTAATGGGTAACTTTAGATAATGACTTGAAAGAAAGTATAACAATTGTCACACTAGGTAAGGGGATTATGAGGCCTGTGTATAAATATGTGTGTCACTTGTCAAGTTGTCATATTGGATTAATTCTCAGATTGGTAAATGTGGCAGGTATTGTGACAAGTGACATTTTAGACATAAAGGAATGATGGCTAGCTTTAAGCAAAAGTCTGTTGTGTTTGATTACTTTGAAATGCCAGATGACACATCTGGGAAATACAGAGCAAAATGTAAACAGTGTACAGCTACTGTAGCAGCTATAGGAATGACAACTTCCAATCTATTGATTCATTTGAAGGTAAACTCTTTTGTTTTAATATACATATGATAATGTTTATTCAATGATAGGCTTGATGTTTCTTATTTTGTAATGGGGTTAATTCTGGTAATTCTTCACTGAAAAACATATCAACAACAAACAATCCTCTAAAATGATGGAATTAGTTTTGATAACTTACTGTATAATATGGGATATATAATATCCAATTAGATTATCTGGTTTTATATAAGAATAAAAACCCTGTCATTTAATGCTAAATTTAATTTTGGAATTTAACATAGGTTCATTTAACACAGTTTTCAATGTGACTCATAAGCACAAATTAGATATGATTTTTTCAAAAGTAATCGTAGTGTATTCGTAAATGTAATCGAATACTTTTCAAAAAAGTAATCATAATCGTAATCGAATACTTTTGAAAATGGTGTAATCATAATCGTATTCATAATCATGAAAATTGAAAGTATTCGTAATCGTATTCGAATACTTTTCAAAGTAATCGCCCCAGGTCTGGTGGAGATGACATCAGAGGTCGCGTTCTTTTGAGCTGGCCGGTCGGCTGATGCTTTAAAAGCAGAGAAGCCTGGACCAGTGCACTCTGTAGATGTGTAGATGAAGTTCTTTCTTCCTTTCGTGATAAAACCAGTGAACTGGCCATCCACAACCCCCACTACCGACAACAAGGCTGGGTCTGCAAGGGAGGGACTGATATCACTTCTATTGTAAGGTCGGCTAAACTGGAGCTTACCGGTCGACTAATGCTTTACAGCAAAGATGTCTGGACCAGTGCGCTCTGAAGAAATCTGAAGAGGGCATCTCTTGCTTCTGATGAAAAAACGCTAATACTCGAGCTAGGCTGGTGTAACTGATGCTATACAGCAGAGAAGTTGGTACCAGTGCGCTCTGAAGAAATCTGAAGAATGCACCTCTTCTGTTGGGAATTCCTTCTATTTACAGTGTTAAATACTACATAGAATGAAGTTTTCTGTGATTGCTGGTTGCAAATACTATAAAGTACTGACGTTTCCTTCATGATTTGTCGCTGGAAGGTTACAGAAGCTACAATCACAACAAAGACACGGATAACAATACCTTGTAAGTAGAATATCCAGTATTTTCCTTGATGTCGATCTGCCCCTAACAACACAATTGTTGAATGGGAGGAAACTAGCAAAATGGAGACCTTCATATTTCTCGTTGTTTACTGCCCTATCATCAACACTAAATTGAGTCAGCTAGGGAGCGTTTCCAGCAGATTTCTTAATGTATATCCGTGCTTGATATATAGATAACCCTTCTACTCTAAATTATTTGCAAATAAGGTTGAAAATCCGTCATAATGCACACTTTTTCCTTTAAAAACTCTGGAGATGTTGAAAACACGTCTGCACAGTACACGCGCCAAATGAAAAAGATGCTATGACGTCACTCTGTCTAGACAGGAAGGAAGTACGATGCGCCACCTTGCGAGTGCACAGTACTGGGACCTGCGCCTACCGGATAAGCAACTGTCCATTGGATAGGAAGTATTAACGCAATAAAAACAATTTTTCGGAAAATCGCCAGTAGACTCTGCAGTAGACTTAAATTTCATCGAAATCGCTCTATCTTGCTCTGTTTCCAAGATAAAGGGGTTTTTGTGTTTAACGCAGAAATTCAAGATGACTGCCAAAAGTGGCAGGAAAACGATTTTTGGGAAAAGTCGGCAGTAGACTCTGCAGAAAACCTTCGTCGAAATCGCTCTATCTCGCTCAATTTCCGAAATAAGCGGGTTTTTGCATTTAACGCAGAAATTCAAGATGGCCGCCAAAAGTGGCAGGAAAACAATTTTTGCGAAAAGTTGCCAGTAGACACTGCAGATACCCTGCGGGTCAAATATTGCGTCGAAAACTGCTTCTATCTCGCTCTGTTTCCGAGATAAACGCGTTTTTGCATTTTACGCAGAAATTCAAGATGGCCGCCAAAAGTGGCCGGGAAAAAGTTTTTGGGTAAAATTCACCAGTGTAGACTCCCCACATACCCAGCGGGTCAAAAATTTCGTCGAAATCTCTCTACCTCACTCCGTTTCCGAGATAAACAGGTTTTTGCATTTAACAGAAATTCAAGATGGCCGCCAAAAGTGGCGGGAAAATGATATTTGCGAAAAGTGGCCAGTAGACTTTGCAGATACCCTGTGGGTCAAAATTTTCGTCGAAATTGCTTTATCTCGCTCCGTTTCCGAGATAAATGTGTTTTTGCATATTCAGCGTTTAGAAAAATTGTGACATTTATTAAATCGTTAATAAGTCGGCCATTTTGTATTAGATCACTCCCAAAAGTTAATGATTTCCAGACATCTATATAACAAACCTACTTGCCAAATTTTATGTGAATAGGTGAAGCGCTTTTTAAGTTATCATCCAGACTAGCACACCCTTTTGAAAAACACATTTTTGGTCATGTGACCTGTCTGATTGGTCGAAATGTCACTGCAGCATATTCCAAAAAAATTCCCTAGGGCTACTGCATACACCTGCCAAATTTGAAAACAATCCGCCCAACAGTCACAGAGTTATAAGGAAAACAAAAGGCGGAGCCGCAGGAGCCGGCGGAGCCTGATTTCCTTAATCATATTTACATATATGAGCATATTTTATATATTTATATTGAGCAACACAAAATTGCAAATTTAATAAGTAAATTAAAGTTAATACCCTATCCAATGGACAATTGCTAATCCGGTCGGTGCAGACCGGTCCGCCAAACGTCAGAAAAAGACGTCCTGTGTTTCCACCGGCCGGCCAGTCCCTAGTACTACTGCACTCGCCAGATGGCGTGTCGTACTTCCTTCCGGTCTAGACAGCGTACAGAATCTCCTCTATTTCTGGGTTATTTGTGGATCTGCTGAGCAGCCACTACAGGTCCCAGGTGGTAGAGCTCTGAATCAGCCCATGCCACATCCTTCAGATAAAATTGTGTGAAGGTATTATGCGACTTCCAGTGGCAGGCTGACAAGATCTGTTCCAAGGAGACTGCTGACTGGAAGGCATTGGAAGCAGCAAAGCCCCTGACATCAGGGCTTTGACCCGATGTAAAGTGTGGGCCTCTTGGTCTGAGAGCTCACAGCATAGGATCACAGTCTGTTTGATCCACGAGGAGATACTAGAAGGTGAGATGTCTTTGTTGAAACCTTTCTTTAAGGAGACAAAGACCAACTCCTTATTCTGCCTGAGGTCTGAGGTCCTGTCCAAATAGTAGCGTAATGCTCTGACCGGACAGAGGGACCTATCAGACTTGAGGGATCTATCCAGAGTTGGGGCCAGGGCTGGTATAACCACTGGGGCCACACTGTCTGGACCCTCTTTGGCCAGCTGGTTCTTGGAAAGAAAACTGGGTGATGGATCCAGGGACACCTTTGACCAGTCAGATTGGTGTCTGATATTTCTGTTTTGCCAAGCATGAATCTCACTTCTGCGCTTGCCTGAACCAAGGGCTAAGAGGAAAACTGCCTTGAAGGTCAAATGCTTCAAGGAAGCCTCCTTGATTGGTTCAAAAGGAGCCTTTGTCAGCTGGTGTAAGACCAGAGATAGGTTCCAGGAAGGGATACCCCTTCTACCCTTTGGTCTGCTCTATGGAAATTATCCAAGAGACGAGTGAGATTTTCGTCTTTGCTGATGTTGAGGGGTGAATTTCCCAGTTTATCAGCAATGGCTGACCTGTAACCATCAATGGTGCTGGGCTGTAACTTCCTGTCCTCAAAAAGATACAGAAGGAAGTCAGCAACTGACTTTACAGGGTGCCCTGAAGTCCACCTGATTAGTGATGCACCACTCTTTGAGGAGCCTCAATCCTTGCTGCCACTGCTTCAGAGAAGCCCTGCTCCTTGATTGCTGTGGCTCTAGGAGCCATGCATAGAGATTTAGATTTGTCAGATTTCTGTGAGGGATCTGATTGAAAGGCTGTGTTAACAGGTTGGGCAGGCTCAGTGGGATCTGACTGGACATGGTCACTAGATCCCAAAACCAAGGCATGTTGGGCCACCCTGGAGCAATCAGAATGATTCTCTTGCAAGGGGAGTCCTGTAACTTCTCCACCACTTTGCCCAAGATGGCTGCTGGTGGGAAGGCATAAGCGTCCAGATCCTCCCATTGGAGACTGAGTGCATCCACTGCTACTGCCAGGGGATCCGGTACTGGTGACACGAACTGAGGTAACTTGTTGTTGAACCTTGTGGCAAATAGGTCTATCTGAGGTCGGTGCCACCTGCTGCATATAGCTTGGAAAACCTCTTGAAGGAGGGACCATTCTGTTTGAATGGTCTGGCCTAAACGGGATAGCTTGTCTGCCACCGCGTTCAGCCGGCCCGGAATGTGTCAGGCTTTGCGAGTTACTTGATGTCTGGTACACTAGGTCAAGATTCTCCAAAGAAGGGCACAGTGGGCCCGGCCTCATGCCTCCTTTTTTGTTTATGTATGACACTACTGTGGTGTTGTCGGTTGCCACAAGTACTATCTTGTGTAAGCAGGTCTTGGAACTCTTTTAAGGCTAAAAAAACGGCCCTGAGTTCTAAGTAGTTTATATGCAGCTTGCTTTCCGGAAGGGACCAGGTTCCTCTTGCAGTACGTTCGTTTAAGTGAGCGCCCCACCCTTCTTTTGATGCGTCTGTAAAGATTTGCAGAGCATGCTTTATTGGGTGTAATGGTTGGCCTGTGAGAACGTTGTCTTCCTGTAGCCACCATTGTAGATGAGGGTGCAGGGACCTGGGAATTGGAATCACCTTTTCTAGTGACTCGGGTACCCTCCAGTTGTTTTTGAGATGCCACTGTATGGGTCTCATGTGTAGTCGGCCTAGGTGAACTTGCTTCTCTGTGGCTGTTAGTAAACCTATTAGGGACATGAACTGTCGGACCGGACAGGCCGGTAGTGACAGTATTTCTGATATTTTGTCCTGAAGATTCTGCCACCAGTCCGGTGTGGGTCGAACCCGACCGGCCTTGAGGTCGAACTGGCAGCCTACAAAATTGAAGATCTGTTTTGGTTCCAGTTCTGATTTCTCTAAATTCACGAGCCAACCTAGTTCTTGGCATAATTTCACTAGATCCTGAGTATGCTGGGGACAGACCTGGTGGGACATGGCTCTCACCAACCAGTCGTCTAGGTATTGGTGGATCCTTATACCCTTGTGTATGGCCATCAGTTTCACCTCTTTTGCTACCACAGTGAACTCCACGGGTGCTGTAGACAGACCGAAAGGCAGTGCCTTGAACTGGTATGTCTGACCCTGGACATGAAATCTCAGATATTTCCTGGACCGTTCCTGTATTGGTATATGGAAGTAGGCATCTTTGAAGTCTATAGAGGTGACCCACTCCCCTTGTTGGAGGGATGTTCTGATGGTTTCCGGTGTCTCCATTTTGAATTTCTCCACCTTGAGGAAAAGATTTAGTTTGCTCAGATCTAGTATGGGTCTCCACTTTTGCTGGGCTTTGGGACTAAAAATAGTCGGTTGAAAAACCCCAGAGATGTTTGATTGTTGACCAGTTCTACTGCGTTCTTGTCTATAAGCTGATGTAATGCCTCCAACAGGTAGCTGTTCCTGTGGGCATTGACATAGCAGCTTATGACCATGGGAGATCTTGTGAGACTTGGCCGGATCCGAAAGGGGAGGGTGTAACCCTCTTTCAGGATTTGAACTACTTTCGGACCGGCACCAAGATACAGCCAAGTTTGCCAAAAGTTTTGAAATCTGGTCCCTACAGGCAGATTTGAGGCAACATTTCTGACATTTGTTACAGGTTGAACATAAGACAATTGAGTGACACAAGAAACACTTTTCACAGACTTTAATTTGCAATCTTTGTAATAACAACCTGCTGACCCGGGACTTAATTCTCTCTTTTGGGAATGCCCGGGCGCAGTATGAACATTTGAAACAACATGAGGCTTTACATTTAAACTGTCTATAGTCTGTGATGGAGGTGAGCTCCTGGCCAGCAGTCATGCCTGTAACTTGGTTACACAGTAATTGTCATTTACACGACTGCTGGCCCTTGGCTGGTCGAGATGTGTAGTTTGAAGAACGACCCTTTCCTTTCTTGAACTGTCGCCTATTGATGTTCTTCCCAGCCGGCCTGTCTGGTTTAGTTTCAGTTCTGCTGTCAGACCTCTTATCCGACCTCTCATAGTGAGACCCTTAGGTACCGACCCTTGCTACGTCCAGCACTTGAATGTCCCTTGGATTCAAAGTTGACCATATCCTCCTCTGCTTTTCTTAAGGCTGAGTCCGGAAACAGTGTGTTGATATGCAGAGGTCCTGTTCTGAGAGCATTCAATGTATCTGGTTTAATGCCAGTTCTGAAATGACTCAGGTATGCATCCCTGCGCGCCAGTGTGATGTTACCCATGGAGATGAAGACAAAATCTGACAAATGCTCCATAGTTTTGGCTGCTGCTTGTGTGATGCTGGCATTAAAATCCATTAATATTGTAGTTCGTCAGCAGCTGAAGAACTCTTGTTTGAGGCCTACCCTTGCCCTTACTTTCTGACCTCAGGGTTTTCAACTGATCCTGCTGGACCTTAAACAAACACCGGTTGAAGCTAGCTGCTTGGTTACAAATAACCGTTGCTTCTCTGGCTGATCTCTCCCATTTTCGCAGGGTTTCCTGTGATATCCTGCGTGAAGCTAGTGGGGTGGAGGACAGTCCAGAGTGTTTAGCAATACGGCTATAACTACTGTTCAGCTTTGTAGCGTCTGTGCACCAAGATGAGACGGCTGATGGGTCAACTTTGTGGTCGCAAAACAGCCCGTACCACTTGGACTGTGACTTTGCAGGTCTCAGGAACACATCTTTCGACAGGCCACCGGCCTCTGAACCACGGGCGGGATAACCCTCAACCAAAGTAGTGTTCAATTTCTGTAGCTTCTTACATAGCCAGTCTTCAGTTGGCATCTGTATGGAAACCTTGCCAAGAACTGGAGTCTTGGGTCCAGCAAAGGGGTTGTCCTCTGATGTATTAGCAGAACTGTCAATGTCCGGAACATGGGACCAACCTATAAAGGAACGGATACCTCTCATGGTTTCCCGGTATGTCTGTTCATGTGACAGGGGTTGATTTTGATCCAATCCGGTTATGTCCTGATCATCTGAGAGTTCCCCCTCTTCTGTATACAAGTCCAATGGGGGTCGGTCGGACAGGTCACTACCGACCTCAGAGATGGAACTAACAGTACTGTCCCTTCTAGCTCTGTGTAAGGCAGGAGAGCCGGTGTCCTGAATATCTGAAGGCAAAGGTCGGTCGGTAGAAGATGATCGGTTGGACTGAGGTCGGTGCTTGCTGGTTGACAGTTTGACTGCAGAAGAGCCGGTACCAGGCTCAGTAGAAGTCAGGTAGACTGTGCTTTACTGGTCGGCTGATGCTTTGCAGCAGAGGAGCCGGTCCTAGGAAGCTCTGTAGATGAGGTCTGTCGGCTGGATTTTGCTTTACTGGTTGGCTGATGCTTAAAAGCAGAGGAGCCTGCGCCAGGAAGCATGGTAGCAGTGGTCGGTCGGTTGTTCTCAGTTTGACTGGTCGGCTGATGCTTTTCAGCAGAGAAGCCAGCACCAGTAAACTCTGAAGTAGCAGGAACCGGCTGAACCGGCTTGATGAATGGTTCAGTGGAGTGAACTGCAGAAGCTGGTGGAGAGTGAGTTGCGGTCACTTTAACATTGGATGAAAAGGTTCGTTTTTATAGTCCTGGCCAATAAAAGGCCAAATAAGGGGGGGGGGGGGGGGGGGGGGGCAGCAGTTGGAGATTTGACAGTACCCTGTTTATCAACAGCCCCTAGTACCGCAACAACAGACGGGTCGACAAGCGATTCAGTGTATTTGAAGGGGGTGGATTCAAGCTTCTTAGCCTCCTGTTTGTCTTTCTTAATTTTATATGAAGGCGTAGAGAGTTGCAAACGTTGCTAAGGGGAAAAATTACTGCAGATAATACATTCAGCATCTGGTTTTTCGACACAGGGGTCCTTACCCTTTCCTTTATCCCTGCAGCGTGCCAGGTGCCATGCCATGGTGTCATGCCAGGTGACTGTCAAAACTAGCCATAACGTGGCCGCAAGTTCCCCTTCTTTGGCCAGGAGACGACATAATGTGCTACAAGTTCTATAAGTATCGATGATACAATAAAAGTTCACCAAAGATAAAAACTCAGAAGAAAATCCACAATTTTCAACTTTAATTTCAAATCCGTGTGCACTAGTTCGCGCCAAACGAAAAAGATGCTATGACATCACGCTGTCTAGACAGGAAGGAAGTACAACACGCCATCTGGCGAGTGAACTAGTACTAGGGACCGGCCGGCCGGTGGAAACACAGGACGTCTTTTTCTGACGTTTGGCGGGCCGGTCTGCGCCGACCGGATTAGCAATTGTCCATTGGATAGGATGTATTAACGCAATAAAATCTTGTTGCACCCTGACATTTTTACCCAGTTTTAAATTTGTGATGTACTTACAAATGTTCATCACCTGTCATTCAGTGGATGGAAAAGTGTAAAATCACTTCAGAAAAATGAGTTCCTGACAATTGCAACCTCCTTATGCATACAAATATGTTCAATGACCAATGTCTCACCACTTATTGTGAGGGGGATTGACAAAGCCTCACCTTAGTTACTACAGAAGGATTAACCCACTAGTGCCCACTGTGCCAACAGCTGAGTGATAGTTATAATGACAACAGAAAAAGATTATACTAGTGTTGAACACGATGAACCAGAAACCTTTTTGCTTAACGAAAGACACTGATCTGGTTACATTTCGTCTTCTAATCAAAACCGGTTTCCTCATATATTCATTATTTTAACATAATTTTACCAAATAGCAAAATATTATACAGCAACAAATATTTCACAGTATGTTATAATATTCTATTGATATATCAGACATTTTTGTACTCTGAAACGAAATGATTCAGTTTATATACTCCAGTCAAGAAATGTGAACCGGGTCTCTGAAAACAACTAAAAATAGACGTAAAACCTACTACAAAATTTGATTTTTATTTAAATATATGAATATATTGATATATTTTTCTAATATAAGGTGGTTGCGTTTTCAATTTTTTTATATTTTAGGCATTTGCAAACTTTAAATGTGTGTGCAACAATGTTTTCATGAGACAGCAATTTAATATAACATATTTTGAAGACGCCTCAAATCTCACAATATAAAATTAGTTAAATTTTTCCTGTATTTTGCATTATAAATGCGTCTTTATTTCAAAATTCTGTGACATATCAAATTTCTTTCCTGTTGTACGTATTTTAACCATTTTATAAGGTGTAATGTGTCGTTTTATATGTCTTGGCTTTACTAAATCAAATGCATCCGGTTTGTCACCAAATTTTCGCTTTTTGTAACCGGTTCTAAAATCTCAAATATGAAATAAACTCGACTAAAATACCTTTAAATATGGGAAAATATCATATTTGGAGCTTCCATAGTTGTTTTAGATATGACCATTTAAACTACACAATTTCATTTCAAAAACTGAAATTCAAGCAAGATGGAAGGGAAGGCACCCACAGGTCTTCATCTTTTGTATATATTTTTAAAAACTAATTAACCCTTGGATTCATAATATTATTGGAAATGCATTTGAAAATCGACTTTCTGACAGTTTTCATTCCATTAAAATCATGATGAAATAAATGAGAAATTATTATGGTAAGAGTAGTACACAACATTTTTTACTTTTATGATATAATTTTTGTGAACTTTGTGTTAAAACACTGCAGTTTTCGACTTCTAGTAAGCACCATCACACCCACCGGGACGTCGAATCAAACGGACCTGGCACTATTATTCTGTGGGGTGACTTGTCTTAACTTGGGCCGTAAAAATTTGGGGAAAGTTTGCATATAGGATATGAGGTGTCTCGAAATCATGTTATCCTCAACATTGGCGTTCATCGGTCATTTTATGCATGCATAATCTTATACCCCTAATGGTATCAAGATGTTTCGACCCACCAGACGTTTCGACCGTGTTTTTTTTCAGACGTTTTGACCTACTTTTATCTGGCAGTTCATAGCACCCAAGCCATTAATATTCATGAGAATAAGGGAAGACACAGATTTCCCCTGGGATTTCCTTGCAATATTTTATAAAAAATGAAGCACAGACGAAGATCAAATACTTCAAACTCGAGAACTCACAGCCACAGCACCAAGTCATTTTATAATTTTATAAAATATATTTTATAAAATAGAAGCATGAATGATAATCAAATACTTTAAACTACAGAACTCACGGTCATAGCACCCAAGTCATTAATATTCATGAGATAATAGGGGGAACACAGATTTTCCTTGGCATTTCCTTGCAGTATTTTATAAAATGGACGCATAGACGAAGATCAAATACTTCAAACTCGAGAACTCACGGCCATAGCACCAGTCATTAATATACGAGAATTCACAGTTTCAATTGCCTTGTTTTTGCAAACGGCCTTGAAAGGTCAAGTGGGTAAAAACAAACACGTCTGTGAAGAAGAACCAGGAAGTAGCGAAAATCAATTTCTGTGGATACTGTACATTAACACATATATATTGTGAAAATTATCACTGGAAATGGAGAAATAAATTATATAAGTTAGTTCTGTATACACTATAGAATTTATAAAAACTATATGCACACCGCAATCGAGAAGAAATTCTGCAGTATGGTAGCATTCATTGCCGTATTCCAGTAATAAACTAGAGTGCGGTTCAAGCTGGTATCCTAATAATCTCACGGAGTGAAGGAAATATGATACCACGACAGGGTTTCTATATTTTAAATACAGAAACTCTAACCAACCAGTCTATTTTTCGTCTGCAAACGTGATTAATTTAATTAAACAATGAAAACAATTGCTGCTGAAACCTCACTCGAGACAAATATTTTACTCTTACCGCAACTAGTGTTGAAGTTTTCTAGCAATATTTTACAAATAGAATATCAAATGCTAGTACTTGCACACACAGACTTAAGGAAATATGAGGTTAAGATGGGTATTTCTAGCCATATTTTACAAATGGGAGATATAGCCAACCAATCTATTTTACGTCTGCAAATGTGATTAATTCAATTAACCAATGAAAGCAATTGTTACTGAAACCGCACTCGAGACAAAGTTCTGGAGTGCGGCAATCCGTACTGCAGCATATTTTCTAGGGAACGGTTTTACCGTACCGCAGCCACACCCTATAATATATCTGTAGCTTACAGAGTTTACAAGATATTAAAATAATAACTGGCACCTGTTCATGCATTTGTAATGCTCTTAGTACCCCCTATTTTTGCCCACCTTAGGTGGATTAAAACAATAATTTAAAATATCTTTTACTGATGGTAAAACACTATTTCGTAGATCCATATGTATATTTTTAATAAAAATTTACTTTAATATGTGTTATGCAAGGAAACATATATTATTGTCATTTTTCGCCACTTAAAAATCACTTCCTGGTTTCATTTCCTACGTTTGTTTTTACCCACTTGACCCTTCAAGGACGTTTGCTGGAGCATGCACAGACAAAACTGTTATTTGGCTTATTCATGAGAGATACGAGGACACAGATTTACCCTGGGACTTCCTTGCAATGTTATATATTGGCCCTGAGTTCTCGAGTTTTAAATATTTGATCTCCGTCTATGCTTCTAAATTGGGCAAAAGTATGTCGAAACGTCTGGGGAAAAGCAGGTCGAAACGTCTGGTATGGTGATCCATGGGGTTTTCACAGATTTACCCTGGGACTTATTTGCAATATTATATATTGGCCGTGAGTTCTCGAGTTTTAAATATTTGATCTTCGTCTATGCTTCTAAATTGGGCAAAAGTATGTCGAAACGTCTGGGGAAAAGCGGGTCGAAACGTATGGTATGGTGGTCCATGGGGTTTTCATGCTATTAAAACTGTATTATTTCCGTAACTATTCTTACAAATTAATTTCAAATATATTACATATTAAATGAATAGATATTTGCGTACTGCCTCCCGCCGTAACTTGGCACAACTTGGACACAAAAACCTTTTGCTTGTTTAAAGTGCAGTTTCGTGGATTTCTTTTTATTGAAATATGAATTGACACCAGCGCAAGTTATTAAACTATTTTATTAACATCAAATCAAAACAATAAACCTGTTAGAATCATTTTTAAGGGGTGATAATATAATTTCTACATGAAATCAGCACCTTAAATTGGCATAATTTGGATACGGAAATTGCCGAAGATATTTAAATTATTTCTGTTGTCACTTCCACTTTCTTATTTGTAAAGCAGAAATGCGCGAGTGTGGGCGATAAAGAACCATTGTTATTAAATATTTTAACTTCCTTTTTGTGCCAATTTGAGGCGTGTGCCATTATATGGTGCCAAGCAGTATATTTCAAAGCTACTGCACAGCTTCCCAAAGTTCGTCGCCTACCCAAGTTCATCACCCACCTTAAAAATTGTTAAGGATAAGCAACAATGATACCAAAACAAATGGAATGCATACTACTAATAATAATGTATAACTGTTCAATGATAGATAATTGTGAAGAGGCTTTTATATTGTCAAAAAATCCAAGTGACAAACTAGACCGAGTTTCTGTCCCATCGCCAATTGCTACTAATATACTGATGGACGCAATGGCGAGGGACAGAGCTCACATGTACCTGTTTTCTGTGTAAATTTTGAACGGCACATTTGTACACATATTACCACAAGTATAAAGTGTTATTTGGTATGTATGTGTGCCGTTCACTTAGATTTTATGCCAATCAAACTGGCATGTATATATTTCAACCAATTGAAATATGTAAGCAAACCTTCAACATTACATAGTTATCTACAAAATAAATTCCTGGCTTCTAAAAGTAGTTTAAATTAATAGCATATGTATTGTAAACTGGATACAGCTGTAATAGAAATAAGAAGGAGTTTTGAAAGTGAAGACAATAATTCCCCACAGTTCGAGATTTACACAGAAAACAGGTACATGGGAACTCTGTCCCTCGCCATTGCGTACCGTCAGAAATATCAACAGCAATGCACGACGGGACAGAAACTCGGTCTAGTGACGAACTTGGGTAGGTGACGAACCTGGGTAGCTGAGCAGTACAGAACAGAAATAATTCTTTTTAGTTTTAAAACATGTGTTGAAGCCAAAATTAATGTGAGAATAATTGACAGATAAAAATATTTACTGCAGAGTTTTCGTGTCACATGCAAATTAGGCAGTTTCCAGGTGCTCTGGATTGTATATTTCAAAAATATTGCTCATCAAAATGTAATTTATATACTGCCTTGCTACCAATTATTGCCGGCTACCAATTATCGCCACCAGAAAATAAAACAGTACCCACAACTCGTACACTAACATTTCATAAGAATAAACATTATTTCTGCTTGAATAATGAATATCAAGTACTTGTATATGCAATTCATAAAATTTATGAAGAAATATGAGATCACCCAATTTCATGGGGTTTTCTAACAATATTTCATGTTTAATAAATAGAAACGCTGCTTGAAGAGTGAGTATTTTACGTAGCAACGTCTGTTCAGTTAGACATCAAATACTTCAAATTCTCGTACTTCCGTGGGGGTTGCCTAGCAATATTATAAAATAAAATATGCAAATTAGAAAACGTGAGGTCATGGAATTCCCAGAGGGCTTCCTAGAACTATTATAAATTAAATTATGCAAATTAGAAAAAGGAAATTGAGGAGACAGAAGTCCGTGGATTTTCCTGCAATATTTTCAAATAAATTACAGAGTGTCTTCAGAACCGACAAGAACGGGTGATAATTCTCTTAATTTCAGAACCATCACATCCATATAGTGGTTGTGGACCAATTCACGCCCGTGTACCTATTCACGCCCACCCTCAATTTTCTTAAAGATTCATAGTTTTTCATAGAAAAGATGTTTACCACATCATAAATAATTATCAAATTGATCATATACATTCATAATTTATTGTGTAACTGTGATTGTTTTGGAGAAATTTAGGGGTGGGCGTGAATGGGTACACGGGCGTGAACTGGTCCACCACCACTACGCAATGTATAAAATATTTTGTGACTTTACTTATATTGGCTGTTGAATTAAAGCAATGCGGTCTGTGAAAATGGATTGAAACAAAGACGGATACAGTAATAAAAATATATGGTGTTTTATTTTTTTAAATAAATGTGAATAATCTTTGTATTTTTATAAAATTCTTTTAGGGGATAAAATTTGCGTATTATACGGAAATTAGTGAGTGTTGTCATTGACAACCATATTTTAATTTGCGTTCAAAATTCATATATTACTTTACATAACAAAATCGGGATTTACTGCACCTTACATAAAAATTATTTATTTAAACAGAAGTAACGCATACTATAAAAGACATGAAGGAGAAGGACATTTTTGTCTATAATGGGTCTTAAAGCAAATAATTTGTAAACCGTTTCCATTAGCGGTTCTGAAAGTGATTATTTTCCGTCCCGTCAGTGACTGTTCTGAAGCCACAGCGAATAAATTATGCAAATTAGAGAAAAAACGTGGGAAGACAGAAATCCGTGGAGTTTACTTCAATATTTTAAAATAAAATATGCAACTTGGGGGAAAAAACGTGAGCAGACAAAAGTCGGTTGGGTTTCCTGCAATATTTAAAAAAAATCTTGGGTACAAGTTGTTGGTCACGAGCTGCCGTGGTCACGAGATGCTCATATACCGGCGATAATTGGTACCCGGCGATAATTGGTAGCAAGGCAGTAATAAACTTTCCAAATGGCATGGAGTCATGTGACAATTACAAAAAAAAATATTTTTCTTGTGTAAGTTAAAGCATCGATTAATTAGATGAAAATGTATGTGTCAAACCGCACCTTTCTGTAAAATCATTTTTCTGTGACATTTTTAGCAAAAACACCCAATTACCAATAGTAAAAATGTTACTGCAAGCAGAAATTCACAATATTACAGTAAAATTTATATTCAAACCCACGGAAAACGGGATGCACGAAAACACCATTGACACGAAAATATCACAGATGACCATAATCCCCCTAATATCGCCCAAACAATACACTGCAGGAGTACAGTAACCTAATTGAATCGGTTACATTATATGCTGGTAGTGGAACATCCTTAGCCCTGTGTATTTCCTTTACTAATTCTAACGCTTTGGCTGCCAGCATATTTGTATAATATTTTCTTTTTCAACTTTATTACTTATTTAAAACTCCGCCAAACTACAGTAGGCGTATTTCACAACCGTAATCCGTCGAATCTAGATTCGTCAGATCAACAGATGCTTACGGGACAACTCGCCCCAAGTACCAACTCGCCCCGGAAATTTCGGGACAACTCGCCCCATATTCCAACTCACCCCAACTGCCAACTCGCCCCAGATTTTGGGTTTTAGCATATTATTAACATATTATTACAACAAAGAATACTGAGCATTTTTATTTATTTATTTTTTATTATTAACATATTATTACAACAAAGAATACTTAGCATTTAATATTTATTTATTTTTTTATTTGCAATATGGGTTTCAACAGCAAACAACAAGCACTGTCTATTATCACTACAAAACTACTTTCCTACAACCATAACAACAACTACAGCAATAAGCACTATCTATTATTACTACAAAAACACAAAGCACTTTTTATTAGTATTGTTACAAACCATACAAACCTTAATAATAACCATAATCATAAACATTAAGTCAGTTACACTCTTGCTTCCCCTGCAACTTCTAGTTCAAGTTCATCTTGATCTCTCTTTTTGAAAATTGGTCTGTAGAGTTTACCACAGCCACGGAGAAGTTGTTTGGCCCCAATATCCCCAGCATTGAATTATTAACAGAGTTCCATCAATTTTTCATTTAATATTCTGTATTCTTTACGCTGACATCTTTCCAAGGTCTCTTGTCTCACCATCCGGGCTTGAACGGCGACAAATTCTGCTTCTTGGTGAAGCAGATCGATCAACAGATAAAACTGTAGTTGTCCTCTACCAGCATGCCTGTTAATGCGACCATGCCATCCTTCAAGGTCATTGTTTGTCCTGACTGACTGCATAAAACATGACCATGCTGAAGGTGGCCAGGTGCGGTTATTAATCCATGTTCGACTGATATAGTCACACAAGCTCCTCAGTGGGTCACTGTTGGCCTCCGCTGCTAGGTTCAGAAAAACAGAGCTTATGAATTCTTTTGGCAGGAATGGTAGGGCCAGTAATTTCCTAAGATATATCTGTATCCCCTCTTCATTGTAGTATCCTGGTGCAAGACCCAATTCCTGTATTTTCCTCCAGACTGCTTGGGTCCAGTGGAAGGTACAACCTTTGATGACAACTTGAGGAAATACTTTGCTGATGGCTCCCCAAACTGCACTTTCAAAATCGACCATGATCTCTTCCAGTTGGCACTCATCAACAATTTCTTTCACAGTAGTCAAAACGTTTTCATAATCAACCTTTTGCCTACTGGACATTAGAACAAATGCAAGTGGGACCTGTTTTTGATACTCACCACTTTGCAATGCCAGTTCTCTAGATTAACCTCCTTTTTCACTAAACGTCTATAAAAATCTCTAGAAATATTTGTCCCACAGGTTCTATGTTGCCATCCATGACAACTATCACACTGGATAGCCTCTTGTCTTGGCCTGACAACCTTTGTACAAGTTACACATAAATCAGTCATGTTTTCCCTTGAACACAATTTCTATGTCATCTGTGCTAAACACAGGACTTGAATGATTTTGCTGAAATTGATCCCCCCTTTTATACACAAATATTGTGACACCACTACTCAGTGGTCCTATTTGTTAGCCACTAATTGCCAAAACAGTTGCAATTAACAATTAACAATGCCAACATCTCCCCATCCCTTCATAATTGACAATTCATTAAACCCAATCCATAATTGGACATAAGTAATATCAATTCTCACCCTACCTTAGCAATTGGCAATTCATGGACAATCCTATTATTAATGTATTAGCATAGCTTCTCTTTGATATTCCCAATTGTAATAACACTGAGGCAGTCCATCCTATTGTGACTTAGTAAGCACCTTAATCTCTCTATAATCTCAGAAGTAAATTAAAATAAACATTTTCACTATTACAGTATATGGGGTAGATAGGATATGAATGGTGTTATTTATATGAGGAAAGTTAAAATAAGTATATTCCTCCAATTAATTTGATACCAAACATAATATGGGGCGAGTTGTCTATTTGTAAATTGGTGCGAGTTTGATTTTGGGGCGAATCGTCTCGATACCCAACAGATTCGCTTGTTTTGTGACTTGAATCTGAATCTGGATTATGAATCCGTTGATCTACCTCTCGAGGTAGATCAACAGATTCAGTGTCCTTGGATTACCCATAATTCTTTGTAAAATAATGGCAGCAACATGTGGAAAAAAATTTTAACATTTGGGAAATTTTTATTACGGGTATATTGTAATATGATAATATTATTTTACTATATACTGGCATATATTAATATATTATATTTATGTCGGTTCATCTTATTTTCATATTTTAGATTCAGATCTATAGAAAATTGCATTTCATGAATCTAGCTAATCCAACGAATCCAAATCTGAATCTAAATTCGACGGATTATGAAGATTCTTGGTTGTGAAATACGCCTAGTGAAATACGCCAAATACGCCAATTTGTTGGGGTTGCCTAATTCAAATTTTAAGGTGTGGTACGTTGACACATAAACATGTTTAGGAAATGGAAGGTGAATGTTACCTCAGTCACACCTTCTTTACTAGAGTCATGAGACAAACCAAATTGGCTCATACAGTTTTGAAAAGCGGTCCTGATTGCAAAACATTTAAACGAGTTGTGTAGAATGCCAATGAAAACGTCCTACCCAAATACAAAACCTAACCTATTTCATGTGACACTGAATAAAAACAACAATGTGTTTTCTGATTGGTACATAAAATGTTTTAAAATCAACGCAGAAGCACAAAGAATATGTTTAATGAAGAATATGTTTAACTAATATTACAATTGTATTATCTTTAGACAATTACGTTATCTTTAAAATTCACCTGATTTTAGAGCAAGTCCATTGAAACATTTCTGAAATGCTACTTGCCTTAGTAAATTAGCATCCTGAAAATGGATGCTTATTGTGCTTAGCCTAACTATTGGTGTGATTTTAGATACTTGTTGATGCTGCCATAGTCTTAAAACTAACAAAGGGTCCTTTTGCAGATCTTTATTTTTTTTCCTGAGAAAAACAAAACACATCCTTACTTGTTGAGTTCCAACCACCAAAGGAAACACTTGACAGACTGGCTTATTGACAGAAATTATGTTCAATGTGAACCCACACAATAGATTAACAGCCTTACTATTTCCACTGTAACCTATTTCTGGCAGATTCTCACCACTTGTGTCCCTCTTTTTTGTGAATTTCAAAAGCCTCCCTCATTGAATGGGCCATGAATGTCAAAAAGGGAGATTTAACATAAGGTGATTATTGTGCTTTCATGTTAGACTAAAGATACATTGATTTTACTTATTGAATGTTTTGTTTACACCTGATTGAGGAGTATTTTTTTACCCTGCTTCAGTCACAATGTTTGTTATATGTACAATTCTTTTCAAGTGTACACCTTATTTTAAAAAGGCTTATTTCATATTCTTTGTATTGGTTAGCTGTAATCTCAAGTTTTATTTATTTATTGGAGTTTTAACATCACTTTCAACACCGTATAGGTCATATCATGATGGATATAGTTTTATGGAACTTTGATATTAGCATGTTTGAATATTTTATTTTGTTTTACCAAAAGTATTATGATTGTCCTTATATGTATGGTTTTTATGTGTGGAAAAGTTATTTAAAGTAGCATGAAATGTACTTAGCTTTTATGTCAGTATCTTAGTATGTTTTGTTTCACCAGAAGTGTTATAATTGTCTCATCTTGTTTATTTTACTGTTTCATAAAACATAATTAAATAAATATATTTTTTTGGAATATGTTTTAGCCAGATTCAAATTGCTTTTCTGCAAATAATCTGATTTTTGAGAAAAAATATGACTTATACCAAGCTCAACATCTATGCCATATTGTATTGATTTGCACGTGTTTGCCCCCTTTCAAAAATAAAATAAACCACACATCTTTGATGAAGGTATTAAAGAATGTTTTTCAAATTTTCAAAAAAATCACAGCTGGGGACTTTCTTTTGGCCACTAGAAGTCTTTGCTGGGAACGCCAGTATAAAAGTCAGACATTCAGTATTTTTTTATCTTAAGATCTTACTTGTGTAGTGTCATACAAGTCAGTTTTTTATTGAAATATTTTCTTAATCTAAGTTAAATACAACAAGTAAAAAAAAGGGATCTGCATAGAAATTTGTGCAATGAGATTGTCTATTTTATTGCCAATAACACAAAGTAAAAAATTACCACTAAAAGAAGAGTAAAACTTTTTTAAAAACTTTAAAACTTTAAAAACCTATCAACAATTGCCACGAATGGAATACTGGTGCTTTTGTTGCTTAAGATATAACAAATTATTGCAACAAATATTCAATTTATAAAATACCTTGATTTAAAATTTGGAATTTTGATGGTTAGTTTGTGATTTTTTCTGCTTTACCTATGTAATTTTAGATTAATGTCAACAGATATCTCATCAAATTATTGCAGGAAATTCAAACAAAATTCAAAATTTTAATAAATAGTTTGCGAATTTTTCTGTTTTCCTGTGTAATTTTGCAATAATGTCCAAAGCCATGTTGAATTATTGCAGCAAATATTCAATTTTCAAATATTTTGACACAAAATATGGAACTTTGATGGAGAGTTTGTGATTTTTTTCTGTGTTACCTGTGTAATTTTGCATTAGTGTCAGAGGATATATCATATTAGTGTAATAAGTATCCAATTTTTTAAATATTTTAAAACTAAAATTTGTAATTTTAATGAATAGTTTGTGATTTTTCTGTTTTCCTGTGTAATTTTGCAATAATGTCCAAAGCCATGTTGAATTATTGCAGCAAATATTCAATTTTCAAATATTTTGACACAAAATATGGAACTTTGATGGAGAGTTTGTGATTTTTTTCTGTGTTACCTGTGTAATTTTGCATTAGTGTCAGAGGATATATCATATTAGTGTAATAAGTATCCAATTTTTTAAATATTTTAAAACTAAAATTTGTAATTTTAATGAATAGTTTGTGATTTTTCTGATTTACCTTTGTCAGCTTGCATTCATATCGACTGATGTGTTAAATTATTGCAATTATTTGTTCATTATAGGAGGTGTTGTCAAGAGGTTACTTGCAGAATTACCTTTGATGACACACACCAAAGCAAAGAAATAAAAAACTTGAAAGCAGAACTGCACTGGGCATTTGGAGATTTACTGGAGCAGGGCATGCAGGATTTTTGTCAAATAAGAGATAGTGACAACGGTTCATATCAATTATTCGGATCTACACAAAACAGTTACAGTACCTCCTCAATCTATAGAAAAACTGAACCCAGAAGCTGTTTCGGATGATGTAGAAAATGTTCTTCAAAGCAAATAAAATATAAATGTTACAGAGGGTTTTGAAGTTAACTTTTAGTGGTGGCAAAAATATGCATGGGGTAAAGGCATACCAATTATGAACATAACCACTGATAGGATTCCAAAATGCTCTTTAGTGTCAATTTATAACAGTGATTACTTGTGCTTAGCTATAGGTCCATAGCCATTGATATCACCATTAATCTTTTACAAGGAGCTAACAGAAAAAAATGAGCCTTTTCAGCTTAAATGCTATGAATACTATGAAGAGGAGAGGCAGAATTAGAAATGTTTTGCAGAAAACCCCTGCTTTACATTACCACAATCTTCCTGGGGTGCCTACTAATAAACCCTGTAGTATTTTGGATATACCCATGTTTGAACAAGTATTAAACATTAATGTCTGTGTTTTGCTGTCCATTTACACAACAATGTCAAGTATCCAGACACTTTACATCTACTTGGCAATAAACTGGTGTTTTTATATCAGGTGTGGGAATACTGGACACTTTGTGTCGTAAATATTACGCATATGCTTACCAAGTCTTACTTCTGTTAGACATGTTTCAGGATTTCAATTTCATTAGCAATCACCATTATACCCTTGTGGAATCAACACCAGTGACTTATTCTTGCAAATTTGTTTGCCATTTGGTAAAGCTGACTTAATCGTAAACTTTAACATAGCACTTAGCACAGTCCCAACCTTGAAAGCCCTTTGCCATAGAACTGGATGTTCAAAGCAGGTTAGAACCCAGGGACTCATTTTTGGTGATTGCACAATCTAATCTAATCTAATGTGGATTTTTATAGCCCTTAATATTCATCAATTAACAGATACTAAGGTGCAGCTGAACACAAAAAAGTAAATAACTGTAAGTCAATGACAAAGCCAGATCATATTAGAGAGGCTGCAGGGGTGAAGGGGAGACTCTAGTGGATACGTTTTTGCAAACTAAGTTTTGAAAGGAGGGACTGTAACACATCAGCAGTCGGGATGACTATGCCAGCAGTATAGGGGGTACTATGGCATTATTTTCTGCGTCCCCCGTGAGAGGAGTGCTGTGAAATAATGCTGTAGTCCCCCAGAAACCAAAACCATGGACCATCTGGCATGGCAATCTGTCATTGTATGTCATGTATTTTATATATATATATATATATATATATATATATATATTGTGTGGCAAATTTGCTGTGACAGGTTTTTCATTATCCGAGACCGGTTCTACAATCAGATCAACAAATCAGGACACAGTTGAGAAAAGTGTATATCAAGGTTTCTCTTTCTGTAGGCCTAATAGATATTTGCTGTACTCATCTAGAATCCCCACCTTTAACACTTGGCCGAAATCCATGCCTATCACTGCAAAAGAATTAGCCCATGAGGGATTCATTTACACCGGATATGACAAGGTACAATGTCCCTGGTATAGTATTACCTTATACTCTTTTGAAACAAGAGACAGTGCATTCTAAGAACACCACAAACACAGTAAAGGATATCATTACCTTCTAATGACTGTTCCTGACAAGTTCTTGGACATCAATTTGTAATACCCTCCTAAGAGAATGGGACTTTTTCAAATTCTGGAATACTGAAAGCACCAAACACACACATACATGTGCACACACACACATATGCATGTGGACTGATATGGGAAAACAGGAATTACAGTGTAACCAATCAGAGGATGCCAACTTATAGCATTAGTAGAGGACACCGAATTATAGCATCACCAATCAGAAGCCCACAGTCGACATTAAAATCGATGACCATCTCATCAGACCATATAAAATATTGCAATGAAGCCCTTTGATAGCGGAAAAGAGCAAATTCAATGACAGCATTTTCGTACGTCTCAACAAACACAATTGTTACATTTGCTTTTCAAGTAATGTCTGGACGAAGCTCTGAAAACAATTAAGATCTCACAACCAAAGCTCTAAAAAATGAATAAAACTTCAAGTTCGAACTTACCAACTCTAACTTGAAGACACTTCCCTTTCATGGCAAGATGTACGTCTGTTTAAAGAAGAATAATCTACACATCAATATGGACTAGAACCAATTGGAAGATTTTCTGGAGAAAGCCATCGACATCCTTTCTCTGGAGGACAAAGAAAACATTCCTCCAGAACCAACCATAACAAAGTACCTTAACATTATGGAACATCAATCTCCTAAGTCCTTCTTCTCCAAGACTTCTCTCAAGGACTACACTGAACAGGAAGGATAGGCCTACACTATTGCCAAGAAAAAGGTTCCTGTCCCGGACAAACAGAAACTCCTCAGACTCATTAGAGCCTATATGACCCAGAAGTGAGTCTCCAATCTAGTTAAAGAGCATTGTTATGGTTGCTAAGATGACATGCCCTGATAGAGGGATCATAGCTGTTTAGAACAAAATTACCTGCATTTGGTCAAATTAAGTAATGTGGCAGAAAATGTCAGTCGTTCTGATTTTAGGACTACCCCACCTGTGCTAGAAACTATTCTGGAGGACTACCAAGTGCTGTTCCAAGAGACACTACAAACTATTGATTACTCGAATTTCTTCTATTTTGGGGAAATATTGGGTTCTATAAAAATATTTACTCCTTAATTACAAGCTTTTATTTTAATAGGGTTTCCTGGTCCCCCCCATCCTTTATCTCATCAGAATGTATTATTCGTTTAACGACAAGGGTATCACCTGGGGACCCCAACCAAGCCTCATTGTTGCCAGGATTCTACGACTTTACCGTCTTTTAAGACTCTCATGTTTATTAGGTTGTTACCGAATCTGGCTTTCCGTACTGTAAACAGGCAATGGCACACTCTCGGACATTTATGTAATTCTTCTTGCTTGTCAATTTTTCCAGGTATTCAATCCTATAAGTATACTTTGCAATACTGGGGTGATATCTTAAATGCTCCATTTTTTCCTGTATTTTTATAACAATTCTAGCTGTAGTAAAACAGTATTCACTTTGATGTCCAAGTCTTTTTCAGATTTTATTCCCGTTATGATTACTTTTCCACTTTTAGAATCCTTTGTGGCGACCCAGCAGATATGTCAAGCCTTACAAATAGCCTGTTAACCCTACAGATTGACCAAATCAATATAAAGCCTCGCGTTGTGTTCAAATTTGTATTAGGTTATTAGCAAACCGTCACTAACATTAACTCCTGTTGTTAAAGGGACAAATTTGTGGTGTATTAAGAATTTCGCAGCAAATTCAACAATGAATATTTATTCTAAAATATATCAAATTCAACAGGTAATTTACAAAATAAGACAAAATATCACCGATACATAAAGTAACAATTACAAAAGTATTTACTCAAATTCATCAGCTTGAATATAATGTATAGCTTTTAATTAACACACAAATAACCAATTGCCTAATATTGGGTTTAATAAAAATACAATTTATCTCTAGTATTTAGCCTACAATCCTCTAATAATAAACCCTTATTGCTGCTATGTGTAGTAAATGTCTTACCATATTTGGTTGTTCTACTACTGAGCAGTTCTACTACTGAGCAGGTTCATTCAATCGATTCGTTCAACTTTTGGTCCTTCTGGAACCCTTTCAATCCAATCCAATTGAATTGCTTCTTACATTCAATTCCCTCCTCCCACGTCACCGTTTCTAAGTGCCTAAAGTACTATATGACGGTGCAACACCGCAATGACGTCAGTACACATTTGTGACGTATACTAGCGATCGCCATTATAACCATCTATACACTGTGATAAATATCTGCAAATATAAGGCACTCTGTCGCCCCCTAGTGATGGATATTTGAACTAAAAGGTTTGACAATAAGCTTATTTTATTTTACTGGTAAAAGGCACTAGATTTCTAACACTGTATATATTTTATTTTATAAAACGTTTGCGGTGGGCGATAATGCACCGCATTTACACTAGCGACCGCGGAGACACTTCTTCAACAAACTCGCGGACAAAATACCGAGTTCGCGCATGCGCAGACATAACACGCGAACGAGGTCATCTCACTACCCCCCTATTTTTTAAAAGGTTATGCCCCCATAACACGTTTAAAATATATACATGACTAGATTTGAAGACTAATTGCTAACTGCTAAAACACTGGTATATGTATATTTCAATGTAACTTAAATACACATCAGAAACATGTTTAATACTGTGCAGTTTATGTCATACAAAACTTACCATTCAACATATGCAATAATGTTAACAGTATCCAACCAGAATACTCAAGTGCATAACGGTAAGATACATGTTCAACACTCTGAGGATTAACAACCTCATACAACACATAAATGATGTTGATAGTCCAACCAGAATACTCAATTGCATAATGGCTGAAATAGCAACAGCATTAAAGTTTTAATAACCAAAGTAACTACCACAATTAAAACTGCATACTGAGAAACAAAATATGCAATAATACTGAAATATTTACTGAGCAATAATTCAATATATACTATAATTAACATTGCATACTGAACAACAAATATGCAATAATACTGTAAATTCAACAGCTGTACTGCTGCAAAATATATGCATGTAATATGTAGCAAGAAGAAAAACAACATTTAAAATTGTCTCTTTACTCAAAATTGATGTTGACAAAGTCAATAAAATCCTGTTTCTTAGCTATTTCTGATTTTGCTGTCATTTTGCGAATCTTTGCCTCACTCTCCCGTCTTAGATCTCTTTCTGCTGTTAACTTTCTTTTCAAGTCCCTAATTGTTTCCTCTGACTGTTTTAAAACTTTAATTTGCTCTGTCATCAGACTGTTTTTGTCTTCATATATTTTTCTCTGTCTTCTTTCCTCCCTGAGTTTATGTTGTAGATCTTTAACTAAAGCTTCCTTCTTTTCTTTGTCAAACTGTTCAAGCTGTGCCCTAGCTTTTTCCCTCTCCTCAGTCCAAAATTTGAGCTTGGCATCAGCCTTCCTGAGGTTTTTCAGGAGAATGTCACGAGACGTGGTCAAGACTTCTTGTTGTGAAGCTGCTTGGCTGAGAGCGACCAAAGGTTCCCTGATTTCCCTGGCCGGAGCCTCTTTTGGCACAAATGCCATCTGGCTTGGAGGTACTGTTGGTAGCACTTTCTTCTTGTAGCCGGTTGGAGGTTGAGCAGATCCAGGAGCCAAGTAAAATTTGTTTTGACGGTTTATAGGGATGGCCTTTGCTTCTGCTTGATGCTTTTGCAGAGAATGCCTCTTGACATCTGTGGCCCTTCTAAACACTTTAGTGCATCCTTCACACTCGTAGAGTGTCACCTGGTGTTCATGTATTTCCGCCCAGTGCCTTAAGAGAGCAAATGGTTTTGCAAAAGCCTTGCCTTGGCAACCTTCCACATTACACCTTAATTTATTATTCTCTTTTCCAGGCTTGGACTCATCAACTTCTCCCTCTTCCAGGATATCATCCACCCACTCATTGTTTTTCTCAATTGCTGCCATGCTTTCCCTTAACTCTTTGTGGAAATCAAAATCAGCATCCTAACAAAAAAATAAACAAAAAAAAAAACAATTGCACTTAACCATATGTGACAACCATATTTGTACACGTTATATACAATATTTAATATGATTTGTCACTATTCTCAGTTTGAACACCAACCTCTTTTACTTTTGGTTCTAGCCAACTAAGAGGTGTTTCATGTTCATAACTCTTGATATGGTCAATGTGCAGAGTTAAAACTCTGGATTCAGGCTTTTCTTGAACCCTATAATTTAACTCCCCTAATTTATCCACAACCAAATATGGGCCCTTCCAACCTCTACCAAACTTTTGTTTGTCTGAAGGTAGGTGATAAACCCAAACCCATTGTCCTACTTTAAATGACCTTGTTTGAGTGTTTCTGTTATAAGATTTTGCTTGTCGAGTTGCACTCAATTTTACAGAATATCTAACCTTGTCAAATGCATCTGCCATGGTTTGTCTGACCCATTCTACATATTCGCTGGGACATTGAGGAACAAATTCGCTCTTGTTTGTTCCATACATGATGTCAACTGGCAATCTTACCTCGTGACCAAACATCAACAAATTTGGGGTACACTTTGTGCTTTCATGTATGGTGGCTCTGTATGCCATCATCACATAAGGCAAGTGTTCATCCCAATCAGATTTCTCAGATTCAGTGAAAGATTTAAGCATTGACTTAAGTGTCCTGCTATAGCGCTCGACCAAACCATCAGATTGGGGCCTATAACGAGATGTCCTCACTTTCTTCATGTCAAGCAATCTACACATCTCCTGAAACAGTATGGACTCAAAGTTCCTACCTTGGTCAGAAAGTATCTCTGAAGGTACTCCATACCTACAGATCCATTCTGTTACCAAGCAATCAGCAACTGTCTGTGCTGTTTGATCAGGCAAGGCATAAGCCTCCACATACTTTGTGTAGTAATCTGACACCACTAATATGTAATTGTTGTGTTTTTCACTTTCAGGTAAAGGCCCTACAATGTCACAGGCTATTTTCTCCATTGGTGCAGAAATAAAATCCTGCTTGAGAGGAGCTTTCTTTGGCATGTGCCCAGCCTTATGACTACTACATACCTTGCATTTGCTCACCCATCTGGTAATGTCCTGCTTATACCCTGGCCAGTAAAATCTTTCCCTCACCTTACACAATGTTCTTCTGACCCCAAGATGACCAGAAGTTTTATGATTGTGTAATTGGTGCAAGATTTCCTGCCGTAATGCTTGAGGTACAACATACTGATTTACAGATTTGTCCTTTGTATTACTAGGATCCCACTTTCTGTACAGTATTCCTTGTCTTAACTCAAGCTGTGACCATTGAGAACACAATGTTCTGACCTCATGACTCTCTTGGCAAAGTTTGGCCTTGTCAAGTATGTCACTTTGACACTTCAACTCTGTTACTTTCAACACAACAGCATCATTCTTTTGTGCTTGCCGTAACTGATCTACTGTGTAACTGTCTGCCCAGTTACTGAATTTCCCTTTAGACCTTTTACTTATCCCCCGTGGACTTTCACCACGATCTTGACTAGTCACAATGCTAGTAGGGGGATTCTCAAAAGCCTGATCATTACTATGTGAAGGAAGATTTACTCTACCACCAAAACTAGGTGCCTGAGATTCTTGAGTCATCTTGCTAGTATCCATACTAGCTGACCTCATGGATTGACCATTCTGTCCTCGACTCCTACGTTTCTCAGCCTGACCCCTAGTTATAACACAAACACAGTGCTCACTTTCCAATGCACAATCCTCACAGTCACCTCTTTTACACTTTCTAGGTGGCTGTCTAGAAAGACCATCAGCATTAGAATGTATCGCTCCCTTGCGATGCTGTGTTTCAAAATCATAGGAACTGAGTACTGCTAGCCACCTTGCTAACATACCCTCTGGTTCCTTGAAATTGACTAACCACTTCAACGAAGCATGGTCAGTTCTCAGAATAAACCTCCTTCCCCATAAGTAATGATGGAAATGTTTTATGAAAGCCACTGCTGCTAACAGTTCTCTCATAGTTGTACAATAGTTTTGTTGTGTTTTGCTAAGTGTCCTACTTGCATATGAAATAACCTTTTCTTGGCCATCATCTTGAAGCTGTGACAAAACTCCACCAACTCCATATAAACTAGCATCTGTATCCAGTACAAAGGTTCCCTCTTTGTTTGGATAAGCTAGAACTATTGGATCAGTACAAAGTTTGTCCTTCAATGTTTGAAAGGCTTTTTCACATTGTTCGTCAAATATGAACTTTGCGTTCTTCTTTGTCAAAGCATTCAAGGGTGCTGCTATTGTAGCAAATGACCTTATATGTTTCCTGTAATATGAAGCCAGTCCTAGGAAACTACGAACATCCTTGACCTTTTGTGGTTTTGGCCAGTTTTTGATTGCCTCAACTTTGTTGGGATCACAAGATATCCCCTCCTGAGATACTACATGACCTAAAAATTCCACTGACTCTTGGAATAGTCTACATTTGGATGGCTTCAGAACTAACCCTGCTTTGCGTAATCTTTCAAATACCAATTCAAGATTCAACAAGGTTTCATCAAAAGTCTTTCCAAATGTTATTATGTCATCAAGGTACAGTACTGCTTTTGACCATTGCAACCCACTTAACACTAATTGCATTAAATGCATAAAAGTGCCTGGTGCATTTGTCAACCCAAAAGGCATGACTGTAAACTGCCTAAGACCTCTTCTAGAAGTAAATGCAGTTTTACATTTGTCATCTGGGTGCATAGCAACCTGATAGTATCCCTGTGCCAAGTCCATAGTACAGAAGTATTTTGATCCAGATAGAGAATCCAAGCACTCCTGTATTCTGGGCAGAGGAATGGCTGATTTTCTCATGACATTGTTGATAGCACGATAATCAACACAAACCCTTATATCTCCGGTTTTCTTGGTTACTATCACCAAAGGAGATGACCAAGGACTATCACTGGGCTCAATAATACCCTGTGCTTCCATTTTGTCAAGTTCCTTATCAACAAGTTCTTATTGCGAGACAGGTAAACGTCTAGGACGCTGTTTGATTGGTACGGCATTGCCCGTGTCTACCCTATGTTGCACCAAATTTGTCCTACCAAGTTGTCCATCAGGACTCTTAAAAATGTCCTGATATTGATACAACAGCCTGGTCAGTCCAAACAACTCAGTTTCTTTCAGATCACCAGATGTATTTTCAACCAAAGGTTTCAATAATTCTGGCAACTCAGGTACGTTCTGTTCTTCTATCATGTTTAAAGTTCCATTTTCAGTGTTTTGAAATAAAGATTTGTCACTGTCAAAGTGTTTTACTTGTGTTACTGGTTCCAGCATAGCTACCACACTATTCTTACTGATCTTGATAGGATCAAGTCCAAAATTGGCAACTCTTATAGGTATGACACTGTCTCCTACTTTCACTAGAGATTTTGCCACTGCAAGACCAGTCTTCTCAGTAACTGAAACTAAAGGTTCAACTAAGCCAGTTGTCCAACCCGAAACCCAATGATTAGATTTCACATGACCACTTATAATCATCTCATGCTGTGGAGGTACACAAAAGTTTTGTTGTGCCTGAATCCGTGCACACCTTGTGCTACCTTTCTTGTGCAATGTTATAAGTTTGTCATTGAATTTCATGGTACCTTTGGCTACATTAAACATGCACTCTTGGTCCTCCATGAAATCCAAACCCAAAATGGTACTCTTGTCACCTAGTGACACCACTTTCACTGGCATTCTAAACTTATGACCTTGAACTTCAAAATCCAGGTTAGTTTGTCCACATACATTCATGACCTCACCATTAGCATTTTTCAATATCAAATTGATCTTCTCTAATGATGGCTTGTCATTTAATGAATCATAGAACAAACTATCCACTATAGTGTATGTTGAACCAGTGTCTACAAGAAACTCAGTTTCATTACCCATTACACTTCCTTCAACATACCAACACGACGAGTTAATAGTTTCAATCACTCCCTCCAGTGGCCCTTTGCAGGTATCTGCTGAGAATGCGGCCCCATCCTCAGCTTGCCTTAGTTTAAATTTTTGGGTGAATTTGAACTACCACTGGTTTTCCCTGTAGCAGTTGGATTTTTAGGACAGTCCCGTGAATAGTGACCTTTCTCATGGCACCTATAGCACTCTATGTCCTTGGACTTTTTATCCTGGTCCCTTGTTTGAGCTTTGTTTGACCTTGAATCAGTGTGCTTTGATTCCTTAATATGACCCAATTCATTGGATAATTGGTTTATCTGATCAGAGTTTTTCCGTAGGGTGGTCAAAATGTTCTTTAAAATTTGACTTTCTGAATTTTCAATGGCACAAACTTTACCATTGACTGGCTTTGAAAGTTTCTTGTTTGAATTGTTTTCAAAACATTCGTACTCAGTGGCCAGTGAGATTGCTTCATGCAAATTTTTGGGATGTGCAAATTGAACATGTTTTCTAATTTCAGCATTTCCCAGACCATTAATAAATTGATCAAGAATCCATTGTTCTTGTGCATTTAAACTAATTCCTGGGAACGCCTTGGATGCTAATCTCCTCAAAGCATAGCCAAATTGCATTGGGGTTTCATTATCCTTTTTCACCCTATTTCTGAACTCAATTCGGAAAGTGGCCTCTCTTTCTGCTGGATTGAACCTATTTTCAAGTTCGGCAATTAGGGCACCATAATTTTGAGTGTCAATGTATGGGGAAATGTCACTGAATACCCTTTGAGCCTTGCCCTGCAAACTCATTATCAACTGTGTAGCCCGTTCATAGTCATTCCACCCATTCCAGTTAGCGACAGTTTCAAAGTGAGTCAAATAATCACTCCATTCAACCGTTTGGCCATTGAATTTGTCTGGATCTCTTTGTCTATGACTATACCTTGGACCTGTATTGGGGTAGGACACTTGTCCTTCAGTGGGCCTTGACCAAAATTCACTCTGTGGGTACAACCTACCACCATACCCTTGGTTTTGTGGTTGCCTATTTGAGTCAGAATTGAAGTCTTTATGTGCCCTGTCACCTTGACCTTGAAATCTTGTCCTGTCCTGATTTTTGTTCAAATCAGGATCATAAGATCTCAACTCGGGTCTTGGCAACCTAACTGGTTCATTATCGTGAGCCCTACAAACACCTGGGTTACTTGCACTCTTTTTAACCACTCGGGGTTTTTCGGTCATGTAAACCTTTGGTGTTGAGTGAACGATTCCGGAATTTATTTCTTCACATGAATCAATAAACTCATGCTCATTGTCACGTTCATTCTGTAATATGTTACAGTTATTCATGTTTCTGAGCTTATCATCATAGATATCAGGTGGAGCTGTGGCTGCCGATGTAGGTCTTTTGTATCTGATTGGCACAGAATTAAACTGTATTTCAGATTTAGGCCTTGTCTCACTAGATTCTCTATCACGCCTTGGGTTAGGCCATTTAGGAATCCAGTCTCGGACAGTTTCCATCCAACTCCTTGACCTGACACTAGTCATTTTATTTTTCTACCAAAATATGCAAATTACAATATTCAAAATATTTGAAATATTAAAAATATTCCTCAACTCAAATTAATACACCAAATAACCAATCCTGGTCATGGCACCAAAAATATCTGTGGCGACCCAGCAGATATGTCAAGCCTTACAAATAGCCTGTTAACCCTACAGATTGACCAAATCAATATAAAGCCTCGCGTTGTGTTCAAATTTGTATTAGGTTATTAGCAAACCGTCACTAACATTAACTCCTGTTGTTAAAGGGACAAATTTGTGGTGTATTAAGAATTTCGCAGCAAATTCAACAATGAATATTTATTCTAAAATATATCAAATTCAACAGGTAATTTACAAAATAAGACAAAATATCACCGATACATAAAGTAACAATTACAAAAGTTTTTACTCAAATTCATCAGCTTGAATATAATGTATAGCTTTTAATTAACACACAAATAACCAATTGCCTAATATTGGGTTTAATAAAAATACAATTTATCTCTAGTATTTAGCCTACAATCCTCTAATAATAAACCCTTATTGCTGTTATGTGTAGTAAATGTCTTACCATATTTGGTTGTTCTACTACTGAGCAGTTCTACTACTGAGCAGGTTCATTCAATTGATTGGTTCAACTTTTGGTCCTTCTGGAACCCTTTCAATCCAATCCAATTGAATTGCTTCTTACATTCAATTCCCTCCTCCCACGTCACCATTTCTAAGTGCCTAAAGTACTATATGACGGTGCAACACCGCAATGACGTCAGTACACATTTGTGACGTATACTAGCGATCGCCATTATAACCATCTATACACCGTGATAAATATCTGCAAATATAAGGCACTCTGTCACCCCCTAGTGATGGATATTTGAACTAAAAGGTTTGACAATAAGCTTATTTTATTTTACTGGTAAAAGGCACTAGATTTCTAACACTGTATATATTTTATTTTATAAAACATTTGCGGTGGGCGATAATGCACCGCATTTACACTAGTGACCGCGGAGACACTTCTTCAACAAACTCGCGGACAAAATACCGAGTTCGCGCATGCGCAGACATAACACGCGAACGAGGTCATCTCACCTTATAATGTATCCCCGGCTCATACAAACCGTGCAATTGCTGCACTATTTTCCAATACTCCACTTTTCCATGTAAAGTATATACAGCACTCATAGGAATCGTTTTTATTTTTTTTAATCATCCTTACCAGATACCCCTTTCTTTCTACTAGCCTGGCTTATTTTCTCAGTTGCTCTTTTCCTCCATGACAAATGTTTTTTCCAGTAGACTAAATCATGCAGGTGTATCCAATTTTCCTGTGTCTCCATAATAATTTTTCAAATGGCAATGAATGGTACTCGATATCAAAAGATGTTTCTGTAATATTCAGCAGATTTAACTGACATCCCAAATTTGTTGTAAATCACTTGATGCGTCAACTGCAATCTGGTCAGGGACTGATATCTAATTAGCACTCTCCACCCTATATATCTCAGATCGGACATCTCTCACTCGATCGTTTATAGATCTTTTCATATATCGACATATTATCTGGTAACTCCGGCTCAGGGTAATTAGCCTCTGGTTTAACTCAATGTCCACTTGTCTGAACAAACTTTGTAATCCTCAGTTTGCCAAACATACTTTGTCTGCTTCAGTCACCGGTTTATCCTCCCCTGTTATGATACGTAAGCCCACTCTGAATCTACTTCTATTTAAATCGATATATGTGGCAGAATTTCCGGGTATATTGAATTCTAAAGGACCTTTTCTTCCTATCACTCCCTGAGGGGCGTATGGAATCCATTTCATTTTTTTTTCAATGAAAGAATCTACATGGGTCTCTTCGAACAAATGCAAATTAGATTCATACACCTCCATCACGAAAATATCCTTTCTCACCATCCTTTGACCTCTTATAGAATTTTTAACTCTCCTGACTGTATTTTTCCTCCCGAACGTTTTAGTTCTGTTATTATTACCTGTCTTCGTTTTCTGCACCGGTTTTCTTATTCCTTTCTTCTTTTTAGCCATTTTGGTTTGCTTTTGCACGGCACAGTGGTTTTAAAGCAAGTAATTCCTGTGTTTTAGTTGGATTGTGTTATTTGGCCTACATAAGATAAGTTCTGGCTAACACTTACACAACAGCAGGTTACAACACACACATGCACACACTCCACACATACAAATTTTATCGTGGAAGAAAAGCTGACAAACTTGGGATCTCTTTTTATAATCAACTTTTAAAAATACTTGTAACCTATATGTATTAAAAGCTAAGAACATGCTTATTTTGACTAAATAAACAAAAATATCTTTCTTTTAAAATTAACCAACAAAAAAGATGACATTCCATTCATCCCTAGAACCAAACATAGGAGAATTGAGTTTCCAATGAACAATTATTTCACCTCTTTAAAACCTGTAAGTTTTAGTGTTTCCTCATTTTTGTCCAAGGTAAAATTTATATCAGAATACAGCCCAGATCCTGTGCTTTCTGATGCACCAAGGTACTTTTCTGTTTATTTTTGTTTAATCATTTTAATAGGCCCATTTATCACACTACACACAGAGTATTGTGCATATGCTTAAAGTTGCATGTTTGTTATGCATATGATAAAAACATAGGCCCTTTTAGCTGCTGAAGCAATAGGCATTGCAGACACTGCAATGTTTTTCATGGTATACAATTTTAAAGAATGGTTTATAAATGACATCTTATAAATATGTCTGTTTGGTTATTCTTTTCATAGAATAAAATATACTCTTGACATAATCTTGAAAGATTATTTGTTTAAATCGTTAAATGTAATTTGTGTCTAGCTCAAATTTTAATCTATGTACATGTAGATTAATGAATATTGGAGAATAACTCTGATCACTTTATATACTTCTTAATATTTATCATTTTGCCTAAGAAATATGGCAAAAAATAGACCAAATGAATCAATAGAATATCACTTCAAGTGTCTGGATAATATGTGCAGCATCTGTAGTAACAGAGTCCTGACTCGTCTATAGAAAGACAAAAGGCAGGTGCCAAGACTTTGTGTCAATAGCAAAGATGAAATTTTCATTTCCTATGGAATAAATGTTACATCAGACACTGAAATACATCCTCAGAAAATCTGCACCCATTATTTTTTCAAGTTGAAAAATGCTAAAGTTCTCTGTGAAACTACAAAACTAGATAATGAAAAATATCTAGGTGTTAAAGAAAGAGCAAAAATTGTTTCAGACATGTGGCAGTGCCACAAGCGATTTGATTGTAAAGTGTGCAAACAATACGATTCTCAATCTGGCAAAGGACGTAAAAAAAAACAACATCAAAAGGGAAGACCAAGAAGTAAAACCTCTTGCCAATCAGCTCAACAAAACATTTTAAAGAAGCTTTTCGATCATGACACAAATATATCACACTTGGAAGTCCACATTGATCATACAAAAGTGCCAGTTGAACATGCAGAAACATACAAGTGTCCTATTTGTCAAGATCTATATTTATTAGCCACAGTAAAAACCAAGTGTGATCATTACTTCTGCTGTGAATGCTTATCAAACTATATCCACAGTGAAAAAAGTGACCCTGTTCTGTGTCCAGTATGTTCTGATTTTGTTTCAACTAGTGATGTTAAAAGTGCTGATGAAAGATTTCACAAGCAACTAACAAAGCTCCCTGTGAAGTGTGGAAAATGTGAAAAGACAATGTCTTATGACCTTATGTCCAATCATAACTGTGATATCAACTCTCCTCTAAGTATACAATCCACCAGTGAGTCAGTTAATGTTATAATTGAAACTCCAGGTCATGAGCAGGCACATAGTACTCCAAAACCCAATAAATCTCATGTTGAAATGCAAATTCAAATATCACCGATTTTTGGAACTTTCACTCTAGAAGAATCACCTGATAATACATTCAATAAAACAGTTTCTGGATCAATCACCTCACCATTTAACAAGGATGAGGAAAGGTTACATACACATTTAACAAAACGAAAACTGAACTTTGCTAAAGAAAATATCATAGCTTGCAATACTGGTGGTTGAAAAGAATAGTGAAACCAAGAAAGGAAAGTGCCAATGTTTCATCTCCATTAAAAAGAAGAAGAGCACGTCAAATTGCCTCATATTGTGTTGCTGTAGCAGGAAAAAGTAAGGATTCACACAGTGCCCAACAGTCATCTGAGCTTAAAGTGCTTTCGAAAAACTCTAAACTTAAAATATGTTCCAATGCTGGGGTAAAACAAAAATCTTTCCTGTCCAAGAGAGTTGCTTATCTATGAAAACTTCTCTCGGTTTGTCATGGAATCATCACAGGCAACAGAAACGCTATCTGACAAGAATACTTGGAGTACATTGTGAAAGTGAGAAAAAGGAAAGACTTGAAAGATCAAAGATTCTGGCAAATTATTTAGAAACAAAGCAAATAACAGTTATTGAACGAAATGACAAAAGTCATGATAGTAAAGGAGGATTAACAGAAACATCTGCACCAGTAGTCCATGTGAAGAACCTCCAAAAGTTTGTGAAGGACTTACTTGATGGCTACAAGCAAAATGGTAAGCTTCTATGGAGAGATGGAATGCCAAAGGATGATATATGGGTAAAAATAGGTGGAGATCATGGAGGCAATTCTTTTAAATTGTGCCTCCAAGTGTGCAATTTAGACAAGCCAAATTCGAAGGAGAACAAAATAGTATATGCCTGTATGTCTGCCAAAGATATTTATGAAAATATGAGCAAGATATGCTCCATTCATGAGAGCCAAATAAACCAGCTTAAAGAGGAGTATTGGGAAAACAAAAAGATAAGGTTGTTTGTTTATGGAGATTATGCCTTTCTGGCTAGTCTATATGGTCTCTCAGGTGCAAGAGGCAAACATTTTTGTCTCTGGTGCAATATTCGCTATGGTGATCTACAAATTCCACTTGATTGTCAAGGTTTGATCAGGGCTAGAAACTTGGAAGAATGATGAAAGACTATGAAAACTTCAAAAAGGATGGCAAACAAAATCTGTCACTTGCCTCCAGTTTCAACAATGTGATACATAGGCCTATGTGGGATGTCAAAGTAAAACATGTTTGCCCTCCATACCTTCATATGCTGCTGGGGATTGTGAAAAAACACCATGACCTTCTGGAAAATGACTCATTATTTCACCAGTACATTAACGGGTTGAGGGAAAAGAGGAAATTGCTGAATTCACTTGGCTTTCTCAGGGATGAAAGAGACGAAGAAAACAGCAACTTGACTGAGAAGAGGCTAAGAAACTGCAAACCCACATAGATTCAATAGAATTGAAACTTGTAAAATGTAAACCATCACTACAAGTCCAGTCTGGTCCTGTTGTATCAGCTGTGCAGATTACACTAAAGCATCACAATATTGTCCAACAGGCTTATCATTCCAAGTTATTTGTAGGGAATCACTGCTCAAAGTATTTAAAGTCAAATATCCAGGATGACATATGGTGTACCATTCTAGAAAAGTTTGTTAGCTGAGTGGAAAGCCTGACATAAATGATAGGGCAAAACAAACTCATCTAAATTTTTGAAACTTAACCAATATTTCTCTGACATTCACACTAAAGTTGGACACATGGATAAAATATCACAAGATATGCTTCCAGATATCAAAATTGCCATTGAAAATTACTTGAAATATTACAGACAGTACTTTCCAAATTTACTCATCCCTAAGCATCATTTTCTGGAAGATCATATCCTAGACTGGATTAGTAAATGGGGTTTTGGAATGGGTCTCCATGGAGAACAAGGAGGAGAGTCCATCCATAGAGAGTTCAACAGGATTCAGCGAAATATGTGTCATGTCACAAATACTACACAGAGATTGCTATTCATAATGAGAGAGCACCACACACTCACTAATCCTTCAATACAAAGCCTAATTATTAAACCAAGAAGTAAAGCAACACTGTTAAAAATTAAAACCTGGTGGCACCATTCAAACTGTGATATTTCATTGAGACAGTAATTATTTCTTCTGTACATAAACTGATTATTTAAAACTATTTATTTTGTATATAATGTGCCTAATTAGTAACTTATCAGAGCAGGGACTGTATTTATGTATGTATTTACCATGTGGATAGTTTAGCTGTAATTGGATATAACAGGAAGTTTAACAAGGTGAAATAGGTAACTTTTTTCATTTTTCAATGATACTTATTGAATACACTTATAGTCCTATCTATGTTTTATGCAATCTTTCTCTTTGTTTTAGCATTTAATTTCCTATTATACAACAAATATGCGGCTTTTTTTCAGGGAATTGTGTCTTTATATAAAAATAAACAACAATGAATTTGATACCATTGAACTGCCCTGACATTCTGGAAAAAGTACATATAACATATATGCTTATCAAAAATGAGCAACATAAATTAATCATTGATTAAAAGTTTATGATATTTTCCAGAAACTCTGATTATTTCACAACACATTTTGTTCTGTTTACATATGCACATGGAATGGAATGTGTAATATTTCAGCTTGGTTTTTAAAAGGAATTACTAGAATATGTATACTAATGCATTAAACAAAGATAGTGCTTTTAATACATATAATTTGTTTTTTCATGTGCACTGAAAAAGTTTTATAAAAAACAAAAACAAAATAAAGAACCTTTTTTTCACAGACATTTTTCCCGCATAAAATCATACAAGTGAGAGTACAAGCTGTGCTCTGTTTACACCACCAATAATACACACAAGTCTTCTCTGATTGTGTGTGTGTGTTTATGTGTACCATTTTAAACTAAAGTTACAGCAGAAAAAACCACTGTGACGGGACTGATTAATTTAAATGGATGGTATCCTTTTGGTATCCAGATATTTTTCCTTAGAAACATTGTACACTCGAAATCATTCAGTTGATAAGGTTTCAAGTTTTGATCAAGAATACTCAATCTTATAATCCACACCTAAGATTTGTTTGTTTCTACAAAATAGGGGAGCGTATATTGAGCCTCTTTCCCATCCACTTGCTGTAACACCGGGTGCTAACTTCCCTTTAAAAAGCTTTCTTTGCAAAAGTCTGCTAATAAGTAAAAAGTAGATTTCTTTGGGGACTTTACTTTAATATCCATCAAGGCTACTTCCCACTTTCTTTCTAAAACCAAACTTTCTGGCAAATCCAAGATAAAATCATTCGGTCTGTTGAAAGGGTAAACCTCTAAAGATATGTTTAATAAACTTTTCAAATCTTCATCAGCCACCCAAGAATCAAATTTTTGGGTAATGCAACCAGCTAACAAATGTTCTTTACAACCTTTAGTTTTACAGAGTTTTAGCACTTTGCTAATTTTTTACCTTTTTATAAGATCATACAAACTCTCCTAAATCCTCTATATTTCTCGTCATTGTAATGAGCAAGGTATCTGTAAATCATTTTTTCAGGGTTTTAATTACCCTTTCCACAAAAATGGCACTTTTTAGGTTTGCTACCATTTTGAAAAATATCTTCTATGACAGCTTTGACCTCTTTACCCGTTTTGGTCTTGAAAGGTCTAACAAAAAGGTATTTTGAGAAAATGTTGATGGCTGCTAACAGGAACTTTTCTTTTTTGCCAAAGACCCTACATCCATTAAATCCATATTTCGACCAACACTCTACTATGCTTTTTGGGTTCACATGTCTGACGATGTAAACTGTATGCATCCTTACTTTTAAGCCACTTCACTATGTCTCTATATCTCACATCAAAATTACCCTCTTGTTTTAAGTAGCGATATAAGCTTTGTGTTTCCCCAAAACTAGCCGGATTGCCCGGATCGAAGTAATTCTTCTCCAGAAACTGGTTCCACATGCTCATCCCTTTTTAATATCTGTAAATAATGTTCGTAATATGTTGAACCAAAAACACTTTCTCATAGAATCAAGCAAGGCAGCTACTACCACTACCAAATACACCGCTATTCGAAAAAAATAACCGATCTTCATTTTGGTAGATTTTTTAATCCCTGACCCACTCATAGGTTTTGCCAAGTACCGATCGTCTTTTTTTTCTCATCTGGGAAAAGGTGTTTTTCTATGACTATGCTTTTAGGGATATTGACCTCGCTTAGGATTTCTAAAAAGACTATAACATACAAGGTCTTTAATGTGACTGCCCTCTAGGCACTTATCCTCATAAACTCAATGTAACTCTATGTAACTCAAGAATTCACTTTTTACTTTAAAGATTTAGACATGACCAATAGGATCAAATCTTTCCCCGAACCTTTATTTTCCGGTTTCTCTATTCCCGCATCATAAGGGATCAGCATCATTTTATGTACGGTTTTTACAATCGCTTTAATACGGGGGCTGCTGTACTTGGAACCAATTTAATAGCTTTAGTCCTCCTTTTTGCGTCGCTTTTACTTCCTTTACGGGCAAACTCCCTCCGAATATTCTTGTATTTTTTCAAAGCTTTTTTGGTTTCTTCTGTTATTGGCAAATTTCCAATAGTAAGTTAAACACTATCTCCTTCAGAAGTAAAATTTGTCCTCTGTCCACTATCTTCAAAAATGACAATAGCTGTTTATCAGTTTCCTCCAATAAATAGAGTAACAGACTCTTGCTCTTTGTGTCCATGATATGCTCTTTGAGTCCCTTTTATAGTTTATCGGTACATAGACCAAAGGATCTTCTCCTGGAAATTTATTGGTTCTCAACCTGTAACCTGGAATCGATCACCAAATAACCGTATTTACATGTGGCATCCATGTACCCCTCAAGTAGCACTTTATCATTGCCCGGAAATATTTGTTTTTCCAAAGTGGATATCTGTTGCCCATCCCTTATTTTGGTTGGACTGGATACACAAGCTGTGGATGCCGGTTTGAAAGGTAAGGGTACAGTTTCCTTTCCAAACTGCTTATTGTGAAACCTCTGAATATGTCTCTTATAATTATAGCCTTTAGAAAAGCTTTTATCGCATACACTAAAAGTTCTCATGCTGGTCATTTTTTATGGATAAACTTTTTTTGTTTTAATAAAATTCCCTTGGCTACGAGGGTTTTTTTTTAAATTTTGCATCCAGAGCAATAACAAAGAATGAGAGACAAAATAACCTACTTTGTTTTACTGATAAAATATACATAATAAAATGTAATGATAATGTCTGGCATTCAATAATACAAAAGTATAAGAATACGTTATTAGTGATAAAAATAGAAAATTATGTACAAACCAAATACATATCTAACCTTACAAAACAAAAAATGAACCAAAAATTAATGATCTACATAGTCGTACGGTACAGTGTCCAGATTGTTCATGATCCTCCTCTTATCTTTCTGTTGCACCTTCTTGTAGACTCTTTCTTTCTTGGCATCCCTACAGATTTGGCTGGCAAGGATTCTCTAGTTTGGTTCCCATTGTAGCACCTTGAAAATCCCAAAGAAATACCTCCGAACACATGGTTCGGAAGTTGATTTTCTTTGCGTTTTCGTGATTGAGGGTAAAACTCTTTACTTTACACTGCATGTCTCCATTGCTCAAAAGGTAAACATAATTTTGGGACCCACTGAGACAAAAAACGACACAACACGACCACAGAATATGTATTGAAATATAGGGCATACTTCCAGTCCACCTGGACCAAGTCCTCACTGAGAATATGCCAGTCAATGATTTCTTTGTCCATACTACTGAGAATCCACAGGAATTCAGCAGCTTTGGGGACTATCTGACTCTCTCTTTGGTTTTCTCTCTGACCTAATTTCCCCCAAAAGCTGAAATATATAAAAAGAATAGATTAAATATTGAGTTACTATGGTTAAAAAAATAAGCGTACACAAATATCAATGACAATTTAAAAAAAACAACCTGTTTAAGCATAATTTGGCCAAGGATCGCAAACCAGGATTCTTCTTTACATTGTCTCAGTCCAAGGAGATTCCTTCTCTGGTTTCGTAGGATGGCAGGTAGGTATCTTTATCCTCCATTTTCCACCCTTTTTCATTTTTGCGCAGGTTCTACACATTGGAAAGAGCAAATTTCCATGACATCTCATTGGGAGTACCGGATGGTACAAATGTCTGGGAGGCAGAATCTTTACTTTGCGAACCCAAAGTACTGTCGTATATCGGCAAAGTCAAAGATTGTGATGATCGGATGACCCACTGGGTAGCGATCATATTTGTTGACATTGGGTACAGAGATGTAAAGTCTACATACTTTATTTTTTCTCCCAATTTGGCATTCCGATACAATTTCATAACATTCGTGCAGCCTCCGAAAAAGGCATCCCTTGGGTCTAAGCATTTTTCTACGTCTGAAGCATTGATGAATGCAAAGAGCTCAGGATCGTTTTTCAATTCGCATCTGAATTCATGGTCCCATTTCATCACCACCTTAATTCCTGCATATTCCAGGAGCCTCACCTTTTCAACCATTAGTATGTTTATTGTTGGGATCCATAGATTCCCTGTCTTGACAAAGACAGCCGTGGGGAATGCAGGAATTGTATTCCAGACAGCCGTTATCGCCAGTTACCAGATCTATGTAGAAGCCGTCCAGTTTATAGTATCTGCCACAGGGGGCGGGAAATCTGACCTCACCCTTGTTCAAGGCATGTCTGATCTAGATACCTCTCTTTGCTCCTTTTGCTGTAATGGTCGCGTGCCACGTAACCTCCTGCAAAAATCATGGTGAGAGGGGAGCTCAGGAAATTTGATTCTGCCATGTCCACGGGTTGGCCTTGCTGGAAAAAGCTCCTTCCCTTTTTAACGGCCTCAGTTTTTTCTACTGGTCTTCTGAGTCAGGCCGCCTCTTCTTTTGCAACGACAGTCGCTATTTTGTGTTTTTCCGTTAGAAATTTCCTTCTAAAGACATTCATTCATACTGAGGCAATTGTGAGGTATGCTAAGGAATCCACTCCGTTTTCTATGCCATGTTTGACAGAATTTCATGCAGGCCTCTTAGTAGCTGGACGTCGTTCCTGTAGTACAAGATAATCTGTTTTTGAAAGTCAAAATCGTCAGTTCTAGACTGGTACCACTGCAAAAAGTTTTACAGTAGACATGGAATTGATTCCGTAATCTGCAAAGGACGGGACCCTTGTAGTTCCAGTTTTTGGTTTTGTTGAAAAAAATGCAGCCTTTAGCCTTGGGTAGAACGGCCGACCGCATAGGGAGGAAGATTCCAATACCCTGATGTCCTATCCTTTTTCCAAATGCATCATCATTATCTTGGATCTGTTGTACACTAACTTGGAAACCGATTGATTTTGTACTAGATACAACAAGAAATAGTTATCGTAGCTCTTGCCATTATGAGCTATGGCTCTATAACAGCCACTCTCCTAAAAGCTTCTGGGTGTCGGGACATGAAAAGACTCCCTTTTAGCGCAGCCATCACAGGGTTGTCTGGAATAATCTCCCGATTTTATATCCTTATGGTTGCAGAGCTTGCATCTAGTACCGCAGGAATGGAACCTGGAATCCAGACTGCATGGTTGTTCAACACAGACTCAACATATTGTCTGAGCTACTGGTATGTGGATGCCACCTTCTTGGATGCACTCGAAATCTCAGAACACATACTTGCAAGGTGTCTCTTTCAATTCAAATATTCTCAGGTAGCACAAATGCTCTTCCATGTAGTACTTGTTGCAAGACCTACATTTGAAAACCCAACATCGGTGTTCTTCTTTGCTCCTTTTGGTCAGTTGCAAGATGGTTTGATACGTTAGACACTTGTAATAGTTCTCACAGGGGTGGGAATCTTCTTTTTACCAAGATTTTTTTACTTTTGGTAGTGTTTGAAGTAGTCCATAGAGCTGCATTCCATGTGGCATTTGTCTCAGACGGTATTTTTGCCTCTCAGACACTTATTCCTTTTACAGGTCCGACAAAATTCTTCACACATGTGTTTGTCCCTAGTATTGAATACTTTTAGACACTGGTGGCAGAAGTAACTCCTTGCCAAAAAACTAGGGACTTTGGTGATGGCGTCAAACTGGCCTTCGGTTTCGCTATGCTTAGTATAGAATAGGTATACTCTCTTTGCCCTGCGCAGTCTCTCCTGGTTGGGGTACATGATTCTTTGATTGTGATGAGCAGCAAAGATGTACATGTCTACATCCAAAGTATCTTCGAATTTCGAAATTACCGCAAAAGAGCAGGGGTGATCCATAGGAACTCCGGCTATTTGGTGGTGATGCAGGCCCTCTAAAGCATCCTTGAAGGAATAATTCCACCATAGCTGCTCAACTGCTTCTGGCCCTTGGTCAGGCTTGGTTGGTTCATCTGGCTCCAGCTCATCGAAGAGAGACTGGTCCCACCATTCCATTTGGCTATTGGGCAGGTTATCTGGTAGTGACCAGGAGTCCCAGCAAATACCTAGCAAATAGAAAAAAACTTCCATCTTGTCCGATCTGAGAACCACCAGTCTGTCCCGCACTATCAGATCTTGGTGAATCCCTTTCTGCCCTTTCTAAAAGCTTCCCAAAATCTTGGAATTAATTTTGATTACTTTTATAATCCGAAGTGGTTTGGTAGAAGACAAGTTCTTTGGAAAGCACATTTGTAAACAAAGATATGGACGATGGCCATTGTGGCAGTGGGGAGAATTGCCTAGTTAATTTAAAAAAGAAGTTTTAAGTACCAGTCCATGATTCTATGGTAGATTTGCTAGTAAAAAATAATGGCCAGGAAGTTTGTAAACAAAACAATGGCCATCCCCATTTTATTTTAAAAAGACATATTTTGGTACAGTAGATTCACTAATAGAAGATACTGGCCAGCAAGTCTGTAAACAAAACAAACCGTTCCCATTTTATTTTAAAAAGAAATATTTATATAAATTATTGCGAATGGCAATGTTTTTATGTTACAGTGCATAGAAATGGGCATAATTTTGAATGGCTATACAACTAATATCTAGTTCTAAAAGTCAGTTATGAATGATAGAATAAAAAATTACTTTTAAAAAATGCTATATATTGACACTCACAATTAGATCTGTTCATATTTTATGTACATCTGTCTAGTGTATTCCACCACTGGATACCGAACTAATATATATTTATTAAGTTATAAGGAATAAATTCTATTCAGTTACTACCCTATTTTCAGTTATTGCTTAGAATATAAATATATCTAATTTTTCTGGAAAATTATGGTAATATATGTAAATTGAAAAAAATAATAATGCCAATGATTTTCAATAGAAATTATGCATAATGTTTTTAGAATTGAGTTATTAGAAGAGTGCATTGTGGTATATATATAACGTATGTATATTAGTGCATTACATCTTAAGACTGAGGTGTAACTGATGTGCACGTTTTGATTTTATTTGGCTGAAATATATGACTGCATTATGGATTCATTTGAGTAATTTTATTGGTTATTTTTCATTATGTGTCCATTTAGGGTTTTGGGTACATTATACTAAATTTTGAAAATTATAAAATCTAAATTTTGAAAATTATAAATGCGCATTATAATATTGGTAATGTATTAACATGTTATTACTTCTTTAATAAAATTTAATGATAAATACCTGGAACAATGCAATTAGTTATCCCCAAAAAGTAGGCCAACGAGTAGTGTATCAAATATGCTTTTACAGGTTTTGCAGAGCTAAATCCTTGATGCAAATTTGACAAAATTGTCTGGATTAATATTCTGAATTTGAAATTCCTGCTTTAGAATTGTATATTTATATTCACCAAGCAAAATGCGCAATTTATAGCATCACCAATAGGATTTCAGGATAACAACAGTACATTTATTTTAAATTAGATAGTAGCAAAAAACATTTGTGTTTTTTTTGCAGTAACAAATATTACAATTACTAATTCAGAAATAGAAGTGAATCAAGCATATTAATATTAGCATACTAACAGTTGCTCGTTCATCATTAGGAGTTAATCGAGCGTATACATATTGAGTGGTTAAATGTGTTTCTGGTGAGAGAAACAATTACGGTAAAGCCATTGGATTTTCATTCTCAGCAAATGCCATCTCAATTATGAGTTAATTAGGCATATAGTTTTCCACCAGGAAAAGCATAGAATCAGTGCCTCACTGCTCAATCCTTTCTTTTGATTCCTTACAGGTTATGCTATTGGGTGTATTAGTAATGGTTTAAATAATAGAGTTGTATTACAGTATGCTTTCCCTTTTCTGATGGCTTATGGGTATAAATAGTGGTGCAAACTTGGTGCTGGGTTTAGATGGACAGATGGACACTCAAAAGACATCACCAGCAAAGGCTAAGTTTTCCTCAAAGGAAATTAAGGATGAGTAAGTTTTCTTAGGGAATATATTAGATGGGCAAAAGTTGATTTACACAATTTTTACTTGCCAAATATGTGAGATACAATTGGGGTTATTTCTTTTTTCCAGATTTGCAGAGCTTCTCACCAAGGGGTGGAGGGGCCTCGACTCAAAAGTGTGAAATTTTGGCCAAGATATTGGAGGCTTTCCTCAAAGCAAATAGGCTGATAGATGAGCCTATGAAAAGGGTGCTGTTTGCAAGTATTTTTTTATCTATTGTGGTACATAGATTAGGTTAAAGAAGGGATAGTAAATGTGATTATTGAAATATATGTAGAGAAATTTTTTTAAGAAGTAAACTTTCTTTTGTTTTATATTTTCAAATGGAGGACAGCATAGCCTGGGACGGGTCCGAGTCCGAGGTTGTGTAAAAATGGGCTGAGGGGTCAGTTTGGTTTGGTTTTAAAATTGGGGAAAATCATTTTTTGATTCTAAATTATGGAAGCCATAACAGTATACCTCCATTGTGGTGGCTTCTGGAAATTTCCACTCTGTGGAAAGCTAATATCTATTTTATGTTCATAATCTCAATGCTGCCAAATGAATCGCGAACCCAGATTCCATAAATTTTCCTTTCCATCCTACAGATAAAAATAGTAAGTTAAAGAGTTGAGTGTAGATATTCATGATATTCTTTATTGCCTTCTAATGGCATAATAAAGTTATAAAAAAATAGAGGAGTTTAAACAATATATCCCTATGAGAATATTATCCATAGAAGATTAAATTTTGGTGAAAATTACTACCATTAAAGGTGAGACAGAATGTTAGTAGTATTTAATGTGCTGAAATTGTTGTATTTGGAACCAATTGATTGGAAATAATGAGTTTTCTATAACCCCCATTGTCTTTTATTGTAATTGACCCTTTTTTGAAGGCATTGCTGATCACTGGAGTGTGAAAAATTATAAATAATTTTAGGAACCTATAGAGAACCTGAACCTATTTATCTTGCACAGAAATCTCGTGAGAACCAAAATATCTATTTATGTTAATTGACTCTTTGATGTCATTCATGTAATAACTGTGGCATCAAAATATTTAAATAATTCCAGAATTTATGTTTTTCTCACACCTTTTTGTTGATAATTAAAATAATGTATATCTAAATAATTTTAGGAAATTTTCCCAGGTCTTGAAAATAATAAGATCCTTTGAAGTGAATAATAAAAACCTCGATGTTATAGGAGGTTAATACAGCATATAACTGCTCTATTTTCATTTAGGATATAATTGTGGATTTAAAGTAAATCAACCAGTAAAAGAAATGATATTTAAAGGGTGGATTTTTACAATGAATTTCATTAGAAATAGAAAAATTTATTGTTAAAATCATGCCCGAGTCAAGTGTAACTTTGTGGGACATATATTTACAAGTGAAAAGAATGAAATTGAATAATCCTGCAATTTTTTTAAATATGGCTCTGTCTCATTTTCTTCATCATTGTCTATTATCTATGCAGCAATTAGAGTCTATAAAAACAAGATAATTAATTCACTGGAAGAATGGAAAAGAAGGATTAAAAGAGCCAGGGAACGATTTATGAAACATTTTGATGAATGCAACTCCTGTGAAGATATCAATGAAAATGCATCATAACATTCATGCAGAAGAATTTTTATTATAAATGCTCAGACTGTTCTTTCATTTCAATAGTAAACTGAAATGAAGGGAAAAGGTCAAAATATGGAATTTCAATGCAAGAAATGTCTCTGTAATTTATTAAATTTTGAAAACCTAGAACATCATAGACACTTGCGGAATTAAAAATGTTTGTGATAGATGTAAAGTTCAATGTGTAAACTCTAATCTAAACTAAAAAAAAATGGATTAAAGGAATATAGATGCAGAAAATGTAAAAATCAAATGTTTAATGAAGAAAATCTTATCAATCATACAAAAACATGTGGATATTATGTGGATGTGAAATCACATAAGTGTAAACTTTGTGAAAAAACTTTTACAGCAGCCAAGGACTCTCTTCTCATTTAATTAAATGTGGAAAATTTATTTGTTATGAATGTTCAGTGCCATTTTATCATCAAATGCTTTGAACAATCATATTAACTTATTTCATAGACTAAATCTTAAAAATTAACAATATAAATGTTCAATTTGTAAACATTTATGTGGATCTAGAAGAGATTTATATCGACATCGAATGAATCAACATGGAGGAAATGATAATCAAGATATGATTCCTAATTATATTATTCATCATGAAAATGAAGAACTTAAACAGGAATATATTACAAATAGAGATCATATCCTAGCAGATGACGATAAAACTGATGACATTAAGAAGACATATAATTTTGAATCAAATAATCTATGTGGAGGTTATAGGGAAATCAGAGGTCATATTTTACAGATTTGCAATAGACAAAATAATGCCTTTCGCATTAACCTCGCCTTTGGAATGATACTCTTTAATACTGAGACAGGGGAATACGTTATTTTATTCCACCTTTTAATAGTAAAATTTTGGAATATCCATTTATTATCTCTAATCAAAATGGAATAAGATTTTTCATGTATAAAATTACTGGAATTGATATTATACAACAAGCCAGAGCAAATAGACCTTCAACAGCATGGACCCTTGTGTTTATAACCAATGTACAGTATATAGTATTCTCTACAGACTTTCCACTTGGATGCGTATCAGATCTACCAAAGTATTTGAAAAGAAATAAATAAAGACTTTGTTCATTAACAGAAAAAATGGAATGCCATATTCAGATAATATGTGTTTCTTTAGATGTTTAAAATTTCATAAAAAACGTTAAAAAGAAATTGAAATCATATTTTACAGACTGGTGTGAATATAGAACTAAGAAGTTATAACTTAAAATGGATAATGTTTTTCAAGGAATAAAACTCACTGATATTGACAATTTAGAACAATGTTTTAATGTTAAGATAATGATATATTCATTAAAACCTAATGGAATAGTTAAAATGATCTATATAATTCATTGTCTTCTTTTTCAGATAAAATGTATTTGAACCTTCATGAAAATCATCTGAGTTATATTACAAAATTTAAAAGTTTCGCAAAGAAATTTCAATGTGATAAATGTGAAAAATTATTTAAACGAGAATGGAGTTTAAAAAGACCTTATAGTAATTGTTTTCATAGGAGAAATTATTCATTTTCAGAAGGTTTTCATAAAACACTTGCAACAATATTTGAAAAGATAAGATTATTGAATTTTCATGTTGATAAAAATTTTTTTTTTTATTAAAAAAATTGTAGTTTGGGATATGGAAGCAATATTAATGAAAAACATGATAAATCATCAGATAAGCTTCAATGGGTATCTAAACATAAACTAATAAGCGTTAGTATTGCCTCAAATGTATTGGGTTATGAAGCTCTCTATTGTTTAGTTAATGAAAATTCTGAAAATTTAATATCTCAAATGATGGAATATATCAATGAAATAAGTCGAGTCAATCAAGATAGAATGGAGGAAACATATCACCATATAATCGATCAATTGAACGAACTGATTGAATATTATTCAAATAATGAATCACAGCAACTCTCAGAGAAATCGCATAAAAGTAAAATAATGTCACATTTTCGAAATTCTATTCTTTCTATCAAGTAGCAACTTCAACAATATATGGGGCAGATTCTGGTTATAGGATTTAATTCCGGGAAATACGATTTAAATTTAATCAAGAAGGAAATAATAGCATATCTTTTCCGATCATATAATCAAAATGAAATTTATACCATTAAGAAAGAGAATACGTATTTATCAATATCAACACCAACTATGAGAATATTGGATATTTCTAATTACCTTGCACCTGGTTGTTCTTATGCTCAATTTTGAAAAGCATATGGTTGTGATGTTCCCAAAGGAATATTCCCATATGAATGGTTTGATTCTGAAGAAAAAATGGCATATCCTTCTTTACCATCAGCTGAAGATTTTTATTTCACTCTAAAAAATGAAAATCCAATAAACTCAGAAGAAGATTATCAGCAACTAATTAATATTTGGAATAATGAGGGTATGCAAACTTTTAAAGATTATCTTATCTATTACAACAACCTAGATACAGGTCCCTGTTGTGTAGCTTCAGAAAATTTTTGTGAAAATGTAGATATTTTTAAAGATTATATAACTCTTCTGGGGGTAGCTATGAAAATGATATATCAATCATCAGATAGTAAATTTGATCTGTTTAATAAAGATAATGCAGACCTATACTATACATTTAAACAAAATATTGTAGGAGGACCAAGTATTATATTTTCAAGATTCCATGAAAAAGATGTAACAAAAATAAACAATCAGACAAATTTTGTAAAGCGATAGTAGGCTATGACTGCAATGGTTTATATTCATACGCTATTAATCAACATATGCCAACTGGAGTTTACGTCAGACGTAAATTTTCAAATAATTTTAGACCTGAGGTTAGTGAAAAATATATAGACTCTTATGTCTGGATGGACTACATTATGGAGAGGGAACAAATATTTATTCAACATAAACTAAATAACCAACATGAGGTAAGATATGTAAATTATTTAGTGGATGGTTATTGTATTACTACCAAAACAGTTTATGAATTTAATGGTTGTTATTATCATCATTGTCCTTATAATTGCTTTATAGTCCAAAATAGCAAAAGTAAAAAATGGATAGATAAAATAAGGTTAACTCGAGAAAAAGATAAACAGAAAAGAAAATTTCTTACTGAGCAAGGATATAGAGTAATTACCATTCAACAATGCGAGTTTATTTAAAAAGTTAAATCTAAATGCATGAAATTTTATGCTAACTACCTCCCATCCTATTATCAAAGGAATAAGAGTTCTTTAACTACCGAGAAAATTATTGAAGACATTAAAAATGGAAAGTTATTTGGAGCTGTTGAAATGGATATGAATGTTATTTCAAATAAATCTTCAGAATTTGATGAATTCCCACCATTTTTTGCTACCTGTGATGTTTTTCCAATGAATTCAATTGGTGAGCATATGCTTGATTTTTGTAAAAATAATGATATCACATTTGAAATTAGAAGATTACTTATAAGCGGAAAACAGGTTAAGAAAATGTTGTTAGCTACTCCTTTATTACAATGGTACCTGTCTCATTATTGCGAGATTTCTAAAATATATCAGATAATTGAATTTCAACCCAAATCTTCTTTCACATCATTCATAGATACGGTAACTAAATTCCAAATTTTAGGCGATAAACATCCGGATAAAGCAATTGTGTGGGACACTTACAAATTATTAAGCAACTCAAGTTACGATTCTATTTTAATTAATAAATCAAAGCATTGTAACATTAATTACATGACAAACAGAAATAAGATAATGATTAAGGTGAATTCAGTGAATGGAAGAAACAATATTTTAAAGAAATTTTTCATTCTTGTAAAGCATTAGACAAAAGAAAAACAGGACTTTTTAAGCTTGAATTTTTGGGGGAAAAAATGATTTTTTTATGTTCAAAGTTATATATAATAGAAGATGAAAATGGAAAACAAAAAATATTATGTAAAGGTGTGTCAAAGAAAGGGTTAAAAGATCCAATGAAAAATTTTGAGGAGACATTATATAATAAGACTGTTAAACTTGCTACAAACATAGGTTTTAGATTAAAAAATAACTCCATTTAAACATATTCACAAGATAAAGTCGGTTTTAATTACTTTTATTGTAAAAGGGAGGTACTTTCAGATGCTATTTCCACAATCCCGTTAAATCTTACTTTATCTCCTTGGAATGAAGAAATTGAATTAGTGGAACAGGTACAACACCCCCTTTCCAATTTATTCCCAATTAAAATAATACATGAAGGAATATCATTTAACTCCTCTGAACATCTTTTTTATTATCAATTAGCAAAACAATATAACAGAGCAGAAATTTCTGATAAAATTTTATCATTTCCAGATCCTGTTGATGTTCATTTTTTGTTTTCTGATGATGATGTTTTTGATATAAATTTTGATCATAAATTACAAGAAAGGTTAATGAGATATTCTATTTTAATAAAATTTAATCAGTCATCCTATTTTCGACAAGTGTTAAAAGAGTTTTTTGACAAAGTTATATATTATAAACAACTTAACGTCAACAAAACAGAATCTAATTTTTGAGGAGTTTTAAATCCATCCAATTTTATTTCTGTGCTTCCATCCAAAACTATTGCAGGAAACAACGTTATTGGGAAAATATTAATGGAACTTTCAGGTCTTTTAAATGGTTAAAAGAATACAATGAATTTAAAGATATTGAATTTATTTTAAAACTGTAACATTTCTTTTCATGTACAACACATAGTTATTTCCTTTACAAAGCTACTATTGCTTTAATCGTCATAACTATCACATCTCACAAACAGAATTTCGGACCGCAAGGTAGTCCCCTCTTAGTGCTAAAATTTCAACGGCAGAGATTTTAGAAAACAAAAATTTCGCACGTAAAAGTAGGACCCAGTCAAATGGTATTAGAGTAAAGCAATGGTAGATTTGTAAGCTCCTCTACATGAGGAAGTTATTAGTAAAAAACCTCTGTACAATTAGTTCATTGGATTTTAAATTAGAGTTAAATTTATTTACAATATCCTGAAGTGATAAACCTCTGCATGAGTAGTAACTATAAAATAAACAAAACTGTCCATAGGTCTCAGTAAAATAATCTTGTACACATTTGTGATTATACATGTAACCTTTGTTATGACTTAATAATAAATTATGAATTTCTTTTTGTGGTTTCTTTCCAAGGGAATCAAATATTTCAATCTGCTGGTTATCTTTTTGATGAATAACTATCCAATGACTTCCCCTTTCATATGATTTGCCTAAATTAATTATCAATATTGATGGACTTTTAAAATCTTCAGGGATCATATCTATAGGATAAACACCTGAATCTTCTTCTAATCAGTGGATCTTTCATCATATAGAAATTTAATTCATTAGAATCCATTTAATTTTTAAAAATATTATCTTTCATCAAAGGTATACTTTTCTATCGATTTTCACAATCTCAGGAAATTTTGAATAAACAATGATATTTATAGTTTCTTTGAGAGCTTCAGTGAATCTAACATTTAATCTTATATGGCCACAAGGTTATGAGGTCATAATATTTCCTGAAATGAAACTTTGAATATCAAAAAGGTATAAAGCATATCCTTAGGATATTCACTCTTCTCTATAATTATTCCATTATCTGTTTTATAATCACTATCCATTAAGCTTAAGTATGAGGTTACATAATCATCGTCATCATAATTCGGTTTAAATGGTCGATTGGGAACAGGTTGACCGTCTAGATTTATTTCTAAGTAATTTACTTTCATATTTTGAAAATTGAAAGGATTTTTTTATAATCTCCAGAATATGCAGCATTTGAAACCATCCCTATTATAATATTACTGGGTACTTTACCATAAAAAATATTATCTGTCATAAAAGTATAAGAACCTGAAGATACACTAAAACTTTTAATTTCACTTCTCCAGAATGGGTAAATTGCTGGACTTATTTGAATAGCTTCATTATGTGCTACTATAACATTAGGATTCAAAGAGACATGACAAACTTTCAATATTGCCTCTGTAATTATTGTTTTATATTTTTTATCACCCACACTCATTAATCTGAGTTCATTACTACTTTGAAAAAGCTTAATATTTATAGATACTCCATTTAAAATTGATCTAATTTGTTCAACACCAGAGTCTACATACAGACAACCTTCTAAACTTGCAGTCCCACCATCTTTTGTAGCTTGTGCTCTCGTTATAAAAGCAATATTTCCTCCCATATAAGATACTGACTCCATAGCGTCAGGTTGATCTTTGTAAAAATATGCAGCCTGACCTTGAGATAAGGTCATACCTGTTGGTGAACTCAATAACATATCTATCATTGCCTTATATGGATAATTTACTCCTATGTCAGGAGAGACTATTTTCTGATTCAGGGAAAGATCAATTTGTCGAAAAATTGAATGTAAAGTCAGATTGACAGGTCCAACCTGATCGCTATCAGAGGTTGGATTACCATTTAAATCTCTTTCACCTGCAATTGGTTCACCATTTTCATCAGTAATCCTATATTTAACATGTAATCTCGTTTTCAATAGATTAATATAATCAACAGATGTACCAGGGATGTTAAATTCGATAACACTACTGTCTGTTATAGTGGCGATGGGATTGAACTCTACCCAGTACTCTTTAGTTATAGATTTGTCAACCAGTGGAGGAACAAATATTGATAGTGAATTTTGAATCACATCCATATTCTATTATAAGATTTCAAAACTCCTGTTCCCTTTTCTTTAATTTGATTTTTAGGTTTTGTTGTTTGCTTCCTAGTTGTTGTTTTTTAACCTCTTTCTTTATAGGTTTCCTCTTTATTACTTCTTTTCTCTTTGAACTCTTCCCTCCTGACTGATGATAAGTTGCTTTGTTACTGTTATTTATAATTTTTTCTTGTTTAATTTCATTTTTGGCCTGATCCACTGCAGCCTGAGTGGGTGCAACTACAGTTACATCTATTTTTGGTTTGATATTATCAGCATTATCGCTACTTCCTATAATATGATAATCCGGTCTGTATCTAATCTTTCCCTCACAGTATTTTTTACAAAATGATAAATAATTATCCATTCTTCTTCCTCTTAAAATGTAATGTCATTTGAATCTCTCCAGTCAATGTTGTTAATAGCCTCAATGTTTTATCCTTTATATAGAAATTTATTCTGGTAAAAGTATTATTAGTTATTGGAATATAAAAATATGAGGAAAGATGTAGCTTTTTTCTGAAGTATGTGGATATATTATTCGTAGAATAGGTTGAACTGAATCCCTCACATAGCTATAATCACAAAGGTCTGCAAAAGTATAAAGCACCTCTAAGGAATTTTCTGTTAAATGAAAGTCGCACAAAGGAACTTCTCATTTACCTACTAAATTTAATCTCTCAGGCAATTCTACAATGAAGTTATAAGTTTTATTCTCAGGATGAAAAGAGAAAGAATCAGTGGAAGAAATAAATAAGAAGAAATCTTTTCCATTCATTTTATATATCCTGTAGGTCCTGCTCTGGAATCCAAGAGTTAAATTTATTTCCCCAACCTTTCCATTTAACTAAAACCTCTGTTATATTTTTTCTTTTACGTTTTTTAAGAATTTTTTCTACCATCATCCCCTATATAACTAATTTGCATCTCAGGTTCATAGAAGTATCCACTAATGATGTCATTATTGTAATCTTTTAACTGGTACATAGGAATATCTTGAATTTTCTTCCTACTCATTACTGTAAAAATTTCAGTACTCCATTTTTCAGAATATTCTCTATCAAAGGGTTTTTTAAGATAGCTAATCTTTACCTTGTCACCAATTTTGAATTTATAATATTTAATATTGGATTCAGCTGTATTGGTACTCTCATCATTTTCATATTGATTAGACCATAAAGTATGTCTGTTAGATTTTTTTGCCTCCATAGGTGACATTTAATTGATCTATGTTTAGATTTTTTTTTTTTGTTTATTTGGGGTTTTACGTCGCTTTCAACACTGTACAGGTCATATCACGACGGGTAGTTGGAAGGGCAGAGGAAACCAGTACATAAGGTTCGCTAGGGTTCTGTACTGTAAACTGCCGACCAACGGCAAGCAACTACCAGCTTTCCCACTTACGGCCATGACGGGGATCGAACCCCGGCCGCAGAGGTGGGAGGCGAGAGTGTTACCACTCTGCCACCGTGGCCCCCGATCTATGTTTAGAGTTATTATAACTAAATGTAATGTTTTGCAATTCATCCACCTATTTGAATGTCTCTTTACTTGACAAATATTTAGCTATTTTTAATTTAATCGTTTTTATTGCTCTTTCTGCATAATTAGCCTTAGTTTCATAAAAAGTATATATGTGATTGATCCCTTCCTTACTTAACAATTTCTTAACCTCTCAATTTACATATTCACTTCCTTGATCACTTAAGTTTTTAGGATTTTGTCCAGATTTTTAAAGAATTTTTTCAATAACTTGAACCATTTCAACTCCTGACAGGTTTTTCATAGGGTATGTATATAAAAATCTTGCAAAAATATCAATTAATACAGCAAAATAACCATATCCTTGATTAAATTCTTTATATTTAACCATATTTGCTGTATCAGTATCCCATTGGTAATTTTCAGTGAATGTGATAACCACTGGTCATTTGAATTTTCTTCTAACTGGATGATGAAGAGTATAAACTTCTTGTTTCCACAACCAATATTTAATTTCACCTCTAGTAATATCTTCTTTCGTATTTTTCTTTATAAATGAATGTAACTTTGCAACCCCACTAAAGGATGCAGGGTTTCTAGTGTCATAATATATTTCCTTTAAAAATTCATTTATATCATTAGAATTGTCCATTCTTTGATCCAAATTGGTTTTTATTCCCTTTCTGTCTTGAGGTTCTTTTTCTTTTATATCCTCTTCCAGTTTCTTATTTTTATGTTGATTTATTGTTTCTTTAGCATTCAATTGTCTTATTTGAATATTATTTGGTATGCCAGGAGGTGAATAATATGTTTTTTTATTTCATCTAGATCATTCTTTTTCTTTATCTCATCTTTTATATCAGTTTTTAAGGAGGAATTATCTGTCAAGGTCAGTGTAGGTTTTAAATCGGTATTTTGTACGGCATCAGATTTCAATTCTACTGCAGCCTTTTCTTCTGATATATCTGCTTTATTTTCCTTTTTTCCCCTCGTTGAATTGCTTAAAAGATTCATATTGTTCATGAGGTAATAACACAAATTTATTCATTCTAACAAAATTTGAATATACTTCTTTATTGTTACCAACAAATCACTGAAAAGTTTATAATTCCTTTCTAATATTTCTCATCTTTTATTTCTCTGATTAATAAATTTCTTCAAATTTTTTCTTTTTCTTTGCACTTATCGGAAGACGGAACACATTATATATCACCTCAGCAATTGCACTCAACCCTCCATCAGTAAAATGTCTGAATAATGCTCTATTTATTTTCTGATTATTTTCAAGCATTAGATTGATCATGTTTTTATTGCTCTTAAGATTCCTTGACATTTTAAAAAAAAATTTTATTTTATCCTATAGACTGATAAGACAATATTTACCTAATTTTAAAATTCAGGTCATTTATATACTACTGTGTATTCATTAGGAAATATATTGCTTCTTAACATAAAAGCATCTTGAGAATAAGGTGATAAATCTATCAAGAGGTAACCATATGGTTGAGCTGTTGAATCTTTATAAGCCTCAATTAATCTATTTCCTAAACCTAATTGTTTAGCTAAAATCTTCACTTGATTAGTATCTTGTGGATTTTTAAATAATATTATATAATGTGCATTCAATGAGATATCCCTCGCGTATTTACCTTGATGAAAAAAATTTTGTAAAATTAAAAAAACTCATATTTCTATGATGAGATTCTCTACTTAATACATTTGCAATAAAGGGGTTATTCAGAGCAGAAATTTGTAGGTCATCTATTATTAACAAATTATGATTTCCATCTGCAAATACCTCTATATCTTCCTCATTAGGAATACCTTTTTTAAAATAACTTTTTCATTGTCAAAACTTTTGAAAAGTTTCTGCCATACACTGTAAAAATATATTATTTTTTCAAATTTCTTGTTAAACATATGTGGCTCTCTCATAAATCTAAATAAAAAGGTCGATTTTCCTGAGGCTGTAGGTCCTGATATTATGATTGTAGAAGGTGAATTGAACTGTAAAGACGTCATTCTAGTGCTGAATAAGTTATATGTCTTGAGTGTAGATGTTAGCACTTGAACGCTCCAATGTAAACACATAAATGTCAACATAAATCACCTTAATTTATACATAAACCAGATAACACACAAATCTCACATCTCATGTTTCTCATTAACTTGTTATTTAAGCTCAGTCTTGCATTCAGTTCAGACGTTTAAAGGAACATTGTGTTTAACTTTTATTAGAGAAATCATGGCTAAAATTTTCAGAGCAATATTTATTTTATTTTTAATGTAATCGGTATCAATGGATAGCTGTAATCAAAGAATTTGTTATTGTCTTAATCATATGATATCATGTGTGAATGTTGCACTACATAGATTTATTTACCGCCCTGCAGTAACTGTCTTATATCTGGAAAGAGTTCATTTGATTGATATGAAATCAATCATTGAATCATTTCCATCATTGCAGTATCTTTCTCTGAAGGATATAAAATATTTTAATTGTAAATGGATGAATGACATCACTGAAGGGATAAACATTCGCACTAACATGTGTCAAACCATCACCACCACCACAGGTAAATAAACAATAAATTTATCTGATTTTTGAATATCTTCATTAAAATTTATCTCACTCGAGTGAAAAAAAACATAGGTAAAAATCTACATGGTTAAATTTTTTGTAGGAATGTCAACTCTGACTGATCAAAGGAAAACAATAACAGGGAAAAAACTATCTACCCTCAAGCTTACCACTGATATCTCGAAATCTGACTTCAGGACAAATGTATTATCTACCTCTAGATATCTTTCTACTTTGAGTGACTCTACCACTGATATAAATTATTTATCTACCGAGTCTACCACATTTATGCTGACAATGCCCAGTTGTTTGTTCAAATGTCACAAAAATGCAGTTTTGACTTTTGAAAAATTTAGCTTTTTTCTTTGGGAGCTTCAGGAATGTCTGTCCTCTAGTAAGTTAAAATTATATCCTGACAACAGTGAGTTCATTATTTTGGGGTTTCAGGTCCAAGTTAAGAAATTCATGTGTCGCTAAACTTCGAAATAAAAAAGAACTGTTTTTATTGTATTACACCAAGCACTATGTGTTGCACTGGCAGAATTGCATAAGAAAGCTTACTGTTCTACCACTTTTTTTGTTTAACTCCAGTACAGCTGTATTTGAGCATAGAATAAGGGGGTTATCATCTCGTTCCAAAAGGTAAGCTTGTAGTTTATAAAAGCACTATTTGAAATAAATTTTCCAGTTTTATTGTTTCACAAAAGCTTACTCTTTGGAACCCCATGCTGAATACAACTATATGACAGAGGGACTACAGCTACTGAGAACTTTTGAAGCATCGTGCATGAGTTTGTTTATTATTATATGTATATTCATTCTCTCTTTCATAAACTAATATACAATTCTGACCCTTTGGAGGCAGTGCCTGTTACATTGTATAGACAGAACGTCCCCGGGGCTTCTTTTCCACTTGTCAGGAAAAACAAAAGAAATGTTGAATTAGTAAGTAGAAACAGAATTATATGTATTTACCATACATAATTGAGATACAAGATGATATACTATTGTCATTAATGAACCCTGTGTCATGATAAGTGCTTGATTGCTTGCACTCGGTGAAAACTATCTCTTGAAAACATAAGACCTAACTAGCTTTTAAAGCACTTGTATAATTTAACTTTTATGTATTTAAAATATTATTCTTTGGGAGAAAATAGATAAGGAAAAAACCTTATCTGAAATATTAAAAAGGCGATATCCGCAAGAGCACTGTACTATACTTTGACAGAGGAAGTTATGGCATTTTTTATTTTTATTGGACTTGGTCTTGCAAAGGGGATGGAGACTTTTTGTGTGTCACTACACTTTGGAGTACTTTTGTTGCGTGCTGAAGTAGATACCAAAGCCCTGGGCTTTCTGTATTATTTCAAGATTTTATAATTTATGTTTGAAAGAATTTGAGTAGGAGAGCAGTTGCAAGGTTTCCACGTGCTTAAGTTTATAGCATCCAATCCTCAGGTTTTCTGGTATGGTGGTGAGGATATATACCAGTTTTGGCTGAAGGCCTTTTCTGCATCCCTTCTCAGAAGAGTCAGGTTAGCCACAAGTGGGAAGTCTGTTTGAAACGGGTTCTACAGTTTACTTTGACATGCTAAGGTCCTTTTTGGGGGTGGGGTGATGGGGTATATTTGAGGTTTTGGTAGCTGAAGTTGTCAGTATATTTCTGGGACATTTTGATTGAGACTATTTATAGCCTTGTGGGGTCTCCTCCTCTGTAGATTTGTTATCAGGCAGGACTGGAGCAATTTTGAATGCTGTAAAGCACTTTTTCTATATTTTCTATATTTTAATACACTTTGATATGCACTCATTGGCATCAAGTCCAGTGTGTAAATGTCGATCCTGGATGATGTTTCCATCTTTTTAAAGTTAGTCTGGGGGTCCCTTCTCTCCTCCTTTGTTAAGGGGGCCACGGTGGCAGAGTGGTAACACTCTCGCCTCCCACCTCTGAGGCTGGGGTTCGATCCCCGTCATGGCCTTAAGTGGGAAAGCTGGTAGTTGCTTGCCGCTGGTCGGCAGTTTACAGTACAGAACCCTAGCGAACTGTATGTACTGGTTTCCTCTGTCCTTCCAACTTCCCGTCGTGATATGACCTGTACAGTGTTGAAAGCGATGTAAAACCCCAAATAAATAAATAAATCCTCCTTTGTTAAGGTCATGAATCTGGCGGAACTAGTGTGTACTATTTATAGTGTTTGTAAAAACATGTCTCTGAAACTACTCACTGGATTTTCTTCAAATGAAAAACAACAGAAACTACAATAATTTCCCTTTAGAATAGTATACAACAAAATAAATGATATATTTCTGACAAAAAAGTACTCTCAAAGTTAGTTCAATAAATCAATAAAACCAAAAGCATGAATGTTCAATTTTTTTTTTTTTTTTACCTTTCCTCATGTTCTATTCATTATTAGTATTAGTAAAGAAATACACAACTTCAACACGTATGTTAGAACTAATTCTCATTAGTGTACAAATGACTTGTCTTGACACCCTCTTGAAATTTCCTGTAGTTCTGCATCAATAATCCATTGGTCGGATCAAGTTGGATAGCAGTGTGGTAATGATATTCGGCTTGTGAAACATTTTTCTGTGAAAACAATGAACAACACAAATAATTGGTGTTCCCAACAAAATTCACAATGGTTGCATGACACAAATGAATAGTATTTTATTATATAGATAATGGCCAAGTGGCGCTCCATTATGTAAACTTAATGGCCGGAGGCCCTGAAAGGGCCGAAGGGTCATTAAGTTTACATAATGGCAATGCCACGAGGCAATTATCTATTATAAAACCTGCTTATTTAACAATGCTGTGGATAATTTGTTGTGGTGAGTGTTTCATGTTACTTTATTAATCTGTGCTTATTTTAAAACAGTAAGTTATTATTTTTGTGTTTCAGGCATTGAAAATACTAGAAATTGAAGAATCGTTTTATTTTGTGTTGAAGTTTTGGGGTTTCCCAAGATTTTTATTTCGTGTGCTTCTTTGTCTCTTAATTTGGTATCAAGGAAAAATGCCTCCTGGAAAGATTGTCTCCTGGAAAAAAGCCTCATAGAAAGAATGCCTACTCCACATTTTGTATTTCAGTAATACCTCCTATGAAAATTAATCCACAACATTAAGAAAGAAATTCATTTCAACCACAGTGTATCATTTTAGAAGTATATAACAAACTGTATTAAGAAACATTTAAATCTTTGTTTTGAACTTAAAAACATTGAAAATTCTAATTAAATTTAAACCCAGCAGTAATGCATTTCAGAACTGCATTTTTGGACTACGTTTTTTTTCTCATTTTACTTGAGTAAATTTTGAGCCACTAAAACACTCTTTTTAATATAGTATGCTGGGTTAGATTTTTACAGTGAGTTTCTTTGAAAGTTAGCTGCTCCTTTGATTAAGTTTAAAGATTATTGTAAAGTCATAAAAAATGCAAAGAATTACAAAATATCCAACTTTAAAAATTAAATTGCTTGTTTTATATTTGTCAGGAGGTATTTTTCTATGAATACTGAATGTCATTCAGAATTGAAAAGACTTTGTAAATGTACCCACTGAACCAATTAATATAAAAGAAGTTGTGAAAACATTTCAATATTGAATGCATTGTGCTGAGGATGACTGGGAAATACTAAGTGCCCTTTTGTTCTTGGCAGACTGGCCATTGAACTGAACCACAATCCACTGTTAGAAAATAATGTAGTGTTAACTCTCCATTATGCAAAAATAATGGAGAGTTGAGACAATGGAAGGGTCGCCCGTCTGGGTTTTATTTGTAACTAATGCAGTGTCTATTCGCCCCACATTTAAATGCCACAGTTAAAACATTAAGCACATTTGGTGTTTCTGCTACAAACCCATCAAAACTTTTGCAGCAATATGTAGCGACCTACAAAATGTATTAAAATCTTGAAGTTGTGCTTAGTTTGGGCTACATTTAGGGACATATCAATAGACTACATTAAAATGAATGTTACAGAAAATGAAGAAGCTACAATGACGCATTATGCTTCTTGTGAATATGTGTTTTATATAGTCGTGAAAGTGATGGTGTACTCACTTGTACATGATATGCAACAGCAAGATTATGATGAGCAGCAGCATGGTTTTCTGATAACAGTAAGGTTTTCTGAAAGGCCTGATAAGAAAATATAAAGTTACAAGGAGATGTTGAGGAATATCAAACTTTAATTCATACACAGATTTACACAACATCACAAGATTTACACATGGGTTACTTCAAATGTGATTTGTTACCTCCTGCCGGCCTGTGGCAAGGGTCGGGAGATCATGAAACACTTTCTGTGTATGTGTGTCTGTTCATCCCATTTTTTATATTCTCCTTTACATCTTATTCATTTATGGAGATATCTTTATTAAATTTCCAGAGAATGTTTATTGCTAAGAACATATATATGAAAAATTTGACCTCATTTTGAAAACAAAAATGATGAACACAGCTGCTTCTTTGAACATCATTAAGCTGTTTGACAATTTCAAAAAAGGTATTTTCAACAGATATGCACAAAAGATTTATAGCTGGGAAAGTTTGCCTGGGAGTAATTCTGGCCTTGGTTTGAAAACAAAAAAAACCCACTGCCATATCACAACCTTAAAGTCAAAAGTGGAGGGGGGGTCATCCAATTACAAAGACATAATATCTCCCTTATCATTGGTCTCTTTTATTATTGTTCCCTTATCATTGGTCCTAGGGGTTCTGAATGTGAAAACAAAGTGTAACAAAGCCTGCAAATTTTTTGCAAATTTTGAATTTGACCTTTGCCCCTTGCTTCGAGGTCAAATTAGATCATCATACTAAAAGAAGACTGTACATCCTTTATTTTTGGTCCTAAGGGCTACCAAATGTTAAACAACTTACAAGCCATCGCCACCTATGAATCCTTTGCAAGTGTTGAATCTGACCTTTGATTTCTGCTTTAGATCAAGTAGGGTCATTATATTAAAATGCCTTTTACCTCTTATATCTCATTTATGAATATATCTTCACCATATTTACAAACAATGTTCATGACTATGAAAACATGCCTGTAAAAAATAATTGGCCTCATCTTGAAAAATAAAATTGAAGCCATAGCCGATTGTTCATTTACATGTTCTGAAACTTAAAATCTTGCAGCTATCTTCATCAGATTTGCATCAATTTTATGGCAAGGTAAGCTTGCCTGGGAGTAATTTTGGAATTGTTCAGAAAGAAAAATGGCCACCATTATCACATCCTTAAGGTCAAGCAGGGGTCATCATATTAAAAATGTCTTATAATTGGATATAACCCAAAACGGTTTGCAAATACTACATGTATTTCAACCAGATTTCACCCATTGATTTCAACAAGGTTTCAACAGTTGCTTTCAACAAGATTTCACCGGTTGGAACCAACCAAAAACAGTTTACAAATTCTACAAATATTTCAACCAGATTTCACCCAATGAATTCAACCTGATTTCAACGTTGGTTTGAACATGTTTTCACAGGTTGGATCCAACTAAAAACGGTTTGCAAAATCTACACGTATTTCAGCCAGATTTCTACGTTGGATTCAACCTGATTTCAAAGTTGCGTGCTTGCTGGGTCCATGCTTCAAGGTTTACTTGGGCCATGATACTAAAAAAGCTTTATAACTCATTTATTATTGGCCCTAGGGTTTTGAAATGTGAAATCAACGTCTAGAAAATCATAGCCTAAGAATCCTTTTCAAATATTTAATTTGACCTTTGATCCCTGCTTCAAGGTCCAGTTTGGTCATCATACTGAAATGGTCATCATACTGAAAAGGCCATATATATCCCATTTTATTGGTCGTTGAGCTTCAAACCCTCTTTCAAGGTCACACTATGTCAACTTTTGCATTATACACGGTGGGAGATAACCACTGTGGCAGTATTCTTGTTTCTGAATACTTAGACAAACAAACACAGTTTGAATATGTTACAAATAATGTTGATATAATTTTGAAATAAGAATAAATTGGTGGTCAGGCAAAATTTACAATTTAAATCATGGAGATATGATTTACTGTATATTGTATACTTTATGTCTATATCATCCTTCAACATACACTCGCCTCCCACCTCTGAGATCGGGGTTCGGTTCCTGGGTTGACCTCAAGTGGGAAAGGTGGTCGTTGCTTGCCGTTGGTCGGGAGTTTACAGTGCAGAACCTTGACCAACTGTATGTACTGGTTTCCTCTGCCCTTCCAACTACCTGTCGTGATATGACCTATACAATGTGTTGAAAGTGACATTAAAACCCAAATAAATAAATAAAAATCTCTGACAGAAATGACACAATTATAGGTGACAGATGTCTTAATTAAATCAGTATGTAAGTAACCAAAATCAGTGTTCCATATGATATGTTACTTCAGAATATAAGCCTTACAAAAATGGCATTATTGAGATTCCCACTATCTTTGTAACATTCTCCCAAAACAAAATACACTTGAGCCTTTGTTGAAGTATCCTGTACATCCCGTACAACATGTTCCAGAAGGATGATTGCCTGAAAGATAAGAAAAGAAACATAGTGAATTAATCAAATTTGTTACCAAGTTAAGGTCAATGTTTTCACACTTTGTGATGTTTATGTTTTCATAGTAGCACAATTTCATCAATAATAAACAGCAAATCTGAATAATACATTACTTTTCCTGTCCCCAAAATGAAAATAATAATTTGTGAATCGCCCATCACCAGTTCCTTTCAGAAAAATAGAAAATGTGATCTCCGATTGCAAATCACTAATCTTGGAATGCAGTGTTGAGTTAAAGAGAAATGTTATCATAGTTCTCGGAATTCGCAGACTATTAGGACTGTTAGGTAGATGGTCAGATAAGTACTAACAGCATCTTATGTGGAGGGTAAAAACGTGTTCCATCACTTGTTTTGTGTGTGATAAGATGTGAAGTATTTTGTGTGATAGAAACATGGAATAAAAGACCATTAAACTTATTCCTGATTCTCTTTTAATCTTCCCACAATGGCTGCAAGCATTACAACAGGTTATGGACTGAGGCTGCACTTTGATGGAGATCAGGATAAATATTAACTGTGGGGAAAGCAATTTTTGGGACACATGAGACTTCAAAAAATGTATGGAATATTTTGTGAAGCTGATGAGCCAAGTCAAGCAAATAAGGCACTAGTATTTGCACAGCTAATCCAGTACTTAGATGACAGAAGCCCGAGTCTGATTAGGTGTGATGCTCCAAATGATGGTCCAAAAGCACTGAAAATTTTGAATGAACATTACATGGGAAAAGATAAACCCTGTATCATTTACCTATTCACATTACTACAGATGGGTGAAGATAAAAATGTAACTGACTACTTAATTAGAGGAGAAACTATCTGCAATTCTCTAAAAACTGCTGGAGAAAACATGAATGACAGCTTGCTAATGGAAATTACCATGAAGGGGCTATCTGACAGGTTCAACACCTTTTGCACAGTTATAACTCAGAAAGATAAAGAATGTAGTTTCTTGGACTATAAAATAGCACTGAAGTCGTTCAAAGGGAATGAAAGGTATCGCCATGGAACTATTATGCAACTAAAGCCAAGAACAAGCAACCTAAGAAGAAATACAACATGCTACACCTGTGGAGAGCCCAATCACAAGTCCTGCCAGTAACACGTCAACAAGGGACAAAGGAACGGCAACCAAAGCAACCGTAAGTGGTGTAATAACTGTAAAATCTCAACACATACAACTGGTGAGTGCCGAAAAAACAAGAAGAAAACAGGCAGTGACACCGTGAAGATCACACATTCATGTTTAAAGCAGACTATGTACAAAATACTGACACAGTTGTACCTGACATTTGTAATTCTATTTTATTGATTGTGTTGCAACTGCACATATTATTACCACTAAGGAAAGTTTTCTTTCTATGAAAGACTTGAGTACTGAAAAGCACATCATTGAACTAGCTGATGGTAGTAGATCAGACAATGTAGTCCTTGGTAAGTGTAATGCATCAATTTCAGTGCATGACGACAATGATGTTAAACATGATATTGTACTTGAAAATGCTTTGTATATACCATCCTACAAGCAAAACATCTTGTCTGGACAAGCTGTTGTTAGAAAGGGTGCAAATGTCAATTTTGGTCCAAACAACGCTCAACTAATTGCCCCCAGACAGCACCACTTTTGATATCAACCAATCAGGTTGGTTGTACTATTTGAACTCTGTAAAATGTTCCAAAAAGGTATCCCGTAGTAGCAAAGATTGGCACCAAACTATGGGTCATTGCAATGTACAAGACATCCTAGCATTAGAAAAGGTCATTGATGGTATGGAGGTCTTAGATAAGTCGGACTTTAACTGTGACACTTGTACTTTGGGGAAGATGCCTCAATACTAAATCAAAATCCTGACAAAAAAGCCTGTAAGTTATTTGAGTTGGTCCACAATGATCTAGCAGGCCCAATTGAGCCTGTTGCTCATGAAGGTTTCAAGTATGTCTGATGTTTGTGGATAATTACTCGGGTGTATATATGGTGTATTTCCTGAAAGGCAAATCTGACACATGTGAAGCCACCAAGAAGTTATTGGCAGATATTGCCCCTTTTGGGCAAATCAAAACCTTAAGATCAGATAATGGGACAGAATTCACGTATAGCGGGTTTGAGTCATTGTTGGTTCAAAACAAAATTAGGCATAGGTTTAGTGCCCTGTGCAGTCCCCACCAAAATGGTACTGTTGGACAAGAGTGGAGGGCAGTGTTTGACATGGCAAGATGTTGACTGAAGCAAATTTGCCAAAATTTCTGTGGACTTATGCAGTATATACATCAGTATATATCAGAAACTGCTGTCTCAATCGGAGACTGGGAATTACCCCATTTGAAGCAGTTACTGGGAAGAAACCAAACCTCAGTAAGATGCAAATTTTCAGTACAAGTTGTTTTGCATGCATACAAAATCAGCCAAAGCTAGAAACACGTGAAAAGGGTGTATTTATGATAAGTGTATTTCAAAAGTAAAAATCAAATCAGAGAGTTAGATGTGTGAAATTCTGTGACAATGTAGTTCAGAAAACTGAAGCTTGTGCATTGAACCAGTTCAAAATGTAGACCAAAACATTGTTAAGCCTTACATATCTGAGAATACTCTTGTTGAACAAGCTCAAGGTAATGACCAAAACAGTACAGACCCAAGCATATCTGATGGTGACGCAAGTATCACTTGCAAAAAGTCAGCCAGAAAGCTTGTTAAACCAGTCTATTTAAAGGACTATGTCACAATGGTAGATGCCCCCACGGATCAAAACATTGACTATCTATATCAAATGGGCGATTTTGAAACTCCCAAAACTTTTGAAGAAGCAATTCAGGGTGAGATTCAGAGATTCAGATGGTAAGGAAAGATACAAGGCTAGAAATGTAACAAAAGGGTATTCCCAGATCCCAAATATTGATTACAAAGATACATTCTGTCCAACTTCCCGTATTACGTCCATTCGTATGTTGTTACAGATAGCCATGCATCAAAACCTAAAAGTTCACCAAATGGATGTCAAAACTGCATTTCTAAATGGGCCAATAAATTGTGAACTTTATGTTGAACAACCAAAGGGGTTTGGAAGGATGGGAACAAAGGGCAAAAATCTTGTTTGCAAGCTTACCAAATCTTTGTATTTGCCTGAAACAAAGTGGGAGAATATGGAACTTGCTGTTGCATGACTATTTCATTGAACAAGGTTTCAAGTAATCTTTAACTGACATGTGTGTGTACACAAAAGAAACTCATGACTGCTGTGTTATTTTACTCGTGTGGGTAGACGATATCATAATAGCAGCAAATAGTGAAGATGTATTGCAAGATGAGAAGCAAACACTGAGCAAATGGTTCAAAATGAAAGACCTTGGTCTATTATCTCTGTTCTTGAACATTCAGTTTGACTTTGAAGGTGATTGTGTTGCAATGCATCAGAGTAAATATTATAGAACAGATGCTTGACAAGTTTAAGATGAATGACTGTAAGGCTGCTACTTGTGAAATGAATGTGAATAAGTTAAGAACAAGTGACTCAAAGCCACTAGAAGATTCATGTCTATATAGGCAAATTGTAGGAAGCCTAATATATCTGATGACATGTACAAAGCTGGATGTATGTTTTTGTGTCAGTATGCTATCTCAGTTTCTAGAACATCCAACAAAAGTGCATTTGGAGTGGGCAAAGCATGTCCTTAGGTATCTCAAGCGAACAAAATCTCAAAGTCTAGTTTTTAGAAAATCAACAGGCCTGAAATTACAAGGTTTTAGTGATTCTGATTGGGGAAATTTGGAAGACAGAAAAGCGTTAGTGGTTACCGTTTCATTATGAACACATATGGTTTGCTGGAAGAGCAGAAAACAAGCATGTGTTGCCCTATCCACTTGTGAGGCGGAATATGTGGCCTTAGGTTTGTGCATTCAAGAAGCAAAGTTTCTCAGGTGTCTCTATGAAGATTTATCAGGGGACAAGGTTGACACTGTTGACATTTTTGTTGATAATCAGAGTGCCATAGCCCTAGCCAAAAATCCTGTGCTTCACCAAAGAACAAAACACATAGACATTAAATATCACTTTATCCATGTAGAAGTTCAAAAGGACTATAGATTGCTGAGGTATATTCCATCTGAACAATTCTTGCAGACATGTTTACAAAACCAATTACTCATAAGAGATTAGACAACTTATTCATTTAAGGGGACGTGTTGAGTTAAACAGAAACATTGTCGTACTTTTCGCAAAACTTGTGAACTTTTAGGTAAAGGGTCAGATAAGTACTAAAACTAACGGCACCTTTTGTTGAGGGTAAAAATGTGTTCCATCACTTGTTTTATGTGTAATAAGATGTGAAATATTTTGTATGATAGAAACATGGAATAAAATACAATTAAACTTATTCCTGATTCTCTTTTAATCTTCCCACAATGGCTGCAAGCATGAAGTATTTCTACAACATAAAATGCATGTAGAACAAAATATTTCTTTGATTTTCATTGCATTCAGAAGCTCTAGAACTATATATGTTGTATACTTGGAAATTAGTTAAATGAAAGATCTCATTGCCTATGAAATATATACAAATATTAATTCCGTGGCATAACATAAATTTTTAAAAAGTGATATATGATTAGCCTTTGAATGGAGAAAGCTGAAAAAGTCTCAGCCACAAAAATCTATAAAAATATTTCTTCAAGATCTTCTCTACAATTTGCCTTTGTCACTTCTTTTTTTGTCACTTCTTTGTCATCACATATCTTTGCAAATACTCAAGAAACTTTGTTGTTTGATAATTTGTCACCAGACACTTGACAGATAATGCTTTTCTGCTAAATAAGCCAACATTTGAAAAGCTAGAAAAATAATTATCATAATTTGGCTTTAATGGTACAAATAGCTAATTATATTCACATATTTCTTCCCTCTGCAGACTAACACACTCGCCTCCTCTGAGGTCGGCTGTTCAAACCCCAGAAACTATGTGGAAAAGATGTTAGTTGCTTATCAATGGTTGTTAGTTTACAGTACAGAACCATAACCAACCGTATGTACTGGTTTCCTCTGCCGACAAAACTGCCGATATGGCTTGTATGGTGTTAAAAGTGACATAAAACCCCAAATAAATAAATACCTCCGCAGACAGTTGCATCAAATGGACTGATTTCCAAATGAATATACCAAACTTGATTTATATGAAGACGTAGTATATATACATTTACTACTCCAGTGAAGAAACCCAACCAGCCCCACGCCATTCAATTCCTTGCATTTGGTTCTTGTTTTTTTGCACCTTAGAGTGTGTCTTTTGATGGAGATTAAGCGCTATAAAAATAATATTAGAAATTTATACAGTAACCGAAAAAGCTCTTAAAGTTACTTCAAGTACATGTGTCAATCAGTATTCAAGTACACTAATGATGGAGCAAATTAAACAGGAATCATTATAAATATTTTGATTATAAATAAAATGTATCTCTATATTATATTACAATGGGCAAGCGGCAGTATGGGTGTACTTCTTCCTCATATATACCACAAATACCCCAACTGCACACTTATTTTATTTTATGAAATAATAAATGATCATCTAACCACTGGGGAACCCTTCCCAAGCTGTCCATAGTTACAATATTTGTTTTTAGATCATCGTTCTGCTTCACTGTTCCACTTACTGACATGAACTACTGATTAGGTACTTGTGTTAATCAGTATTTAAGTACACAAACTAGTATGAAATTAAACTGAAATTATTATATATATTAAAGTAAAATATGTATCTCCATTTTGCAACACAAAGGTTTGATGACATATTGAATTTAGTAGAAATGTGACACAAAAATCAATAAAACATTCTGATTGGCTATTACCGGGTGTATCTCTGAAACTAGTCAATGAATTTTCTTCAAATAAAAACCAACAGAAAGTTATTAAATTACCTTTGAAATGGTATAATATTATATTTTAGATTAAATAAAATAATCACAAATAACGATTTTCAACAACATTTGAGTTAGATACAGGTTGCCAGCAGGTCTTTATCTTCTCAAAGTATTTTAAAAAACTATTTTAACTACACATACACATTATATATCATGAAAAAGGCAATGAGGGTCTCTTGATTGGTGACACAATTGTTTCAAATAATCTTGGTATTTTGTCCCTCACAGAAACTTACATTCAAAATTCTGATACCGACAGTCTACTGAAGTCTGTAACTCCACCTGGATTTCAACTCAATCATAGGCCCCGCACGACTGGTCATGGTAGTGGCGTGGGGTTCCTTACTAGGAAAGACCTGCTAAGACTGTAGATGCACCAACACATTCCACCTTCGAAAACATTGTCATATCAATTGTCACTCATTCAAAATCATTTGTTGTGGCCTGTGTCTATTGCAACCCCAGGTTCATGTTCGTCTGCCTTTCTTAATGATTTCCTGTTTTTCTGTGGTTTTCTGTCATCTCTCACTTCCTCCTTCATCATCTGTGGAGACTTCAATGTCCATGTGGATACCCTTGGTGAGTAGTCGCCTTGATTACTGCAACTCTCTCTTCTGGCATCTCCTATTCTCAAACAACTCCATTAGCTCCCAGTTGAATTTTGCTGTATCTTCAAAACTGCAACTCTGATTTACAAGTTTCTTTACAGTGGTCATCCCATTTACTTTGGTTCTCTTTTGTCTACTCATGGAAGATATAGTACAAGATACAACAATCCTGATAAAAGGTTCTTGGAGGTTCCTCAATTCTGTCCATTTGTACATAAATAAAAAAAAACACTTTGGCCACAGCTTTGCTTTTGATGCTCTCCCGGTATAAAATGATTTGCCTGATGAGGTCTGGTCTGTTCCAACTCTTGCCTGTTTGAGGAAAAGGTTAAAATTGTATCTCTTCAAAAGGCATTTCCAACTTAGCATATACACTCTATCCGGCGTCTCTGGCAATGGCTATGGAAATATGATTTGTGAAATTGGATTTTTTGTTGCACCTTAGAGTCTGCCTGGCAGAGATTAAGTGCCATAAAAGTATAGAATATAATAGAGTAGAACAGTTCTGCTGCTCTTTTTTGTTGCATTAAAATCCAAATAAAAACAAGTGAGCAAAAAATATTTGAAAGGTTTTATAGCAAAATACTGCGCATTGTGTAGCATATATTGTCGAGAGCATATTATCAAAATGTCATTTCTGCATCACAAATTTTCGTCCAATGAAAAAGCTCGAGACAAGGAAGGTACAAGAAAGCATGCATCTGTCAGAGGCAGATACAGGATTTTCCCAAAGGTGGCATGGGTTGCCGCAGGTATGGATATCTCATACGTGGACATTTTTTAGTGGGACATATCATGCTTGACGTGGATGAAATGCTGGCAGACAAAACGCCAGCTAAATTTATATGCCACAATGCTTCTTGTTTTCAACTTTTTCATTTTAAAATAATAGATTATTTCATCATTTTCCTTTAAAAATACATAAATCAACTGATTAAATTTCATGAAACTTTTGCAGAATTTTACTTTTTTTCAATTTAATCTTATCATAGCTACTGTAGCAAATTCTAATTGAAGCACAGAAGTGCAGTAATAAATTATTTGAGGGTGAATGATTCCAGGTTTGTAAATTAAACAAAGATATCCACAAAAGATGTAATCCCCAGTTTGCTTGAAGATGAGACCTAACTTAATACACACAAAATAGCCTAATCCCCTTTGATTTTAGGACAGTTTGATAGTGACACAGGTATAATAAGTGTCACTTTAAACAGGTATATTACCCTAGTAGAGGCAGATTGAGGGATGAGGGATTGGACAGGGGCATGGACAGGGACAAAAAGCCCCATGACAAAGGTTTCGAACTCTGAAAGGGGGAGTGTGCACCCTCCACCCCCCTAGATCTGTCTCTGTCTGTGCAAAATTTTATACAGCTTCTTTACCTAATCACAATCAAGGATACAACCGTGTCATGTAAGAATACATATTTCTTAACTCACAATTTCACTGCTTGGAATTCTTTTGCATATCAATGCACAACTCTTTGCAATTTGTTTGCGCATGCGCATCCCTGTCTTTTTGTGTCATGCGTCTGAAGCTTATAAACTTCAAATAATAACAGAAATTGTGAAACAAAAAGGGTATATTATTAAACAAAAAAGATTTGAAAAATTTGAAATATGTTGTTTAATGATATTCAATAAGATTTTTAAGGAAACATTAAAATTCTGCATATTTTCTTGAAGTGTTTCTAATATCACTCCCTCAATTGCACATACAAACAGAAACAGCAAATGTTTATAGGTCACATGATTTTGTGGGGTTTTCTAGCAGATTACCAGATGTTTTGACCATCAAAACATTTCGACTGTTGTTTTCAAAGAGGGTTCGACCCCTATTTTTGCCCAACTACATACAGACTGTCTTTATATGACCCTAGTGTCTCCCAACTATGAAAATAGAAAGGCTGCTTCACAAATACCACAAATAGTTTTAAAAAATCCCAATAACAAATGCACTTATTTGTTTTTATGTCAAGTTGACTGATCACTGCTGCCTCTGGCTTTAGTATTTTTTCCTAAGAAATTTTATTTTTATCCTCTTGCTAACAAGAGCACTCAAAGAGTGCGGACCTCCACCAAGGTCCAGCATCCCCAATGTTGCTTATTAGTGCAGTGATAAAAAGATCCATGAAAATTTCTTGATCCAGATGGATCATCTGTTCCTTGTGCAACTGTCTACATTTACTGAAAATTTCATTAAAATTCATTCCTAACTTTTTAACTTCTTGGTTTCACCCCTGTTAACAGACAGCCTATGTTGCCACTGCAGTAGCATTTTTATCTTGAGTATATCGCCTAATATAAGGGGTATTGAGGTGACATAGGGAGTGACGTAGTCTACAACTTCATTCTCACTGGCTGCCATATTGCTAGAAACACACAAATTTACAGAGACGATTTTTGTCTTTTATTAGTGGATAATTTTTTTTCAGTTTGGTTATATAACCTCATGAGGGGCCACGGTGGTGCAATGGTAACACACTCAAGTCCCACCTCTGAGGTTGGTGGTTCAAATCATGGACCCTGTGTGGGAAAGTTAGTAATTGCTTACCGATCGTCTGTCGTTTACAGTACAGAACCTTGACCAACGGTATGTGGTTTCCTCTGCCCACAAAACTACCTGTCATGATATGACCCGTACAGTGTTGAAAAAAAAAGTAAAACCCCAAATAAATATAACAAAATAGTACTCGGCATTGTGTACACATATATTGTCAAGATCATATTGTCAAAAATCAAAAAGTCATTTCTAAGTCACAAATTTTTGTCCAATCAAATTTTGTCCAATAATGACAATAAAGATTAAATACGTTGTGTTGTACACCCTTATTTTACACAAAAATCGCTTCAAATATATTACCAGCACTCTGGCTTTCTTCAACCAAAATATAACAATCTACCTTTGAATTTAAATGAAAACATGTCATTAAATTGCTTAAAATTAACCCCAAGTGTACAGATCTATACTGTAAGTATTCTCAAGAAAGAAGTTTATAAACTCCGAATACCAACAGGAGTCCTGTTATTTAAGAAAAATAACTGTGAAATATGACGTTTAATGATATCCAACAAGAAACATCAAGGAAAAATAATATTCTGCATATTTTCTTGAAGTCTTCTAATATCGCTCCCTCACTCGATCACAGGGACATACCTCATTAATATTAATGAGGAGATATAACGGCACAAAATTCCATTGGGGTTTTTCTAGCAATATTTTATAAACGGGAAAGGCTAGTTTAACATCAAATACCAGTGGACTTTATGTTTGCAGACGTGACGTATTAATATAAACTGGATTTTGACACCTATATATATTATATTATTCTAAGTTTTCAACATTTACTCGAGTTCACCTGGAGCTTATTTGGCATCTAACAGGATGGTCCTCGATCTTAAGAAATCACCGATGATAACAGCACTAGTTGGTATTATTCTTTTTGGTGTGTAGCCAACATAGTGTAGAAGACGGTAAACCAGAAACCTATCCCATTTGGCCAAAATGTTTTGTGGATACTGTTATCTAAATGTTTAAAGGGCCACTGCAACCCAAAAACTATTTTCTTAGTATAAGTTCATCAAAGCACATAGTAGCCAAACCCAGTAGATAAATATACACACAACCACTGGGAAAGCCACAAAAATGCTTTAGTTTAGCTTTCCTGCAGAAATCTGCCTCACTGAACATTTGAGCTCTGGATCACATGTACACACCTCATCACATGAACACAGCAAATCTCCTGTATTCACACATCAGTATAAAACAGTGTGTGTGTAGTATTTTGGAGTCTAAAAGTGTTATCTTAAATTCCCAAGCATTTATAGCATCATTATTTGGAATTATCTTTATGTTAAGCATCTGCAATATACAGACCAGTTTTTGCAGCCATTTTAAAGTCATATAATGATCACAAATAGCCAATTTGTCCAGTTTTTGCTTGCCCATAAATAGGCAGTACCATGTATGAAAAAAGAAAGTTTCATACATAAAAGTATTTTATTGCTTTACTGTTACTGTAAACATTATCTTACACTTTATTTTCAAATGTTTATGCAAAAGAAAATCCTATTTTACCACAGAAATTGATCATCATAGTTCTAGATTTGCATTAAAACAGACATATATATTTCTTACAATTAGGCATTTATTAATTTAAATCAAACATGTCTCTTATTAAACTCAAACAGTAGCTATACATTAAAACATATATTTGTTGCATATGAACAGTATTAGAACAGTGTCTTCAGTGTTTATAATTTATAATTCACTGTAATTTTTTCATTTTTTTGCATATTTTCATGGGATTTTTATGTCTTATTTGACTAAAACTCTTAACCTGTTTCACACAATGGACAATTTCATGGATTGGGGTTTACATATGTGTCTTTATTCATAAAAAAGTTTTAAAAGAAATAAAATTATTAAATAAGTCATAGCAGTTAAAAAAGCAGGCCGGAAGATGAATGGTAATTGACTGACAGCCACACAGACTAGTCTAATTTGGAACATAAAAGCTATACAAGCAATGATCTCACAATTGATTAAAACAGTCCGTCCCTTTAGATTTATGAAAACTATTGTAACAATTTTCATGAAAAGAAAACATCTCACAGCTAATTTGTTTTTGTTTATGTAAAAAAACTTTGGTATATATCACCAACAGAATGTTAATGTATAATAAAACATATGTCCATGTAAAATAGTGTCAATTTGAAGTTTTCATGTTGGTGGTTATTTGAATCCAACAAAGTCAGGAGAATTAAATTTTTGCCTAATGACAGCTGTAACACAAGAAGGGAGAGGGACTCTAATATTTTTTTTCCTAGATATCCCCAGCATCATCTTACAAACTGTCTGTATGCAGTATATCTGTATTTTTCCTCAATTGGTTTATCCAAAACTCCATATACTGAGAAAATAGTTTTTTTTTTGGTTGCAGTGGCCCTTTAAGTATTCCAAAAGAGTTCCAAATAAATGTAAAATGAAGAGAATACACTGACAAAGCAACTGATCTCTGCACACATAAACTACAGAAAAGCCAGTACTTCTTCTGTTGATGACGTGTACACAGAAGTAGTAACCTGGCCTAATTTCTCCCGGTCTGTAGCAGAAACATACATTTCAACAGATAAAAGTGCTGACAATACACAACTGGGTGTATTCTGGCTTGGTTATTTATGTCAGTAGTGTTGTATGAATAACACTGTGTTTTTCATCTGAAAAATATACTTGATAAATTTGGTTGCAGTGGCCCTTTACTGATAAATGTTAGGAGAATGTTACAAATGAACATATTATTGTCTGAATAATAATGGGGTCAGAGGTCAAATTCAATATCTTTTTAAGGTTGCTCACTAATGAAAATATTATTTTTATGTCTAAAATTGTAAGGTAGTGGATTAAAAATTGTGTCCTCATTCAATTTTTACTTTTAGGGATTGCATGTGGGGCAATTTTTGACTAAGTCCTCTTAAATCCCCTATTATTGCTCACCGCCATCTTTATTTGAACATTTCTGGAGGTGAAGATTGATTAAGCATTCTAAAAATATGGTTTTAAAAAAGCGTTTTTGATAGAATGTTTTTAAAACATTTGATGAAGAATGTTTTTAAACATTTTATTTGTACTGTTTATAAACCATTTCATGATGAATGTTTGAAAAACATTTCCAGCATAACCTTCATTTCTTTAGTTATTTTTTAAATGTTTTAAAAATGTTTCCAGTGAAACCTAGCTTCTTGAGTTATTTTATAAATGTTTTATAAACATTTTTAATAAAAAGGTTTGCATGTACAATGTTTATAAAATGTTTTTAAACATTACAGTATAAACGTTTACTTGGAAACATTTAGAAAAAATAATGAGATAGGGTTTAAATAGGTTTTAAAAATGTTCTGTAAATGTTTAAGCCATTTTAAAACATTTCTAATGTTTACTGGGATGTGCCGACTGAAAGACACTGATCCGGTTACATTTTGTTATCTTTTAATCCAAACCGGGGGCCACGGTGGCAGAGTGGTAACGCTCTCACCTCCCACCTCTGAGACCGGGGTTCTATTCCCGGCATGGCCTCAAGTGGGAAAGCTGGTAGTTGCTTGCTGTTGGTCGGCAGTTTACAGTACAGAACCCTAACACACTGTTTGTACTGGTTTCCTCTGCCCTTCCAACTAAGCGTTGTGATATGACCTGTACAGTGTTGAAAGTAACGTAAAACCCCAAATAAATAAATAAATTTAATCCAAACCGGTTTCCCCACATATTCATTACTTTAACATAAGTTTACCAAAATATTCAACTACAACAATATTTTACCGTATTTTGTAATATTCTATCAATATATTAGACATTTTGTCCTAAAAAGTCTTAAAAAGCACATCCCAGTTCATTATTTATATGTTATAATGGCTCATGTGTGCATTTGAAAACTTATGTCTCGACATTTACTAAATCAAAGACATTCAGTTAATGGTTTTTAAAATTCGCATTCAGCCGCTAAGCCAACATTGGGCTGGCATAGCATTTGCAAGTCGGAAACCTTAAATCTTTCTAAACAGTAAAATACTGGATGGCCAGGACTCAGTCTACCTAGCAAATATACAGGAACTACACCTGTCGAAATCAAATAACATAAAGTATGAAATATTTTAGAAGTTTAATCACTATGTGCTACATAATGGATCTTCTTAAAAGGTTAACTATAAAAGAAAGCATTGAAAATAGAGTCCTTAAAAGAGGATTCCCCAAGAAAGACCCCCTCAGTGACATCATTGACATCTGCAAAGCGAGTGCTTGCAAAACCACAGTGAAGACGTAGGGTATGACCCTTGTATTGGCAAACAATAAGTCATCCTTTTTATGTCAGCTGACATTATCTCATCACTCTGCGATGCCCGTTTCCACACAAACAACTTCTCCTCCAACAGTATGAGGCCCAGAGACATGCTGTATTTTTATAAGAAACCTTATCTTTCGAGGATGGAAAATTGTTCAAAGCATGCAGATCTGTTCATTCGCAAGAGCCATCACAACTGAGGTATCCCAACACAAAGTGTGAATATTTCCACACTTTATCACAATTTTCTCATTGACTATTGCAGGGATTTCTCTTTTAGCTTGCATATATGTACTAGACCATAAGTTGATTCCTTTGTGTGAATATCAGACCAGGATTTTTCTTAATTATTTTTTATGAATTTTTGAAATACTTTTTAATACATTAAAATTCATGAAATCATACACTAATTCACTTGAAAAGTATTCCACACAGAGCATTTTGTTAAGATATGTTGCTCGGCTACTTTTTCTGTAGCTTCAACATGGTGAGTAACTTGGGCATCTATCCCAATTGCTAAGTAAATAATAGCTACTTTCTGACTTTTCAGTACCTCCCATAATGAGTAAAATCACTTGTAACTTGAAAACTATTACATTTAGAAAAACTTTGTATATATGTTATTCAGCTACTTTTGGGTCAGCTATAACATAGTAAAATTGCAGACCTGTAGCTCATTGCATAGCTGAGCAAAGCGACCTTATCACTAATGAGTAAATCAGATGTAATTTGAAAAATATTGCATTTAGAGTAATTCCTTTAAATATCTTATTCACCTACTTTGGGGTCATGAAAACAATGAATTTGCAAACCTGTAGCTCATAGCATAGCTGTGCTATAGCTACTTTGAGGTTCTCATTATTAAGTAAATTGCTTGTAACTTGAAAAATAATGCATTTAGAAACTATTGTATTGAGAGAATTTTGTTTTAATATGTTATTCAGCTGCTTATGGGTCAGCTATAACATAGTGAAATTGTAGACCTGTGGCTCATGTCATAGCTGAGCAATAACTACTTTGAGGGTCTCATTGTTGAGTCAATCAGTTGTAACTTAAAAACTATTGTGTTCAGTTCAGTATTTTGTTTAAATATGTTGTTCACATGTTATCCAATATGTTGTTAATCTATTTTCGATACCCTTGTTTTAACTGAAAATCATTGAAAATTCTGTAAAAATTCTTAAAATTATGTAAATCACTGGATATGTCATATAAATAGGCACGGCACACTTACTTTTCACATATTTAACTTTATTGTAGCTGAAATTCTATTTAATGGATTGCTTGTTATTATTTACTTTGGATTGAAATTGTATTAACTTTGTTTTCATGAAATATTACAAAATTCTTAATGTTAGAAGTTTCACAGATTACATTTTTGTCTCAAATTAAGTGTATTTTTATAAGACATTTAGTCCGTTCAGTAGCAAAATGCTATCATAGCTTTTCTTAGGCTGAAACTATATTCACTTGTATCATTCTTTAATTATTGTGTATATTTTTTGTATATTTTTAAAGTCACATTGAAAGTCACAAAAAATTTTGAAAACACCTTTCTTTAAATAAAATCTGAGAATTTATGGATGAACATCTTGCTTCAATAAAAAAGTTTCAATGGCCACCCCCTATTGTTCTTGCTGTTTTGGTTATAAAACATCAAGATGAACTTATTATCAAACTTTGGTGGAACTTATTGTCAAACTTTGGTGACATTCTTAATGTTAAAAGTATTTAGTGGTGATTGTCCTTAAAACAAGGCGTATAAAAAGTTGAAATATTATGTTGTGTGCAAACAAAATAATAAAACCATGTCATCACACAAAGTGCACAAAGCTGTCTCAAGGTCAGTTTCAGGGAGAAAGTAGCATTAACATTCTTTTTATTGTAATTTTTTAATCGATGCACTAATCTCAAGGGGGTAGATTCTTGGAGGAGGGGATAGATTCTGGTGGGTTTCATAATCTATCCCCAGTGATACTTGGGAATTTACCCCAGCATAGATTCTGGGCCCTTGCAGACTTTACCTGGATATAAAATGAAGGGGTCTAATATGGAGGCTTACACTATGAATGGACAATACCCCAGAACACAATATCTGGGACAAAACCCTGGAAAAATATGGCTCCTAGAACAAAACCCTGGAGCTAGGTGGACTGAAACCCAGAGTTGTGATTATAGAAAAAAATATCACAAGATAAAACACATGAAAGGAAACATTTTATTTATTATTTGTTTAACAATCAAATACACTTTAAAATTAGGTAATCAGAAAATGTATATCAAATGAAAGCACCACAATCCTGCAGTAACCAATAAAAACTTTTGCTATAGGTATCAATCCTAACAGTCTTACAGTGTCCAATGCCATTAAGAAAGCCTTCTAAAGTTGTATCTAGAATGTATTTACATAAACACATGAATATCAATTTAAAACAACATAGCAATTCATTGGGTCAATGTAGAATAACAAAAATTTTATTTATATATATTTTGTTATGTTTACCTGATTTTAATGATTGTTTAAGAAAAAATAAGTACTTCTTTGACTGTCTTTTTATCTTGGGAACTAAATAGAAAACAACTTTTTTTCTTTTTTAAAAATTTATTTTATTTGCATCAATAATATTGCAGGTGGGTCAGTAATACACACATTAATTTTAAGGTTATTGGACCACTAAGAATTTATACACCATTTTAGTTTGTTACCTTTAGTGTCACAATTGCACAAAGTATAATTTCATTTGATGTTCGGTCTGTCTCTGTATACACTTTAGATTCATCAGCAATACAAATACACTACTGAAAACTATATTTAAGATGTTGTACGTGGAATATGTCAGAGGTACATTTTTGCAGTATAATAGGGTGAGCACAGTTGAATATTATCAAAGATATACTTCCAAAATATCCATTTTATTTAAATAGTTTTATTCTAAATAGTAAATTTTTCTCCTATATTTTCCTTGTACATGCAATAAATATACAGCAGTAAATTCACTATAATGTGAATTATGTATTAACTATCCATTCACAATCTTTTACAAACTATAGGTAATCAGATTAGATATTTAACATTTAAATGTATTTAAATATGTATCTGTCTCTTTACTTTTGTAAACCATATAAAATGTATTAGTTCTATGAAACCTGTGCATTTAATTTAGAATAGTATGACAGAAAGTTATATCTGTATACAAAAGTAACAACACACTAAGTAAATGCAAGTAAAATAAGGTTAAGATTTAATATGAATCAAATAGAATATATTTTATCAGAGTGTCCTGTTTGCATATAATATAATGGTTTACAGTAATGTAAAACATACAATAGTACAGTAAAATTGTACATAGCAAACTCAGCTTGATGTAGGCTTGTAAGACACTACAAATCAAAAATATAATAATATATCGAGATGTCTTGTTGTTACAATATGAATTGTTACTTCTGTAACAGCAAATTACTATTATTGTCAATATCTATCATAACTGTCAATGTAAAAGGAGAATAAAAAATATACTGAGATGTAAAGATTTAAGCAAATTAGTAATTAAATCAGCCCAAAAGATTAAACACATGTTATTAAACAATCCATAAATTAAACAGGTAATTCTTTTTAAGTACCATACTTTTTCTACACAACTTGCTCGAGAATACCTTTTCAGTTACATGATTTTTTATAAACAAGTCTTCAGTTGAAAGTAATGTATTTGACAATGTTAAATCTAAAAGTAATTTACTTCTTAAATTAGAGAAAAGGGGGCACTGGCATATAAAGTACTCTTCATCTTCCACAATAGAGTAGCATAATTCACACAATATTTTTCCAGTGGAATGCTTTAGGCTAGTTTCAACTGCTAAACACAATGTACCTGATCTTACTTTAGTCAAAAGTGGCATTTGAGTTTTACTTAATTCTCAGTTACATACTTTGCAGATTTGATATTGGTTTTATAGAGTTTACAAGACCTTAGTTTTGGCTTATTTTCTATTCCGATTTGTAGATCAGGCCTAGATTCGGCAATAACCAGAGTAGAGTGACTTGCACTTACAAATGTCACACTCACAGTTAAAACTAAAAAATAAAATTAAGTGCACTAACTTTGTAAGTCACCAGGGTTGTAAGTCACCACATTTGGTAATATGATGATATGCCTTACACAATATATTTTATATGTTTATTGTGTTTCGAAAGTTTAAACACTGAACTTTCTCATCAGAGGCTGGAGATATGTGGTAACTACCCCCATGAAGTACCTTTTTAAATGTGCAATTGCACCGGTTTGTGCACCTGTGCACAGGTGCTCAGTATGTGCAAAAGTGCCTAAAATTCAATTTTTAGTTATTTGAATTGTTAGAGGTTCAGGAAAGTGCTGATTATCGATTTTTGGCTCAATAAGCAACAGGGGTGAACAGACTGACTTGAGGGATTCATATAACATTCAAACCCATTGCCTCCTAACGACTTAGGCAGGTTAGGTACCATGTAGTCTTATGTTTTTGCTTTTGTCCACTGACACGTTACCATTAGACCCCAGGTGTGTTTACCATAATATGTGGACTAGTTATATGTTAGAATTACATTTTACATGAAAATATATTGTGGTTTGTTAGGGGTGCAAGTTCACAATATAATTGGTTCAATAATTATATGTAATTATGTGGGCGTTAGATCCACTTTCTGATGGTAAAGAACACCCCCATTATATTGAGCATGTTGTTAAGGCTTATATGCACAAATGATATGTCTTTATCAGGAGTTTGATGGCTTCCTGAACTATCTGACATTGGTTGTCATATGAGACTGAGAGAAACAAGATAGTTATACATTGTTAAGTCAGCCATTATATTAAACTAGTATAGAATATAACAGGAATAACATTAACATATTATTATTTTAATATGATAGGAATGTTTTATTCATTGTATTTATTGTTTATCAATATTATAAATAATATATTGATTTTATTTGACACAATAAAACTATTAGTTTTTCATTCCTATGTTTATTATTTATAAACTAGTCACCAGCCTTCGTCAAGGAGACAATGTGAACTGGTACACAAATTGTGATGTAATTTGACGTGATGTAATGATGTGATGACATCATATGATTATGACAGGGGGCCACGGTGGCAGAGTGGTAACACTCTCGCCTCCCACCTCTGAGGCCGGGGTTCGATTCCCGGCACGGCCTCAAGTGGGGAAGCTGGTAGTTGCTTGCCGTTGGTCGGCAGTTTACAGTACAGAACCCTAACAAACTTTATGTACTGGTTTCCTCTACCCTTCCAACTACCCGTCGTGATATGACCTGTACAGTGTTGAAAGCGACATAAAACCCCAAATAAATAAATAAATATGATTATGATATCACAATTTTTCAAAAGTGCCTTTTATAAGCTATTTGATTTTGTGATTTTCTATGAAATAGGGCTTGTTTTCTATTTGCATATTATTCTCCGTGTATCTGTCTTAATGTGCATGTATTCAAATAAAGCAAAAAGATGGGGTTGGCCTTATGAGTGTGAATTTAAGACCAGAAATGCACAGAAATTAGATAGCTTGTATAATGCCTGTTGAATGATTATCTCCAGTATTCCACATCAACCCCTGCTCACGCTTTGTAATCTGTTAACAGGTTGAGAGTGCTGTACTTTTTTTTACTACATGGTACCTAACCTGCCTAAGTCATTAGGAGGCAATGGGTTTGAATGTTATATGAATCCCTCAGTCAGTCTGTTCACCCCTGTTGCTTATTGAGCCAAAAATCGATAATCAGCACTTTCCTGAACCTCTAACAATTCAAACAACTAAAAATTGAATTTTAGGCACTTTTGCACATACTGGGCACCTGTGCACAGATGCAAAAACCGATGCAACTGCACATTTAAAAAGGTACTTCAGGGGGTAGTTACCACATATCTCCAGCCTCTGATGAGAAAGTTCAGTGTTTAAACTTTCGAAACACAATAAACATATAAAATATATTGTGTAAGGCATATCATCATATTACCAAATGTGAACAACCTTGGTGACTTACAAAATTAGTGCACTTAATTTTATTTTTTATTTTCTATTCTGTCCCAGAAATGTTTATTATTTTTTTTCAAAAAATGTTTCTGTAGCATAACTTGGGTTTATTTTTTTTTACAATTTCATGAGATCATGTTCCATGTTCAGGGTGATTAGGATTTCTTTGAGGTCACTACAATAGTTCCCATAATTTTCCAATAAAAGATTCATTTTGAAGACTTACCTTGTGAGCCTATCTAGGGACATAGAAACAAGATAATTATATGACCATGATACACTTATACAGTGGGCATATTCTATGTCATGTCATCCAATATCTGCATGTAAGGGCTAAAATAGGCATTTTGTTATGGACACCAAGAAAGTATCTCATTGCCCAATATTGATTAGGCAAGCTTTTTTTTAGGCTAGTGTCCTTTAAAACCTCACACTCCAGAACCATATTTACATGCAGGGCTAACTCCTGATTTAAAGAGCTTTGTGAAAAATTGCAACCAATCTGTTTATATTCTTTAAATTTCATAATAACACTCCCCAATGCATAGTTTCCCTCATTGGCCAGTTTCATATTGGCGGTATTAAATGTCAAATTTTGATCAAAGGTAAGGTGCAGATATTTCTATTTTTCTGCCTAATCTATCTTTGTAGAACCTATCTTAAATTTGTATGCTGATTGTTTTGTTCTGATTTCCCTGAAATGTATGATCTTTGTTTTGGATTTGGTGACTGTTAACTGCCACTTTATGCACCACTTTATGACTTTAGCTAGAAGTTCCTGCATAATGTTTCACTTTCAGCAATGATAATATCATCAATGTAAATAGGACATTTATTTTATATCTGTGCTAACTTTTATACAATGGCATAAGTTAAGCTCTCTCACCAGATCTTTAATATAGAGACCAAATAATGTTGGAGATAAATCATCTCCTCGCTTTGTACTTTTGGTACTTTGTATTTGAAACTAGTTTGCAAATGACTTACTTAACTGAATGTAGAATTGTGTATTATGATACATTAATTTAATTGCCTGATAAAATTTATCTGTTATGTAGAAAAAGCCTATGAACAGGGGCGTAGGAAGCAATTTTTGGTTGGGGGGGGGGGGCGAGGAAGTAGATTTCAACGATGCGACTCGACACCTACAATTTTGGTTAATTTTACAGTAGTATTGTATGTAGGTAATATACAAATTCAAATTGTGCAATTAAAATATTTTAAAGTTAGTTTACCAAAGGAAATCTTTGTGACGCCATCATCCTAAGTTTTCTCGACCTTGTATGGGTATAGAAATACACATAGTCACCTCTGCATTTGAAAGGTATTTCTAATATCTTGACTACATCTTTCCAGAACCTGTGACCTTTCCTTCAAGTGCCGAGCTGATACAAGATCTATTTTTAGCAAGGTTAATCATCATATTGAGGGGGCTGTATAATCATTGGACTGGCTAGGTCCAATAAACACACAGCAGTCTAGCAAATAAGTGAAAATGGTTCCTTTAAATCCCCCTCACACCCTTATCAGCCGTGGAAATTTTATCTGTTTTTAATGCACAGGAGATGATTGCATGTTTATGTTAAGCTCAGTGGGAAAACCACTGGTCCAGTGGCAAGCAGTACTTCTCATAAACATTGAAATGCAGAGTTACCTATGTGTGCATGTGTAGTTGCAGTACACATACATATTTTGACCATTTTATTGTGAACAGGATCTGTTGTAGAGAAAAATGAAATGAGTTGAATTGCAACCAAAGAGACCAACAATGAAAATTCCTGTGTGCACATTCTTGTAGAAAAACCATTAAAACAACAGCTTCAGCATGTTAATAATATATATTGACAATGCACTGAAATATTAAGGCACAAAATATTAAAAAAAGATATTTGGTTCTTCAAATAAAGTTGCACTGTTTTTTGATGATAACTAGTGAAGTTAGTTCTTTATGATCACTAATAAGTTAATATGAGCAGCTTAATGAAAATATAATATAACAAGAGCACTCAGAGAGAACATACATCTGCCGAGGCCAAACATCTCCCATACTTTGAGATTTTTTTACAAACAAATACAACTCTACCAAAAATATATCCTCCTTGGTGGAGGTAATAAAGGATGCAGAACTAAAATGAGATGAAATATAAGCCAATTACCAGGTATAAAATACTGGTTATACATGTATAGCTGGTTTACGACTTAGCACCTTATGCATGCTTACGTGGAATGTACTTTAAAATGGAATGTATTGTAAACTAAGGCATATAAGGTGATCTGTCATAGTTGTAATGGAACACTTATGGTTAATCTGCATGTATTTATTGAGAAGACTCAAAATAGATTCATTAATAAGATTTTCGGGTTCACTTAGATCAATACAATATCTGGATCCAAATATGCAAGAATGGCCTGACCTCTAACTTTTTTGAAAGTCAGTGGAATGTTCAAAGCATTTTGGGACAGCCTAAACTCAGATAAAGATGTGGTGCTAGATTTTACTGTATCCACTGGATGGCATCCGGTGGGTACTATGGATTGCGCATGAGTACGCCGCTGCCACTGCAGCAGTGTGTAGAGATTTTCCTGATACACTACTGGAGGCCAAGGTATTGTAGGTAGAGTTCTCAAATTTGCAGGATACATTCATCATTACAAAATCTTGCCTGGGAATATTGTTGGTCTCATTTTGAAAAACAAAATGGCTGCCACAGGCGTTTTTTCGACATTCAGCTAGGAGTTTTGTTGGCCCTCTAGAGCAAAGGGTATTATAGGTAGAGATCACAAAATCGCAGGATATGTGCATCATTACAAAATCTTGACTGGATTTATTTTTGGCCTCATTTTGAAAAACAAGATGGCTGCCACAGACTTTTCTTTGTCAGTCATGAAAAGTGCCTACATCTCCCTTATTATTGGTCCTAGAGGTTTGCAATGTGAAACCAACCCATAGGAAATCATGGGTTAGGAATCTTCTGATGTGGTCAGATTTGACCTTGGGCCCCTGCTTCAAGATCAAACAATGATAGTAAAAATTAAAAGTGCTTATAACTCACTTATTATTGGTCCTAGAGGTTTGCAATGTGAAACCAACCCATAGGAAATCATGGGTTAGGAATCTTCTGATGTGGTCAGATTTGACCTTGGGCCCCTGCTTCAAGATCAAACAATGATAGTAAAAATTAAAAGTGCTTATAACTCACTTATTATTGGTCCTAGAGGTTTGCAATGTGAAACCAGCCCATAGGAAATCATGGGTTAGGAATCTTCTGATGTGGTCATATTTGACCTTGGGCCCCTGCTTCAAGATCAAACAATGATAGTGAAAATTAAAAGACCACATCAAAAAATTCCTAGCTTATGATTTCCCATAGGTTGATTTCACACTGTAAACCTCTAGGACCAATAATAAGCATGTTATAAGCACTTTTATGTTTGGCTATACTCGTTTGACCTTAAAGGAGAGCGCCCAAGGTCTAATCTAACCACATCAGAAGATCCCTAACCCACGATTTCTTAGATATTGGTTTTGCATTGCAAGCCTCTAGGACCAATAATAAGCGAGTTATAAGCACTTTTAAGTTTGGCTATCCTCATTTGACCTTAAATGATGGGCCAAAGGTCAAATCTGATTACATCAAAAGATTCCCGGGCCATGATGTCCTATAGGTTGGCTATACATACCAAACCTCTAGGACCAATAATAAGGGAGATATAAGCACTTTTCATGACTGACAAAGAAATGCCCGTGTCTGCCATCTTGTTTTTCAAAATGAGGTCAAAAATATTCCCAGTCAAGATTTCGTAATGATGAACATCTCTTGCGAATTTGAGATCTCTGCCTATAATATCCTTTGATCTAGAAGGCCAACAAAATTCCTTGCTGAAAGTCCAAAAAACGCCCATGGTGGCCATCTTGTTTTTCAATGTAAGACCAAAATATTCCCAGACAAGATTTTATGGTTATGAATATATCATACAAGTTTGAGAAGTCTAGTTATAATATTTTTTCGTAAGAATGGTAAGGTGAAATCTCTCTACACACTGCAGCGGCTGCGGCATAACAAAACGAAATACATAGTATCCACCAGATGAGTTAGATTTTTAGAACAGTAATTGGATTTTAGATCTTTCCATTATGGTAGAGCTTTGTTATCTCTGTGATCACTCAACTGTACAACATCTTTTTATCTGAAAATGTCACTGTTGATTCACCTATAAAAGCATTTGCAAAGACAGTTGAGTAAGTTACATTACTAACAGAGGAGATACCACAAAGTCATAAGTAAACATTTAAAAATTGTCGAAATTGTTTTAGATAGCTGTGTCATTATTTCTTTACTGGGGTAGATGTTAACACTCTTTTCCTTCTTCGCCCCTTTTGAGGTGTTTCATCTGGTTTTCTTTTCTTCTCCTGTGTTTCCACATGTCTGAGGCTTGATATATCAGCTTTGACATCAGGTCCAAAGTCATATTGCATTACTCCATCATTCACTTTTAAACATCCTGTGCCCATGAAGTCTGGCAAGGAAGCATGTGCTTCTCCAGCTGACAACAAGTAGTCAATTTGCAATTGCACCAGTGATGCCATTTGTTTTGTTACTGTGACTGGGGGCATCCAAAGTTGGGGATTTCGGAATGTCTGCATTACAGCTTTATTCTTCTCAGAAATGGTCCTTTGCCGAATTTCATCATAAGTCATTCCAGATGGATCACATTTCTTTGGTGCATACAGATGCTTTACTAGGATGATGTAGTCATCCACTGATAACTGAATTGTATCACTAGAAACCCTCAGCAACTGTTCTCTTAAATGGTCATTGCCTAAAACAGTAGTGAGAACTTTCTCATGAGAAATTCCATGATATTTTGGCAAAAAGTCATTACCTCCAATACACAATGATATGGCAACTGTTGGACAAACAGTTTGATCTTGCATTGTGGTTTCAAGCAGTCTTATTATTTCAGTTATGTTGTATATGTCATACTTCTTTTTAGGTTTCTGCAAAACTACATACACTGGATTTGTAAACTGACCATCTTCATTCCTTGGCCATTTCCTTGAAATTGAAAATAAGTGAATCACAACAGCATCAATATCCCCAGATGTAACCAAGCTGCAGATGCTTTCACCCTCTGACAAATGTGGCAGGTACTCAAACAGCCAGTCAACCTGTGCCATTTCTGCCTCCCCTTTTGACTGCTTTATATTAAGTTTCGTAACCACAGGTGCAGCAGCATCCGTCCCAAATTTACATTGTATTGGTACAGCATATTTTGCACAGGTGCATGAGACATGGATTGCAGAATCACAGAAACATCCTTCCAGATATAATTCACTGTCAATATCAAGACAAATGTCTTGACACACCTTGAGCTCAGTAACATGTGCAGCCAAATATGTGCTGATGAGACTTTTGCCTTCTGAAGTGGATATCACAGCTTCCCTGCAGAATGCTCCCTCACTGATTATCTCAGCTCCTGTTTTTAAATGTGCAATGCCTTCCTTTGAACGAACTCTTTGGGCTCTGGTAGCTGCTTTGAATGAGTCAGGAGTGAATGAATACTTTTCTTCACACAAAACCATGTGCTTGACATGTGGTAACTTCCGCATGGTGTTTTTAACTATGGCATTTTCTACATATTTGAGATATTCACACCCATTTATAGCATGTGTTTTGAATTTTACCCCAGCAAATTCAACAGTAACAGCAGTTGTCTTGCTAATCAAAGATTGTGGGAAACTATATGTCCCTTGTATGATATATTTGGAGATATCAGTGGAACCACTTTTGTCTTTTAATGCATTGTGCAATGCTCTTTGGATACCAATGCTTTTCATGACTTTCCTTTTGGAACAGTCAGCATTTACTAGAGCTTGACAAGTGTTCATGTCACTGCTTAGACAGTCAAGTTTGCGAGATTCCCTTTTGACAAGCCTTTTCCGCTTTTCCTCATTAATATCTCTTAATTTTACACCAGTGGTAATTTTCACACATGATCTTTTCAGTGTTATCCCTGTGCTTTGCTTGGCCTTTTTTACAAGTTCCTGTGGCCCAACAACATCCAGTATATCTGGGTAATCTGATGCGGTCAGTCCACAGAGCTGCTCCTTAACAAGGTACTTTGTAATCAGAAATTCCCCAACATCTTTACAGTGCACATCCAGTATACATGGTGGTAACAATTTAACATCCTTGGTGTAAACATTCATTGGATGATCATTGGCTTTCAGTAGTAACCCACCTCTTCTCAGGATGAGGCCTGTCAACTGAAGAATATATTTCATATCTGTAGTAGTTGTCCTCCAGCCCATGTTGTTGTCAGTTACTGTTGCTTCTTGAGGTTTTAAACTTTGTTGCATTTCATTTAAAGTATCTATAAGTGACATTCTGCATTTCATGGATGTGAGGCTTGATCCAGAGCGGAAACCTTTTAGAGCATCTTTGTGGTCCATTTCTCTTTTGGTGTCACATGCGAAATTTACTTCACTTTTTCCTATTGGGGTGCTGAACAAACATTGTTTTAAGCACCTGTAGAAATAACCACTCTCATAGTGCTTTATTAGAAGCTGGCTGCAGAATGGAGCATATGAACTAGCACCATTTAAAAACTGAAAGCTCAAAGAAGACTTTACACATGCCAACAAAAGGTTGTATCCATCTGGACCACCCATTCTCTCAGCTAGTGCGAGTGCCACCACTTCTTCACAATGTTGCATCATATCTTTGTGTAAGGCAAATGTTCCATTTAATGTTGTGCCATTTTCTAAAAATTCTAAAAATGAGGCATCCCATTTTACACATACTGTAGAACAACTCTCTTTCTTTAAGTCGCATTCAAGTACTTGACTTTGCTCCAGTGGTAGGTGATGCATGAAGGAAATTAAAAAGGCTAGTCTCAAGGACATTGCTATGCGTCTGACATAGCGTGTTGCAACATCAATGTGTTCTGCTGAGACTAGCTTCTTCCATTCATTTCTGTCATCATCTCTCATGAACATCATTAAATGGCTCAATCCTGCATCTTTGTATGCACTGAATAGTGTGTTTATCTTTGATTTACGCAAGTGAAGTACTGGATATTCTGGCAACATATGTTCATATTTCTTCTGTTTTGTTAATTTCAAAAGATTAGATCCAATTTTATTGTCTGGACCACATAAGATCTTTTCTTTTCTGCAACCTGATTTTAAAGATACTTCATCAATAATTTCTTGCAATTTTGTGATATCATCATCACGTCCAGTGGCTGGTGGAGGGTGCCTTGTTATAAGAGATGGAGGTGTGTATTTCTCAAGGCCAAACTCTTCTGGAAAACATGGTGGAACCCTTACTTCTGAATCATCATGTTCCTCACTGGGTTCTTTATTAACAGACATATCTTGAAAAGACTCCTCCAATGTTGAAAGCTCAAGGTTGACATCATCTACTGACTTCTTGTTTTGTACGGGGATATCAACAAATCCTTCCATAATATGTGTATCAAATTCTAATAGATCTATGTCATCATCAATACTTTCATCCAATATTTGATCTAGGTACTCTTCTACATGTTCTACCATGTCCTGTCCATCTGTTTGGTCCTTGTTTATTATGTTATCTTGTTGTGTGCTTGCTGAGGCAAAGTTATCATATTGAGGGGCACTTGCATTTGCTAGCAGGTTGAGAAGGCTGCTAAGGTCGCTATGTGACAACATTTGAATAACTGTGGCATTATTCCACATTGACAACTGGTGAAATTTTTTCAAACACACCTCTTCTTCTTTGGACAGATTGAAAAGTGTTTTCTTGAGGTCATCCTTTTGGAGCTGTACATTTCTTTTACAATAACAAATGTCTGTTCCATCACAGATTTGAGGATTATGCCACTGAGTGGTTATTGCACTATCTTTAGGTAATCCTTGTAGTGTAATCGGAAGAGTACAAAGTTGTCCTGAACGACTTTCTCCTGGGTTAGGATCACTATGAAAAGTAAGCCTAACAAGATTATCAAGCATTAAAATCAGGTAACAGTCTTGGAGACTGACACCTTTTGTCACCAAGCCAGCATCACTGGCATATGTAATAGGCAATTTCTTCCTGTATGTGTTGAAGTAGCAGAGATCATCCATGGCTTTCTTTTTTAAGCTATCTTCTGCAGCTACTAAAGAGGTTGTTGCACCAGCTGCATTAGTAATCGCAAATACTGACTTTACTGAGCGATAGTTCATTGATAAAGCTGAAGTTTGTGCTTCTTGGTAAATGCCATAATAGTTTTTGTTCAGTATGTTCAAAAGTATGTCATATGTTCCATACAGTTTTCTTAATTTGCTTTCCATTGTTTTCTGGACATCATTTGAAGTCACCAGAGTTTTATGGCTTATGAAACATTCTAAAAAAAGTTGTATAGGCAGTGGTACATCTAAGACCCATTCTTTTGTTATATTCACAGTTGATAACTGAAGGGGTTCTACGTTTTTGGTCTGAAAGCACTTTGAGCAGATTGCATTTTCTTGTCCATCATATAAAGGAGATACGTTTTGTACATTTATGATTTTGTCCCCCAGTAGATTTTCAGTTATGTCATCCTGCATGTGAAATCGTGCAAACTTTCCATTTGGCCTCTCATATTTAGCCAGGCTATTTGGTATGAAGTAAAACACATTCCTGCAATTTGTCTGATGGTTGTTTGCAAGGGTTCGAGCTAGGCAATTTGCTATGTCCTCAAATGGTATACTTGTGACATGTGTGTCTTCAGAGAGCTCTACATATAAGTTAAATACATTCTGGGGCACTGAAAGTGGGTTATCTAGTACCACAAGTCTGGAAATAAAATGCGGGAACATTAAATTGGTGAGCTTATGTAAATCTGACTCCACAACATGCGGAATATGTTCTGTTTCAGCATATATTAAAACCTCTTTTGCTTTTTCTGCTTCAAGCCTACGTTGAATCCTGTTATTGATAACAGTAGCATTCATTGATGTTAGACATTTGCCTATTTTTGCTGCATCTTCACACAGGTGATAGAAATCCCATTTCTTTCTCAGATGTTCATGAAAGTCTAATTCCGCTGACGGAGAGATCAAATATTCGAACTGGCTTTCAAAGATGCATATTTTGTTCCACTGATCATTACTGAAATGCTGTTTGTGATCACTATATAATGTGTTACTTGCACAGGTTTGAAAGTCTGATTCAAGCAAGTGTTTTGCTGCAGAGGATGACCAGAAAGAAGACGACGACACCTTTTTGTACAAACTCAAGACTGACTCAACATCATTATTACATTCCTGGAATGTTAATAAGTGTTCTATCTCTTTTGCAATTCGCTTACAAATGTTCATATCTTCAGCATGATGAAAAATATACCTGAGCACGCAAAACAGGCGAAGTGCACATTTTTCTCCAATCTGCTTGACACCATGAGGATGTTTGTGGAATTCTCTCATCACATTGGAACATTTAATAGCTTGAAGTTTATCTCTTTGGCAAAGGTTTTCTCGCAAAGTCTTCACTAAAATATCTGCCCAAACCCATCGGTCATCTTCATGGGCAAATATCTGGAGCTTTGAGATTACTGATGGCATCGTTTGACACTGTGAAAAGAAATGGAATATAATTTCATCAAAATGTAATTCTAAATTGAAGTTTATGATTCCACAGCAATAATTTTAAACCAAATTATTGACTTATTTATCTTGATTTAATCTTTGACTTATTTTAAAGTTAACATTCATGGGTCATATTATACAAATTTAAAGAACAATACTGGAAAAGTCAATATCATAAATCGGGTGATAAATATGGTAGTACCATACTTTAACAGAGATTCTGCATATTTATTACCCGAATTATGTGTACAGATATCTATCTTAATATTAAGGGTCTCGTCTAAACATATATAAAATCATATATATATGTAAAATAATTGTTACACATTTTTCTGAAACCGAATTGAAGACTGGAAAAAAGACATTTTTACAAGGATAAAATTCACACTTTTAAACAAAGTATGTTATTTTACCTTTACATTATTGCATGTACCATTTATTAGAGCATAGCCAAAAATTGTAATTTTTATAGATTGGGTACGAAATGTCCTAGGCTGGGTACAAAATGTTTGGGTACGAATTGTCCTGATACAAAATGTACCGGTACGAAATGTCCGGGTACGAAACGTCTGTACCCCTTTTATGTAACTTTAGTAGTGGTGTGAACTATGATTCAGTAAACCACTATTCACTTCAGTTGGCTAGAAATGACGAAATCCACAAAGTTAATTTAAGAAACATTTATGTTAGGCATTGTACAAGTTAATACTTCTTTAAAACAAAAAGAAATATGTAAATTTGATTAAATATCTCACATTTTTCTTTTATATTCATTGATAATGAAGTTTATTAAGTTCAAAATATCTCACAAATACAATTCCTGTTTTAAAGTATGGCTCATGTTAAGTTTCACTATTTCAGTGACTGGAAAAATAGTAAAAATTATATTCAAAAAACATAACTAACTTACCTTGATTAATGTTCAGAAATATGTTTTCCAACTTTTTCAAATCCAAATTTCATACTTGAGCACACAAAAAAATTAAAATGTCAGACAATGATAAATTAAGAAAATATGAACACTGAAAAAACACACAAAAAGAAAGAAGTAAAGTAATAGATTGATGTGTGGCATTACTCATACTGTGGATGTATACATATGTTTATATATTTGGAACTAAATGAACAAGCATAGCATGTCTTTATACTCTATGGGTACTTTCAGTACACACAGCTTAACAAGAAACTGACAAGAAGCCTGGACAGCTTAGATAAACATTCCAGATCCTTTGTTTATCCTAAAATAATCTGTGCATGCTGCTAGGGGCAATAAAAAGCCACTTCAAAGAAAAGTGGCAGAGCATCAGATCTGATGCTCCCAGAGTCACTTGTGTGCTAGACTGACAGTAAAGAAAGAAAAGTTTTCTGGAAAAAATCTTATCAGCTGACAAATTGCTGTGCTAAACCATTGCTCTGTGTGAATTTGAAATTACATGTCTAAGTTTTAAATAATTAGAAACACGGTAAATTAAATGTAGAAGATCACTATATGTGTGATTTTGGTCTGCATAAGTGAAACGTTTTACAGAATTTTACAAATCCCATGACAGGTTAACTGAAAATGTTCCCTTTACAAATCATAAAAATAAATATTTTATAGTTTAAATGGTAGCTTACACAATGGTACATGTGAGCAGTGAACAAGGTAAAAGTGTAATTTGACCACATATTATTCAGTTACTTGTAAAAATTTACATAAATTTCAAAATTGGAATTTAGTTCTATTGCCCCCCCCCCAGTTCCTACGCCTATGATGAAACAAGTTTCAGTCCACCCAATCAACACCTGTTGCAAGTTAATAAAACAGGCAAACATATTCTTTGATAGATTTAGATGATTTTTTACATTTTCCGATAGGTTAAAACATGTTCCTCGCAACTTCTGTCATTGCTGAAACCATTCTGTTCTTATGTAATGATCCAAATTAGATCAGTATAGGTATTTATTCTGTTAAGTACTTCTGAATACACCTTCTTCACACATGATGTCAAACTAATACCTCTGTAATTAAGAGAGACATTTGGATCTTATCCTGCAGATTGAAGTATTGGGACTATTACAGATTTTAACCACATGGAAACTATTTTACTATGATTAAAACATTTATTAAATAATGTTTTCAAAAGTGTGTGACATTAACTAAGCATTAAAAGTTCACTTTGTATTTCATCCAGATCATTTTTTAGATTTTATACCCTAAATAACAGTCCTAATTTCTGTTTCAATAATTTCTTGTTTAAAATTCCATTATTTTCATTATGCTCTTTTTTTATTTTTTTATTTCAGAAAACAATGTTACATAAGTTTACAATAACACAAAAAAAAATTATTGACTAACATATCAATAATATTCACTTTTAAGCTTTCTCAGAAATCACAAAAAAACAACAGAATTCGAATTTTAATAGTATTTTTATAGCGCTTAATCTCCATCTAAACACAGACTCTAGGTGCACCAAACAGAAAAAGCAGAAAACTATAATCATTAACCTGGGACATAGCAAGGGTCAGCGCCAAGGAGAGAAACCGAAAGAGATAGCAAGGGATAGGTTTTTAGCTTCTTTCTGAATGAGTGGATAGAAGTAGCTGAACTTACATCATCAGGCAAATCATTCCAAATCTTTGGAGCATCATAAGGAAAACCGAGGCCAAAATGCTTAGAGGACTTGTATACTGAAGGAGTAAAGTGTGGGACCTCAAGGAACACACCATCAGCTTAGCTTTTACGTGTGTTATAGACACTATGTCTAGGCTAAAGGAAAAGTACAAAATATTTTGGATAACCACTATGTAGGAACTTGTACACCAGTGAGGCACTCTTGAATATGGAATGGTGTTCAATAGGCAACCAATATAGAGTCTTCCAAACAGCAGTGTGTGAATACCTAGTATTGTTGGTAACAGTTCTAGCCAGACTATTTTGAACACATTGCAGTTTACAAAAATCAAGAGCTAAGAGACTCCTAAACAAGGAATTAAAGTATTCAAGTGGACTCCAACCGAAGCATTTGCAGCCATAAGAGCAGCATGATGTGTCAGATAACCTCTGAGATGCTTAAGAACCATGATTTGAGCAAAACTTGCAGATGTTCTGGGCATGCCTGGAAACGGAAAAATCATGATTAAACCATATGCTAAGGTTCCTGACTGCCGGTACAGGAGAGAGGAAATTACCCAGAATATTAACTGGAAAAGATTTGTTGAATTTTTCATGTTGTAATTTTGAACCAAAAATGATGAATTCACTTTTTTATCTGGGTTTAGCTTCAGCTTATTTGCAGACTACCACTTTTTGACATCACCCAAGCAAGTTTCCAATCTGCCAAAGGCATGAGCCATATTCTTATGTGTGAGATGAACATTTAGCTGTGTATCATCTGTGTAAAAGTGGAAACCAATGCCAGTATGATTTTGAATGACTTTGCTGAGGGGAGTAGTATACAAGGAAAAGAGTATTAGACCTTGGGCAGACTCCTGAGGCACACCAAATAAGAGCTTCTTTGCATCAGACAGGATAGAGCCAATCTTAACACACTGCAACAACCAGTATTTTGTCTCAGAGTTGTTATCCCAAATAGAATTTCTAGAACAGGGAAGTTAAGTTTACTGGAAAACAACTCTCTCAGCCACTTATTAACATGAGCCCAAAAAGTTTTGGAATCACTACTTTAGTAGAAATAATGTTCACGATTATCTATTTTTGACAGATATCAGAGAAAGGGGATTTTTTATATTCCAATTAAAGAGATTGTGGTTGCATTAAAATACTGTATGAAGTATTTTATATTGAAAAATTATCAGGTAGGCATCATTCATAATTCTAAATGGTAATAGATAAACAGGTTTCCAATCCATAGTTTCTAAAAAGGGATAATATTCACTCCATTTACTGTTACTCTGGGGGACTATATTCAAGGACTAAGTAATAAGAATGAATCTCTGATCTTTTAATTGGACTTATATGGGTGTGGCACTGAGTAGGGATATTAGTGATTTTATTAAGGGCTATGTCCCCTCTACATTTACGTAAAGACTTTAATACAGATGATACTGTACATAAAATTTGATTATAAAGCATACGTGGTATAGTAATATTAAATACACCTTCTAAATAATTTTTGGGTTTGATGTTTTTTTTTGCTTTGGCTGTCCCAAATATCCCTAACAGTGATGAGTCTTAAACCAGGATTGTGTTCGCTCTGAATTGATATTGGTGCATTGCCTACTGAAAAATAACGATTGTTAAAATTGGTTCTGAATAAAGCTATCCATATAAAGCCTTTATACTTGCCCTTAAACTATTAAAAAATTACTATTTCAGCAAAGTACTTTTATCCAGTCTCACCAATTCTGCAGCTAGAATTTTCCGGTTTGCTTTGATGTCATTACAATACCTTTTTACCCACATGATTTTTGCATGATGTTTAACAGATACCATTTTTAAAGTGCAATAAAATTTATTAATTAAATATATTACAGGATTGAGTGTCAAATATAGCCAGATTGTGATTAATTGTGTATCTAATTGATGAAACAAACTTAGTAATTCGTCTAGTTACTGTAATAGTGTTAGTTTTTGTGCAAAAGGTAAATAAAGTACTGTATGGCGAAGATAATTTAAAATACTGAGTAAACAAATTACCAAACTGTGAGAGCATCCAGTAATTCAAACTGGTTTATTAAATCTGACATGGCCTTATACCAAATAAAGTTATAAAATGGTTAGGTCAAGTGTGTCAAGTGTGTTGCAGCTATGGCATATAATAATACCTGTGCATTTATTTGAAAATTTGGCCAATTACTGTATTGGTGATTGACATTATATTTCTAACGGTAAATTCTTAATGCGCTATTTAAAGCAACCACTACAATGTGGCTTGTAAATCAAGCAATCAATATTGGATGGTGTGCCTTAGAATCCCTTGATACGGAGATTAAGCACGTGGACAACTGATTGATTGAAATCAAACCGGGATATTAGTTTTCCTTTTTCTACAGCATTAGTGGTGGTTATTAAGCAATATGTGTATAAATTGTGATGAGTATACGCTGAAACCTTGCATCAAAGGCCAAAATATGGTCATGTGGTGGGGCAAATGAGTCCAAAAGAGTCACCAAGTAATGTAGGTTGGGATATTAAATTTGATAATGTTCTTCTTTAAATTTTGTTACTGGGTTACTGGTGTAAAATGTGACGTATTGTGATCTCTACTTCTTAAATTACCATTTATTTATATGCTACCAATCAGGATACCAAATTTGATAATCAGTCAAGTAACTGTATTGTATTTTGTCATCAAATCCCAGGTGTCTGTGATAATACTTTGTAACAACAAGTTTTTAAAATGCTGAGTAAACAAATTATAAAATTATATAATTGAAGTAAATGATATAATTGGAGTGATCAAATTGTGATCATAACTTTTTAAACTGCCTGTGTATCTATTGATAACTTTGCACTAGTTACTGCACCCAGGTAACCTCTCCAGTTAGAGTATCAATACTGATCATTGTAAATAAATTGCTAATTTGGGATGACAATTTCTTAAAATGCTGAGTGAACAAATTAATATTACACTTTTGCCTTGTAAATCAAGTTTAGTAATTTGTTTCTTTTTAGCAACAGCAGTAATGTGAGTCTTTGAATCACTGGAAAAGAACTAATATAAGCTACTTACATACCTCTTGCACCAAAGGCCAAAATATGGTTATGTGGCTGGGCAAATGGGTCCAAAAGACCACCCCAGTACTGTAGGTTGGGATGTTAAATCAGATAAAGTTTTTAATTTTTTTTAATGGGTTATTCATGTAAAATGTGACGTATTATGACCTCAACTTTTCAGTCTTCTATTTATTGATATTTTATCAATTAAAGAAATAAACTTAATAATCTGTCAAGTAACTGCACTGTGGATATTGTCATCAACTTGAAGGCGACTATAATAATACTTTGTGATGACAAGTTCTTAAAATCCTGAGTAATATAATATTTTTGACAACATTAGTAATGTGTATCTTTGATTCACTGAAAATAATTACTATAAGTTACTTACGTATACCCTGCACCAAAGGCCAAAATATGGTAATGTGGTGGGTGGTGGGGCAAATGGGTCCAAAAGACCCTCTCAGTTTTGTTGAGTTGGGTTATTAAATCCAATAATGTTTTTCATTTCATAAAGTTAATGGGGAATTCATGTAGAATGTATCATATTGTGATTTTAGCTGCACAAATTTCTTTTTTATTATTATCCTATCAATCAAGGAAATAAAGTGGATTATCTGTCAAGTAACTATACTGGAACTTGTCATCAAGCCAAAGGTGACTGTAATAATACTTTGTGATGACAAGTTCTTAAAATGCTGAGTAAACATATTATAATATTGTATAACTGTATTGTATCAAAGCAAATAAAGTGACAATTTAGGGTGATAATTTCCTAAAATGATTAGTAAACAAATTGATATTATAGTGTGTCTGATAAATCAAATCTGGTAATTTGTTTCTCCTTTGGCGACTTAGTTTTTGTAATGAAACTCAACTTCCTAAATTAGCTGTGTAATTTATCGATAACTTATTAAATGACGAACCGCACAGAGTAATGAGTCCACTGTGTTATTTTATGTTGTACACTGTATCAAAGACCAACAAATTTCTAATTTGTGATGGAAATGTCTTTAAAACCTTGGTTGTCTATGGCTAAGAACCGTAGTTGATAAATCACTCCTTTTTGAGTATACTGTAAATGTTAGCCTTCTAGTCACTGCCATGTTTTATATGCATACACCCTGCACTGACCTAAACAAGGTGAGAAATAGGTATATAGTAATTAATAAAAAGCAACCAGTGCAAAAACAATTGTTCAATCATGGTGCTTATGCGCTACAAAGTTTATTCCCCCTACATGGCCTCCGAATCTCATCTTTCCAAAGCTATAAATTACCTTATTAATGTATACATATATATATATATATTTTGTTTTGTTTTGTATGAATGTTTGTGTATTTCATGTTATGTTCATATATTGATTCGGAAAAGGCTACAACAATCATATCAAACAAATATTCTTGGTTAAGATATGGCTTAATCATTATTTTCTTACAATCATCATTCGATGAAATACTGTGATATATACCATTCTCTAATTCTAATTCTAATTGGACTTTTATAGCGCTTAATCTCCCCAAACAAGAGGACTCTAAGGCGCAACAAAACAAAAAGCAGTCAACAAAATTCTGTGTCCAGGGACATAACAGGGGTCGAACACCACGGAGAACGCCAGGAGGATGATTCAGGCTAGGGTGGATATGCTTTGGTGTACAGGTAGGTTTTAAGCTGTTTTCTGAAGGAGGCCAGGGATGGAGAGGCACGAATCACATCAGGGAGAGTATTCCACACAGTAGGAGCATCAAACGCAAAACTATTACCAAACTGTTTGACAGATTTATGAACAGAGGGGCAGAACTTTGGAATAACTAGGAAATTACCACCAATTTGACTGCGCCTGGTACTATAAGAACTGCTGTAGGAAGAAAGATGTGGTGAAAAATACCTGGGAAAACCTGTGTGAAGATACTTATAAACAAGTGTGACTGTCTTGAACACAATGCGCTGTTCAACAGGAAGCCAATGCAGTTTCTTTAGCACAGGAGTTATGCTGGTGTATCGACTGGTGTTTGATACAATTCTAGCTGCACTATTTTGGATGCACTGTAATTTGCGTAGATTGAACTTGGACAGGCTCCTGAAAAGTGAGTTGCAGTAATCCAACTGACTACTAACAAGAGCGTTGGCTACAAGCACAGAAACATCATGAGTAAGAAACCGCCTGACATGTCTGAAGTCACGGAGTTTAACAAAACAACTTTTGCAGACATTCTGAACATGCTTGGACAAAGAGAAATCTGAATCAAGCCACACACCCAGATTTTTTACTGAATCTGCAGGGCAGAGTGAGTTGCCCAGGATATCAATTGGAAAACATGCTTTCAACTTATCCCTTTGTCTCTTAGAACCAAAGATGATAAACTCAGTCTTATCAGGATTCAGTTTGAGCTTACTAGTTGTCATCCACTCTTTAACATCATTTAGGCACTTATTTAGCTTTTCAAAGGCAGCAGATGCATTCTTCTGGGATAAATGTATATAAAGTTGGCTATCATCTGCGTAGAAATGAAACTTTATTCCATTATGTTTACTGATAATGGAACTGAGGGGGGGGGTAGTGTACAATGAGAACAACAAAGGACCCAGGACAGAACCTTGGGGAACACCAAATAGGAGTTTACAAACATCTGACAAAGTAGAACCAATTTTTACTGATTGGTAACGGTCCATTAGGTAGGATGTGAACCATTTCAGAACGGAGCCACTGACCCCAAACCAGTTTTGGAGGCAACCCAGAAGAGTAGAGTGATCAATGGTGTCGAAGGCAGCAGACAAGTCAAGCAATACCAAGGCAGTGGATTCACCTCTTGACAATGATAAGTGAACCTCATTTTTTATGTAGAGAAGAGCAGTCTCAGTTGAATGGCCCGCCTTATATGCCGACTGGTATGGGTTGTCTAAGTTATTGGCATTAATATGTTCTAACAGCTGCTTAGCAACCACACGTTCTACCAATTTAGATATAAAACTGAGACCTGATACAGGGCGATAATTCTTAAGGTCATTTGAGGGAAGACTTGGCTTTTTAATAAGTGGAGTGACCACAGCAGATTTGAAGGCATCAGGAACGCATCCCTCCATGAGTGAGCAGTTAACCAGCTTTGTAAGGGATGGTAGCAATATATCAATGCATTCCTTAATCAGGAATGTCAGCAGAGGGTCCAACAGGCATGATTTTGTTGGTGATGCTTTAATTATTTTATCAACAGCATCTTCAGAAACTTGCCTAAAGACAGTAATTTGGGGAGGATCTGAAGGAGGGTTAACATCATATTCAGTGCCAGAAGAAGCAAAATTATCTCTAATCTTCTTAATTTTGTTGGTGAAGAAGGAGGCAAACTGGTCAGCCAATGACTTTTCGGACTCATGAGATGGAAGTGTGGCATCAGAAACCCTGTTCAGGGTCTTATGGAGCTCACGCCAAAGTTTTCGAGAGTCATGACTATTGTCTGAGATCAGTTTGCTATAGTAGTCTGATTTATCTTTATTTACAAGTGCATTGCACCGAGCAATCTGGCGACGAAGCCTACTATGATAATAAAAGTTATGTTGAATGTTTATGTCTGTAAATATAAAGGGAGTCTTCCACCTCAATACCAGGGTGTTATCAAATAAATTGAGTATATTGTCGGCAAACTGTCAAGGTCTAAGAGGTGTAAATAAGGGTATTAATGTCTTAAACTATTTACAAAATTTAAATTCTTCAATAATTTGTCTTCACGATAACCACTGCGTTGAAAAAGATTAAATCTCTTAAGCAAACTATGGCAAAGCCATATTTTAATCAATTGATTCAAATCAAATGCTCATGGCGAGGCAATAATTCTAAAAACAATTTTGAGTATAAATTATTGGATAGCTACTGCAACAACACAAACAATATAATATATATCGATCTAAAATTGCAAAATATAAATTTAGAAATCATCAACATTTATGGACCATGGTTCTATGAAAATTTAAACAATATAGTGAATAACAATGAATTAGATCATACTATCATATGTGGGGACTTCAATTTGGTCTTAAACTCCGATATGCATTGTTATAACTACAAAACAACCAATAACCCACGTGCCCATGCCCATTTGATAGATATGATATCACAACAAAACTTGAAAGATATTTTCCACCCATCCATCAGGTGGTACACTTGGCGATGTAAAACTCCAATCAGGCAAGCCAGGCTAGACTATTTTTTAATCTTCTTCTGATTGTCTTTGTGATCATATGAAGAACACTACTATAAAACTGGGATACAGATCAGATCATTCAATAATTGAATTAAATTTAACATTACGTAACTTTAACGGGGGGGGGGGGGGGGGGGGGGGTGGAAATTGAACTGCTCTCTTTTAGAAAATAAAGATTATTTAGTTATGGTTAATAACCTGATAGACTCAGAAAATTGAATTATGTTGCATTACTGTATAACCCAGTAGCCATCAAGCAGATAAGTGATCTTGATATTCAAATTAGCATCCCTGATGATTTATTTTTGGAGGTCCTACTTTTAAAAATCAGAGGAGAAACTATCAAGTTTTCCACTGCCCTTAAAAAGAAAAATACCAGCTTAAAGATTAGTTTACAAAAAGAAATTGAACAACTTTAAGCTACATGCAATGAAACAAATATAAACCAATTAACTAGCAAGAACGAGACTCTTATGAACCTTTTCTGCAAAAGAACTAGAAGCTTCAAAAGTCTGCTCATGGGTATCATGGTTAAAAGATGGTGATAAAACTCCTGACATCCCTAGAAAAGAAAGGATACACAGACAAAACCATTAAACAGCTACAAAAACCAGATGGTCAATTAATATCAAAACATTGAGATATTTTGAATAAAGTTCAAATGTTCTATAAAAGGCTCTTCTCACACACTAAAATGAATTTGAACCGCACCTGGAAAGAATACTGATAAATTAAGAAACAGCAAAACTTTACACAGTGGAAGCAATGAGTCTAGAACAAGAACTGTCCATAGAAGTGTCAAGCTTTAAAACAAATGAAAAATAGAAAAAGGTTCAGGCATTGATGACTACCCTGTGGAGTTCTTCAAAACTTTTTAGAATAAATTATAAAGTTTTTTGTTTTAAAAGCTTATAAATGGTCTCACAATAAAGGTGAAATGTCTACATCATTACGGCAATGTTTAATCTCTTGCATCCCAAAAGACAACAAGCGCAGGGTTTTCCTAAAAAGTGCAGACTGATTTTCTATTATCTTGTGTTTACAAAATTTTGTCATCAGCAGTAGCAAATATACTCAAAGGTGTTTTGGACAAATTGGTTTCTAGAACACAAACTATATTTACAATTGGAAGATATACTGGGAAAAATATTCTATTGACACATGACTTGCTTCACCAGCAGAGAAAGAAAATATTCTAGGCCTAATAATGTTGGTGGACTTTGAGAAAGCATTTGACTCTGTTTTCTGGCCATTCTAGTACCAGGTTTTAGAGTTTTTAAATTTTGGCACCAGCTTTAAAAATGGATCAAACTCTTTAACACTAACATAGTTGCTTCAGTCAGCCAATGTGGGTTCCTACCAAAACCTTTCCGTATTGAAAGGCGATGCAGACAGGGCGATCCAATCTCCCCCCATCTTTTTATCTTGAGTGCCCAAATTTTATACCTCATGGTTATGAGTGATAAACACATAAAAGGCATCATAATTATCCTAAAAGAAATAAAGATAACACAGCTTGCTGATGATGTCACCATTATACTTAATGGAACTGAAGACTCCATTCAAGCTGCACTCAATGTACTAAAAATTTTTGGAAATATTTCTGGGTTAAAGGTCAACACTGAGAAAACTCAAATAATCTGGATAAAATAAGCCAGATAAAATAAAAAGCAATATTCTCTGCCTGGATTATAAACAGGAGGGGGGGGGGGGGGGGCTGAGAATGTTCACAGATATGGACCCTCAAACTGATGTGGTTAAGATGACTATTTCAAAACCAAAATTCGGACCACTGCGATTTTTTTATCTATAGCAAATATCTTGGAAGAAACCCTCTTCTTGCCACAATGGCACAGAGTGGGAATTATTTACAAATTACAATTTAAAAAAAAAAAAAATTAAAATAATAATAATAATAATTAAGGTAACCTGTTCACATTATAAGAAGTCAAAAACACTTTTGCTACTGAATTTAATTTCCTTGACTACTATAAAATACGAATGGGACTAGGAAAATACAGGGGTATAAATGGTGCTGGAATACAGACTAGATTACCGGAGAAACCAATATGGCCAGCCACTTTATCATTGATAAATAAATCAAGAAAGTTTGTAAAGACTTCTATTATGTGTTAACATGAAAATATATCTCCAATAGCTTAATACATATGCAAACTTGGGAAAAGCTACTTAAAATGAATATAGAATTGAAGAAATGGAAAAATATACATGTGACCTGTTTTAAAACCATTCTTAATAACCAGATAATTTAGTTGCAATATAGGATACTTCATAATATATTGGGGACAAAGGGTTTGCTGCATAAAATGAGAAAACAACTGAGAACACTGTCGCTTTTGTAATAATATGCCTGAAACTCTAACTCATGTCTTTGCAGACTGCTAACATTATGCCAGAATATGGGTTCACTTAAACACTGGATTTACCAGTAAACTGGTTCAACTTTCAACACTGATAAAAAGTCATTATTACTTGGATTTCAGGATCAAGGTGCCATTGCCTTCTCCCTAAATGCCATAAAGCCTTGTAGCAAAGACTTACATATTCAAATGCCTTAAAGAGAGTTGTAAACCCAGTTTTAAGGCATTGCAGTTAAATATCAAGCGTGTCTTTGAAGAACAATGATGTATGCCATAACAGATTCTACCATCCAGTTTAAAAAAAATGGCTGCTTGTCTCAAATCTAATCCTGATTACCAAGAGCCGTAGGTTTTGACCAAAGAAATTATGTAAATAAATGTATCCATAATTTCAAAAAAGATACCATTTTTAAACCCCCAAGGTCACGAGGCAGCTGTAAAGTGCACTTTGAAACCAAGTGCTGCTTATTCCGGATGATTTCAAAAAATATTTCTCTATGTTAAACAACAGCTTTTGGCTAAAAGTTACAGTAGAAGCAAGTTGCAAAATGTGTGGGATGACCAGAGATTTAACAACTGTTATCTTTCTCTGTAATGTAAGGGATCGTGAGGACCAGGAGTTTAGGATTTTTGAATCATGGTCATTTTTTCATTTATATTTAGGAGCTAGAGCTCAACAGTGTTCGAAGAAAACCAAGTACATACTTAATGTTTTGAAGGGTTTGGATGTCCATTCAATACCAATGCGTTTATCTTGGTAAACTGTATCTGTATCAGTTACTACCAAAAAATCAACAGTTTTAGATTTATAAAATTTCAAACCAGATGAATTAAAAAAATAGAGATGCAATCTTATTCCAAAAATCTGTAGGGTTTCAAAGTCAATGTTTCAAGGTCTGATATAAATCCTTGTTATAGGAATCCTTAGCTTATCTAAAAGATTTGTTGAATTATTGACATTTACCATAAAAATTATTGTAATGGATGTTTTAAATTTCTAGATCCATGTCATTTAATTCACTTTCTGCTTGCTTCATATCCTTCCAAGATAAGCTTAATACACTCTTCCAGTAGGGGTATTGAAATTTACACTTTTTCTCAGTTGCTTTCTTTGACTTAGAACAGGTAAAATGCCTACCTACTTCAGTAAGCTGTGTTTTACATAGTGTAGTGTATGTGGCATTAATATCAGCTTGCACATTTTTTTCTTACTTTTTCAGTTTTTTTTTGTTTACTTTTAAGCAGGGACTACTGCCATTCTTGGGTATTCATAAATGATTCTGGTACATTCTCAATAGTATATTTCATCTTTGGTATAGCTTGATAACTGATTAAATAACTATCTGAATTATCAGAATTTTACTTCTTTTAAGAGATGTATTAAATTATCACCATAAGAGTTTTACACTGTGAATTTTGCACACTTCTTACCAATATCAACAAATATTGCAACATCTAAACCCTTGCCAATTCTGCCAGGTCAGATCCGCACAGATTATAACAGTGTTAGTTGTACTTACAAATATATTTGAGCAATAATGTGCTCTAAAAAGGTTGTTGGATAAGAATAAGGTGACCCTTCAGGTGGCAAAGATCAAGCAAATACAATAAAACAGAATGCAATTTTTCTCTTTGAAAGAATAAACCCAATATTCCCTTTAAACTTTATCAATTACTTCAATTTTAAATAACTTCAATAAAGTATTTTCTACCAATATTCCAAATCTACCCGAGCCTTTTCTAGCTTTATCATGCTTACCTTTCTTATTATATCCATACCAGACTAATTTTCTACATATAGTTGTTGATTAGCTATCAAGTGGGTATCTATTAAACAAAATATCCTGTTCTAAACTGTTGACTATACTTTGTCTCAATAAACAATTATTAAAAGTCGCTCCATTATCATTCAATGTTCTGATCTGTAGCCTTTTGGAATTGTCATCCAGCTGGGGAGTGTCCTGAGCATCTAAGAGTAGATTGGTTGCTTGTGACGATGGTGGAAATTCTTTTTAACTAAAAAGTTCAAACCCATCAGTACCTTCTGCGGATATATGTTATTGATTATCCACCACACGACGTATTTCCCCTAAATACGGGGAAATACAGAGCGGGATGTATTTTTTTTGTATACACCGGCGCCCCGGTACTATGGATAATGAGTGTGAAGAACTTCCGGTTTTTCAACAATATCTCGGAAAGTATGTAACTTACAAATATGTATAATATGTCATTAGAAAGGTGTTATTGTAGCGCTTCTGCTAATGTATGTTGCATAAAAATCCATGCAGAAATGACTGAGATATTGCAAGTTAAAGATTGAAGTTTTATATTCAGTGTTGCTCATGCTTTTTGACAGTCTGTTTCACGTTTTCTCATAAACTATTCATATTATTTGACCCATAAATCGCACAAAATGGTGGATAATAAAAGTAAAACACCCCTCATCAGACATATACAGAAAAAATATATCACTCATGAAGATTAACAATATGATACTCGTGCTACGCACTCGTATAATACTGCTATCTTCATTCGTGATATATTTTTTCTGTATATGTCATTCGGGACGTTTTCCTATTGTACAAATTGCGATTTTGTACAAGTTGCAACTTGTACAAGAAATCTGTACAAGTTGCAACTTGTACAAACCGCTGGTACAAGTTGCAACTCGTATGGGTTGACTTGTACAACTTGCAATGTACAAATTTTGGACCTGTACAAGTTGCAACTTGTACAAGCTCAATATTTATCAGTTTAGCAATCTATTTTAATGAATTTATACTTTAAAATTTATAAAATCAGCATATCCAGTCTTAAAAAAAACAAATGCACTGTAAATTATACTTCTTTAAGGAGAAAACAAACTCTTGATCCATATATTTTTATAATTTTGCTTACAATTTCGACACTTTTTAATGCATATCTTTATATTATTTTAAAAGTTTGAGTCATACTGACCCAACTGAAGCCTGTATCTGACTTTTGGGTTGGTGTTGATAACCGTATAATTTATAATAATTCTCCTAAATTTATTTGTTCCAAAACACAGGGATAACTAAATTTATTGTTTTATGATAATAAAACCACATCAGAATTTTAAGACTATACAAGGATTTTATTAATGTAAAGCATGTGTCAATTACAATTATGCATTTACTATCATCTGTCCTTCAATGCTTTCCTTAGGACCCTTGTGATCCTAGTTTATTGTCTAGAGGCAAATCACAAAACAGCCCTGATGCTACATGAATCCACACCAAGACAGTTGATTGCATTTAGAAGATTTCTATTTCTTTTTAATTCATTAACTTTCATTTTTGAAGTCTGATTGTTATTATATAAATTTTTTCTGCCTAACTATTTTCAAACAAGGAAAATGAGCCCAGTCCACAGTTCCACAACTCCATTAAGAAAAGCTGGAGTCCTACAAGCATCAATAAGGAACAGCTCACATTCATGCTGAACTTAGTATTTAACACTAAAGCTTAATTTTTTCTGCCTGATAAACATGTAAATAACTTGACCCTTGAGTGATCCACTAAAGTATCAATATATTAATATATTAATACACACATATTAATAACTTTTTTTGTATTTTAAGTATTACTGGCAATTTTTTTAAGGTTTTTGTGTAAATTTAGTGTTAATTTTTTATGGAAAAATTGTAAATGTCTGACACTCTCACATTAATTTGGATATTTATACACATAAAATAAGAAATATTTTCAATAAAATTGTCAATTTATTAAATTTAACCAAAGTTTTTTTTTAAATTCAACTTGTACAACAGCATTGTACAAGTTGGGATTTTTTGATGGTGCAATTCTGTACAAGTTACAACTTGTACAGCCAATCTTGTACAAGTTGCAACTTGTACAAACTACTTGTACAAAATCTCAACTTGTACATAACATATATATTGTTAAGGGGTTGTACTCAAACAGGCTATTTTGTAGTAGTTTCCGTGTAGGAGAAGTTATAACCTGCATGATCTCGGGGTCGCACTTGCGTGATCTCATCATCAACATATCACACAATCTTTAGCAGTCATTCTCAAGTCCCGCGGGATCTGGACAAAATGGTCGTTCTCAAATCCCGCGAGATTTGGAACGAGATAAGGTGATGTGAGGTAGACTGAAAATCTCGGGCAACGAGATAATGATAAACTTAGATGGGATAATCTATTTTATTAGTACTACGGTTTATTAAAATACAGATACATACTAAGTCTAAAGAGGAAAATAAGAAACCCCCCTTTCACACAATCATGATAACACATAACATGGTGAAACAATAAAATAGAAAATATTAAAAGTGGATAATAGGGGACAAGGGTAGGCGGGAATTTAAAAACACATGTTCTTTGGTCAATGATTTAGACCCAACTAAGAACCGCAGCTGAAGCTTTACCTTGTATAATTAACAATAGTAAACACGATTCTAATTGGTCGACCTTTAAAAGCTCAACTATGATTGGCTAGAGAAACGTCTGGATGAGGCCACTCGCCGGAACAGTCCAAGAATAACTGATACGCAACAACTGGGGGTGCTTACCTTAAAAGTAGCCTCAGAGTGTGCATATGCATTGAAAATCTTAATTTGACCTTCAGATATGACCTTTTCCTTATTGGTCAAATTCAACCTGCCAGTTTGCATACCCCTTCTTATATACATTTCTTTCTTTGGCATTTATTGGGATTTACAGATATTGGGGAATAAAATTTCTAAATTGTATCTGACAGGTGTCATCATGGGTTTGCCAGGTCTTATGACCTAGTACTTATATATAAAGCCCTCATTTCAATTGGAGGGTTCTTGCTTTGGTATATTGCCTCCGCTTATGCCATGGTTACAGAATTCATTATTTGGCACATTTGGGATTAACATTTTCATAATTGGGGTTATGAAGTTACTTGTTTCAAAATTCATATGAATTGTCAAAAATTGCTATCTATATCCTTGCATTTGCAGGGACATATGTCAGAGATTTTTTGGCAAAATACCTAAAGCTTGCAGTTGGAGCAAACTTATTGAATAAATAATAAAATATTTTATACAGATCTTGTTAATAAATTTTTATATACAGATATAGATTTATATACAAGTTATTGATAAAATCTGATTCTAGTAAATAAATATTAAACCCAGGTTGTTGGTTTCTTTGGCTTCCAGGGTGATGTGGCAGTACAATAGAAGGGGGAAAAGTGATGAAATAATTTTGGGAAGAAGTTGTTTTAGTCAATCTAAACCCTATATTACAGAATTTTAGGTTTACTAAGTTTGAATGTTTGTGCAAATCCAATGTTGAGATCGCATGGATCCCAACTTCAATATTTATTTGATACCAAAACACACAATTTACTTATCATTACTTAAGTAATCAAATATTAGAATATTGCAAATACCTTAGTCTGGAAGCCATGTTTTGCAAGTTGTGTGGCTGTCTGTATGATTTCCTTTAGGCCCATTTCCATGATATTTTTCTGAAAGATTTGGTGTTTCACATCCGTCTAAAAGAGAGAATGGAAGCAGGCTTAGCAGATGGATGGTGTAGTCTTATTCAGAAACACAACATGTGGTTTTTAGGGAAACTTTTTCACAATGTTAAAATGAAGATAAAATATTATCTTGATAAGAATCTCAGAATAAAACTTTTGTGTTACCTTGTTGAAAATCTCAAATTAGATTTCTATTGTTTGTAGAATTTATACCAGTGTGCCTGATGAAAGGATGAAGACAATAAAAGTATGGAGCCAAATAGTAACATAGCAGGAAAAAATATATTCTGTGATAACGATCTAGAAACTTCATTTTTGAAGGGTAAAAAATTATATAATCCGTGATAACAATCTAAAAAAAATTTTTTTTTTTTTTTGTGGGTTAAATTTCTATATCGTGATAATGACTTACAAATTTTGTTTTTGGAGGGTTAAAAATATAAAAGTTGTGATGAAAAAAAAAAAGATTTTTTGGGATGGGTTAAATTTTTTTGTTTCGTTATAACACCTTTGTAAACTTCGTTTTTGAAAGGGCAATACAAAAGGCTAAGCGGTGATAATAATCAACCCGCAAGCTTCCATATTAAAGAGATAATCAGTGACAAAAGAAAAATAAGATTTTATGATTTATTGTATTCACAGATACCCAAGATACCTACCCACTGCATGGAGCTGCTTGTTTCTTTTGCATTTGCAGATTCATATTGCACACTAAAAGGATTAAAATGTTAAAACTATATTTAGTATACAGTAGTTTTATAATTTAAACTGGTATATTTGTCCTTGTGTACATGGTATGCCTTATATGACTTCCGTGGGTAAATCTTTAAATATTAACAAAAAGTAAATGTTTTTTATGATTTTAACCTGTAACAATTTGTTAACCTGTTTCCTTAGCCTTTTACACTAATTTTATTAATTGGTACAAATTCATGTTCGAGAGGTAAAATATGACCATTAAACATATCAGAGAGAATTTAACTAATTGGATTTTTATACTGTAATACTACAAAATGACATTGATAATTTCTGGAATTTGTTAATGTTAAAACGATATCAGGTGATTGTTAAATAATTGCAGTGGATATTTGGGACAACCTTATATGTGAAATACTTTAAATGTATGTGTGCACTTCACGACAACATAAACTTGCTGCTGATAAGCCGCCCGCACAGCTTACTACCACATACATTTAATAACATACATTTAATAATATATATACTAAAAACCCAGGCTTCCTGTTTAATGAGATTTATGAAATATTTATATCTCACTAACTATGATACACATATGAGAGTTGAAGGCAAATTAGTGTATTATTTTCATTTGAAAAACTGTGGTTGTATGTTTGCAAAGTTATCTGATGATGTAAAACGATTCATAGAAGAGAGGTTAAATTACCTCTAAAATGATATATATTATACTTTTGTGTCTTAACTTGTTTCAAAATATTAGCACCAGTCGACACCATACTTCATCATTGTGGGGTGTCCCTCATTGTGGCCAGTCACAGAGAAAGATATTAACTCTCGTGAGATTACAAATGAGAAAAGACAATACATTAGGACACCAAAGTTATAATAGTCACTACCATGTTACTCTCTACCAGAAGTAAAAATTTACAATACAGCAAAGGGAAACAAGACCCAAGAAATGATAAAAACTAAAATACACGATAAAAATCAAAGATATCGTAAAATAAATGGGTAGTGGCAGGGGTGGGATTTTAAAATCTAATCTTTCTGTGTAGTGATATAAACAGGTAACCACACATAATGCTGAGGCATGCATGAAGGCAGAACTAGGACTTGATCTGATTGGGAGGTGAGTTAATTACACAGATCAACCCTAGGGGACTGTAACAGTCACATTGGGAGTGGTTGTATCTATTGTATGTGGTTTGGAATTATATGGGCGACATGTTGGTACCAAGTTTACTAGCGAGTTGTATGTAAATCATTGTAAACCTTTTTAAATAATAAAGTCTTACTCGGGTACTTGTGCACTGCCATTCATATTTGGCTGATGCCTCCCATCTTCTCTTTGAGTTTTTAACTGTTCTAAAACAGAATCTTTTGTCTAAATACAAAATCATTTGCCCAGACAGTTATACAGAAATCAAATTACATTAAAAGGCTATTCCAAAAATTGAATTTTACTGTTATGAGTCATTATTCTTTTATTTTAAGTGTATTTTGGTACTGTTATATTTCCACTTTATGGCACTATGATTAGAAATATTTATGAACAACTACTTTAAGTTACAGTAATATACAGCTAACAAAAAGAAAAGTTATAGTTAAATGATCCATCACTTGTCATTTTGCAATTTTTTGATATTACCAAAAGAGCCATTTTATGGCTGATTTTTTTGATAACTTTTGCATATAATAATTACAAATAGTTATTTACAAATCAGATAATGATGCGACATTATTGCAACAGTAAACAAGGTCCTTGGTAGCCTAGTGGTTAGCAAGGTTGGCATATAATCACAGGTTGTCACCTCTGTGGGGTCGAGTCCCACAAGTGGCAATGCTGAGGACCTGTTCCCGTATGACCCTGTCTATTAAACGGGATGTAAAACCCCAACTTTGACTTGACAACAGTAAAAAGATGAAGTGATTTTTATGTAGCCATTGCTCTTATAATTGTGTAATACACATATTTTATAGTTAGAATTTCACACCCTGCAGTTACTCAATTATCTTTTCTTCCATGTAGACAATTAAATAATCTTTAAAACGTTTTAACTATCATGAACGACTAAGATTTTTATCTAGTTCTCTTTATTTGTTGAATTACTAACTACGAGATAAACATAGCAATGAAAAGCTTACCAAGTGTATTGGCGCAAGAGACATATTGCTTAGCAATGGTTTCTTGGCACACCCCCATGTCCAATGCTGTGTTGATATGGAACATAGCTTGTCTCCTATTCCCAAGGTGGCACAACAGAGCTGCCATTTTCAAGTGACATTGTTTACACTGTGGGTCAATGGTCAAAGCTTTGTTCAAATAAATAACAGCATCTTCAAATTCTCCTTCTAACCTGGTAATAGGTCAAGATACACAACTTAATAGAGTTAAAAGTTTTTGTCTGTAGACAATACATTGCCACTAAAAATATCCCCTATGGATTAAAATACCCGAGTTTTAAATCAATTTTAAAGATGTTATGGAGTTAGTGACCCCATTTAAAATTATTCTAATGCCGAAGTGAAATACAATGTTGCAAATTTTGTTCAGAAATAAAGTTAGTAACTACAGTTAAGATAGCATTTCATTATTAACAGAAGAACATCATTTGTATCGACATACCAGCAAAATGGCAATGCCTATGTACTGTACTACAACTATTAATTTCATTTTATATATGTTGTAAACAAGACGAAATCCCTGATTCACTTAGGCATTTAAACCCATTTGTTACTGGTTGCTCTTCTGTGGGAACCATTGCTTTTATGATTTGGACAAAAGTTGATAATCAGATTAAAATGCACGCTTAAGAGATCCATGTCTGCCGACCATTTATAGTCTCTTATGCTAAACTTAAATCCTTATATCTGTAGCTAATTGCAATGCCTTCTCTACTTTAAGGGATTTTGTTAATGCGAAACCCTGTTTTATATTCAGTAAAGTTCAATTAATTCAGTTAAGGCTTATGGGAATGTTCCACTGGGGCCCACCGTACAAACCCACTCTACAACTCTGTTTGAAAAGTCGGGGATTGGGGACGAAAAATGCAGAAAAAAGTGCACAAAAATTTGGGTCAGTTTCACCCCAACAGGATGTAATGCATCCAGGCTTGTCTAGATCAACTTCCTGACCTGACTTGGGGTCGGGCTTCTTTTTTCCAAGACTAGATGTGAAGCAAATCCTCAGGAGAAGTTCTTTTCTTGTGGCTTGTTAATAATTGACAAACGAATTGATGATTGTAGTGAGTGGCCAGGAAAAAATGTGCTTGGTCAAATTCTGTGTGAACTGAGATAGTCTGTTTAGGTGAATCCATAAAAGTAAAAGGTCTAACAAGGAGAAAGAAATCAGACAAGAGAAAATATTGATATAAACTATTTTAACAAAAACTGTTTTAAAGAGAATTAATAATGCAAACTACAAACTGGTATTACTTCATTTTAATAAAAAAGTACATCATAGTTTAAAGTTTTTGGACCACGGTGAAACTATCATGCTTATATACTTTATAAACTATTGTGCTCTGTCAAAATCTGTGAGAGCTGAGAGAGTCTTGGTAGGTAACGTAAGCTATAAACTGGTATTATTTTATTGTAATGTAATCTATAAAAATATCATAGATTAAAGTTTTGGACAGCACTGCAATGTAGTATTGAATTGTGAAACTATCATGTTTAGATGTAATCTAACTTAGACTGAGACAAACATAGAAATATCATTGTTAATTAAAACTTTTCTTGTAAAAACAAGATGATATGATACTAAATTATATTTAAATTTAAATTATATTTTGATATTGGTTCTTTCAGCTTCATGGTAACATAACAATATTAATAATAATTACATTATAGACTAAAAGATTTAACAGCAATGCTTGATAGTAGTGAATTTTGAAATTATCATGGTGGTAATTACAATACCCAATTTACACTCATAGAAATCCAAAATACCAACTAAACCTAGTTGCTCATGTTATGCACCGTAATGTTACTGTTAAAGGTTTTATGAACAGTACCGTATAGTAGTTGAGAATTATGAGACTGTTATGGCTATATGTAGCTTGAATTATATTGAAGTAATGAAAAAACTACATATTTGTTGTTTTGTTGATACACATATTGAAATGTAACGGATAATTGATAACTTTTTGATATTGACATAAATGAAACTGACAATTGATAACGTCCTTACTGATTGCACTATTGGATTGGTACCGGTCAATTACAATATAACTGATAATTACCATAAACTATTTGGTTCTGTTTGTGGTATGCATTTGTGGTACTGTTTAACGACAATGTAACTGATTGTAGTATTAAATTTATATTGGTTAATTACAATGTAATTGATAACTACTAAAAAAACTGTTTGATAAACTATAATTTTGTATCCAATTCAACTTTGTGGTGGATCTGTATAAGGACCATAGATTTATCAATATTGACATATCGTAATGCAACTGATCATTGATAACATCTTGAAATGTTTAAACTACATTATATGATAGAATTTAAACAAGAGCTATAATTTTGTTTTGTATCCAGTTCAACTATGTGGTGCATTTGTATAAGGACCAGAGATTTACAATTCATATATCTGACACAGGTTATATGTAGGAATAGGTATATGTTAGTGGTAAGTTACAATATAGACATATCCTAACGCAACTGATCATTGATAACACCCTGAAATACTAAACTACATCATAAAAGGTGTAAATGGTACAGTACTGTTATATTAAAGAGTGAAGCTATCACGATAATTGGTATACATAATCTAGGCATATTATAATACATCGATCATTGATAACATGTTGCAATACTAAAATACATTATATGATAGGAGTTTAACAAGAATTTTTGATACAAAAATTACTTATATATACTTGTGCTGGTTTATTGTAATGTAATTGATAAAAGGCTTAAAAAGCACTGTACTGCAGTAGTGAAGTGTGATGTTATCATGATAACTGGAAAATATAACCTAGACATAATGTAATTAATCATTGATAATTTCTAAATACTAAACTACATTAGATGATAGAAGTTAAACAAAAGTTTTCAATATAAAGTATTGTGCTGGTTTAATGTAAAGTAATTGATAAAAAAGCTTAAACAGCAATGTACTGTGGTAGTGAAGTGTGAAGCTGTGTGAACTTATCTCCTACATTGTTTGCCCTCTTTATAAATGATCTGGCACGTGAATTAAAAGAACTTGGTATAGGGGTCAAAATTAACGAACTTGTAATTCCGATTTTACTATTTGCAGATGATGTTGTTTTGCTCGCTGAATGTGAAAAAGACTTACAATTGCTTCTGGATAAGCTAGTTCAATGGTGTAATAAGTGGAAAATCAAAATTAATGAAAGCAAATCTAAAATTATGCATTTTCGACCAAAGCAATATAGATTAACAGACTTTGTATTTAATTTCAGTGGAAATTACATTGAAATGGTTTCATCATACAAATATCTGGGCCTCGTGTTTGATGAACATTTAACCTTTGAAAAGTGTTCACAAGTATTAGCAGAATCCGGAAGTAGGGCTTTAGGTAGTATAATTTCCAAATTCAAAACACTGAAAGATTGCACTTTTAAAACTTATGAAAAATTGTACAATTCAGGGGTGGCTCCAATACTTGATTATGGTTCTGCTATTTGGGGTTATAAAAATTACAAATGTATTAATGACACACAAAATCGGGCAATAAGATTCTTTTTGGGTATTCACAAATTTGCACCATTACTTGGAGTCGAAGGAGAAGTTGCATGGGTACCCTCTCTATTAAGACGCCACAGGAGCATGATATCATTTTGGAATAGAATGCTAGATATGAGTGATGATAGATTAACTAAGATCATTTTTAACTGGGATTACCAAAAGAAAACAAATAATTGGTCAAGTCAAATCAGGAAATTACTTGAGCAGTCTGATCAAAGTTATAAATTTTTGTTAAAGGAAAAGTGTGGAACTGATAGTTCACTAGAATGTATGTTGGATCAATACAAGGCGAAATGGCTCTCCAATATAGGGAACAAACCTAAGTTGAGAACCTACAAACTTTTCAAGCATGATTTTAGTACAGAATCCTATTTATATTTTAACTTGCCCAAGTGGAAAAGATCTATATTAGCACAATTTAGATTAGGGATATTACCACTCAATATTGAAACTGGTAGATATAAGCTTATAAAAGAGAACCAAGGTAAATTTAGAAAAACTAAACCTGAAGAAAGACTTTGCTTAGTATGTAATGCAGGTCTTACTGAAGACGAAACACATTTTCTGCTTGAATGTACTTGCTACAACCAGATGCGACAAAAACTCTTTCAGATAGCCTCCATTAAAAATGAAAATTTTATGTCTCTTGAGAAAGATAATAAGCTAAAATATTTAATGAATAATTGTATAAAGCAAGTTGCTGATTTCTTATTTAATTCATGGGAGAAACGCAGAGAGTTACTATATGCTACTGCATAAAACTATGAAAGTATTACGTTACTCAAACACTGTTGTTATGTAGATTGGTATATATAATTATATATATATTTTACTTTTGCCTATTGAGTTTTTGTGTTATGTAACATTTTCCTGCTTTTATTTGTTGAAGCTACAACACACTGGCAGATACTCGCTTTGAAGTGACAAATAAGCCCAATTGGGCTGGGTACAAAATGCTTAATATTTATTACATTGTATATGTTAATGTACTTGCCACTATAATAAAAAATTCTCTCTCTCTCTCTCTCTGTCAAGATAACTGGTATACATAACCAAGACATATTACAATGCAATTGATTATTGATACATCTTGCAACACTGTAATGGATAAAAAGCTTAAATAGCACTGTACTGTGGAAGTGAAGTGTGAAACTATCAAGATAACTGGAATTCATAACCTAGACATATCATAATACAATTGATCATTGATAACATCTTGCAATACTAAACTACATTAAATTATAGAAGTTAAACAAGAGGTTTTGATACAATAAAAGGCTGAAGTAGCACTGTACAGTAGTAGTGGGGTGTGAAGCTATATATAACTTAGACATATGTTTACCTCTGTGGGTTCGAGTCCCACAAGTGGCAATGCTGAGCACCTGTCCCAATATGACCCTGGCTGTTGAACGGGACGTTAAACCCCAACTTTGACTTTGACTTTAGACATATGTTTATGTAATTGATCATTGATAACATCCTGAAATAGTAAATATGACAGAAGTTAAACAAGAGGTTTTGATAACAAAGTATATATTTGTGTTGGTTTATTGTAATGTAATTAATAAAAGACTTAAATAACATTATACCGTAGTAGTGAAGGGTGAAGCTATCAAAATAACTGGTATATATAACCTAGACATATTATAATGTAATTAATCATTGATAACATCCTGAAATACTACATATGATAGAAATTAAACAATAGGTTTTGATACAGTAGTATATACTTGTGCTGGTTTATTGTAATGTAATTGATAAAAGACTTAAATATCACTGTATTGAAGTAGTGAAGTGTAAAGCTGTCAAGATAACTGTTATATATAACCTAGACATATTATAATGTAATTGATCATTGATAATACCTTGAAATACTAAATATGATATAAGTTAAACAAGAGGTTTTGATACAAATTATGTACTTGTGCTGGTTTATTGTAATGTAAATGATAAAAGGCTTAAATATTACTGTATTGTCATAGTGAAGTATGAAGCTATCAAAATAACTGGTATATATATAACCTAGACATATTATAATGTAATTTATTATTGATAATATCTTGAAATACTAAATACGATAAAAGTTTAAACAAAAGGTTTTGATACGAAGTATATACTTGTGTTGGTTTACTGTAATACAAATTACTGTTATAGTGAAGTGTCAAACTATCAAGATAACTGGTATAGATAACCTAATTCACATGATCAAGGTTACTGGTTTACATGACCTAATTTACAGAGACAGAAACATGGAAATACCTTTTCTGTTGTAAATTATAACTTTGTATCCAATTAAACTTTGTGGGGGAAGTGTATTTGCAAAAAACAAACATTTATAATCTGTTAATACAAACAAATTATAATATAGTTGATTATTTCTTGTAACACTAAACCACATTACATGATAAAAGTTAAACAAGAAGGTTTGACATAAAGTAGACACTTGTTCTAGTTTATGGTAATGTAATTGACAAAAGGTTTAAAAAAACATCGCATTTTAGCGGTGAAGTGTGAAATCATCAAGAGTTGTCTGAGTTGAGCTAAGGTGATGTGAACTACAGGACATATAGGATACATATGAAAATGTTTAAACAACATGATGTTGAAAGGTGATCATATGTTGTTTTACCTTAAGTACTCATAAAGTCTTACTTAAGTAGAAAGATTTAGTTAAGTCTGTCAGGATAGCAACAAAGCATACAGCAAATTTCCAAAATAATGCCCAGGTTCAAATAACGCCTGGTTTAAATTAACGCCTGGTACCAAGCACTCTGTTTACAATTTATAACACTGTTTTTGTGTTTCAAAAGAACGCCTGGTTCAATTTAATGCCTGGTCTGATGCCATTTGAAAATAATTAACGCCCAGGCCATATTTTCAAATGTTTAGTTTATTTGAAAGTGTGCAATATATATACAGTTAATGCCAGTGTTTTGAGATACAATTGTCAAATGTATATAGATCATGAGGTACACAAAGAACGTGTTTAGTTTTGAAATTGAAAATTGTTATGCATCTTATCTGTTGATGTTATTTCAAAACACAAAATTGCAATTTACTTGTAATTTTAAACAGTATAATCAATTGGAGCTCTTACTGATTAGCTCAGGTTATAAACATGGCATTAGTCAAATGAGATATGTTAGAAAGTGTAACCAAATCCAAGTATGATAGCTAATTTTACTTTGGATTTATTCAATTGTACAGGTTTGAGAGAAAAAAAAAACGAAAAGATTATCACTTTTCAAATGGATACAAGTAAATCACAAAGGAATGACATTACTGCAAGAAATGCACTCTTGTAGGAAAGATGAAAATAAATGGGAAAAAAGAATTTAATGGCAAAATTTATTACTCTCATGATACATCCAATAGTAGAGTAGTTGCTATTTTAACTCCATCAAATATTGATGTTGATATTAATATTCTCAAAATCGCAACAGATACAAATTGTAGAGTTTTGCTATTTCACTTTGAAGTAGAAAGATCAATACATGCACCTTACTAAGGATGACATAAAGGGTCAAAATGCATTTCTAAATGAACTTATACAGTTAATTAAAGAATTTTGTGACAACCCTTTAATTATTGGTGGCAACTATAAAATATGCCTTGATAACAATAAAGATAAAAAAGGAGGCACCCCAGACAAGGAATCAGTCAAAAGGGAGAACTTACGTAACACTATGGAAATTTTTTTTTTATCGGAAATATGGCGCATTAGGAATCAAGGCAAAGTACAATTTACTTGGGGAAATAGTGGGCCTAAAGGCTTAGTACAGTCAAGATTAGACTTTTGGCTAATCTCAATTTTTTTAGAATATGATGTAACTAAATGTTGCATTCAACCTGGACTGCTATCTGATCACAGTATATTAAAATTATCATTGAATTTGATCGAAACCCAAGGTGAAGCAGCAAAGGGACTTGGAAATTCAACAATAATTTGCTAAAAGACTTTCAGTTTTGTTAAAAACAGATTAAGTCCATAAAGGAAATCACTTTTGAAGATAATAGAGTCCTATGGGAATTCTGGAAATGTCAAATTAGATCTGAAACTATTATCTTTGCTTGCAACAAAGAAAAGCAATTGAGGTATGAGGAAAAAATATAAAAGAAAAAATACAAACTTTGGAAACATCTCTACATGCCAATATTGAAAAACAAATCTCGGAATATAATCAATAAAGAAGAGAGTGGGAAAACCTTCAAGAAATCAAAACTAAAGGGGCTATAAAAAGATCAAAACTCCAAATACCAAGTAACAGATCCCCAAGAAATATTTTGAAAGAACAAGCCAAGTTTTGAAAATCTTTTTTCAACTAGGCACATTGATTCCATATCTAACAGTAAAATAGAAGAGAGATTTTTAACAAATATAAATATACAAAAGCTAAAAAAGATGTTAAATCAAATCTCGATCTCCCAATAAGTATAGATGAACTTTCACATGCACTTAAAAATTTGAAAACTGATAAGTCACTGGGCTTAGATGGGTTTACAATTAATTTTTATAAGTTCTTCTGGATTGACTTAAAAAAATCTTCTGTATGAAACATTTACTTTCTCTTTCCAACAGGGGGAGTTACCTTGTGGTCTTAGAAGAGGTGTACTTTCATTAATACCCCAAAAAAGATAAAGATTTACATTACCCTGAAGTCATAGAAACCTGTATCGCCACTAGCGACAGATTATAAGATACTAACCAAAGCACTGTCAAAAAGATTACAACAAGTTATGCCAAGTTTGATAAGTTGCAATCAAGTGGGTACATTATAGGACACTTTATAGGAGAAAATGTTAGAATTATAGAAGATATTTTGAGTTATACTTCAACTAAATATCTCCCAGGCTTGTTTATCCTAATTGATTTTGAAAAAGCCTTTGACACTGTAGAATGGAACTTTCTCTTTAAAATCCTCAAATCTTATAACATTGAATCAGAATTCATTTCATGGGTAAATCTTCTTTATAATAATATCACATCATGTACAGTGAACAATGGGAACAAAGGGAAGTCCGACAAGGCTGCCCACTATCTCCCTTCTTATTCATATTAGTCTCAGAGGTTATATCATTGTATCTGAAATCTTATAAAAGTATTGAAGGAATTAATATTATAGGAACAGAGTATAAAATTTGCCAACTAGCCAATGATACAAACATTTTTTTAGAAAATTTAAGTTGTCTTGAAGAAGTTATTAAGCATTTTAATGCATTTCAAAAAAATCTGGTTTAAAATTAAATATGGTCACTGATGCGAGCTTGCATAGTACAGGGGTTCAGTCCTTGGGGGTGAAACTTTCATTCATGTCAATGCGACTTCTGTTTTAGGTGTACTTGGTTGTTGAGTAAATCTGTTAGTGGGGAGTTGTCGTGTCACTTTTATGTGGGGTGGTTTCCAAGTAAATACCGTAGATATTTATGTATGTTAAGGTTTTGGAACGGACTAATTAGAAAGGATGACAAGGCTGCGAAAAAGGATCTTTCTTCAAGATTGCAGACAAGCAAATTCTAATTGGTCACAAGATATCAGAGAAGTATTCAAAATTTTAAATTTAACCTCAGTTTACGACTCAAAAGTTGCTGTAAATATTAGAAATGTAAAATCATAGTTAACAACCATTATATAAAAGGAAAGGAAGTTAGAACTAGAAAGCAAGCCAAAGCTAAGACTTTACAAAACACTTAAAACAACTTTCGAAACCGAAGGATATCTTTACAGACATCTTAACCGACAAGACATATCTCTTTTGGCTCAATTTTGAACAGGCATTTTACCTCTAAGAATTGAAACAGGAAGATATCAATTGAAAAAAGATCCAAATACTGAAAGTTTCAGAAAATTAAAAGTTGAAGAAAGAACTTGTTTAATTTGTAACACAGGTGACATTGAAAATGAGACCCATTTTTTATGTAAATGCAGTGTGCATATGAGATCCCAAGACATAATTTGTATAACATAATTGAGAAAAATTTTCCAAATTTTCGAAAAATGTCTGATGAAGATAAACTTAGTATTATTCTGAAGTCACATGATAAGAAACTTGTAAGTTTTATTTGTGATTCATGGAAGATTAGACAAAATGTTACTGCCAAGTGATTAAATTTTAGGTTATATTTAAGATTTATGCACTCTTTTGTTGAGAAAAACATGCTTAGTTATATATTGTGTTTTCCTTTACTAGTAGGTATATTGTTAAACTCTTGCAAATAATTATATATTATTATCTGTATTTTGTTCTTTTAGTATGTCAAAGACTGTAAAATATTGTCCATTTATAATTCTTATAGCAACCACTATTATGAAGTATTACTTACAAAAGTGACATATAAGTCCATTGGGGCTGGGCAAATTGTTTACTGTCTTATTTGAATATTGTTAAATGTATTTGCATGTCACTATAATAAATAAATTCTATTCTATTCTATTTATGTGTCAGCCTTATGAATATTCATGAGTTCCTGTTCTGATATTTGGACCTTGTCTGGTGTTTGTCTATATAAACTGACCAGTTAGAGAGGTCATTCATATTCTTCAGGACGCTGGGCTGGCCAGAAGTTGATCTTAGGAAAATTTCCCCTCCCTCTTTAGTTTACCCTCCCCCTTGAGTGGTACTGCCTGATATTGGGAACATTTCATTTTCTTCAGTTTTATACAATTGAAGATCTTTTATATGTTAATTTATGCCAACAGATCATCATCTGGTCTTATGTGCATATCAAATGTTAAACCCAACAGAGTTGAAAGTTCTATAAATAATTTAATTCTTAGTGGATTATCTGTATTAGTGTAAATGTCTTTGTAAAATAATTCCTTGACAAGTTTACAGATCAATCTCAAGATTTTAAATACTTTAAAAGGAACTTTGTAAATAGAAACTTTATTCCAAACTATGTACTGATACTACGTTTATGCATTATTGCTTTACTGTTAAACAAGAAAGACTTTGTAACCAGATTATGTTGAACACAGTGTTTATCTGTATGTTTACTGGTTCTAATATTACAGTGCGAAGTTATGGACTTCGGTGTAGAACTCCTAGTTTGGTATTTTAACATGTTGCCAACAATGGTACTAAAAAGATAATAATAATAAAGCCAATGATGTTGAATTTTTAGAATCTTTATAAACTTTGTGTTTTTCCTCTTGGACTGTGAAAAAAACTGTTATAATACCACTAGGCTCTTTCCGAAATATATCTATTTCATTACCAGACTGGCTTAAAGAATTACAGATAAATTTGGATTCTTTTCAAACTTTAGGACTTTGGTTTTCAACTGATGCCGTGGAAAGAAAAAAAAAAGAAATTTAATAAAAAGTTAAGAAAAGTTGAAGCCGTTACTCAAATTTGGAAACAGTGTAATCTTTCATGGAAATGATGCTGTGTAATAATAAAATATTTGATATTGTCCCAATTTACACACTTGTTTAGCATGTTATATACTCTTCCATATGTGCTAGACAAATTAAAGAAATTTATTTTGAACTTTTTATGGAATAATAAACCACCCAGAGTTAAATATGAAACTATTATTACCAAAATAAAAGATGGTGAACTAAAGCTACATGATTTTACCAGTTTTTATAATGCACAAAAAGTTTGCTGGCTTAAAAGATTGCAGCCAAGTGAAGGCAAATGGAAAAATTATTCTTAATATTAAGTAATATAAATTCTCTTTTGTTGGATCACAAATTGCAAGCGTCTGATATTAACACATGTAAAAGTGGCAGTTTTCATCATCAAGTATTAAACTGCTGGTACAATATTGAAACTACACTGCCACTTACAATGAGAGAGGTATATAATGAGTAAGTTTTTATGAATAAATTTATTCTAGTGAATAACGCTCCTTTAACTCCTAGAATGCTTGGTATAAGTGATGAACTTTTAAACCTAAACATTATTGACTTTTTGGATGTAAAAAAGTTAATCCCTGCAAAAAATCTAAAAAGAAAATTTAATTGTAGAGCATCTTATTTCATCTTATTTCAGCAATACCAGTAACATGGGCATGTAAGATTCAAACACATACAGAAAATTTTGAAAGGTTGTCTGAATTTAGCATACAAATTAAAAAAAAACTAAAAGCATTATCTAAACTTAAAAGTTCAGAGATATACTGGGACTTAGTAAACAATAAAGTTAAAGCACTAACTGCACTGTGCACTTGGATTTATTTATTTCCATTCTTAGAAAAATTAGAATGGTCTGAAATTTTTAGCCTGGTGCATGAAATAAGTAAAGAACCTTATTTGCAAAGCTTCCAATTCAAAATATTACACAGGACTGTCAACTGTGGGTATAATCTTTTTGAATAGAATCTTGGTACCCTGCTGTTTGCAATTACTGTAATTTGTCTATAGATATCATCGAACATCACTTCTATTACTGTGTTGTGTCATGTGACTTTTGGTTGAAAGTCTCTGACTGGTTAAATTCTTTTATAAGGGAAACTTTTAGCTTTTCAATATGTGAAGTGCTTCTTGGTATCACTAAAACCTCTATGATTGACACATATTTTTACATCTGCAATTATGTTACCATACTTGGCAAGTGGTTCATTAATTAAAAAAATAATAAAGAAAGGATTTGGTTTTCAGATTATTAGATGCGCTTTTTAGATGCCGACCCATGCCTGTCCCTGGACTCTCCCTTCTTGGACCTAAGCGCATTAGAGGACTTGTATCAATTTTGCGCTATATAAATCCTACTATTATTATTATTATTATATTGCACATTTCAAAAATAAAGTTTGAATTCTGAAAGAATCATTTTCAATGACTAACAATGTGAATGTATTTAAATAAAGGTTTGGAGTACTATGCAACCATTTATGTGAGTGATTTATACATTAATTCATGTAACTTATGCATGCTTTGTGTTGTAATAACCATCTACAAAAGAGGCTGATAAAAACTATTTCATAAAACAAGCCACATACATTTTATGTTTCCGAAGGGGTTTGTGTATGCAATGAAACTGTATGCACAGTTTTTTTTTATGAAAAATGCTTCCCATGATCTTTAAGTGTGTATAATGCCTTTCTTATCAGTTTGCATGTTTTAATAAAATCACTAAATGTAAATCATAGTTTTCTTATGACATCACAAACCCCAAACACTGTGATGTTAACCGTGTGTCACGTCATCATCTCAAGACATATTTTAAGCAGTAGCATTTTCATTTTTTTCAATTCATTTTTTCTACATAACATGTTGAGATACATCAGTTATTTAAAATAATGGAAAAATTGCTTTGATGGTTTGTCAAAGCCATTTTCTTTGGCTGTGCTGCTCGACTTTTCAATAGAAGAATTATGACTAGTGGTTACATTATCTTCCGACAGACTTTTTGTGAGGCAGATCATTAGAGATCCACTTTCCAGTCATTTTCAGTTGGAGATCAATTTGAGGTGTTTTGGTAACATTGAGTCGTTGGTGGATTTCTATCATGAAAATTATTTGTCTGATTGGATGGGCAGCACAGTGACAAGGTTATAATTGAAGAGGTGGTCTACAATCGTGTTCTTCAGTATCTTGCGGGAGTGGCTGTGAAAAAAAGTATCTATCCATACCTTATCCTCATTTGCAAAATGTGTTGAGCTCAAGACCAAAATACTTTGAACTCCAGATATTCTAAGGAAATTTTTATTCCTCACCATTTTTATTCCCACAATAAAAAGTCCTCTTTCCCTGAAATAGAAATAACATGCCCAAATACCCATCACTATATGTTTTATTGATTTTAAAAACATGTTTTAGACTGTTCCCCAGAGAATTTTACAACTTTTTTAAACTGTCAAAAACATATTTTAATGAACAAGATTCTGAATTGTTGATAAAACAATAAAAGTTCAATGTTGTTTTTATTTAACACTTTAAAGCTCTTTAAACACCAGCTTTTACCATGCTTTGTGATAAATGTGATGACACTTTATGCCACTTTGTGTCAACACACAAAACTTTTTGGGATTGATGGACAAGATATGCACAATCTGTCAGTGGAGCAGCCCCTCTTCCCACAGAGGGGGTGGAGTTGATTCTAACTTTTATGACTGTTTGATGATGTGACAGTGTGTCATTGTCAATTGAATTTGTTTCCAGTTAATTATCATCACCATTTATCAACATTGTTAAGTGTTGCTTAAACTGTGTTGAAATATTATGTTTGTTACTTAAACTTTGGTAAAAGGGGAGTATTAAGTTTGATCACTATTAGCTTTTGTAATGATGCATTTAGTTCCAGTCACTGTTATTTTTATTTATTAAGTTTAAAACATTCTGTTGAATTAAATTTCAATGTTTTATTCAACAGTTTAAAACACATCAAGCACTTTAAAGCACTTTAACTCAGGCTGTCAACACACTTTGTAATGACAAATTTGTGACATAACACAAAATTTGGGGGCTTTAAATGTTCAAAGCATGCACAATCTCTCAGTGGAGTAGCCCTTTTCCCCAGGGGGAGATGTCCCCACTGGGAAGACACGTCTGCATTGTTCTTAATTTGGCATTAGACCTGTGTAAACCTTATAAATCTGAAAAATACTACGGCATCAAATATAACTTAGCAAGTATGATATTATTCAAAAGTAACCCTTAGCAACTATGACATTATTCAAAAACAGCCCCTAGCAAGCATGACTGTCTCACCAATCAACCAATGAAATGCCAGCATCCTGTGACATCATCAACTAATCAAATGATTGCATCCTGTGACATCATCAACAAATCGAAATCACCACTCAATCAGACTACAGGATTTAGTCATGTCATCCAATCCACCATTTAATCATGTCATCAACAAATCCAGCATTTAGTCATGTGACATCATCAACCACTCAAATTGCAGTATTTAGTCATGTTACATCCATCAATCAGTTTGCTCCATATACTATGCATGTGGACAGGAAGTGATCCACTATGCATGCGTGACTGGAAGTGTCCTGCATCACATTACATCATCAACCAGATTGGTTGCTCCACACGACTGTGCATGCACAACCGGAAGTAGTCCACTACACATGCACAACTGGAAGTGGCCCTCTGAGCATGTACAACAAGAATGGAAGTGCTCCTGAATCACTGCGGTATGGGAGGTCTGCTGCTCACTATACACTACTCTTCCTCCCTGTCCTCCCTCTGTTGTTTTTCTGCCTGCTCCTTCTCCTCCGTCCTCCTCTGTATATCAGCAGTTGTATCTTCCAACTCAAATTCTGTAGGTGTGTCTGTGAGGACTTCCATCTTTCTCACATTCTTTCTGCCCTTTTTAAGAACCATTTTACGAATCAAACAAAAGTAGTGTTTGTAAAAAGCAAAGGCCTATCACCAAGTCAGCCCAACTTGTATCCCAACACTAAATCCTAAGTTAATTTGTAAAAAAAAAACCAAAAGCCTGTTTAACACTGCCAGATGTTATCTGTCAGATGCCAAAGCCTAAATGATGAATTACACAAACCGACTCGCCTTATATAGACACAGATTGCAAAACCCACAAGCCTTGGGTCAGTAGAATAAAGCTGTCCTGTCCTACACACTTCCCAGCTTGTCTGTTGCTGTAACTACCTTGTTGGTTTCTCTTCACAGCTTGCATGAAATGCCTAAGTAAATCAGGGATTTTGCGAAATGCCTGGAATTTTTAGTTACACAGTTTGCATATATACCAAATGGCTATGTAGTGCCTTTGCAGTTGAGCTGATCAAGTTTTATGGTATAATTAGAATTTGACGACTGTGAAAAATCAGTAAGAATCCAAGCTGGACTGTGCTTTCCATGTTTATTGTCAGTGATTTCTTTGTTATTCTTGTCTTTTGTTAAAGATATAATTACATGTAAATTTATATTCCTCAGGTTAACACCTTAGATGGCCACATGGTGAAATGTCTGCTCATTTAAAAATAGAACCAAAATTTAAACTGATTTACTGTACTTTTAAAAATATTTTTGAATGTATTGGTAGTTTCTCTGGTAGAAATCAAACAACTCACCACAGTTGTATGGCTAGGTTGAAGTGAGCATTTGCATGGTTTGGACAAACACGGATAGCTTCCATTAGATGGTACTTGGATTGTGTTGTGTTCTGTGACAGTAACAAGGTAGCTAAGTTGTTGTGGGCACTTGCATAATCGGACCATAATCTAAAGAACAGTGGAATAAAAGATTAATAGTGGATATAAAACCCTTCTGACACTATCTCTTCCGCTTTGATTTTGTACATTTATCTTACTTAACCCATGTATGCACAGCTTTCCTCCATCCCCTCACTATCCATCATGATGTGATCTTTACAATGTGTTGAAAGCAACATTAAAAACTTCTGGCTGTAACATTTTATCTATGCACTCATTCTAGTAGCTGTCATCTGAGACTGACCACACATGCTTTGGATATTATGACAATTACACAAGTAGATCAAATTCTGCCCCAAAACTTTATACCTGACAGCTTCTTTGTAGTGCATGATTGCCTCACTCATCACTCCTCTGTCTCTCAAAACGTTAGCATAGTTGAACTGCATCTTCGCATTGTGTGGGAATGCCTTTATTCCAGACCTTAAATATAGACCATAAACGCTGCAGACAAAAAGCTGCAAATATGTTTACTTATTCAATTATCATTTGAAGGAATTTTTTGTTTGTTCCAAAACATGTACTGAATCACACTGATTTCTGTAAAATTGAGATTTCTTTCACACCACAATGAAATAAATGCCATGATTTATGCTTCAAAGACATAAGACAGATATAGCTGTTGCATTTTTAAAAACTCAATTTTCACAGAAATATCACTCAAAATGTCTTATATATTACATAATGTAGACATGTAGTGATTATGAAATAAGCATTCAGAGTATTTCAGTAAACCAGCATATCAGACACTTGTATCTTGTAACTGAATATGTAAATTAAGACACCAACATGATTGTCATTGCTTAAGCATGGCAAATCCGTACCATGCTTGTCTTCTGAAAATGAAGAGTGGTTGCTTCTTCTGACTAAAAGTATTACAATTCTACTGCCTGAAAAAAAAACAAGCCAGAGATAGTGTTTCACGTAAAATGGAGTTAATATTTCATTAGTGCAAATAATAGTGACTGTCGATAAAAATAGTTCTTTTAGTAATTTGAATTGTAAAGTTTTTCACAATAGAAAAATTCCTCTTAATGAAAATTTGAAGCTTTTCAGACTGGTATTTTTATTTTATGAGTTAATCCGGTGTATGTTGCATATTTATAATGGAAATTTGCATTCATAATTTAATAATCATTCTATCAACAGTTGTTTATTTCCTTTGTTCATATTTTCCTCACTTAACCTGGACCTACATTCATGTCATATTACAGGCGTATCAATATCTCTGATAACAAACTTATCACATAATGAAGTTGTGCCATGTACCTTATTGATTATACAATTGTATCTTTTTCAACAGATCTTAATCTATTATCTACAATATTATAAATAATGAATTAAATGTTACACAAATTATCCAACTCTAGTCATCCAACTCATTTATTGGGATTTTCTGTGTAACCTGGTATTTTAATGATTTTATAAAGTATTGTTAGCTGTCTATGGCAAGGTAAGCTGTTATTAAGTGTTAATTAGTTTGGGTCAAACGAAAGGCTGAATTTGTACTTGGCATTTGATGGTAAAGTGTTACACTTGTTAATGTTTGTTTGGTACATGAAAGGTTCAATGAAATTCTTTTGGATATTTTGTGTATTTGGAAGGAAAGTTGGAAGTTTAAATTTGAGAGTTGTGCTTTGAGAGTTGAAGGAAAAGGATCATGGAAAGTGTTATTTTGGATTGAATCTATATTCTGGTAAGTTAACTTATGTATTTGAAATAAATGTAATGTCTGAAATCAAGATGTGTTTTATATGAATATAATTGTTTTATAAGACTAATTAATTTGTATTAAACCTATGATAAATATTTGACAGTTGACATGCTGAATGAATAACTTTGGTTTGTAAATTGTATGTTAAGTTGTGTAATGCAATAAGTTTGTCTGAATGTTAGTTTTATTACGTCTTCAGTTAAGAAAGTTATTTTTGCTTTGATGTAACTTATCTGCTTAACTGCCTTAATTTATTTCTCAGTTATCATTTGAGCAAGTCTTTGATGATTGCTCTTACTGATTTCAGTGTCCTTTGCACAACCATTGTTTGTCAGTCTGTCGGTGCTATTGGTGTCAGCCAGTTGGTAGTTGTGGGACAAACTGTCTGCCATGTTGGAGTTGAACTGGGTAATTATGTCAAGTTGGAGTAGTTATAGAAATCCTTTTTAAATTTGTTACTCTTAGTTAATGTCATAATCATGGAGATATTTCATCGGCAGTGATATATAAGTATGAGTGATTGTATGTAAGGTTTACATTGACAACAGTTTTTATAAATTCATATTTGGTGATTATAGAAAGTGCTTTACTGACATTTAATTTGATTAATATCTTTTCTTAAACAAGTATTTTAAAGTTGTAATACATTTAACAGTTGTAATGTAATGATAACCCGATTAATTTTAGTGATATAATTTTGGTATGAATTACTTAATTAATTGTTTATATGTCTATTTTGTTAAGAGTTTTTTATTCAGTACACTAAAGATCTGACACCATTGGAACTATGATTGTGTCAAATGGCACAGTCAGCAGTCTGGACTAAATATGTAGAGGACCGCTACACCAGAGAACTGTGGGACATATTTGTAACATTGTTAACCTGTTGGTACATGAACATATACCTAGAATCTTGGTGATTGAACACCAGTATCACTTATGTAGAAGTTGTATTTTTTATTAATAAGTGGTGTGGTGTACTCAAGTGTCTTTCACATATATGTTTTCACACATATGTCACATATATAGCAGTTGATATTTCATGAATATTTAGTTGATTTTGATTTTGTGATTGTACAGTATCAGGTAACTACAGTAATTGTTAAAACTCCCAAACAACATTTGTTAGCATGGTGTACAGTCCAGTAAAATGGCAACTGCCACTAAACTTAAAGATTAGAATGAGAAGTTGGAGGGACAACTCATGGAGATTAGTGCTCATAAGATGATTTACTCTAAGGATAGGAAGTTTGTTGAGTTAACCAGTGATGTTGATGTTTCTGATTGGTTGCAGAATATTGGAGAGTTTGTCAGAAACAGTTTTCGGTGATGAAACAGGAATGGGTGATGTTTTTGATGGACCATTTAGAGAAAGAGGCAAGAACTGAAATTAGGTTTCAGATCAAGCTAGAGTAGTCAACAGCTGATGAGGTGATTCAGGTACTTTGTGAGTTATATAGTTAAAAAAACTGTACAGTGCATTTACAGCAACAGTTTTACAGTAGGAACCAAGGGTCAGGTGAGACTCTACAAGAATATGCTCTTAATCTTATGACAAAGTCAAATGCAATTGAGGAAAAACAGCCCATTCTGTACAAGTCAAGACATAAGCATAAGTTTGCTGAAGGTTGTTTTTGTTTTGGCAGATTTCAACTTCGAAGTCAAATACCATTCTGGTAAGAGTAATGTTAATGCAGATGTGCTGAGGCAGAATTCCATTAATGATTCAGATTTGCAGTTTTGAGAACTGCAAGCAAAGATCGTACTGCTGTCCCTGATGAATGGACCCTTGCTGGTGCCTGGCTGTAGTTAATGAAGTTTCAGCTGTTGATCATTCAGTTTTTACGAAAGAAACTTCAACATATCTTTTGTCTTATCTTCCGCAAGACATCAGACAGTTGCAGGAAGGTAATGTCCACAGCTGAGTATTACAGTTTATGAAAGAGGGTAAGAAGTCACCTTTCAGGGTAATCAGAACTGGTGGCAAAGTTTTCACAGTTATATCTGATAGATGGAATCCTGTTCAGAAAATACATGATATTGATGAGGACATTTCACAGTTAGTGATTCCGGAAAGCATAAAAACCTTTGTTTTACAATGACTGCATGATGCCATGGGGCATCAAGTACCAGAGTGAACCACTGCTTTGATACGTAGTCGACTTTACTGGCCATCTATGTATCTGGACATTACTAGGTGGTGTGAAAAATGTTCCAGATCTTTTACTGTCAGAGAAGCCATTCCAAAGATAAGGGCAAGAATGTGTCATTTGTTGACCAATCAACCAAGAGACATTTAAGCAACAGATTTTACCTTGTTGGAAAGGTCATCATCTGGACTAAAATTTACTGGTTTTTACTGATGTCTTTCAAAATATACAATCGACATACATACCAAAGATCAGAAAGCAAGGACAGTAGCAAAGATTGTTGTCAATGAGTGGTTTCTCAAGCTTGCTATTCCTCAGTGCATACATTCTGACCAAGGAGGCTCATTGAAAACAAAATTATTGAAGAATTATTTGAGATGTATAACATCTGAAAGTACAAGACTACACCATAACATCCACAGGGAAATGGCCAGTGTGAGAGGTTAAACAGAACTATGCACAACTTTCTCAAGCTTGGTATTCCTCAACACAAACATTTACCCTCACATGCCAAACTATACACAGCTATGCTGAGTTTTCACAAGCTGTGAATAGTCTTGGGGCAACAATGGTTGATAGCTTAGTGAACCTATTATAGAAAGGTCCTGTGGGTAAATGATAATTATGTGTATAGTTTGGAATTAATTTTACCTGTGTATTTGGTAATTATTAACAAAGATTTGGGTTCTTGACAATGAGGACATTGTTTACCACCACTACCAAGATGTTACCTGGTATTTTCATGATTTTTACAAAGTATTGCTAGGTGTCTATGGCAAAGCTAGCTGATTGTTATTAAGTGTCAATTAGGTTGGGTCAAATGAAAGGCTGAATACGTACTTGGCATGTGAGAGTAAAGTGTCACATTTGTTAATGTTTGTTTGGTACTTGAAAGGTTCAGTGAAATTCTTTTGGATATTTTGTGTATTTGGAGGGAAAGTTGGAAGTTTAGATTTGACATTTGTGCTTTGTGAGTTGAAGGAAAAGGGTCATGAAATGTGTTATTTTGGATTAAATCTATATTCTAAGATGTGCTTTATATGAATATGATTGTTGTATAAGGCTAATTAATTTGTATTAAACCTATGATAAATATTTGACAGTTGGCTGGTGAATGAATAACTGTTTCTTGGAGCCAAAAAGTATGAACTGCATTTATCTGCATTAAGTTTAAGTTTGCTAGCAGACATCCATCCTTTAACATTGTGAAGGCATCTGTTCAACTTATCAAAAGCAGCTGAGGCATTCATGCATAAAAATGAAATTTTACACCGTTGTGTTTACCAATCCAAGTACTAAGGGGAGATGTGTAAAGAGAGAATAGCAGAGGACCCAGAACAGAACCCTGAGGTACACCGAATAGCAATTTTTGTAAATCAGACAAAGTAGAACCTATCTTAATAGATTGAAAGCATTCCGTCAAATAGGAAGAGAACCATTTGAGAGTGGAGCCACCAACACCGAACCAATCCAGAAGACAGCTGAGGAGAGTGGAATGATCAATAGTATCAAAGGCGGCCGAGAGATCCAGTAGTACCAAGGCAGTAGCTTCACCCCGAGATAGTGACAAATGGATATCATTTTTGATGGAAAGCAGAGCTGTTTCCGTTGAGTGACCTGACTTATATGCTGACTGGTATGAGTTATCCAAGTCTTGTCAATGAATATGGTCAACCAGCTGTTTAGCAACTACACGTTCCACCAGTTTGGAAATGAAGCTAAGTCCAGATACTGGGTGGTAGTTTTTCAAATCCTCAACAGGAAGCGAGGCCTTCTTTATAAGTGGAGTGACTACAGCTTTTTTGAACCCATCTGGAACCAGTCCCTCCTGGAACGAACAATTAACCAATTTGGTTATAGATGGTAGGATGTCAATACATTCCTTAATAAGGAATGTGGGCAATGGGTCCAACAGGCATGATTTGGTGGGTGATTTGCTGATTATTTTACCACTTTCATCTTGAGTGACTTGAGTAAAGACTGTTAATTTAGGAGGGTCAAAGGGGGGATGTACCATGTCACAGGACTCAGATGAGGAGAAACTCTCACGGATTTTCATGATTTTATTTGAGAAAAATGTAGCAAAATGGTAGTTGTGAGACAAACTGTCTGCCATGTTGGAGTTGATTTGGGGTAATTATGTCAAGCTGGAGTAGTTATAGAAATCCTTTTTTAATTTGTTACTCGTAGATACTGTCATAATTATAGTCATAATTTCTTGAACAAAGTATTTGTAAGTTAAAATACATTTAACAGTTGTAATGTAATGATAACATGATTAATTTTAGTGATATAATTTTGGTATGAATTACTTGTTTATATGTCTATTTTGTTAAGGGTTTTTAAATCGACTACAATAAAGATCTGATACCGTTAAAACTTTGTGTTGAATTATCACACCACTTCATTTGTAATGCAGGTGTTCAACTCAATTCTAGAGTAGAAAAATGAAGGGTCAGTTAGACCTCCATGACAAGATGTAGTTCGTCTTATCTTGTCTGGATCCCACTTTCTGACATGTCTAATTAATTTCTGCAGTCCGGATTGCATGTCTAGATCCAAGCATCACTATATAAACCAGTAGTTGCTGTTGTTACTCATCATTTCTTATTGCAAAGATACCAGCTGTACATCAAAGTCACTTCCTGCAAAAAATTTGGGCCCTTTTATTTTTGAGTTGACTTTTATTTTTGAGTTGATTTGCAGACAAAGAAGGACACATTAGGAATATGTGAACATAAACTTGTTTAATATTCTAATGTCAGAGATTTAGGCATTGCTCTGTGCACCAGAATGTAATCTTTGTAGAAACTCCATATAAGTTTGAAAGAAAGTCCAACTAAAACACAAACAATGGGCCTTCTATTCATATAAATCTGTGATCTAAGCAAGGTGCAACTTTCATAAATGAAGAAAATGCATATTAAAGAAAATATTTTCCTTTAACACAGATTTGATATAGACATGACAGAAACTGAAATTTTCAGTCTATTTTAAGAATTTTACAATCAACATCAAATTCCATCACCATTTTTCAAGGAAAGTACAGTTTTAGCCAATTAAATTTTGATAGAAGTCACTTTCTACATGGCATTTAGTTGACCTATTAAGACCTATGCTTATGCAGCAGCATTTTTTGTCACAACTGCCTAGTTGTTGGTCTCAGCATGTAAAGCTTGCAGTACTGTCTCCTCATCAAGATTTCGAGCAGTTGGACTGTCTACCAAGTTTATTAGACTTCGGACCCAGGGCAGTACCCAAATCTCCTTGATTGGACTTTCTACCAGTAGAAACTCCAATTGGACTTTCTACCAAGTTTATGTTGGTAGAAACTCCAATTGGACTTTCTACTGGTAGAATTTGAAATTCTACCAGATTGGACTTTCTACCATGACAAATGAAAGATAAAGGATGCTACAACAACCTCTTAATTAATTCAAAGTGACGTTCCAGGCTACCAGAACTTTGTGAAGATGCCTCCTGCAGTTTCGACCTTGTTCAGGAGTGGATAGAACATCAACCGAAAAAGGAAGCTACCAATTCCATACTACCTGAAGCCATTGCTAGTGAGACCATTAGCAAAAAAGAACTGAATAGCAAAAAACTAGAGATTAGCGAACTACAGGATCTCCAGAGGGCAGTGGAAAATGCTTTTGGAATATTGGTTAGCAGATTTGGGGTCCTATTCAATACAACAGAGCAAAAATTAAAGGTTGGTAGACACAGAGTATTAACATGTGTTGTGTTACACAACATCCTGAGGCCACATCAAGAAGGAGGGGCTTAGGCACCCAACATACTGGATGACCTGCCAGTCATAAATGAACAGTTATTAGGTGGGGCAGAAGGCAACTGCAGGAATCCCTCAAGAATGGCAAAGCACCAAATATACCTACTTAAGGATTACTTCAACTATGAAGTTGCATTGGCTGAGCAGGATCAGAGGATTTGATTATGTAAAATGAGAACGACCAACCCTGGGGACAAAAAGTAGCTGACATCTATCAGTCCTTTTCAAGACTATACTATTGCTTAAATAACTTTCTATTTAAGCTAGTGTTCAATTAATTTTCAACAACTTTCTAGCAAATTTCAAGCAAGTTTCTAACAAATTTCCAAGAGAAAATTGCCAACAAGTTTCAAACAAATTCTTAAAAAGCCCCAAAGTAACATCGCCCATCAGCAAAGAAGTTCTTGCATTCACACTCACCAAAAAGTAAGAATATCCTACCCTAACACAAACAAATAACCCATCTCTGGTGTTCTACCCAGTCCTTTTACCCCCCCCCCCCCCCCCCCCCCCCGAATGAAAATAAAAAGATAAAAAATAAAAAGGTAGAAAAATTTAAAAAAAAATTACTCGAAGCTGGTATGCTGCGGCTGGTCAACCCGTGTTTATGGGTGGGGCATGTCAATCTGTTAGTAGCTCATAATTGGCTGGATGTTCCCAAAAATGCTTGACAGGCCTGAGATTTTGTGCGCTTGTCATCTTCTATGGCCGAGGTGACAGTGTTTTAATGTTCTTGGTTGAACTGATCATGAAATGCAACTGTTGCGCTACTCGTGACACCTTGGCTTGATGTACCGATTGGAAATCTAAATTGGAAGAATCTGTGTTTCAGGGATGGCCTGTACAGACTCAATGGAAGTGGCTGCTGGCTGTTGTGGCTATTGCTGAGTAAAGAGTTAAAAAAACGTCTTGTAGTGTCAAAGCATTTTCTCATTAAGGCATTTCCTGTGTAGTAATGGACTTTCCCATAACAGGACAGCAAGTGTTTAAAGATAAGATGGTAAGTGAATAGGACTGGACTGGAAGTGAGCATGATAAGATGTAAAATGACAATGACAGGACAGTTTCATCGTGGGCAGAGCCAGGATTGTGATAAAATGATGTGGAGAGTCGGTGAAATATCAAACATGTTTGAGATTTAACCGTCCCTCAAGGTAAAGGCGGGAACCCCTAACTGATCCACACAGACACTGTAAACAAACCAAACAAATCCTAGAGTTAGGGTCGGCTCCAGTGGAACATCCGCATAAGACTTAAATGAATAACAGTATTCCTTCAGTTCTATCCGAGTATATTGTCGTTCATACGAGCAACTCTCTTGCACAGTTCTTACACAACCATTGCCAGGCCTAAAACCGTTTGGTGATGTTGTTAAATGATGTGATCTTTGAGCCCGGATGATACATGGAAATGACTGCTGCTCACCACTACACACCTCAAGCTGCCACATAATAAATTGAACAATGCATTCAGCTCTAGCCAGTCATGATCACTGTGTCTTGGTTGGTTTTGTACCAATTTACTTCGTGTGGAAATAGTAATACCCTAGAAACATCATCCTTACATGTTAATTGGCATATTATTGTACATATATAACATGTGCCAGTGTTACTTTGCAGCATAGTGCAAATATTGTCAAAAGCCTAGTTATAGTACAAAATTATGTACATTTGGAAAAAAATATTTAATAAAGTCTATTAACCTTGCCAGGCTTTCTCTACTGGTCCAGTCTCTGTTTCTGATGAGAGTTCTTCCAGAATGACTCAGTAAAAGTAGACTTACTGCGGCAAGGTGATGCTTCTCTCCGACAATATGGCTGACATACCCCAGACCATAGACAACCAAGATAATCACACCCATGCTGGAATCAAAACAACACCAAATATTTCCAAAAGTAATTCTGAAACATGAGGTATGAGATATATGTAGAAGGTTTAAAAAAATTTTTCAAATCTAGAACACAACAAATATAATCCAAAGTTATCTCTACCATCTTAGATATCTTACATCCTTCCTCCGATGACCCCATTAACTGTCAACTTGCACTTGCTTTTTTGCTTTTTTCATGCACATTTATTTCTGATCAAAGAGATTCCTCAGAGTAACCCATCTAACTATCCCAAGAGAGAGGGAGAAAACAATAAAAAGTGTTTTCAATGATGGGAGGGCTTTCAGAAAACATGTATTCCTCCAAATTCTACTTTTTGTGGTTATTAATTTTCAAAACTCTTGTTTCTTGAACAAAGTAACATTTTGATTGATCTGAATGTGACAACTTTCATGTATTATTTAAATGTAATAAAACGTCTTGTAATGCCAAAGCATTTTCTCATTAAGGCATTTCCTGCGTAGTAATGGACTTTCCCAGGACATTTGTTTTACCCCGATTATCTGATGCATTTTGATCTCAGCTTTTTAATATAGTCTTATATTACAAAAATGCAAAAGAAAAACAAATGCCTACGCTTCATTATTTTAGATCTTTATCAGCCATATTGTTGGGATCTATGTTGGGATCTATGTTGTTAGCATGGCTCCTATGGCGTCAAATTTTAAATCAGAAAAGATAAGAGAACTGTATGTGTCTCTGTATCTGTTTCAGATCCATTCCTAATGCCATGTTTGGTCTCTATTTTTAACTATTTTATTTTTTATGTAATAAATGTGACACATCTGACCATCATTTTATCATTTTTCCTCAGCTTTCGATGGAGTCATTAGTCAGTGATAACTCTCTTAAAATGATTTTAAAGTTCTTTAATCACTTCAATTTAAAATAACATTCTAGGGTCTTAATCACTTGAATGAGCATTATTTAGCAGTGTTGTGATTGGTTCCGTCCAAAACTAATTCACTCAGAGGGTGCATTTTTCTGCGTTGTAATAAGTGATCTTTCAATGTAAAAGAATGGTTGAAACAATTTCAGAGAGAAATCATTATAAGTTATACAATACTGTAATACAGTTATTTGACAAAATATTTTTTACTATACAATACAATAAGTTCACCACGTTTCTAATGCTTCTGTTAACAGACAGACAAATGAACAATTTTATGCTGGAATAAGGTGCTTTTAAATTCTAAGTGTCCAAAAAATTTTATGTGTTATGATGTCCTCAGTTTTTATGAGTCTCTCATATCTTTGTACAGGAGTCTGATGTTTACCAAAACCTACAGGTAACAACTTTCCCAGGCACAACAGATATTATGTCTATGTTTGCAGTATATGGTTTACAATAATTTATTATTCACCATTGATGGGGGCCACGGTGGCAGAGTGGTAATACCTCTGAGATCGGAGTTTGAATCCCGGCCCGACCTCAAGTAAGAAAGCTGGTAGTTACTTGCTGTTGGTTGGCAGTTTACACTACAGAACCTTGACCAACTGTATGTACTGGTTTCCTTTGCCCATAAAACTGCCCGTCGTGGTATGACCTGCACAATGTGTTGAAAGTGACATTAAAATCCAAATAAATAAATATTCAACATTGATTGTCGTTGATCTGCTGACTTTGCACGAATCAAATACTTCAAATAGACAGTAATATTTTTGGTCAAACAGCTCATCCAAATATATGCGATGCAGAAATGGTAATCTGACCTATTACTCAGTGTAGTGAATGTGATTTAGGATTGAGATGTATCAATAAAATATTATACCAAGGAATTTCTCCTCTCTGTAATGATGGATCAAAAATGTATGATCAACATGCAAGATACAAACTGCCAAGGATGTTGTAAACTGTTGAAACTATCTCAGCATTAACCCTAAAATATTGCTGTTATGTGCAAGGTATATGTACCATATTTCTAAACAACCTCCATATTTTAGCAAGTGTTACCACGAGGATGTAGATGTTTAGTCTATGTTAAGAATAAATTCCGCCATATTAGACCTATAATCATTTCTGTATCCACTCCAACAAACTAAGCAAAATATGGACAATTTGTTCATGATGGTTATTTTTTTTTTCATGAACTTTTGTCATGTACTTGTCTGTCCTGATTAAACCATGTCAGAATGACACTGGAGACATTGGACAGAGATAGGGGAACAATGCATAACAAAAACTCTATAGCACATTGGAGACACTAGACAGAGAAAGGGGAACAATGCATACTTAAAATCTATGTACCACATTGGAGACACTAGACAGAGAAAGGGAACAATGAATAACAAAAAATTAAGTACCTTGGTATGTAAAGTGTCCTCTCTGCTATGACAAAACCCACTCTGAAGAAAATGTTGGCAGCAGGAAGGAAGGGCAGGATAGTAAACAACAGTCCAAGCTGCACTACGTCAGCCCCCTATAAACAGAGGACAGGTTGTCATGACTGATGGGAATTGTTTCCAAATATTGCATACAATTCTTGCACTGGAAGCCAAAGAGGGGACTATAAAAATAACAAGAACAGTATTAACCCCCTGTTTCACTGTCACAAGTCTGTATTATGCGGTCGGGACAATGGGCCTCCTATTTTTCATCTTTCCAAAAAATCCCTTTACGACTCACCCTCTCCCCCAGACTATTTGCATTCGATATTAGTCCTTAAAACTTATTCCTCCAGTCATACAATTATTGGTGATAATACTTTCTTGTCTACTCTTTTCATGATAGGAATAAACTTCATGTAAAAAATGAGCTAAAAATAATCTTATCAAAATGAGATGATAGCTGTTCCGATTACTGTTTTCTGCTTCCAAAACTGACTGTGACTTTGTTTCAGGAGTTATCTTTTTCAATTATGCTTGACAGCTGCATGTCATAAAGTAACTCTTATGATCAGCCGTGAATGTGATAAACTCATGTGAAGCATTCAAACACAGGTGGTGAGGGACATATGTGTTAGTTAGCATCAAAGATCAGTATTCATTATCAGATATTTGTATGGATGAGAATAGGCCAGCTTGGTTCCTGTTCGTTCTCACACACTGTTTTGTAGTAAATTATGGAGAGATATATCAATTTGATGCAGCAATGAAGGCAAACAAAGAATAAATTTTAAAATACTTGACAATTATCAAATTAAATGTCAAAGTCAAATTGGCTATGTGTGGCCCACATCCAACAGCTAGGGTCATATCAAAACTGATGTCTAGTAATTTTTATATTTCACTAAGAGTTGGATTTGAACTCATAAGGACAGAGGAAACAACTAGGTAAGTGTCCAATATCTGAAAATAATAGACTGTTTGCGAGGCTCTTAACCTTTTCAAATTATAACCTTCCTGAATTTGTAATTTTAAAAGTGTTGTTCAATTTCATTAATTTTCATTTCTATATTTCTGGTATGTGTTTTGGAGGTTTTATGATTATTTTTGTAAAAGGTTTCTAGAAATGTGTTGAAAGGGCATCCATATATGGTCATAATCACAGAGCGGAACAACTGCCCATTAATGAAGAAGATATTATCACTTTTAACAAAAGAATAACTCTCAGATGTAATTTAACCACTATAATAATGAAGCCCCTAATTCTTGCAATTGCTGAGAGTAGAAAATGCTGGCTTGGCTTAATATGCTGAGTGTAGTACTAGGGATAAGATAAGATAATTAAAATTTTAGTGCAAAAACACTAATATGTCATACTGCACTATAAATACATTAACTACTATAAATACATTAACTAATATTCACAAACTATGTATACAAATACAAAAAAAAACAACAACAAGATTATACAAGATGACTAGAATAAACAAAATAAACAATCAACAATACATAAACAACAAACAAAATAAAATATAAAAATAAGACTAGATTTTACAGAATAAATTAACATGAAGGACAACACACAAAATAAATTAGTTAAAACTTTTTATACAGACCACATTCCTTCAAATAATTAATGATATTAAAAACATTTTCACTAAATAATTTTTCCATTGTATTAACATTTTTATAATATTTAATTCTGGTGTCACGTAGGTCGACACAGTCTAGTAATATGTGTTTGACTGTATCGGGACAATGACATGGAATGCACCAGGGCATCTCTTCACCTTTCAATAGATAACTATGGGTGAAATAAGTGTGTCCTATACGGGCTTGAGTAATAACTATTTCCTCCCTACAAGATAAACCCGTCCAAACATAAAAATCTCCTACTGTAGCGTTTATTTGGAATAGTTTGTTATCGGGACACGCATTCCATTGAGCTTGCCACTTTTGTTTAAAAACACTATTTACATTCACTTTCAAGTCTGTATAGGGGATTTTCAAGTCTAAAACATTAAAATTCAAGGCCTGTTTGGCAAGCTCATCTGCTTTTTCATTGCTCTTTATGCCTACGTGACTTGGAACCAAAGCTAAAACAACTTTCTTATTCACTGACAAACAATCATTAAAAAGTTTTAAAATATCTTGAATAAAAGGATGATCACAGTTGTTGCTATCAAGAGCTTGACGACTATATAAAGAATCAGTGAATATGAAAAAACGATCCCCATCACAAGATTAAAAGTCATTTTAAGAGCCTGTAATTCAGCTGTGAATATGCTAGCATTGCCAGGAAGTCTGACCTGGGCACTGAGGTTATTAGATGTAGCAGCTGCAGCAACCCTATTTTCTGCTTTCGATCCATCAGTATATATAGCCCTATGGTCAGGATAACAACTTTTCAACTGAGCAAATAGACTTTGAAACAGACAATCGTAACCAAGATGTTTCTTTTGATGGGTGAGGCATAAGTCTATGTGAGGTTTCTGTATAGTCCAGGGTGGGTCATCTGGCAATGCCACAGTCTGAATTAGATCCAGCTGAGGACAGACAACAGACAAATCTTCCTCTACACGATGCCTAAAAGATCTTATTGCAGATGGTTTCTTGTCATATAGATCATAATATTGGGGGTTAAAAATAACATCATAAGCTGGATTATCAGGATTACTTCTCAATTTCAAAGCATATTGAACACATAACTTATCAAACTTATAAAGGAGGTTCATTTGCCTCAACATACAAGCTTTGCATTGGAGAAGTCCTGAAGGCTCCCAGGCATATTATTAAGCCCTGGTTTTGAATGGGTTCCAGTTTCTTAAGATAAGACTTATGAGCAGAATTAAAACAGCACAACCATATTCCAATCTAGAGCGAACAAATGAATGATAAAGTTTCAGCAAAACACTTCTATCAGCTCCCCAATCCATTTTTGAAACTACTTTTAGCAAATTCTTGGCTTTCTCACATTTTTGACGAACATAATTAATGTGAGCTTTAAAATTAAGTTTATTATCAAATATCACACCAAGGAACTTAGTTTGTGAAACAACAGGGGTTTGTGTATTGTATATTGTTAATGTTGGGTCTGGATGAAGTTTTCTTTTACTGCAAAAATGCATACAAACAGTTTTGGTTTTAGAAAATTTAAAACCATTTTCATCAGCCCATTTTTCAACCTTATTCAGACACAACTGAAGTTGCCTTTCAATAGAAGCCATATTTCGAGAGGAACAACTGATTGAGAAATCATCAACAAAAAGAGACTTTTCAAAACTAGATGGAATTACGTTGGAAATACTATTGATCTTTAAAATAAATAAAGTAACAGAGAGGATGCTGCCTTGAGGGACCCCCATCTCTTGCTCATGTATGTTAGAAAAGACAGATCCTAAATGAACTCTAAAAACTCTGTTTGATAAAAAATTCTGAATAAACATGGGCATTCGCCCCCTTAAGCCTACTTTATGCAGATCTCTAATAACACCATACTTCCATACCATATCGTAGGCTTCTTCTAAATAAAAAAATACAGAGACTACATGGTTGCCTTTTACAAAGGAATCTCTAATAAAAGATTCAAGTCTTATTAATTGGTCTGTTGTCGTTCGACCTTTTCTAAAACCACTTTGATATTTTGTTAAAATATTTTTTTTTGAGTAACCAAACTAATCTAGAATTAATCATTCTTTCCATGGTTTTGCATAAACAGCTCGTCAGAGATATGGGACGATAATTGGACGGGTTTTTGGAGTCTTTGCCTAGTTTAGGAATAGGTATCATAGTGGCCTCTTTCCAGCATTCAATCAAGGTACATACCATTCACTGCTTTACCCATTTGTATACATAGAAACACAAAACGGTAAAGCTCCCACTTCCATTTTACTGTTTTATAGTTTTGAAATACTGTATTCTTACCCTTTGCCTAATGACTAATTATAATTAGGAAAACTGTATAAGGGTCAGGATTTGAAACAGAAAATAGCCTTTTTCCCTTTGACACTTTATGGTATATTTTGGCCTTCAAAATCCCACTGCTTATTAAGTGAAGGCCATGTCCCTGGCAACCACAGTAGGCTGGATTGTGACGTCACAATACAAAATTTAAATGTGTGAATGGGTTTAAAGAGTTTATATTGCCAAATAAATTAAAATACTCCAAAACTGCTTCATGAATTTCATTAATATTTGGTATGAGGATGGCACAAAGTATGGAGCCTGTTTCCACTTTATGGTGACCTTAAACTCTGTACAATATGTTTATTATAGCAACTTTAAGGTTACCACTTACAGGGCCAATTATAAAAAAATGCTTGGCGAATTTCAGTAATACTTGATACATAGGTGTTGTTTTGACCTTGAAAATTCTACACTGTAAGGCTTCCTTAAAATCTGAGCAATAATGACTTACAAATGACTTTAAGGTTACCTATTCAAGGGTTAAAAAAGAGTGACTTGACAGATTAAATTTATTTTCATATATGGCTGTGCATAGATCTGGGAACAGATACCAACCATAAATTTTTGTAGTCATTCATTAAGATTCATAAATACTTTTGAGTAGGGTTTATACACAACTAAATTTTTGAAATAGGTACTTTCATAGAATAATTTATTCTGGTAATTTTTAAAGAAGAGTATTCTGTGCATTTATCTATTTCCTGTTTTACGTCACACATAATACATTATCGGTTATATTTTGAGGGGAACTGGAAACACACAGTACATGACCAGATAAGACTGAGATTCGACTTCTAATCTCAGAGCACCACTGTGTCACTATGGCCTTCAAGTTCTTGTTTCAAATGGGTGGGTACTAAGAAATTTTATTTAGTATTAAGCTTAAAATTTACAAACTACAAGGAAACTAAACTTCATAAATGACACAATATATAAAATTCTGAAAATGTAGATATTTTTTAAAAAGTTCGCTTTGCTTCCTGACTCCCCAAGACAGAATTGTCAGGTAATATATTGTGGGTGTTCCACCACACGACTAAGCTCCCCGATTAAGGGTTTTTGGGTGTCGGTTTCAAATATTTGCTTAGTCCCAGACGTCCTGTAAGGGTCGGTAGTTGTCAGTTGTGGCCGTGAGAGAAATCAAACATGTTTGATATTTCTCACGACCCAAACCGATTCTCATTTCCTGCCGACAACAAAATGTCCAGTCCCAGGCTTCCTCAGGCCTCCTCAGACCCAAATTTACACAGTCCTATGTTGTCGCAGGCGTCCTGTGACCCTTAGCCCCAGGCCTCCGTAGCTTAGTCCCAGGAAGCCTGTTTGTCAGTCCCCGACTCATAACAGATCTTTGAAGTTTCATGTGTGTGAAAGTGATTCGGTTTCATTAGTCCCGGGAAGCCTCAGACTGTCTCAGGTGTCCTGGGACTAAGAAGAAATCTGGGTCTGGGACTAAGCCCCGACTAAGGGAAGCCGACCCTAACCAAGCCGACATCCTCAGGCCGCCTGGGACAACACAAATTTAGTCTGCGATGGTCTGAGGACGTCCCAGGAGACCTGGAACTAAGAACCGATTAAGAGCCAACTGTTTTCCATGCGTCGGAAATTAAAATGAGGCAATGAGGGGGTCTGGGACTATATAAGCGACCACGCACACATTCTCATTGTTACTGACTGGTTGGCTACTGAGAGACGTGTGTCTCTGTTTTGTAGGGGTCTTCAGTTTTTTAAATATCATATAATACTTGAGCTTAAGGCAAATTTTACAGTTAGTAGACACATTTTACTTTTTTTTTTGCTATTGAATGGAGTTATGAGGGAAGAGAAAGGAGGGAAGAGAGGAAAGAAGAAGATGGATGAGAGGCAAAAGGAGAGGGAGAAGGAAAGTGGAGAGGTGGAGGAAAGGATTGAGGAAAGGACGGAGGAGGGTACAGAGGAGGGTACACAAGAGATTGAGGAGCAATTGGAATTTACTGAGGAAGCTTGTGAGGAAGAAGAGAGGTGTGAGGAGGATTCAGAGAGTCACTCGGCAGCCAAGAGAGCCAGGGTCTGTCAACTTTCATTGACAGTCAAGAAACTGCAATTGTGGAGTTTGTGAAGGAGCATCCAGAGCTCTACGACAAGGAACATGCACATTTCCATGACAGATGGAGGAAGGAGGCTCTCTGGGTTGAAATATCTGCAGAACTCAAGCTCCAGCCCTTTGATGTCAGAAGATGGTTCGAATCTCAGCGAACATGTTATGGCAAACTGTCAAAACTACAATCTGGCCAAGCCCCAAGGGAGATGACCAAAAGACAGTCCTGGGTCTACCAGCAGATGGGTTTACTTAAGACCCATATCAGACGAAAGGGGGCCAGCAGAAGTTCAGGGTTCGAGGCCATTCCAAATACCAGCAAGCAGGACGAATCTCGTGGGTCTACTACTGATACAGAACACCTTGAGTCCAGTGTCCTCAGGGAGAGTAGGAGTCAACCTATGTTCACATCTACACCAGTTTCAACAGACTCCAAGATACTCGAGCACTTTGACCAGATGAGGACATTGATCTCAGGTTTCCTACAGCAGAAGTCAGACAGGCAGCCCTTCTTTGACTACGTGGCATCAGAGGCTGAAAAGATGACCCAAGAGGAGTTTGAGGACCTCAAGGGCAGAATTTTTAGAGATATTGAAAGCATTAAAAGCAACCGTAGACGTCAAGCACTACCAAGAAGATCAGCCACTATTACCATGGAGTCCCAGAGGGTCGGGATACTGCCAATAACCACTCAACAGGCGTCTACTTCCACCCAAGCAGCAGCTAGCAGCAGTTACGTCTACTACACACCCAGCCCACTTGGCTTTGACAACCCTCCATCAGTTCTAACAGTACAGGACGAGGGCAGTAGACACAACTTAAGTAGAATACTAAGCCAGCTACCAGATCTGACATCTACACAGATCATTGAGCAGCCCCAGCAGCAGCAGCCGCAACTCTTCACTATCACCACTACAGCACCACCTCAACAGCAGCAGCCTCCTCAGTAGCCATCCAGTCAGGGCGGGTCTTTGACCTGCCAGGCCCTTTTCAGGGCCACCCAAATATTCCAAAAACAATTATTCAGTTATTCCAATTCCCCTCCCAAAACATAACAGTTCAGTACAAATACTCCCAAACATGAAACAAATAACCCATGGTACCACACATAACCAAAAAAGGCCACATAGAAAAAAATTAAAATAAATAAACTCCCAATATGGCCAATAAGCAGCCCATTTTTAGCTTAAAATCCATGGGATTGGTTAAAATCTTTAATAAAAAGTCCAACACTCACACCATCCCTAGAGTGTAAAGGCATTATCACATACTTACCAACCCACAAACACACAAACCCAATAAAAAACCTAACCCCCAACTAACAAGCACACAAACCAAATACCAAACATAACCACCAACCAAGAAACAGACAAACCCAATAGCAAACAGAACCCAAACCAAAGAACTGACAAACTATTTTGCATACATAACCCCCCATCATTGTAAAGAAAACCAGTTTGGTGGTTATATTTCCTAAATATTTGTGAAGTGGAGTAAAAGATTTTAATTTTAAGATTTCCAGGAAAACATTTATTTCAAATATTTTTCCCCCCAAAAAGCCAAATGTAAGTAAAATTAGGATGTAGCTTTCAAAATATATGAAATATTTATTCCATTTAAAAAGTTATTTTTGGCTTTGTGTGTTTCCTTCTGAGAATTATGTTTAGCACTGGGTTTGTCTGTTTGTTGGTTGCGTGACTTCTGTCGGGCATTGGGTTTGTCTGCTTGTTAGGTGGGTGAATTATGGTGGACATTGGGTTTGTCTGTTTGTTGGGTGGGTGACTTATGTTGGGCATTGGGTTTGTCTGTTTGTTGGTTGTGTGACTTCTGTCGGGCATTGGGTTTGTCTGTTTGTTAGGTGGGTGAATTATGGTGGACATTGGGTTTGTCTGTTTGTTGGGTGGGTGAATTATGGTGGGAAATGGTTGTGATATTTTGAACAAGCACAGCTGATTAATTGTTTTTGGAATATTTGGTAGTCCTGAAAAAGACTGGTTATTAGTCCTGAAAAGGGCTGGTTACTGCAGCAGGAGTTATATTCTGCCATCTTGCCAGGCCACTGCTCCCTCATTATTGAAGTAGTTCTTCAGGTAATCCCTCTGTCTTTTGGCTTCTCTAGCAGGGTTTCTGTCTGGACCACCACCAGCAGCACCACCAATCAGTCGACAATCACCAGGCACATCATCATCATCATCATCATCACCATCATCTCCAGGCTCTTGACCACCATGTTCACCTTGATACTGGCTTCTCAGTATGTTGTGCAGAACCACACAGGTCATGACCACATACCTGACTGTTTCTGGGGGTAGTTCAACAGTGGGCAACATCACTCTGAATCTTGAGACCAGGATGCCAAAGGCGTTTTCAACAACTCTCCTGCCCCTTGATATTCTGTAGTTGGCAATCCTTTCCTCTCTGGTTAACATCCTTCTGCCATAGGGTTTCATGAGCCAGGTCTTCAGGGCAAAGGCATCATCTGCCAGAATGAAGTAGGGGACATCTCTACCACCCTGGGTTATAGGAGCTGGGTCAGGGAAGCCTATCCTGCCATCCTCAATCCTCCTCTTCAGCTGACAGGCATTAAATATCTGGGCATCTGAGCAAGATCCAGCTGTACCAGCATCCACCCATCTGAATTTGTACTGCCCATCTACCAAGGCCAACATTACAATGGAAAAGAACCCCTTGTAGTTGTGGTACAGGGCTCCAGAGTTCTTGGGCTTCTTCAGGGCCACATGCTTGCCATCAAGGGCTCCCAGGGCATGTGGAACATTCTACCTGATCCTGAATTCCCTTTCCAGTTCTTTCCACTCATCTGGAGTAGTAGGACATCTGAGGTACTCTCTGGTGAACTCATCCTGGATGGCCCTGCAGACCTCTGGTAGAAACTTGGAAATGGTGGATCTGCCAACCCTGAACTGACAGGATAATGATGTGTATGACTCTCCAGTGGCCAGATATCTGATGGTGAGGGCTAACTTCTCCCCAACACTGATAGGAGCTCTGTAGTTGGTGGCCTGCCTGGCTAGACATGGTTCCAGTCTGGTCTTTATCATTTCAAAGAATTCAGGGGTCATCCTCATGTAGTTGGTGAATCCTGGAATGTATGTGGCATACAGTTCAGCCATAATGTTGTGGTAGGCCCGCCTCTCCTCTCTCTGTAGTAGCCATGGCCTGACCCACATATTGTGCCTTCTTCTAGGTCTTTGTCTGGCTGGTGGTGGTGGTGGAGGTGCTGGTGGTGGTTGCTGTGGTCGATGTAGAAATAGCAAATACATCATTATTTGTAACTGAATAAAAACTTTAAAAGCCCTAAGTTGTGGCTGAAGCTGTCTTCCATTAAAAGGTGGCATCCTGCTGTGTTCCCAGAAAAGTAATGATGATTAGAACCCGGAATTTATATATATATACCCAGAAAATCCAGCTTTTCTGCAAAACAAGAATCGGCCATCGTGGTCTGGGGAAGACTGGGGAGGCCTGAGGACGCCTGAGGATGCTGGGACTTAATCGGGGGTTAGTTGGGGCTTAGTCCCAGGAGGCCTGAGGCGTCCTGTGACCCAGTCGGTATGTGTACAACAGGATCGTGGTTGAAACCAACCAGAAAACTGGCTTAATCGGTTCTTAGTCCCAGACCAGTTGGGGACTGTCTGGGGCCGACTGTCCACGATTAAGGGTCGCCGACAGGATCGGCCCTTAGTCCTTTGGTGGAACAGGGGCATATAGAAATACCATTAAGTCAAATTATAGAAGTCAGGAACCACTCCAGACAGTTCCTATCACCAGTATGTGGATACTGGGGCTAACAGGTCTATTCTGTTTCTGCAAGTTTGAGGGGGTACAGTGGCAGAGTGGTAACACACTTGCCTTACCTCTGAGTTCTGTGGTTCAAACCCCGGACCATATGTGGGAAAGTTGGTAATTTCTTACCTATGACCACTAGTTTACAGTAAAGAACCTTGATAGTATATGTCATAATTACGACTACAAAAGTCTAAACGAATATCTAAAGGACACAGAGTTAAGGACTTGATTACAGCATCCAAATATATTTGATACGCATTAATCACACTTTGCCAATTAATAGAAATTAAGCTAGAATTAAGGAAGCATACTTGATACTATTTACACCATTCATAAATAAATGTTAGCCCTATTGTCTGTCATTTGATGGAGATTAAGCACTATAAAATTATTCTTATTGCATTACATATTATTGTTTGATTTAACTTGGGGCAAGTTTGCTGAGGCCTTATTTGTCCAGCTCCCTGTTTATGAGTGCTTATCACGTCTTGTATCTCCTTTATCATAAGTATGTATGTTATAGTTACTATACAGAATTGAGGAACAGCCATCTTTTGTATAAAATAATGTATATTTAATAGTACACCGAAAATTGATATATAATTGCTGAAATTAATTATTTTAAAATCTTGATGGAACATATAAACCACACTGTGTTGTGACATCACTAGCATGAGTGACATCATAGGCCTTTAAAGTATAACCACAGGTGTCACGTCTCACCAGCACATGGCTGCCCTCCACCCCCTGTCACCCCCACCCCCACCCCCCACCCCCCCCCCAAAAAAGACAAAATCCGGCAAAAATAGTGAAAGAGTTAATAGGTATTATATAGAACAGTAAAAGGCCTGATATTCATTCATGCTTTATTACAGCATATAAATTGCTAGAGGGTGCTTTACACATTTCTCATTGACTTGCCAGAAAATAGAATTAAGTTTCTAACCCTTTAACTATTTCAAAATAGTAAAACAGTAAAACGGAAGTGGGAGTTTTACCGTTTTGTGTTTCTATGTATTTAAATGGGTAAAGCAGTGAACGGTATGTACCTTGATTTCACCTGAAGCCCATATATCATTAAATATATCAAGTAACACCATAAGTGAGTCTCTTGGTAGGTGTTTAAGCAGTTGGTAATGAATTTCATCTGGACCAGTGGCTGTGTCATGAGACTTATTCAGAGCATCACATAGTTCTCTAATGGTAAATGGTACATTGTAGTTTTCCAGGTTGTCAAAATCTAGATGTTCTTTTTCAGCTTTCTCTTGATATTTTTTGAAACTCTGTACAGTAATTGTTGCTGCTGGAATTCTTGCTAATTTCTTGGGCCAACCTATTTGCTATGTCCACTCTTTCTGTTATTTTTGTACCATCATTATTTTCCAGATGGAGTATTGTGGTGTTACTTTGTTTGCCACTTACAGTTTTTATATTCATTTATGTTATCTGATGTAGGATTTAATCGGCATTTATCCATTGCATTTTGATGAGCTTTAACAGCTTTTTTGCATTCACTGTTGAACCATGGTTTGTAGCTACCAGTGGACTGTCCAGTTGACTTTGGCACACATTTTGTTGCTATGTCATTTAACTTATTTAAAAATGCATGAAACTTTTCTGTTGAGTCAGTAAAACTATGCCTATTAATATCTCGAGAACACTGAAGTTTGAATTTTGGCCAATCAGCCTTTTTAAGATTCCAACAAGGAACATTGTCCTTAGGCATACTCTTAACTATATCAATTAAAATAGGAAAATGGTCACTACCACACTGATCAGAATGGACCTGCCATGTAAAATCAAGAAAAACAGATGCAGAACATAAAGACAAGTCTATTGAGGTGAATGAACCAGATGCAGGATGAAAATAGGTTGGTGACTTATCACTAAGTAAATAAATATTAGAGGATTCAAGAAGATGTTCCACCTTATTGCCTAAACTATTGGATGAGGAACATCCCAATAAATCAGAATGTGCATTAAAATCTCATATATATACATTACATACAGTTATAGTTTTATGCAGAGATACTTTTACAGCAACTGCTTGCAGTTCTGTATCTAACTCAAGTACCTCATGGGGTATACCTTTCTTAACAAAAATAGAGCAGCCACCAGTGGCTCCCCCATCTACTTCGGACATACAAGTTTTAAAATAATGATTAAAGCCTCTAATATTTACATTATCTGTATCTTTAAAATGAGTTTCCTGCAATGCTAAAATGTAGGGTCTAAAATTGGAAATTAAATTTTTAATTTCTTCAAAGTTTGGCCTAAAGCCACGACAGTTCCACCTGTAGTATACTTTTATTTTTGTTTGGTTCCATTATTTACATTTTTATTGCCACTCCGCCCTTGTGAATTTGTGATTGGGGATTCTTCAACACTCATTTCACTGTCACTATCACTCAAAACATCATATTTATTGTATTGTTTAACTGAGTCATTAGATTCCTCATGCTGTTTGGTCAAATAAACTTTGCTTTGGCTTATTTTTAACTTAATGGGGTCATTTTGAGATGCACTTGTCTGACTTGATGAACTTGTTTTAGTCACTTTAGTTGTCTGTTTTTCAACTGAACACTTTTTGGGTTTGGTTGTTTCCACTGATGCTGTTTTCACCACAGGTTTGGTTGCTGCAGCTGCTTGGGCATATGTTCCTATTCCTCTTTCTGCCTTGATTCTTTCAATTTCCTTTTCCTCTTTCCATTTTGGACATGTTTTATCATTAGAGGGATGGTTTCCTTGGCATTTAACACATCTTGCATCATGCATGCATTGTTGAGAGTCTGTATGATCTTCTTTCCCACATTTATTGCAAACTTCATTTTTCCTGCAGTTAAATTTAGTGTGACCAAACTTTTGATGCTTGTAGCATCTCACATGCACAGGATTCGGGATAAACTGTGACACAGCCACCCTGTAGTAACCCACCCTGATGTATTTAGGTAAGGTCTGGCTTTGAAATGTCAGTATAAAGGTCCCTGTTGGTTTTCTTTGTCCATCTCTAAATACCGAAATCCTGTCTAGCTTGATGACACCTTCAGCTTTCAGGCCTTCTAATATTTCATCATCAGTACAGTCTTTTATGTCTGGGCATCTTATGACCCCTTTCTTAGTGTTTAAACTGTAATGAGGTAAAACATCTATTTGTATAGCATTGTCCGTTCTCAGATTCAATTTTGTAGTTTTCAGTAATTTCTGGCTCTGTGTTTCTTTGTCCACTTCCACCAAAATGCTTCCATTCCTTAACTTCTTTATCTTAAACGGATCGGAACCAAGTATAGCAACAATGGCTTTGTTAACAGCAAATGGTGACAGTTTGCACAAGGGTCTTTCATCATTTGTACCTTTAATCAGCAAGAAACGTGGCCATGAGCAAATCTAAGCAGAGTCAAAGTCCGTAGTCGTAACATCAGGTCTAGATCTTTTCCTATCAATCAATAGTGAGTTTTGAGTAGCCATAATGTAGTAGATATTTTTCGTTGCCAATGCTCTCCACCCACCCTTTGAGCCCAACAAGGGGATATCATAATAGTGTGGAGCTGAGCCCTGCACACTGATATCAGAGATACATTAGCAATATACTCAAAGACCACAAAAGTGAACCTTGATTGACCTGTTAAGCAGCTGCCTTCTAGATACTCCAAATAAAAGCACAAACCAAACACCAACAGAATACAACAATCAAGTACAACAGTATAAACCATTAGAAACAACAAGCCATCACTAATTTGGAGCACTAGGGCTTGGCACTACCAGCCGATTGATTAAGCCAGGCCATCTTAACCCTCCGACTAAGTGAAATTGAGGTCAAAGCTATGTATTGCCTCCTCAATGCTGCAACAAAGTATTGGCTGAACAGCCAGGACCCTCTCTTCCACTGACACGGATCGCAACCCACGGCAAACAGGCTGTCCCCAATTAGTCGCCTCTTATGAGGCGAGGATACATTGGGCCTATTCTACATCCCCGGACCCACAGGGGGCTGTAGTACTAGGGAGGGCGGTTTTGACAAAAAAGCTAAGTTCAAAGCAAAACTCACTCAGTATGCTTAATAAATAAATTGAGAAAAACACGCAGTGTCATGATGTGTGGGACACTCGAGTCAGAAACTCATCCTTTTACTTTCGGGCAAAGGACACACTAGGGTTAGCCTTGTATTGGTGAGTGGGTTGGTTTTCCTCATAGCACATTGAATCAGTCACCTCACAACATGTAATTGAGGGGATATGGAAATATGTACATACTAGTTGGTCAAAAGCTCCTCTGATAACCTTCAGGTCCTGGAAACACAAACCAACTTCCCACTTCAGGTAGGGGACAGGATTCGAACTCACGACCTGAGAGGTGAGGGTGAATGTGTTACCAGATAAACATTTCTGCACGCTGGTAAGTGGAAAGCTTTACTTCAGCTCCATCATCTCACTTTGTAGCACTGTAATGCTCTATTTACCAGTGCCCGATGTTTCCACCATTATTGGACTCACTCAGAGGGAGCAGACATTAAGACCAGACCAGAATTCCACCCAGACTCTAATTAAAGAAATTTAAGAAATCCATAACATCACTCAGATAAAAAACTTAATGTCGCTGAGTGCCAAAGACTAAATACCAATGGTTGACTTTTAAAGGAACACATATCAGGTCCCTTCCATTGGCCGCCTGTTTGCACTTTTCAGGGACTTCCTTCTTATACTCATTGACATGGTTGTAACATTTTGACTAATGTTGCCCAGTACTATATAGCTGACAAGCTTTGTCCATGACAAGTTTTGCCAGGAACATGTCACTGGTTTGTGATTCAGTGTGAGTAGAGTTTACACTATTTCCTTCAGCACAAGTAACTATCACAATAAAACTTCCACCAATGAATGCAAAGAGATTGCACCACACACTAACATCGCAGACTATGGACCACAATTCATGTTGAAGTGGAGAAGCTTATATCAGGATTTGTCCCTGCATTATGATTTTATGCATAACAACACTATTTTCCTTCACTCAACTCGTTTATGTGGGTGTTCCACCACACGACTAAGGCTCCCGATTAAGGGTTTTTGGGGGTCGGTTTCAAATATTTGCTTAGTCCCAGACCTTCTGTAAGGGTCGGTTGTTGTCGGTTGGGGCCGTGTGAAAAATCAAACATGTTTGATATTTCTCACAACTACAACTGATTCATATTTCCCGCTGTCAACAAAATGTCCAGTCCCAGGCATCCTCAGGCCTCCTCAGACCCAAATTTACACAGTCGTGTGTTGTCCCAGGCCGCCTGCGACCCTTAGTCCCAGACCTCCGTAGCTTAGTCCCAGGAGGCCGGTTGTTAATCCCAGACTCAAATGTAATGCGTATGAATTTAATGCGTGTGAAAGTGGGTCGGTTGCATTAGTCCCCGGAAGCCTCAGACCATCTGCGGTGTCCTGGGACCCAAAAATCAAGGTCTGGGACTAAGCCCCGACTAAGGGTAACCGACCCTAACCGATCCAAACCGGCCTCCCCAAGACACCTGGGACAGCACAAATTTAGTCTGCGACGGTCTGAGGACGCCCCAGGTGGCCTGGGACTAACAGCCAATTAAGAACCGACTGTTTTCCGCGCGTCGGAAATTAAAACGAGGCAATGAGCAGGTCTGGGACTATATAAGCGACTGCGCACACTTTGTCATTGTTACTGACTGTTTGGCTACTGAGAGACGTGTGTCACTGATTTGTAGGGGTCTTCAATTTTTATTTTATATATATTATACTTGAGCTTAAGGCAAATTTCACAGTTAGGAGACACATTTTACTATTTTTTTATTATTTTATCGACTGGATCATGAGAAAAGAGAAAGGAGGGAAGAGAGGAAGGAAAAAGATGGATGAGAGGGAGAAGGAAAGTCAAGTAGAGGAGAGGAGTGAAGTTATTACAGAAGAAGGAACTGAGAGGAGAGAGGAGGATGAGATTGAGGAAGGTCCAGCTATTGGGGAAGCTGTGGCAGAAGAAGAAGAGAGGTGTGAAGAAGATCCGGAGTGCCATTCTTCAGCCAAGAGAGCCAGGGTGTGTGCCACTTTTACAGACAGCCAGGAAGTTTCCATTGTGGAATTTGTAAAGCTGCACCCTGAACTGTATGACAAGGAACATTCACGTTTCCATGACAGGACCAGAAGAGAGGCTCTCTGGGCAGAAATATCTGCAGAACTCAAGCTCCAGCCCTTTGATGTGAGACGTTGGTTCGAGTCCCAGTGAACCCGTTATGGAAAGCTGTCTAAGCTCCAATCTGGCCAAGCCCCGAGGGAGATGACCAAGAGACAGTCCTGGGTCTACCAACAGATGGGTTTTCTTAAAACCCACATCAGAAGAAAGGGGGCCAACAGAAGTTCAGGTTTTGAGGCCAGTCCAAATACCAGCAGGCAGGACGAATCACGTGGGTCAACTACTGACACAGAACACCTCGAGTCCAGTGTCCTGAGGGAGAGGAGTCAGTCCATCATTACATCAACACCCGTTTCAACTACAGACTCCAAGATTCTCAAACACTTTGAGTAGATGAGGACACTTATCTCAGGTTTTCTGCATCAGAAGTCAGACAGGCAGCCCTTCTTTGACTACGTGGCATCAGAGGCCGAAAAGATGACTCAAGAAGAATTTGAAGAATTAAAGGGCAAGATATTTAGAGACATCGAAACTATTAAGAGCAACCGTAGACGTCAGCCATTGCCCAGAAGATCAGCCACTGTTACCATAGAGTCCCAGAGGGTCGGCCTACTGCCAACAACCACTCCACAGGCGTCTAGTTCCACTCAAGCAGCAGCTAGCAGCAGTTTTGTGTACTATACACCAAGCCCCATTGGCTTCAGCAACCCGACATCTGTCCTAACTGTACAGGACGAAGGGAGCAGACACAATCTGAGTAGAATCTTAAGTCAGCTACCAGATCTGACATCAACACAGATCGTCGAGCAGCCTCAGCAGCAGCAGCAAGAACCGCAGCAGCAGCTCTTTACTATCACCACTTCAGCACCGCCTCAACAGCAGCAGCAGCCTCCTCAGTAGCCATCCAGTCAGGGCGGGTCTTTGACCTGCCAGGCCCTTTTCAGGGCCACCAAATCTTCCAAAAACAATTATTTAGCTGCAAGTTATTCCAATTCCCCTCCCAAAACAAAAAAGTTCAGTACAAATACTTACACAAGAAAAAAAAATTAAAGTCCAACACCCACACCACCCCAAACATGAAATAAATAACCCATGGTACCACACATAACAAAAAAGGCCACATAAAAATTTTTAAAAAATAACTCCCAATATGGCCATTAATCAGCCCATTTTTAGATAAAAATCCATGGGATACTTTAAAATCTGTAATTGAAAAGTAATTGAAACACTTACACCTTCCCTAGAGTTAAAAGGCATTATTACATACTTACCAACCCACAAACAGACAAACCCAATACCAAACATAACCCCCAAATAACAAACCCAGTACCAAACCTAGCACCCAACTACAAAAAAAAACCCAACCCCAGTAACCACCAACCAAGAAACACACAAACCCAAAAGTAAACAGAACCCATGTCAACGAACTGACAAACTATTTTGCAAACACAATCCCCCATTATTGAAAACAAAACTAGTTCCATGGTTATATTTTCCACATGTTTCTGATTAGAAGTCAAGATTTAAAGTTGAAGATTTCCATAAAAACATTTCTGCTACAAATAAATTTCCAACCCATGAACAAAAAAAATTGGTGAAATTAGGATGTGTATTTCAAAATATATAAAAATTTAATTGAGTAAGTTGTGGTTGTCTGTTTGTCTATCTGAAAAAGTTATGTTTGGCATGGGGTTTGTCTGTTTGTCCATCTGAACAAGTTATGTTTGGCACGGGGTTTGTCTGTTTGTCCGTCTGAACAAGTTATGTTTGGCATGGGGTTCGTCTGTTTGTCTGTCTGAACAAGTTATGTTTGGCATGGGGTTTGTCTGTTTGTCCGTCTGAACAAGTTATGTTTGGCATGGGGTTTGTCCGTCTGTAGCAAGCATAGTTGATTAATTGTTTTTGGAATATTTGGTAGTCCTGAAAAGGACTGTTTGTTAGTCCTGAAAAGGATTGTTATAGTTAGTCCTGAAAAGGACTGTTTACTGCAACAGGACTTATATTCTGCCATCTTGCCAGTAGTCCTTCAGGTAATCCCTTTGTCTTTTGGCCACTCTAGCAGGGTTTCTGTCTTGGCCACCACCAGCAGCACCACCAATCAATCCACAATCACCAGGCACATCATCATCATCATCCTCCCCAGGCTGCTGACCAGCAGGTTGACCTTGATACTGGCTTCTGAGTATGTTGTGCAGAACCACACAGGTCATGACCACTTCTCTAACTGTTTCTGGGGGTAGTTCAATGGTGGTCCTCATCGCTCTGAATCTTGAAACCAGGATGCCAAAAGCGTTCTCCACAACTCTCCTGCCCCTTGATATTCTATAGTTGGCAATCCTTTCCTCTCTTGTTAACAGCCTTCTGCCATAGGGTTTCATGAGCCAGGTCTTCAGGGCAAAGGCATCATCTGCCAGAATGAAGTAGGGGACATCTCTACCACCCTGTGTTATAGGAGCTGGGTCAGGGAAGCCTATCCTGCCATCTTCAATCCTCCTCTTCAGCTGAGAGGCATTAAATATCTGGGCATCTGAGCAAGATCCAGCTGTACCCACATCCACCCATCTGAACTTGTACTGTCCATCTACCAGGGCCAACATCACAATGGAAAAGAACCCCTTGTAGTTGTGGTACAGGGCTCCAGAGTTCTTGGGTTACTTCAGGGCCACATGCTTTCCATCCAGGGATCCCAGGGCATGTGGAACATTCCACCTGATCCTGAATTCCCTCTCCAGTTCTTTCCACTCATCTGGGGTAGTAGGACATTTGAGGTACTCTCTGGTGAACTCATCCTGGATGGCCCTGCAGACCTCTGGTAGAAACTTGGAAATGGTGGATCTTCCAACCTTGAACTGACAGGATAATGATGTGTATGACTCTCCAGTGGCCAGATATCTGATGGTGAGGGCTAACTTCTCTCCAACACTGATAGGAGCTCTGTAGTTGGTGGCCTGCCTGGCTAGATGTGCTTCCAGTCTGGTCTTCATCATTTCAAAGAATTCTGGGGTCATCCTCATGTAGTTGGTGAATCCTGGAATGTCTGTGGCATACAGATCAGCCATAATGTTGTGGTAGGCCCCCCTCTCCTCTCTCTGCAGTAGCCATGGCCTGACCCACATGTTGTGCCTTCTTCTAGGTCTCTGTATGGGTGCTGGTGGTGGTGGTGGTGGTTGCTGTGCTTGACGTAAAAAATGGAAATACATGATTATTTGTAACTGAATAAAAACCAAAAAAGCCCTAAGTTGTTGAATGTTGTTGAATCTGTCTTCCATTAAAAGGTGGCATCCTGCTGTGTTTCTAGAAAAGCAATGGTGATTAGATCGGGATTTTTATATATATATACCCAGAAAACCCAGCAAATTTGCAAAACAATAATCGGGGATCCTGGTCTGGGGAAGACTGAGGAGGCCTGAGGAGGCCTGAGGACGCCGGGACTTAATCGTGGGTTAGTCGGGGCTTAGTCCCAGGAGGCCTGAGGCGTCCTGGGACCCAGTCGGTTTGTGTGCGACAGGATCGTGGTTGAAACCGACCCGAAAACTGGCTTAGTCGGTTCTTAGTCCCAGACCAGTCGGGGACTGTCTGCGGCCGCCTGAGGCCTCCTGGGGACGATCTGTTCTTAATCCCAGACTTCAGTACCAACCCAGTATTCCCGCCCATTTTTGTTATTTTTCCACCGACTGTCCACGATTAAGGGTCGCCGATAGGATCGGGGCTTAATCCTTTGGTGGAACAGGGGCATTACTAATGCACAGGTCCCATAGTGGCGAGGGTGCGATCACACAGGTGAATATCATATATACGTAGAATTGCCAAGAATTTCAGATAGCAGAGGTTTGCAGAAAAGAAGTGTAAAATTTTGGTCACATGGTTAAAAATCAAGAAATCTACAACATCCTGTCATCATTGAGTGATGCTGCCACGAAGATTTGAAGGTCTGTGGCAACACCCTGTGAACTAGTTAGGATTCACTGACAATTTTCTACAAACTCTGCGACTTTTGAAGATGGAAGTATGTTACACATGGAATGTGCTACGTCTTTTTGAAAATTGCTTGCTACTGTTGAGATCCACAGCAATGACGCATCTGTAGGCTGTGCAGAATCTGTAACAGCGATACTGATAATCGGTGGAGAGATGGTAGCCCATTTGCCAATCATCTTCCATATTTACAGCTTCTTCACAGAAACTTTGCAGCTAGTTCCCTATTGTTCTCAGCCAGTTATTCTAAGTGCACAAAGAACTATGTTGCCAGTAGGGGAATTAGCTGTGAAGCCTCCAGCAAATGAGTTGCAATGTCAAAAGTTCCTACCGATTGTGATGAAATCACACAGGAAACATGAAACACAGAAAAATACTGCGATAGATTTGAGCATCAGCTTGTTGTCATAGCGGGACAGCAAAAGATGAAGAGGGTTGAAGACAAAGGGAGAACAGTGAGAATTGATGGAGAACAATGAAACATTTTCTATTTGTGTATATTCGCCAGCTATCATCGCCAATATGGGACCTGGGTATAAGAGATAACTAAAGTCTTGAAATACAAACTGCTTGGACAAAAATTACCATCAGGTAAAAAAAAATGCAGAATGGGGGTTATTTTGAACTTTCTCTTACATTAAGCATTTCAGAGTTAGCAGTTAACCGCAATACAATGTCCATCTGAAGCCATAAAATGCAAACTGATTTGACCATATTTGATAACTGAGTCTCTTTAAACTTGTCGTCACATCCCTTGCAACACCACTATAATGGCAATGAAGCCACTGAATAAAAACGTAATTCCAAACAAACAAACTTTACCACACCAGAAAGGCTTATGTGGCTATCTTTGAAGTCCCACACCCTTCACATCCCTGGCATTTAGTGGATTGATCTGTTACCAGTAACAAAACACAGGAATGTCTCAGAGCTTTCTCCTGATGTCTGAGATGATCTATTTGTGTTACTCCTCTCCGGTTGTTAAGAGACAGGAATTGTATATCAGTCTAAGGCACTTTCACCATTGCTCTTACCACTTAAAATCCCTCTGATCGATAGGTTTGACAGCAGCTGTAAACAATGGTTCAAAGTGATCCCATTTTGAATTTTCTTTTGCAATGTGGCATGACTTAAGCCTTAAGTTAACCTCAGTGGCATAATATAAAACTATAAATGCAATATAAATTATTCATCTGTGATAAGTAATTTTGCTATTATTAAGAAGATTATTTCAACTGCAGACAACCCCTGAGAGAACCTGTATAAGTGTACTTCACTCTGTTGTCTGAATCATGGACTTCCTGGTGCACTGCAAGCGTTCTACTGGTCTCTTGGGATTGTCTTAACAGGGACCAACTGTAGATTTATTGTGTGAATGTATTAAAATGTTGATGGAAAAGAAAAAAAGATACATTTATTTCAGACACAATATCTTTCTGGACAAACTACAGTTGTCCCAAAAAAGTCTCTGGGCCTTTTACCACTTTTCAGGTTTCAATTACCAACTTCATCAGATGTAGCACTACGTCAGCTACGAGTGTTCACTTGTGCCCTGGTACAAAAAAAATGGATCACATGGAAAGAAATGAAGTTGATAAAAGATTACAGTGAGGATTAAGCCTGATTGAGACCTGATAGAACAAGAACTGAACAGAGAAAGGCTTTTCTTGTGATGCCATGTGTATTAAACAGTAAAGCAGTGATATCTGATCTCCAAGGCTATGAATCACTTCTCTACTTTTACAGCTTTCTGTAGAAAGACTTGTGTTTCTTCCCCATTCATTCTCAGCCAACACAAATTTATGATTTTGCTCAATTTTTACAACTGCTGAACATTTGCCAAATATTAGGTTTTTATTTCTTTTTGAGATCATATGTTGTCAGTATTTCACTCATTTGCAATAAGTAACTGGGTTAACCAACAGCCGCCTAGTCAATTTACAAGTGTGACCTAATCTAATAAAAACTTTTATAGTGCTTAATCAATCGTCTGACACACTCATAGGTCCAACTATACCTAAAAATATTGAATAACACTTAAACCATAGCGTAATCAAGTCATACCAGAGCAGACACAGGGAGGCAAACAGATAGGTTTTGAGCTTTCCTAAAGGAGGTAATAGAGGATGCATTGCATATGCAATATTTCAGATTTTAGGTGCATCAAAGTTATAAGTATGGCTATATGTTTGACTGACTTGTGAACTGAAGAATGAAAAAGTTGAACTGCCAAGTGCTGCTAGTCAGGGTAACCTCATCTGATATTGTAGGAGCAACTGCTCAGAGACAAGAAAGGTTCAAAATGGCTCGGGGAGCTCCTATGAAGAGCTTTGTAGGTCAAAGTAGGGGGTTAAATCACACAACGGTAATCAACCAGTGGAGGCTTTTTAGGACTGGTGTTGCATATGCAAACTTTTTATTATTTGTGATTATGCATCCAAGAATGCTCTCAATGCACTGGAGCTTAAGAAGGTTGAAACTTGACAAACTTCTGAACAGTGAGTTACAGTAATCCTAGTGACTACGAGGCAAGGCATTTGCCACAAAACAACCACTTCATGTAGCCACAAGTATGATCCATATTTAGTTTTGGAAATAAAATAGAGCGTTCAGAAGGCTCCAAACTGAACAAAAAATGTGATTTTTTTTCAGACAATCAACAGTAAGGGTTCTGAATGCCAAGTCATGTAATGTAAGTTAAATTAATCTAAAATGATTATTTGAAATGGTACATTTGCTATACAGTGAGTCCAATAGAAAGTTTCAATAAAACTACCCTTCACCACCATGGGAAATTCCATTACTTAATTTATCTGTTGTTTTTTTACGAAATTGAAATGTAATCATCCTATTAAACTGGAAAATGTTACAAACCAAAAAACATGCAGAAACTGAAAAACATGTACAAACAGTGGTCAAGATTAAATAGCAAGCAACCAATCACAAGAAATAATGTAACCCCGGAAGTAAAAGGAGGCAAGTTTACACTCAAGATTTAGCCAACATTATAAGATTTAAGTGTATAAAAACTTCACCATCTTGTATAAAAATAGTGTTAATTTATAAGACAAATTCATGTCAGTCTTTTAATACTTGTACGGTGTATGCAGAACAAAATAAAAATAAAGCAATCACCATTACATATTAGTTCTTCACTTACATATAGAAGCTTTGACTTATAGAGACCCTTTTCACTGTGTGAATCCCTTCTACTTCATGTCAAGACTATTGTCTAAGAGTGCTTTATGTACAAGGTAAATAAAGGGATTTAAGTGGAAATAAAGTGTCCTTTATCCAGGGAAAGGGAAATGGGTTGTTTACCTGTGAGATCTTCAGTGAATAAATCAGATGGATATTCGACACTCCATCCTTATGGTATTAATATGGTAAGTAAAATATCTAAGTGGGAAAGAAGCTTAAAGCAGAGTTTACTAAGATACAAGTATCTTGTGTGGCTTTGAGAGACAATAGGTGCTTACTCAAAATAAAGCTATAACTTTATAACACCAAGTTAAGAAGACTAATGAAAACTTTATGTCCATCTAATGTACTTTTGGAAAATAAGTCATGCATTATACACGACATTGTAATTCCCGTTTTATAACGAAACATTTTGGATAAACAGTGACACTTGAATGTTACGCACAACTCCAAAAGTATTTTGTCACATGGTATGATTGCTTTAAAACAAAATGTACAGGGAGCAGAGTGTGCAGTGAAGTAATGTGACTAGCGGGTAACACACTTGTCTAGGAACTCAGAGGACGTGGGTTCAAACCCAGGTACAGGCAGATACATAGTGGATTGGATGACCACTTAAAAATGGCGGTCCTCTGTCATTGGGTCCTATCCCCAGTGGAAGGCTAAAGAACCTCAAGGACGTTGATAAATGGTCATCCTTGAGCCTCTAGCTTCCAGTTATGGGGAATGTCAGTTACTTTTGAGTTGGGGCTGTACCTGTGCAGTCGGATGGGTTAAATAGTGCTTTTAGTCCTGTAGTATATGGAGATATTGCGCTGAGTATAAATACAATTACAATTACTACACCTGTGTGGAATGTACAAAAGTATTAATTGAACAATGAGTTTTTCCCCCATAGATTATATTAAACATAGGTTTTGAGATAACAAATGTTAATCTACAAACACTGCAAACAAATTCTACAAACTGTTTGGCTGAAGATTAAAAAAATCATTTGAGTCAATTAAAAATATAATAACATCCTCACCTTAATCTTATTGCAGCTTTTCATCACACATGTGACCACACCAGCAACAAATACTGTTGAGATTATGTTTCTAACGTCATAGATACTATGCACCAAAGGGATGCTGCCAAACTGCCAGTCATGGCTGAGGGTATGGGGACATATGAGGAGCCAACAAGTGACACAGTAAATGTGTAACTGTGAGAGACATCTGGAAAATGTACACAGAATGCTGATCTATACAACTTAATTAGCCTCAGAAAAAAAGGATGCTTTGGTCATTTGAAGTCAAATTTAATCAAATGTTATCTTGTTACAGTGATCTTTTAGTCGTGCTAGCACTTTACATAAAAATCCTTTGCAATATTTCTTAGAAAGGGGGCACAGTGGTGTAGGTCACACTTTTACCAATAACCTCTCTGGTTATTTTAGTTTCTTGTTAGCATTTTCACAGGCCTCTTCCACTTCTGCGATATATTGTAGACCTTGTTCCGAACTGTAATATTTAAGGAATCGGGAAGTGAATATTTTTCATCTTTCTCCTTGTAAACATGAATCAGGACCCTCGGGAGCATTGTAAGCCTATCATATAGAAATCTGCAAGGTTCTCAATAATTTTAAACGGTTTGAAATTTTTGTAAACCATTACCAATTCTTATCTGATCTTACACTCATATACCTTGTCATAAACCTATCACATACCTCTTGTGGCCATCTTAAGTCCATCTTTTTACTCGGACAGCAATATTTTTGGTTGTAAACCTATTAGGAACCTAGAAATGGTACACCAATGATAAAACCTTTTGTCTCCCTCGACAAAATTTGAAAAGATTTGAATCTGGCCAATAGGATGGCCTCCCCGAGTGCTATTAAAGTATAGGATGTCAAAGGATTCCATCCTGATTGGTTTATAATGAAAAGGATTTACATAGGACGTCTTTAAGTACGCACCGCGGAGACGCTTTTCTTAGAAAATTCATCTCAACGGCCTGTGAGTCGCCCACAGGACGAAGAGTTGTGACTGTGCCGAGGTATAGGGATATATCCTTGAGTCCCCCCACTGTTGAGCTTAGACTTAGGGCTCTTACTTATGAACAACCCCACCAGTCATGATTAGTCTTCGGGCTCTCCTCTTCACGGCACTGTTTGCTGTGGCACTTGCCCACAGGTATGAGTGGTTTAGCACTAGAGCATCTTATACATCATGTCCTCCTTTGACAAGGGTTGCAAAAAATTTCTCATATTTGTGTTCCTGCCGAAAATTTTCATCCATGGCTAATAGACGAGGACTTATGTTGTTGCTGCTACTGGGAGGTGATGTATCCCTCAACCCTGGTCCGTTCACACTCGGTGTTTTGAATGCCAGATCCGTAAGGAATAAGGGTCCACTCCTAGCTGATATGGTTGCTTCATATGACCTTGATTTTCTTTGCCTCACTGAAACACATATTCGGTCCTTTGATTCAGACAGCTTCCTACGGTCTATAACTCCTCCTGATTTTAATTTCCCTCAAAAGCCTCGTCCCTCAGGTATTGGTGGTGGTGTTGGTTTTTTCATCAAATCCTCTTACAGACCCCACACAATAGAATCTCCTCTTTATCAGTCATTTGAGAATATGGTGGTGTCAATCGGGCTTCATGGCCATTCATTGTTGCTTGCCTGCATCTACCGTCCTCCAGGATCATGTACCTGTAACTTTCTGGAAGAATTCATGTCATTTCTTGGTTACCTCTCATCTATTAATTCTTCATATTACATATGTGGCGACTTCAACATTCATGTTGATGTTCCAGTTGGTGATGGTCATAAATTCACTACTTTTCTTGATTCGTGTGATCTTAAACAGTTAGTCGATAAACCTACTCATCTACATGGTCACATATTGGACCTCATTTTATCCCCCAGTGACCAGGACACCATTGGTGATGTTAAAATTTGCAACTTTGTTTCTGATCATGCATTAGTCAAATGCTCAGTTGCCTTCCCTTGTCAAGTGCCTCACACTCCAAATATAGTTCAATATAGAAGGTACCACCGTATCAATATGTCTGACTTCCGCTTGGATCTCAAAAACACGTCCTTTGTCAAGTCCCCAGCTGATGCTGTTGTCGATCTATACGAACAATATGTACATGATTTGGGCCATGTTCTTGATAGGCATGCACCACTCGTATCTAGAATGATAAAAAAGGATTCTGGAGATTGGATGTCTGACGATTATTGACGTGCAAAGTCCCTTAGGCGCCAATTTGAGAGAACCTGGCATACTGCTAAAAATCCACTGAACAGAAGTTGGCTTCATCGTCAGATTGTCCGGTGCAATGCACTTGTAAACAAAGATAAATCAGACTACTATAGCAAACTGATTTCAGATAATAGTCATGACTCTCAAAAACTTTGGCGTGAGCTCCATAAAACCCTGAATAAGGTTTCTGATGCCACACTTCCATCCCATGAGTCCAAAAAATCACTGGCTGACCAGTTTGCCTTCTTCTTTTCCAACAAAATTAAGAAAATTAGAGATAACTTTGGTTCTATTGGCACTGAAAATGATATTCACCCTCCTTCAGATCCTCCAAAAATTAACGTCTTTAGGCAAGTTTCTGAGGAGGCTGTTGATAAAATAATTAAAACATCACCAACAAAATCATGCCTGTTGGACCCTTTGCCGACATTCCTTATCAAGGAATGCATTGATATACTGTTACCATCCCTTACAAAGCTGGTTAACTGCTCACTCATGGAGGGATGTGTCCCTGATGCTTTCAAATCTGCTGTGGTCATTCCTCTTATTAAAAAGCCAAATCTTCCCTCAAATGACTTGAAGAATTATTGTCCTGTATCTGGCCTCAGTTTTATCTCAAAACTGGTAGAACATGTGGTTGCTAAGCAGCTATTAGAACATATTCATGTCCATAACTTAGACAATCCGTACCAGTCGGCATATAAGGCCAGCCATTCAACTGAGACAGCTCTTCTCTACATAAAAAATGAAGTTCACTTATCATTGTCAAGAGGTGAAACCACTGCCTTGGTATTGCTCGACCTGTCTGCCACCTTCGACACCATAGATCATTCCACTCTTCTTAGTTGCCTCTGAAACTGGTTTGGTGTCGGCGGTTGTGTTCTGAAATGGTTCACATCCTACCTAACAGGCCGTTACCAATCAATAAAAATTGGATCTACTTTGTCAGATGTTTGTTAAACTCCTATTTGGCATTCCCCAAGGTTCTGTCCTGGGCCCTTTCTCATTGTACACCCCCCCCCCTCAGTTTGATTATCAGTAGACATAAGGGAATAAAGTTTCATTTCTATGCAGATGATAGCCAAGTTTATATACATTTATCCCAGAAGAATGTATCTGCTGCCTTTGAAAAAAGCTAAATAGGTGCCTAGACGATGTTACAGAGTGGATGTCCACTAGTAAGCTCAAATTGAATCCAGACAAGACTGAGTTTATCATCTTTGGTACGAAGAGACAGAGGGACAAGTTGAAAGCATGTTTTCCAATTGATATCTTGGGCAACTCACTCTGCCCTGCTGATTCAGTAAAAAATCTGGGTGTGTGGTTTGATTCAGACTTTTCTTTGTCCAAGCATGTTCAGAATATCTGCAAAAGTTGTTTTGTTAAACTCTGTGATTTTAGACATGTCAGGCGGTTTCTCACTCATGATGTTTCTGTGTTTGTGGCTAATGCTCTGGTTAGTAGTCGACTGGATTATTGCAACTCACTTTTCAGGAGCCTCTCCAAGTTCAATCTACGCAAATTACAGTGCATCCAAAATAGTGCAGCTAGAATTGTATCAAACACCAGTCGATACACCAGTATAACTCCTGTGCTAAAGAAACTGCATTGGCTTCCTGTTGAACAGCGCACAGTGTTCAAGACGGCCACACTTGTTTATAAGTATGTTCACACAGGCTTTCCCAGGTATTTTGCTTCATATCTTTCCTCCTACAGCAGTTCTTATAGCACCAGGCGCAGTCAAAGTGGTGGTAATTTCCTTGGCATTCCAAAGTTCTGCCCCTCCGTTCACAAATCTGTCAAACAGTTTGGTAATAGTTTTGTGTTTGATGCTCCCACTGTGTGGAATGCTCTCCCTGATGAGATTCGTGCCTCTCCCTCGCTGGCCTCCTTTAGAAAGCAGCTCAAAACCTACCTGTACACCAAAGCCTACCCACCTTAGCCTGGATCATTCCCCTGGTGTTCTCTGTGGTGCTTGACCCCTGCTATGCCCCTGGATACAGAAATTTTTATGTCTGCTTTTTGTTTTGTTGCGCCTTAGAGTCCTCTTGTTTGGGGAGATTAAGCGCCATAAAAGTCCAATTAGAATTAGAATTAGGATTAAAAAAAAGATAGGTGTACCATGGGTTTACGATGGTCACCTGATGGTGATGGGATAAAAAGATGACAGCAAAGGTATGCGATTCTCTATACAACCCCCCCTGATTCAGGTCTCAGCATTCATTTCATGGCTAGATATCGAGGAGTACAGAAACTTGTGCAATCAAATACGACATATTTTCATTGGACGTAATACTGCAATAGTTTGGATATTACTTAATGCAATTACTGTTAGGTTTTTTGAGTTAATTTTTGATAGGATGTTATAAGTTAAGGTAATCTCAAAATGCCACCAAAGAAGAAGCAAAAGAGAATGCCTGCTGCAGCAGAAAAACAGACAAGATCCAGCAGCCCAGAGAGTGAGAGTGGGAGTGTGGCTGAGACTCAGGATGCTCCTGGGGCTGAGGCTAAACAGGAGACTGCTATGGAGGCTACACAGGAGGCTACTATGGAGGCAAGACAGGAGGCTACAGGAGAGCAGGACAATTGCTGGGTTTAAAGAAGAAGGAATGAAGCTTGTTGAATTTATGAGAGATAATAAACTGCTGTATGACAAGAGACTCATGGACTAAATATTCAAATAGGAGGGAAGCCCTACCTGATAAATTTTGCTCTGAAACACAACATGGATAAAGGTGCCTGTAAGAGGTGGTTCCAAAGCCAGAGGACACTGTATGGCAAGATCACACACTATATAGGTAGGCAGAAGTGGTTTAAGAAGAACTTTGGGTTTTTGTGTAGCCATCATTCAACAAAGAGTGCCTTCAAGCCAGTCTGTGAAGCCACAGTTTCAAGGCCACCTGATGCTGGTCCATCGGAAGAGTCAGATCAACCCACAGTTGGGGAGCCCGATTCAATGGAGTCAATTTCAGTTGATGTGGATTGACTCAGAAACCAATACGACCATCTGGTGTCTCCCCCATCCCTTTCCCAAATTTCTCGAGCACCCAACCTTAATTACCATGAATGAGTTCCTGGAAAGGAGAAAAAAATTTGAGGCACTTGAAGACATGTCGACAAGCTGCAACATATGATCTACCAGAATTCCTAGAATGACCCTACAGCTGAGTATTGTGAATGGCTGCATTCAGAATTGAAGAATCTTTCTACAGAGTCCTTTGAGGATTTTCAAGTCCAGACTTTTGCGCCCATAAAGTCACTGAATCGCAAGGACAGACAGCAACAAGAACAACAGCACAGTTTACTCCAACAACCTATCTACACCACATTTTGGCCCACAGCCACTTTTACACAGCCAATACCGACTCACAGGCAAGTCCAGCAACAGCATTGATAACAGCAAAATTTTCAATCCCAATCCATAGAGCACGTGCATCACATCTAGTAGCACCTGCCACGGTCCATGCACCAGATGCAGCAGCCTGTTCCACAGCAAATACAGCAGCCTGTTCAGCAGCAAATACAGCCACCTGTTCAACAGCAAATACAGTCACTTCAACAGCCACAGTGTGACACACAACTGCTGAGCCCAACAACAAGCCACCTATCATCACCAAATGAAAAGTTCACTACAATCCATCTCCCATGCCTCAGCCAGTAGCTGAATACCGACTCAATGATGTCCAGGCTTCTGTGTGAGAATGGTTTCATCAGCTAGGTTTGGAGAGTGAAAGTGTGTCACCAATGAAGAAGTGTTCAAACTAGGGCCTGTGGTCCACAAGTAATTCTGCCGGAGGGAACCCAGTGGTGTTATCCTCTAATTTTTTATCTTACTGTAATCACTGTACAGGAAAAATAAACTTATAGTCTAGCAGGACAGGGGTGTGGAATCCCTTGTAATTGAAGTACAGATTCACAACTCATCTGACACATCTGATGGGGATATTTTCCATCTATGGCACCAAGAGCATGGTGTTGGTTCCACCTTTGCCTGAATCCCCATCCAATCTTGAACCAGTCCTCAGGGAAGGTAGGACAAGCGTAAACCTCGTCACAGTAGTATCATATTTATGGCATCACATACCTCAGGGATGGAGGAGTTTATGGTTGGTCTCCCTGTGGCCAGAATGTTATAGCTAATTTTAGATCTGGGCTGAGCGGCTCTCTGAGAAAGGTTTGTGTACCTCTGGAGCTCTGGTGTTAATTGGCACTCAATTTCAGTGAATATCACAGCAGACATCTGCATAAAATTGGTGAAAGTGACTGATGTTGTTCATAGAGTTCTCCAATGAGATTATGGTATTGGCCCATTTCCTCATGTCTGTCACCTGCTGTGCCTACAACCACAGAAAATTTTCCCAATTTTCACATTTTCAGAATTGGGAGCAAGGTTTATGATATATCGCAGAAATGGAACAGCCCCATAAAGGGATGAAGAGAATTTAACACACGATAAAATATACAGGTCTTAGTACAAAAAGAGTTAACCTGACAACCATGTTTTCCTCGAACGATAAGGGGTTGTCTTCTCTCTGAAAAACTGGTAGTGAATTCTGCAGCCAGGAAATCCTGACGCTAAGAATAAGGCTGGCCTGAAAGAATGGAAGACAATATGGTACTTTGTGGTATGTATTGGTCTATACAAAACACATATTCAGACAATTCTACTTTGGATATAGATGTTTAATTTGATCCAGTTAATATTGCAAGTTGATTTATTTAGATGACAGAAAGCCACCCTATTTATGTACATTCTCCACAATGAGGTCATCTATAAATCATTCAAATTGTATTGGATATAAAAAGATAAATATTCATTGAAAGCAGAGAAATATGAAATTTACTGTCTATTGTGACAAATCTGCGAATTTTGGTCACGGGGCACTTACAGATAATCCTAGAAAGGCTGTGTTGATGGTTGAGAATCTGTTTGCCTGGTGACCTTGGTAGTGGTGGTAGTATGAGTGCAGTGTACAGACACCCAAAACTGTGACCCCTTGCTCCTTACATAACATGGCTATGATTGTACAGGACACACACAGGCTGGACCACACCCAGCAATGGTTTAAGTGCAGGCTCCTACAAAACAACGGTATTTTTACACATATCCAACAAATAGTCCTTTCACCTTACATAACATTGTTGTCACTGTACAGAATATATAGAAACTGTCAGAAAGTGGTTTGGGTGTGGGCGCCTACAAAGCAAATGTGGTTAAACACATATGCAACATTGACTTTTCACTAATTGTACCTCTGTTCCACCTTCCCAGTTGCTGAGATGATTGTAGAACCAATCTTTACACCCAAGAATGTCAGGAGCGTAGACACCAGTCAAAAATACGAAATATTTTATACAAAACGTTTCAAGTAAGAATGTATCTCCTGTGTACTTGTGACTTCTCTTTTTGTCTTACAGCCGATCTTTGGGGAACTTCAACCCATCTATCAGATGCGGTTTTTGTAATGACCTATAGTTATTTAACTGCCTTTGCTATATTTCTGTTATAATATGTAACTTTTTACACACTGTATACAAATAATCTAAGATGGGGGACTTATTATCACCGTGCACACACATTTAGTTATAAAATTCACATTTAAAACCCATCTGTAACAGACGATACCTACGAGATCACATATCTGTCAAGGCATGTAAAATCATTTTATCAAGATTTTATTTGATCGTTTAATGGTGGTAATATATCACTGATGGCTTTGGAGTTGTGACAGTGCAGTGATAATTCATCGAAATGACTACACAGATACCTTAAATGTACATGGAATGAAAGATAGGGTACTCCAGGGCATCATACCACTGGATGAATTAACTTAATCTCCGCAACTTTACCCTTTTTCGGGGCAATCACATGAATGCAGCTTTTAAAGAAATATTGATGTAGGTTTATTTGTTCCCACATATATCCAAATCTGAAAGTAACACTTCAAAGTTCAGCTCCAATTAAATTGTAACACACATACTATTGCTCCACTGCAAGCTGAAATCCCACCCAAAAAACCTCCCTGGACAGGTTGATAAATAGGTACGTTAACGCAAGACAGATTGCTGGCTTATGGCGAGATAACATCACTATAGGTCTCACTACAATGAAGTAGTAGGTGTAATCTTTAAAACTAAGCAGGGCTAAAACAAGACACGGGGCTTCAGACAAGATGGATACTGTCTGAAAACAAAACACAAACCACAACTCTTTGATGGAAGTTTATCACATGTTATTGTTGTTTTCCCTGTACTCTACGAGGCTTTAACATATTTAGGGACTATTTATGAGGCAATGTTTAGTTGACTACAGTTTCAAGTTGATTTAAAGATGCTTTAAAAATGATTGAATCTAAAATTGAAATGATAAATATAATGACTATGAATCACTTGCAAGAAATGGTAAAAATCCATAAGTCAAGTTCTTATCTCTTCTATGATCCCACCATTCTATCATGTAAATAAAAACTCAACCACTTAATGACTTTCATTTCTGACCTTTAGTTGATTTTCATCTTTGAACTTCAACAGCTTTGAAAATAGTACACTATTTATGGAAATTTGGAGACGAAAAAAAGATAAATGAAAAAAGTGAGCTCTAGAACCGACACCATCATTTTTGCGTGCACCTGTGACCTTTAACACAAAGAATGGAACCTTTTCTAAAACTTATCAGTATTAAGCAGGATAAACTATTTTGGTATTCAAAGCATCAAATAGATTTTCCCTTATATAGCCAGGTTTTTACCTTTGATTTCAAACATGAAACTTTAGTACATTTGCAATACCCGGCATTGTATTCCAAATGCATTGCAAATATGACATTTAATCTTTGACACAATTCGTTTAGCATGATCCAACAGCTGGACCAGAGTAGAATATAGCTCCATCACTGAATCAAAGTTACTCTTAAAACAATAAACAATAACATGACAAAAAGCTACTGGCACATAATTCAGTGTCCCATTGAATTGCACACGATAACAGCAAGTTGACAAGTCTCTATGAATGAAACTCATGGGGAAAATGTCATCACTGCCTGCCTTTAAAAACACACACACACAAGGTAAAAAGGTCTGTCCCCTGTCGACCTGTAGAGTAAACACATAAAAGACTTGGAGCCAACGTGTCTGTCTTCTATTGTATTGCATGCAATGCAGCCATTTATTTATTACAGGTCTGCACGAGTACTTTACTTAAAAGATCACAACTTTTTTCTAGGAGGGAGCTCTTTAAACTAGAGAATTAGGTGAGAGGCCTCTTTTTATGTCCCTTTTGGTGTGTCAGGTGTCATAAAGATGCTGTAACCAGACAGTTATTTTTTTTCAAAAAAGACACTCTAATCAGTTAAAAGCTATAAAACTTTAAAGGAAGGTTACTGCATACTGGGGTTATACTTTTCGTCTTGTTTTTGTACATAAGTTATTGAATCAAACACTGAGCGAAGGGAGTGTTTGGTTTTGGCCTTTCAGAATAATTGCGTGTTGGTTAGATCTTAGGAGTTAGTCATGAAGTTTTATCTACTTTTTGTCAATGATGTCAGTAGACTGTGTAACTAACGGGACACAAACACCTTGTGGTTTAGGGTAGTTTGAAATTTTATTGGGGGTTGATATTTCCTTTACCACATGTGTCTAGTGAACCTATCTCTTCAGGAAAGAATGTCCCCAACCAAGTGACTCCCCTCCTTAGATGCTATTTTGATTACGTCCTAGATTTTTTTTATCTATCTGATGTATCTTTGAACCCATTCTGACTGTTCCAAATCCAAGTTGGAGTCCTCAGGACTTTTGAGCTTGACATGTATGGTTTCGGTACAATTCCACATGGTTAGTTACACTGGTGATAGGACATGACACGTTGGGTTCAATGGTCCTGTTGGTAATGAAGTCAGGAAATGTTAAGCTTGTAGTCAGTGTAAGTCAGAGGCAGTGAATGACTTATATGATTTCATATACAGTTTAACGTAATTGATATGATCAATGTATCAGTGACAGGATATGGCTGGAATATGACTTAGACTGAAGATCACTTCGGGACTTAGGATGCAAAGTCGCTTACCTTTCCGAAAATATTAAACATGTTTGATACGCTCCAGATCATCATGATTTTGCTTCTCAACATATAAGATTGCCAAAATTTTGATCCTAACTTCAAAATCCCGCAAGAGTAGGGACAAAGTTTGAAATATAAACCACCCCTTAAAAATGGTTTCTGTTATTAAAATTCTTCAACAAAAATCATTCTTCGTCAGCATCTAACAATTTTTCTTATATCCCTGTGGGACTGTGATTCCAAACCATAACTCTAAAGGTGGGGTTTGAGGGTTAAACAGGATCACTATATATGTAACTTATGTGAAATCCCTATTTTGCTTGGCAAGGTGATATTTTCGCCATTTTTTTCTTTTTGGTAAAATGTTTTTTTTTCTTTTTGGAACATGTCTCTCCTTAGGGTTTATGTGTGTTGGGCCCCTGCTTTAAATAATAGATACATTCAAGTTATATAAAAGCATTTTTATTAATTAATTTCAATCAAATATGTTCACTTTACAGTTAAATGTAAATTTGAAAAAACTGCTATGCATGATTCATTGAAGTCTTGAACCCCGAGAGTCTTAAGCTTTGGATTTGTAGCATATAATTGTATTCAAAGATTCCTGATAACTCAGTGATAGTTTCATTGAATATATAAATAGCTAAATAAATACAAACTACCTAAGAAATCATAACATGGCCTAAAATAGCCTGATTACCAGTTGTGACCCAGTTTGAGTGTTTAATTATCACCCAAAATGTCCTGTCAATATTTCCCCCTGTGAAGATACTTCCTCCGTCAATGTTCCCCTGCAATCAGATTATGAATAATAAGATACCACTAACAGTGGACATCTATGACTTGTAAACTGACGGCTTTTCTTAACTAAATGCACATTCAGTCTTTATAGTGAACCATAAAATTCTTCTCATTTTACTTGTGTTAAAAAGCATAAATAAAGAAAGGAATCCACACAAAAGGTGCTTTCATAACTAAAAAATCAGAAAATTTGAATATTTGAGTTTTCTAATATATGGCACAGGTCATATTATGCCTAGGTTACGCCACAATTATTTTCATATGTTAAATATTTTGCTATGATCACTTTGTTGTGTCTTGTTTGATTAAACATTAAAGTGTCTCACTGCATTGACAGTTTTATCGATTATTTTTAAATAAGGCAACAAATGTATATCATTTTAGGATGAGCACAGTACAAATTATCTCAAGTTATCACACTCCACGGAACAGTAGGACAAGGTTGTTGTGTTTTTCTTATTGTTGTCTAAATATCTTGATAAATAAAGACAATTATCTTGATTTATTGAGTAAGTACATGGATTAGTTAAAAACATTATCATGATTTATCCAGTTAGTAAGTAGATAAACCAATATAAATTGACTATTAGAAAAAAATACCTTAACCCTACTAGTCTTCCATATGGGGGTGTTGCACTGGTCGATTGCAAAAGTCGGGAGTCGGGGACACAAATCCAGAAAAATGCAAGCAAAAATGTTGGGTCAGATAAATCTCCTAGACAGGACGTAGTATATCCTGGCTTGTCTGGATCAAGATCCCTACCTGACTTTGGGTCAGTATGATTTTCTCCACTAGCTGTAAACCCCTAACATACAAGTTGTAGCAAGCCCTGACAAGCTCTACTGAACAGACAGGACTGGAGCATTTTCCAGATCCCAACCCGACTGGACTGATTAATTCCTGGAGTCGAGATCCAGAGTTGGGATAAAACCAAAACTATGTAATCTCCTTCTGGCTGTCAAAAAACATCATTTGTCACTGCAAAGATGCTAGCTACACATCAGAGAAACTTTCTGGATAAGCTTAGGGTACTTTTGTTTTTTTTATTGAGTTTAATATTTAGATTTTCATCATGATTTGCTGACAGAGAAGGACACATCTGAACCCAGAACCAGCACCTGCCCCACAGTCAGCACCACAGCAACATCCACAGCTAGGCCCCAGGAGAAGAAGAAAGCCACAAAGCCCCTGGGTCATGCCCTGGATTCTTAAAAAAAATGATCCTATAGCAACCTCCTGACCGACTGATATCCCAGGATACCAGGATTTTGTCAGGATGCCACCTGCCTTTTTTCACCTCATCGAAGAATGCATACACCACGGCATCAAGAAGACAGTCACCAATTTAAGAAGCCCTTAGAAGTTGGATTGAAACTGGCAATAATGCTGAGACACCTGGCAACAGGAGAGACCTACACCTCCTTGCAGTATCACTGGCTGGTTTGCTGACCCACCATCTGCAAATGCGTCCCCCAGATCTGCCGAGTCATTCTTGCCGAATTCTAGGAAGATTATTTGCACTGCCCTACTAGTCCTGATGAGTGGAAAAGGGTGAAGGAGAAGTGCAAGACCAGATAGAATGGCCCCCATGCTGTAGGGGCAATAGACGGGAAGCATATCACCATGAATAAGCCAAAAAATTTATTTTCCCTGGTTCTGCTAGCCCTGGTCGATGCAGAATACAGATTCCTCTGGGTCAATGAGGGATCAAGTGGATCTTCATCAGATGCACAGATTTTTTAACAGAAGAGATTTGTGGGAGAAAACTGAGGATGGCACCTTAGGGCTTCTGACATCTGAATCACTGGGGGAGGGATTTGCCAGATTTGCACTAATTTTAGCTGGGTGGCAACGCATTTGCCCTGATGCCATGGATGGTGAAACGCTACAGCAGAAGACAACTCACAAGAGAAGAAAGAATAGCCAACTACAGGATCTCCAGAGGCAGGGGGTGGTGCAGAACATGTTTGGAATATTAGTGAGCAGATTCAGGGTTCTACTGGGCACCATGGAGCAAAGACCAAAGGTTGTCAGATACATTGTTTTTTACATGTGTGGTGTTGCACAACATGCTGAGGACACACCAGGGCCGAGAAGACAAGGTACCAACCCCATCAAATGATGTAGTAGCCCTACAAAAAGAACAGGTGGTGCATGTGCCTAATAAGAACTACAGGAATCCTTCAAGGGAGGCCAAAAATCTGAGAGACCTATTGAAAGGCTACTTCAGTCATGTGGGGGCATTGACTGGGCAGGAGGACAGAATCTGAGATGTGTCAACCAACAACCCTGGGGGCAGAAGAAGCTGGCATCTATCAGCCCTTTTCAGGACTACCCAATTATTTCAAAAACTTTTATTTAAGCTGGTGTTGCTCAAATTTCCAACAAATTTCCAAAGAAAATCCAATCCATTTCCAACAACTTTCAAAACTATTTCAAATCAAATCACAAGTCCTCTTTTGATAAAAATTCAACCCAAGTTCTGTAAAAATGTCCCACCTTAAATGTCAAAATTTATAAACCTTTAAAGAAAAAAAACTTTTTTTTCCAAGTTCCAAATCATCAAAATCTTTGGGGAACCTCCAAAGTTTCTCAAGAGTCAAAAGGTCGGATGCAAAGGTTAAAAGGGCCAAAGTTTCATTGCTTTTGCCCCATTTTTTTGTCCAAAGGTTTTTAAAGTTATTAATCCAAAATTATATTTTTCCTAAGTTTTTAATACCAAAACTTTTTTTATTAAGTTTTTAATGCAATTTTTCTATAAGTTATTAAGCCAAAACTTAAATTTTTTTAAAGTTTAAACTCTTTTAAGTTTAGTTTGGAAAAATTTGAAGTCAAAAGTTTTTAAGTCATATTCACTCAAGGATTCATTTATTCATTTTTTTGTGTGTTTGGGAGCCAAAGTGTTTTTTTTGTGGGGCAGTGTAATGCTTCTTCCGGAAATTTTTTTGAACAAGTAGCTGATAAATTGTTTTTGGAAGATTCTGGTGGTCCTGACTTTAGGTTTGACAGCAGTGGTTCTGAAATGAACCGATTGGAGGCAAGTGCAGTGGTTCTACTGCTGCTGCTTTTTGGCATGAGGAGGCTGAGGCTGGGCTGGTTGCTGCTGATGTGGGTGCACAGTGGTGGTTGGAGGAGAGGCGGCTTGTGTTTGTGGGTCAGGTGGTGAAAATGGCTGGGGTGTGTTGATCTGTTGGTAGCTCATTACAGATTGAAGATTTCCGAAGAAGCTTGAGAGTCCAGATATGTTGTATTTACTTTCTTCGCCTGTGGCAGAGGCAACTGACAGTGGGTTGAAGTGCTTCGTCAGGGTCAATGTAAAGGTAAGTGGTCTTGAAGATCCAGCCTGTTGGTCGTCAACTACTAGGAAGGAAGTCAGCTGACTCTGTCTGATGGTTTCCAGATGGGCGGAGCCAAGGATATTTTGCCAATCCACTGTGACAAGACAGGAAACTACAACTGATCCTAACCTACTCTTAAATATTGCTCCCGACCCTCCAAAAATACCTAGTTACCACAAGTCGGCTCCAGTGGAACACCCACAATACTCCACAGTTTTGTGATGCCTTATTCTTGTGATGATTCCATTCAGTAAACCGTATATTAGTCAAACCTGATACCTTAAATATATTATAACATTACGGTAATTTCATCATCTTAACTGCAGTGCACAACCTTACACAAATATTTCTATTCAAATAAATGACAATGAAGGTTGTTTATCTGACATTTACAATCTCACAGAAATTGCAGCATATACTTTAGTGGCTCCAATGACATTATCGAATTGACTCCTCTGCAAAATGTTCCCATAAAGCCAATAAGTCAGATAATATATTTGGATCCTTATTTAAATATATGCCGCAAACGTTAGTCTCAGTTTAGTTGCTGGAATTTTCCCTTGAGACAAACAGAAAAAAGCCCCGATACCCCATAGATGTAGGAATCATATCCATCAATCTGCCAATAATCAAATTCAACCCCCAAACCTAGCAAGTTGCAATAATTGATTAATTGTTTGCATAAACCACACCACGCGTGGATCCCAAAGTGAATTTAGTGGGGGAAGCAGGCAAAGGGCCAAAGCATGTAATAAATATTTGGCAGGCCATGAGAGAGGGACTTAAATTTGATTTCTTCCCCAAGTGGCGAGACATCCCAATAACGCTGAGAGTATGGGGGGAGGGGGGTGAACGGGAAGGTCTGTTGGTCTAGTTTGTCATAAGTGTGTCTAGTTATAAAAGCAAGGTTAGTCTTTCCACGGTGTAGTTTTGTCTTACACTCAAATTGGGGAGTTTATGGCCCTTCCAAATGTTTGCATCAATGCAGGCAGTACTCAAAGCTACGGCTGCTGAGGTGAGACACCAGAGACTTTATACCATTCTTGGTAGTTACTTGGCCCCTCACAATATGGATGGTTATTTTGTTCAGTTGGTCGGACAACCAGAGACAAAATATTGAGTATATTTCAAAGGAACACAGACACAATTTATACAACAAACTGATCTGATGTACAGTCAGGTAAGACTTTCCCTGATAAGATATTCATATTGTTAAAATAATTAAATTTGTTGCATCGCTCTTTATTTGTTCAAACACAAGTATCAAGACAATGAGAAAATAAAAGAGCAAACTTGTAAATTTATTTGATTTTTGGGAACATAACTCCTTCATCATCTGATAAAGTCTGAAACATCAAAGAAATGGATAATTTTGATATTTCACGCCCCTCCCTGACTCTACATGTGGACATTGGCTCTGCCCACCTGGTAACTGTGCTGGCGTTGGTCTCTATGGCTTGTCGGATACACTTCCTGTCTTGTCCTATACTGCAACCGTCTTGTCTGGAAGCACTTCCCGGCCTGTCATGGTAAGGCTTAAGATAAGGATTTTGTTTTTTACAAATTAACTAGGATTTAGTTTTGAGATATATGTTTGGCTGACTTGTTGATAGGCTTTTGTTTTTTTACAAACACTGCTTTTAAAAAGAAAGATGGGTCCTAAAAAGGGCAGAAGAATGAGGAAGATTGAAGTCCTCACAGACACCCTACAGAGTTTGAGTTGGGGATACAGCTGCTGACATACAGAGGAGGGGAGAGGAGAGAGAGCAGAGAGACAACAGAGAGGGAGTGAGGAGGAGGCACAAAAACAACAGAGGGAGGAGCGGAAGAGGGAGGAATCCATGGGGGAGGAAAATACACACTCAGCAGAGGAGGGAGTGGCTGAAAAGTGTGAAGAATTGACAGGAGTGACAATGAAATTGGACGCAGAGGGTGGAGGAGAGGCGGGCAGATCTCAATCACAATACAGGCACAAGAAGGCGTGATAAATTTAACTTCTTGAAGACACACATCAGATGCAAGGGACTCAGCAAATCTTCAGGCTTCAAGCCCCCCACACGAGGAGCCAGCGCATCCACTGCCTCAGCACATGACATATCCAGAGGTTCAACCGACATGGATAGTATTGAGATCAGCATGTGATCAGACACAGCTTTCAGTTACAAACACCAGTACAGTTTTCCGGCCTTCAACAGTCGACCAGCAGGTCATGGATCAGTTTGCACAGATGAAAACAATGGTGTCACCTTTACTTGGGCCAAGGCAGGAGACCACCAGAACAGCCTTCTGCAACTACCTGGCATCTGGGTGGAGGGCATAGAAGTTAGAGACTTTCAAACATTCAGAAACGAGGCTGTGAAACTTTTAAGTGGCATCCAAAGCAAGGCAGAGGAAAGGACCCATCAGCCCCAGCAACCTACACTTTCCAGGAGTTCCAGTGCCACTTCCACATATGTGCCACAGACTTTTCAACAGCCACAGCAACCAGCACCAGCTGGTCGGGAGCCAACAAGCCAGGTTATCTAATCAGCTCAGCAGAGCCAAGTGGCACTCAGAGAACAGCAGCAACCCAGAGGTCAGCTGACTTCCTTCATAGTTGTTGATGACCAACAACCCAGGCTTTCAAGACTGCTTACTTTCACATTGACCCCGACAAAGAACTTCAACCCACTGTCAGTTGCCTCAGCCACAGGCAAAGAAAGTTCACTCAACATATCAGGACTCTAGTTTCTTTGGGAATCTACAGTCAGTCATGAGCTACCAGCAGATTGACACACCTCAACCGTTTTTATCAAGTGGCCCACTCAACACTCCACCTCTTCTCAAACCACCACCACACAGCAAGAGCCTCAGCAGTAGCCAACCCAGCCCCAGCCTCCCCAGCAGTCAGCCAACCCCAAGCAGCAGCAGTGGTAGAACCACTGCACTTGCCTAAAATCGGTCCCTTTCAGGACTGCTGTTAAGTTTATAGGTCCTTCTCTGGACCACCTGAATCTTCCAAAAACGATTATTCCGCCAAATGTTAAAAAAAATCCCAAAACAAGAAGATTTACACTGCCCCACACCAAACACATAACCCCAAACACAAAAAAACCAACAAAATGAATGAATGAGTGAGTATGTGAGTGATTGCAACTTTGAAGTTAAAAAAACTTCAAGTAACTTGTCTGTTAAGGGTTTACAGCTTGTCCTGGTAGTCTCCCGTCTAGTTGTGGAGAAAAACATCCCGACCCAAAGCCAGGATGCATTACGTCCTGTCATGGAGGTAAAATCGACCCAAAATTTTTGTGTGCTTTTTTCTGGATTTTCGTTCCAGATGCCCGACTTTTGCAATTGACCCTAGAGATGTAGAGTCGGTTGTAGGGTTGGCTCCAGTGGAACACCCCGATTAGAAAAACATTGTTCAACCTGAGACAGTCTAAGACCTGCTCGTCAGGAGAACTATGAATTCACCAATCATCACATGTAATTGATTGTGGCTGGAGGGAATGGCAAAGATAAAACGTATCTTGGTAACAGAATTCATCAAACAAAAATAGACATATGTATAAGGAGAAATGATGAATGACGATCAGACAATCTCCTATTTCTTATTTAAGATCAAAATGCAATTACACGTCCAAATAAAGCAATGAGAACTCATTGTAGGCCAGCACAGTAACAGGTGTCAGAAGTGGGGGGCACCAACATCAAAGACCAAATTATTTAAAAGACCTGTTGAAGTGTCTAAAATACAGTAGCTTAAAGGATTCCTGAGTGGTGCAGTAGTTAGTAAGTTACTCAGACTTAAGCAAATAGTATTAATTTATTTGGATAGCTTGAATTACATTGGTGTTGTTGAACGATTGCCAGATAATATATTCTATTTACCAGAGTAACGGAGTGTGACACATTGAACAGGAACACACTTTGCTTTCACCCCAGATCATGTGTTCAAACTTCGTCATTGACGGTGAGTGGAAAGGTTGTTACCTGTTTTCTGATGTCCAGTAACTTACAGTGCATAATCTTGAAATGTTATAAATGGATATGTTTTCAGGGCCATGTTAGAAACATTGCCTTTGATTAATTGACATTTCTAGTCACAATTATCTGATAGAATCTCACTAAAATTATCCCATTTAATCTAGGTGATGTCTTATATATTACTACGTTAAAAACAAAAAGATAGTTGATTTGTACAAAAAAGTTATTACAGCAGAATACTAAGAAGTGTTTAATTTCAAGTAGCACACTATGATCTTAAATACGCATGAATCCAAACTACTTTTATAAGTATCAGAGACCATTTCAGTGTCATGTATTAAATGTTAACAACATCTCAGTTGGTAGAACATGCCTAAATTGATCAAAATTCAAGATGGCCGCCATAGGAGCAAAAACTTATTTCAGTGGATGTATGAATATTTCGTCAGTCTTTTAGCTTCAAAATCCTGCTAAAATTTATACTACATTTATAGCTTACAAATATGCTGAAAATTTCTATGATACCCAGCTATCTAAAAAAAGAACTTTTCTAATACAACTTAAACGTTTGATGATGAATTCGTTGTATTTCACATACTTATTTTAATATATGACAACCACCAGATTTCTATATTATCTATCAGTGTTTGCCCACATTTAATACTTTGTCAGAATAACTGAATCAACACACCAAGTGAATGTGATAGGATGATATCTGCTGATGGCAACTTTCAAAATTCTTATTTCAAATACATCTCATCATGTGTCATCCTGTTTTCTGCCTTTGTGTCATCCTGTATACTGGACACAATTGATCTGAGAAGTTACCTCAACAAATATCACAATAAAATACAGTCTAAATGATGTGATGAATTCATGAAATGTAATGCATAATGTTTACTTTGTTTACTCTTTAATCGTAATTATGAGAAATTATATAAAATTGGCAAATCGAAGTATTATGTTGCAGATTATACCAAACTTGCAGGATGACCCATTGGGGACAGACTAGTTCAGTGCAGATAAAATGTACATCACTCGTGTCAAGGTAATGGTATGATTAAGATTGGCCCACTGTTTTCCAATGGCTGTCCTACTGACATCAGTTTAACAGTTTAGGAAAAGCATATCCTGTGTGAAGTTTTTTCAGAAGAAAATGATTACAATAACAAATGACAATCATAGATCAAGCTTTTAAATTTCAATTGCAGGAAAAAAGATTTAAGACTAACAGAGAATTTCAGTCTTCCCTCATACATTTTAAATAGAATATGCAAAGTAGCTGGGCTACTGTCATTGACAGATTTACAACAATGCATATTGGTTATTGCCTTAATGGTAGTAATAAGTTATGGTAATTTTCCATGGTATCAGTCAATTTGAAGTCTAATTTTTTCCAAAATTTTAAAAACAAGTTGTATAATGATCCAAAGATATTTTCAATTAACTAATACACCAGAAAACAGCCATATTTTTAAGTAATTATATGTTTTAAACTAAGCTATTTTTATTTATGTAACAAATTAATCACAATACAGGCAATTAAATAACTGGTAAAATGGTAAAAACGTTGTTTTCAGAGATGTCCGTCAAAATCCCCTGCCAAGAAAAAAGTAATACAAATTAGTATCATAAGCAAGACAAATGTAGGTATATCAGGGTTTGTCTGAAATAGAAAAAAAATGCAGTTTTTGTGATAAAGCTTGTTCAAAATGTATATAGATTTTTGCTGATTTGCCACAATTGACAGAAAGCACTTCTTTTTTTCCTTTGAAATATCATTCAGCTAAAAATAATTTGCAGCTCCCAAACCAGCACTTCTTCTTGTATGGCTCATATCATTTATTGATAGCCCTTCAGAATATCCTTTAGAATCTCTGAAATTTCTAACCAGGAAAACTTCTTTTCAGGAAAACTTACAATTAACGAGTCCCCATCAGGAAAACTTATCGTCACCTTAAATAATGGGTACAAATACTTCCCATCATTTTTTTGTATGAACCAACTCAAGAGAATATTCTACTGTTTGGTGATGCTTACAGTAAAAATTGTAACACTTTTGTGTAGTCATTACTTACTTTTTCACATGCATTTTGAATTCTCTATTTTTATTGGATAGGTGATATTAAGGTTTCCCCAAATATGACATAGAAATCCCAAGAGAGACTTTACACACAGCCTAAAGGTTACCACATAACTTCATTTATGTACCTGTTCCATTTCTTTAATTAACTGACAAATGATAATAAATTTACAAAAGTTAAAAAAAATATTTGTTGTAAAAATAAGGTGCATATTTATCATATTTGAGTTTATAAAAAAGATAAAACAAACTAGTTTAGCCAAGGAGTAAATATAACTGTAAGAAATTTATTGATAGACTCGAACATGTCATTAATATTCATGAACACATCTGTAAGATTTGGTTTCGAAAGCATGAGAAAAGAAAAAGATTTTTAAACAATTGCTTTCATCAGTAAATTTATCACTACAAAGATCTGTGCAGGTTTGAAAGCAATGTATTTCATACAAAGATAAAATAATTTTATTTTACATTAAAATGTTGTAAACGTTGAATATGGCCATGAGAAATGTACTTTTTTCATGAATTTTCTTCCAATCAAACTGCTTCACAGAAATCCTAAGAGAAGCTACACAGAGCTTGACAAATGACCAGTTTACAAAGTTTCAAAGAAAGTTAGTTTTTATAAAATAAGGGACACATACACCCGTGGGGTCAATTGATCAATCCATTTTTATGTATTTTTATGTCACTTCAGTACTAAAGAAAAACAGTTTCCCATTTTGTTAAAAAAATGACATATATTGATTTTTCCATTTTCAGTTGCTCTGTATTTATTGTACTGTGATACTGTTTAACACAGGTAATTCAAATAATATGACCTGTGTGAAAGGAGATTACATTAATTTAAAAACCCAGTGCTATACCAGACCACTGATGTTGTTAAAACCCATTTTTTACTTGTATTTTGTTGAATATTTCATAAAAATACTTACAATTCCTTGTGTAAAATATGCAAGTAACGCACTTTTATATAATCTAAATGGTTTAATATTTATTATATAAACTAGTTTCTTTGACATCACATTACTGGTTGCTGGTACTCAACATCAATGTCCATGCAGACTCGTGAAATGTGACCGATTCGGTCAAAGTGATCGCTTGTTCAGAATTATTTTGTCACATGTAACTCCTCTATTATTTATTATAATGCTGTTGTGATCATGGTATATTACAGTTAAAATTGATTAAGACCCTCTTTTATTTCTATTCCTGAGCATAAATTAAGTGATCTGCTTAGTACTTAATTGCGGCAAAATTTTCTTACTCCATCGATTTAGTTGTTGGTAACTATTCCTGATGGCAACTGTCTCTACATCTAGGATTTGAACTGGGGACCTAAGGGGTGGGAGTTGTGTGTAGAACTACCATGCTACTGAGTCCCATTTGATAGTATACAACACTGTTTTGTATATTTATTGTAAATGTTTACCCCCTTTCTTAATTTTACTTCACTGTTTAGCCTTTTGTTTACTGCCATTAATCTGCATGGCGGCCATATTGGATTTATGCAAATTAGACCAAGTTTCACCAACTAAGGTCTCTCTCTGAAGACGAGATTTCATAAAATAATCCGTTTGTCCAGCTAAATCTAGTTACTTGGATAAATGACCAAAAGTGCTAGTTAAATCCTTTTGGATATATCTCTATAGATGTCAAAAAGTGTTTTATTGCAAACTTAAGTTGAATCCATACTAGCAGAAATTCATACTTTTTGATTCTGGAATATACAAAGGGAACAACTGAATGCATGCCTTCAAATGGACACACTTGGTGTTCCTCTCCAGTCTGCAGAGTCAGTAAAGAATCAAAGCGTTAAGTCTGACTCTTTCATTTTATAAAGATTGAGCAAAATGTTTCAGGGTTGGTTTGTGTAACTTTGATACTTTTGACCTGTTTGATAGTTCTTCACTCGAAACATTATTGTTTGTAGTTAATGCCCTGTTATTAGTCGCCTGGACTACTGTAATTCACTGTATGATATAGATAATGACCAAGGGACGCTCCATTATGTAAACTTAATGGCCTATGAGGCTATTATAAAACCCATTTAATTGAAACCAGTTAATTAATTGAATAATTTGACACGTTTCTCTAAATGGTCAACCTATGCAATCTTTGCAAATTTGGCTTTCGTGTGAATATCATTTGTGGTTTTCACTGAATTAGTTCTGTGTTTTTTAAAATTTAATGCACAATATTGTTTCACCATGTCTATCACTGGTTTTCATTTTTGGGAAATAAATTTAAATTTGGATGGAATTTGAAAATTGTGATTATAACCTGAACTTCAAACTTTAACCATGGAAAATGACAATGAATAAACTAGGGATCTATGAATTACAGAAAGCACTTTCCAGAAAAAATTAGATTGTTCAGATGACATTTTCATGCTATGGATAATTTGTTGTGGTGAGTTTTTCATGGTACTATACTGACTTGTGCATATTTTAAGACAGTGAGGGATTATTTTTGTGTTTCAAGCATTGAGTGATACAAACTGTTAACTTACTTTCTTGGGTTTTTTGTGTTGAAGTTTTCAGATTTCTTAAGATTTAAATGTTTGTCTTTGTTTGTGTCTTTTCTTTGAATCAAGGAAAATGCCTCCTGAAAAGATTGTCTCCTGGAAAAAAAATGTCTCATAGAAAGAATGCATGCTCCATATTTTACATTCCAGAAATGCCTCCTGACAAATAAATTTAAAAACAACGAATAAAATTCATTTCCACCACAAATAGTGTATCATGTCAGAAGTATATAACAAAATGTAATAAGATTAATTGAAGTCCAAGTTCTGAATTTAAAAGAATTTAAATTTAAATCAAATGTAAATCCAGTACTAATGCATTTCAGCACTACATCATAGCACTACGTTTTTGTTTACTTTAAAAAATCCCTTCATGTGGCACAATTTTGGAGCTAATAAAACCACTCCGTTTAATATAATACTCTGTAATATCCACAATGAAAGCCACCAAAGCCACTTTCTTTTAGAGCAAGTGATGTAAATTCGCCACTGGATGTAAATTCGCCACTTTTTGGTTTTTGTAAATTTTACAGCAGATATATGGAAAACATTTCATAATTTTATCAAATATAAATAGATAAAATACATATCTATTGCACTACAAGATTTTATCGTCCAACTTTATATATTTTCAGAGTATTAAGTATATTTTTGAATGATACATTTGTACAAGTGACTTTAAAGATTGTAAATTGTGCAGTTTTTAACAAATACCAACCAACATTTTAAACTTCTCTGGGACAAACGTTTGAAGATTTACATTTATGTTAATGACACTTTTTAGCTAGAAAAGATGTAAAATAATTATTTAGCTTAAATTTTTCACAGTATGGTAGGTATTATACTTGAAAAATAGTTTTTTCAATAAAGGGCGAATTTACATCCATTTTCATAATAATAGATATTTTTGTATGAAATAACAACAGCCCTCTGAGTGAACCTATGTCCAGGTGAGTTAAATGTTTTTTTTTTCAGTTTTGGATAATGCAGGGATGAGCCATATTTATTAAAACAAAAAATTGAAAAAAGAAATTATGACTTGATGTAGCAGAACCAAAATTGCAAAAAAAAACTGGCGAATTACTACTCATCACAATATCATCACTTGGGACGCCCAGGCGCCACAGCTGTCAGTCCTGCCACCTAGGCAGTGTTGTGTATTGTCATTTACCTTATTGGGTTAGTAGGGTTTCAGTCTAATCTGGTTCAAAAAAGTTGACCTGGTCATTGCATTGCACCTCTCACCTTTGACACGGTTGCCAGGGTGACAAGTAACAAGCTTATATATAATTGGCCATGTTCATTGTTCTTAGAAATGACCCCAACTTTTTCCTCAGTTTAAATTTTGTAACTGAATAAGAGAATAGGGCCAACTTTTTTATTTCGTGTTTTTAGCTTTTTATTGTTTTTAGCTTTTTAAAATTGTACATATGTATATACTGGGATGGTCCTTTATTGTAATCTTTTAATAAGAAGTGTTTTGCGTTGGAACTGTTGTCAAGGAATGTGCTGATTGTGACTTTAAAACTCTTTCTAGATGACGCTAATTACATAAGAACTGTCAGGGACCGATATTGGAGTGATTTTATTATTATTTTATTATTATTTCATTTATTATAGTGACATGAATACAATGTATATATATGCAAACAACAGGAAAACAATGAATGTTATACCCAGCCCAACATGGGCTTCTATGTCACTTTAAATCCATTTATACAGTGGTCAGAAAATAGCAAAAAAGAGACCTAACAGTACAAGACTTTTCCTGGTTTGCCATATCTCATTAATGCAGTTTACCAACAACTTACATTTCTCTGTTTTAATTATATTTATAAAACTGTTCATATACATCCATTTCATATATCTTAAAAAGTTTGTTAAAATGTGAAAAATATTTCAATCAAATATTCAATCAAAAGATTAAGCATGTAATTCGTGTTCGATCCAGGTTTATTAGTTTATTCCAAAGACGTAACAGGACACATAATATTTAAATTCTGGTAGTATCCAACCTATTTCAACCTGCACAGCTAAGGAAGGCGCATTCTTGTGAACTCCCAGAAAGTACCTAGCAGCTATGTTTTTTAAAACTCCAAATGCTGGAACAGTAATCTAAAATAAGCCAAGCAGTTGTGTCATATAACTTTGAAAATGTATTATACCCTATATTTCTAAAAGAGTAAAATTTTGAAATTACACTTCCGAGAGCCCTCCCAGCAGAATCAGCCAGTGTAGTTGCAGACTAATTGTATGTCAAATGTTCCTCCAATATTATACCTAAATATTTATACTTTGACACCATTGCTAAAGAGGTATTTCCAAATTTGAAAAATATCTAGTTTTTTTCTAGTTTTCCTAAAGTGTATAATTTCACTTTTTGTTAAATTAACATTTAATCTCTATTTGTTACACCAATTATTTAGATATCCAATTGCCTTTGACGATTTATTTCATTTTCAGTTAGTAGAACAATGTCATGTACATATAGTAATATAACAATATTTCTACCACTGATTGAAATGTCCAAGTTTGCTTTATTTATCATAAGAGTGATGTCATTAAGAAAGATTGAGAATAACGTTGGTGAGAGGCTATCCCCTTGTCTTACACCATACAAAGAAGGAAACCATCTTGTGTACATGCTATTGACTCTTTTACAATTCTGAGTTTCACAAAACAACTTTTTAATAGCAAAATATGTATTCCCATTAATATTGTAGTCCAGTAATTTGAAAAACAACATATTTCTATCAACACTGTCAAAAGCCTTTGTAAAATCAATGAATACCACAAAAATATCTTTCCCATGGTGAAGTCTATTCTGTAATATTGTTGTAAGAGAGAAAACATGGTCTTCACATGAATGGTTGCACCTAAAACCATTTTGCTCATCTGCCAATATATTCATGTTTTCAAGATACAATTCTAATTGTAATTCTAATTTGACATTTATAGCGCTTAATCTCCACTGAGCAGTGGACACTAAGGCGCAACAACACAATACCAATATCCAAATTCCAAAGTCCAGGGACAGAAATAGGTCAGAGAAAATGAGCTAAGGAAGATTGCCTTTGTGTAGAGATAGGTTTTGAGCTTCTTTCTAAAAGAGGCAATAGTGGGTGATGCACGAATGTCTTCAGGAAGTGAATTCCAAACAGTGGGAACATCAAAGGCAAAACTGAAGCCAAACTGCCTAGTAGACTTGTGGATTGTAGGTTGAAATTTTGGTACATTGAGGAAATTGGCAACACTCTGACTATGTCTAGTATTGTAAGTAGTGCAGTATGTGGATAGGTGTAGAGTAAAATATTTAGGGAAACCAGTATGAATAAACTTGTACGCCAGGGTAGCCAATTTGAATTCTGAGCAAAACTGAATAGGGAGCCAATGGAGTTTCCTGAGTGGCAGAGTTATCTGAGTGTATTTACTCGATTTTGTAACAATTCCGGCTGCACTATTTTGTATAGACTGTAATCTATGAAGATTGAATTTGGAGAGACTCCTAAAAAGTGAGTTACAGTAGTCCAAGCGACTACTAGCAAACACAGATGTATCATGAGTCAAGAACTGCTAAGACTTTTAAAATTCCTCAGTTGAATGAAGCAGCCTTTAGAGAAGGAAAACTCAGAGTCAAACCGCACACCCAGATTCCTGACTGACTCGGTGGAGTGGAGAGGGTTGCCCAAGATGTCAATTGGGAAACATGCATTTAACCTTTCTCTCTGTTTCTTGGAGCCAAAAAGTATGAACTCAGTTTTATCAGGATTGAGTTTGCTAGCCGACATCCATTCTTTGACATCTTGAAGGCATCTGTTTAACTTATCAAAAGCAGCTGAGGCATTCATGTATGACAGATGGACATAAAGTTGGGTATCATTGGCATAGAAATGGAAGTTTACACCTTTATGTTTATCAATCAGTGTACTAAAAGGTGATGTGTACAGAGAGAAAAGCAAAGGATCCAAAACAGAACCCTGTGGAACTCCAAACAGCAGTTTTTGTAAGTCTGACAAAGTAGAACCAATCTTAACAGACTGATAACATTCTGACAAATAAGAAGAGAACCATTTGAGAATGGAGCCATCAACACCGAACCAATCCTGAAGACAGCTGAGAAGAGTGGAATGATCGATAGTATCAAAGGCTGTAGAGAGATCTAGAAGTACCAAAGCAGTAACTTCACCCTGAGATACTGACAAATGAACATCATTTTTGATGGAAAGCAGAGCTGTCTCCGTTGAGTGACCTGACTTATATGCTGACCGGTATGAGTTATCCAAGCCATGTCGATGAATATGATCAACCAGCTGTTTAGCAACTACACGTTACACCAGTTTACAAATGAAGCTAAGTCCAGAAACTGGGCCGTAGTTCTTCAAATCCTCATCAGGAGGAGAGGCCCTCTTAATAAGAGGTGTGACTACAGCTTTTTAAAAACCATCTAGAACCAGTCCCTCACGGAGTGAACAATTTACTAATTTGGTTACAGATGGTACGAGGATGCATTCAATGCATTCCTGAATAAGGAACGTGGGCAATGGGTCCAACAGGCAGGATTTGGTGGGTAATTTGCTGATTATTTTACCAATTTTATCTTCAGTGACTTGAGTGAAGACTATTAATTCAGGAGGGTCACAGGGGGATGTACAATGTTACAAGACTCAAATGAGGAGAAACTCTCACGAATTTTCATGATTTTATTTGACTTTGAGGATTCGTGAGTGGGCGGAGTAGTGCTGTGGGATCTATTCAGGACTTTGTGTAACTGCCTCCACATTTTCTTTGAATCATGGCTGTTGTCAGAGATAAGTTTCCTATAATAGACAGTCTTGTCCCTCTTCGCAAGTTGATTGCACCAGGCGATTTGACGTTGAAGACGACTCCTGTTGTACTGACTTTTATCTTTATGCCAAGCATGCTCAAACTGACGTCTGAGTGACTTTGCAAGGCGATAAGTCTCTGACAACCAGTCAGCATGCTGTTGTGTCTTCAAACTGGACACAAGAGGAGCATGCCTGTCAAGGATGTGACTCAAGTCATGTACATACTGATCATAGAGCTGTGAGACAGAATTTGTTGGATATTTCACAAAAGGCATTTCTTTAAGGTCAGACCGAAAGTCAGACATATTGATACGATGGTACCTCCTGTGGGAAATTCTGGTTTGACAGTTAGAGGAAGGAGAGGAAGGAAAGTCAATAGCACATTTGATGACTGCAATTGTAATTGGGCTATTTAGAATATTTATTTGTGTATTTATTTTTATACTCAGCGCAATATCTCCATATACTACAGGACTCAGAACGCCATTTAACCCATCCGACTGCACAGGTACAGTCCCAACTGACAAGTAACTCACATTCCCCTAACTGAAAGACAGAGGCTCAAGGATGGCCATTTATCAACGTCCTTGAGGTTCTTTAGCCTGCCACTGAGGATAGGACCCAATGACAGAGGACTGCCATTTTAAGTGGTCATCCGAGCCACTATGTATCTGCCTGTACCTGGGATTGAACCCACATCCTCTGAGTTCCTAGACAAGTGTGTTACCCGCTAGGCCACAGTGTAAATCTTACTGATACATGGAAGTAAACTGATGCCTCTATATGACAAACTTAAGTAGGGTTTTTTTGAGGAACACTTTGGGATTGGGGTAATTATTGCCTTTCCCCAGTCACTTGGTACCATGTTATTTTTGAAGCAGAACTGAAACAGTTTATACAAAAGTTGCACAATATCATTATGTTTTAGAATTTTATTGGGAATATTATCAAATCCAGATAATTTGTTAGTTTTTGATTTGTTTACACGATAAGCAACTTTATCAATAGTGAAATCATGACTGAGAAAATTATTTAGATCATTTATATTTGCTTCCCTATCTTGTTTTTGGTCAATAATCTTATAATAAAAGTTTTCATCAAAATTGGGGTTATTTGTTTTTTCATTTAATAGATTTGAAAATATGAAGCCCATTTATCTAGTACTAGTTCAGAATTTTCAAATAGTTCCTTATTTATTTCAACCTTTTCAGGAATATTCTGCTTTCATGGACCAAGATTGAGGTTGAGGTTCCCCCAAAGTATAAGTCAAAGAGGGGGAGGGGTAACATTGAGGTGTCGGTCAAGGCTAAAGTCGCTTGGCCACACAAATATATTGGCCTCCTATATTGGGAGGTATACACAGACAGAGGGTATCCCACGATCAATTATTGCTAACACAATGGGTGTAGGAATATTGGATGAAAAATGTCATAAACATAGGGAAGTCATGATAGCGCATATGGGCGATCTGATTTAAGATGCCACAGACTTCTCAGCAGCCCATGCAGTTATGCTTTGCAAGATGGAGCATGGCGTCCTTACATGGAACGATTCCGAATGCATTGACAGAATACGCAGAACACATGCACAAAAACACGTTCCCAACAGGTAAAGTTGGGTGAAAAGTGCAGATCCACCAAAGAAATCATGGTTTTGCAAATATTTTCAATCAAGAACATACACCCACAAAAGAGACGGTAAAAGAAACAACAGTAAAAGAAATAGTATGTTAAACAGACATATATGCGCCTGCTGTCTGAGTATTGGCAAACAATTAGGTTACTCAGAAAAAGATTGAACTCAAAAGAAGCACTTGTCAAAACACAAGTAGGTGACTGCTCATCAATTCGATGTAGCAGTCCTAAAAGTGTAGCTAGCAAATTCAGTAATAATGTTATAAATAATTGTGTGTTTAAAAGTTGTGATAATATGGTTAAAAGAAATGTGATTGACAGTAGTAATTCATGTTTGAGACCTGATGTTGACTGTAGTGGCATTTATAGAACTATGTTCATATACAATTCCACAGTCAAACGTAGTCAGGTGGGTGCTGCTTTGGTCTTTAGAATTCACAAACAAGTTTCTAGTTGTTGTGAAAACTTTAACATTAAATCTAGAATCTTTAGGACCAACACCAGGCCTCCAGTGAGTGGTGAAAAACATAGCTCAGAACAAGTTGTTCATGGCGTTGAAGAGTGTTTAGCTCATAACATGCAACATATAGACAAAAGTTTGGGTGGTCAGTGTGCTCAGACCATCTTTGATGGTAATTGTGAGGTGCTGCCAGGTAACGTTGCTAGTCTGGTAAGTGTGAACGAGGATGAAATGAGAGAAAAAAGCCCTAACAACCCAAGACAAAGATGTATATTGTTTATTATATGACGAATGCCTGGTGTGAATTGAAGACATATTCGTCAATTCAATTTTGCAGGGTATTGTTTCACCTCATAGTCGCCTTCCTGACAAGAGCCATATTCATAAAGTGTGGCATGAACAATCTAATTTTACATTTGGTTTCAAAACAAATGGCGAACAGGTTATGCCTAATATAATCAAGAAGTCTTCACCAGTTGTCTTGTCGCTGTTTAATGTCCGTGCTCTCATTAGAGCCACTGGTAAACTATTTGAGTGCTAGGATACCTATTTGAATTTGAATTTAATGTAGAAACTTGGAGAGGGGCCTTAGAAGGTTACTGGGATCAGCAATTAATTCAACTTATTCAATTTGGCTTCCCCTTGGACTTTAATAGGGAATGTCCTCTCAATATTTATGCATATATTCAGGAGGAGTGTCATTTTGATGCTATCCGGGACCCATTTGACAAGAATCCAATTGATAGAAGACATTGTTCTCCTTTCATGACCAGATATAAGCCAAACTTGGAATGTTGCAGGGTCATTGTTGACCTCAGCTAGCCCCATGGTGCGTCAGTGAACGCAGGCAGAGACAAGTTTACTTATCTTGGTAGTGACTTTGAATTCACGTTCCCTTCAGTTGACGACATTACAAATGAGCTGAAATGTCTTGGACACAGTGTGTTGCTCTATAAAGTCTATATTCACAGTGCATTTCGGCATGTCAAAGTAGACCCTGGAGACTAAGACCTCTTTGGGCTTCAGTGGCATGACACGTACATTCATACGAGTTTGCTATTTGGGACACATCACAGAATTCAAATCTTCAACTCCTCAGTGACACGGTACATTTTGTCATGCGTCAAAATGGCTTTTGCGTCAATTATATTGACGATTACATTGGCATCAATAGTCCAGATGTTGCGTCCAAGCCCTTTGTGTTTCTTACAAAACTTATGCAACAGCTGGGTCTCACAATCAGCGGAAAGAAATTAGTCTCACGTGCCACATGTGTGATCAGTTTAGGTGTCCTTATTGACAGTGTACAAGGCACAATCTCAATCCCAGTAGATAAACTGAAACAAAGCATAGACACTGTGCAGGTATGGCTTGTAAAAATGTTTGCACCAAACGTCAGCTACAGTCAATTTTGGGACTGCTGCTGACCATGCACAAGTGCATCAAGCTGACACGTGTGTTTCTAAACAGAATGCTGGATCTCCTCAGGTCTGGTCATAATGACCAAAAAATTGTACTCACTGCAGATTTCAAGTGTGACCTGAAGTGGTTTTTCCTAATTCCTTCCACTTTGCAATGGGGTCAGTTTGTATGATCACAAGCAAATTCATCAGATGTTGGAACTGGATGCATGCATGACAGGTTGGTTGGTCACATTGACAAATGCACCTTCCAATAGCAGCAGACTATGAAAATTGTATTTGGGCACTTAGAAATTGTAAACATTCTTCTTGTGTTAAGGTTATTTGCCCCACAAATGGACAGGATGCCAAATCATGTTCGATGTGACAACCAAGTTGTGCATGTATTAAAATCTGGTAAAATGAAAGATCCGTTCCTGGCAGCATGCGTACGTAACGTCTGGTTCTGGGCACAGATACAAGACGTTCGCAACCAAGTGACAGACTTATGTCCAGATGGACTGCTTCACATCGAGACTGGGATGTCTTGCGTTCACACATTCATAACCCCGTATGGTTGGTGGTGAATACAGAAATGCTTGGTTTTGACCTGGAATTTTGACCTGGCTGATGCACCCCAGCATGTTTCATGTATTTGTATGTCACTAGTGGCTATGTGTTAACTATGTGTATATCTTGTGTAGGGGCTATGCTTTCATTCAGAACCTAAAGTGGATACTATACTTTGTAGTAGGTGTGGTGGCCATAGACATATTGTCAGCAAGAGCCAGCACACGTATTGCAGCTGCCTTCAGACCCACGACAAGAAGGGTCTGCACCTTAACGTTTAAAGTCTTCGTGGCTTTCTGTATTGTAATGAGAGTTGCATTGTCAGATTTATCGGTAAAAGTGATGCTATAATTTCTCTGTGTTTCTAAAGTGTTCAGTTTCTCTGGTGGCTAAATCTGTTTCAGCAATGAAAGCTGATCTTATTGTGTATTGTCTTCCTTTTTCACATTTGTGGCCATCCAAAAGTGAAATATTTCATTACATCATTCAAGATTAACCAACCTCTTAAAGTTACTCTGCATAACATCTTTGATGTCCCTGTGTTATAACACATGTCTATTGTGGCAGCCACTCTGCCTGGTGGCCAAATATTAAAAGCAGTGATACTTTCTGGGTTTTTTCGGATTTCTCTGTCTTTCTAATTTGTGTCCCAACTCATTGGCCTCCTTTGATTCTACCCGAGATTTAACTGGTTTTTACCTGTCTTTTTCTGAAATATACATGAAATTAATGATTAACTGGCCTAAGACCATACAAACTAAGGACGCCATGTAAATCATCACTCTTCTAAAGTTAGTGGATCAAGATCTGTGTCCTAGAGCTGCTCTTAAGGCGTTAAAATCATTGTATCCTTGGTCAAAACATTCAGCATTATTTCAATCCCAGGGCTCCCTTGATAGACACAAAGGTCGGTAAAGTTCTGAGACATATCAACATCACTTTGGGCTTGAATCCCTCTCATTTCACTTTCGACAGTCTGCGTAGGTCTGGGGGTACATTCGCATTTAATGTTCATTTGCCCATTCAAGCCATCAAAAGACACAGGACCTAGACCTCAGACTGTGTCCATACAGGCAGACCAGCCTTCTGGTGAGCATTTAGCCCATTTTTGGCTGATGCTATAGATGCTTGATTCCCTACTGCTTGGGGTTTGGGGAGTTTTTCTATGCTAAATATGTAAATTCTACAACCAATTTCTGTGAACTTGAAGACTGCCTTGGTGTGGCTTTGCCTAACTCCACCTAATAACCACAGTCAACCTGGCTTTATGCCAGAAGGGTTTTGGACAGGCCTGCTAATGGCCAGCTCTCTTGGGGGCTCCTGACCTCGCCTCCTCCAGCGCCACTTTCAGGGGCTATGGTCTGAATGAATTTCTATGTGTTTTTATATGTATTTCAAGTGTACATTTTCCTTAATATGGACTCTTATGGGCTCTAAATGCATGTACAGTTGTTTGTTAAATGATTGGTTATACTACATATAATCCAAATAATTGCTTATATTATGTATACTTCAGCCTTAACTACACATTATTGCATATTTGTAACGAAATGTACATAATTTGTAGTTATATTTACATAAGTATGTTATTTTAATAAATGAGTACCCGCAACTGTGTCTATGTGTCTTGGGGTGGGGACTGTAATTGAGACATGATCCTGGGTAAGTTTGAAAAGGTATCTGCTCTGGCAATTAAATACACAAAGTGTTATTGTAAAGCCATATTGTAAAAAATATCCGAAGACTTAAAACAATGTTCAGCGTTATAAATTCAATGACTTGTTTTCATTTGTCAGGAGGTAATTTTCCAGGTAGCATGTTTCCATGAGGTATTTTCCCATGCACTCTGAATTTCATGCAGAATCCAAAAGAGTATGAATGTACCCACTGTACTAATTAAAAAAAAAGTTTTGAAAACAATTCAATATGGAATGCCCTTTTGTTCTTGTCAGACTTACTAAAAATACCACTTTTATTGCGTTAATACATCCTATCCAATGGACAATTGCTAAACCGGTCGGCGCAGACCGGCCCGCCAAACGCCAGAAAAAGACGTCCTGTGTTTCCACCGGCTGGCCGGTCCCAGTACTGTGCATTCGCCAGGTGGCGCATGGTATTTACTTCCTGTCTAGACAACATGACGTCATAGCATCTTTTTCGTTTGGCGCGTGTACTGTGCAGACGTGTTTTCAACATCTCCAGAGTTTTAAAAGGAAAAGTGTGCATTATGACGGATTTTCGACCTTATTTGGGAATATTTTAGTGTAGAAATGTTATCTTCATATCAAGCACGGATATACCTTAAGAAATCTGCTGGAAACGCTCCCTAGCTGACTCAATTTAGTGTTGATGATAGGGCAGTAATCGACGAGAAATATGAAGACAGCCATTTTTTTCTAGTTTCCTCCCATTCAACCATGGTGTTGTTAGGGGCAGATCGACAATTTTAAGGAAATAATGGATATACTACTTACAGGTATTTTTATCCGTGTTCGTTTGTTGAATGTACCCTCTGTAACTTCCAGTTCAATCACCATAGAAACGTCTTTTCTAGTACTACGAATAGAAATCACGGAAAACCTCAATCTACGTAGTTTTGAACACTGCAAATAGAAGGAAATCCCCAAGAGGTGCATTCTTCATATTTCTTCAGAGCGCACTGGTCCAGACATCTTTGCTTTAAAGCATTAGTCGACCGGTAAGCTTATATATATATGTACATCAACAGCAAGAGATGAATTCTTCAGATTTCTTCAGAGCGCACTGGTCCAGACATCTTTGCTGTAAAGCATTAGTCGACCGGCAAGCTCATGTTCAGCCGACCTCACCTAGTATTTACATAGAAGGAACTTCATCTTTAATCACTCTCAGTCCCTCCATTGTGGACCCGGCACTTATGTCGGTAGTAAGGGAGGTGGATGGCCAGGAAACTGGTTTGAGTGTACAGCCGGCTGAAAAGAAGAATCGACTTCAGACCGGCCAGGACTTCATCTACAGAGCGCACTGGCCCAGGCTTCTCTGCTTTTAAAGCATCAGCCGACCGGCCAGCTCAAAAGAACCCGACCTCTGACGTCATATCCAGTCAGCCAATGGCGTGTCCTTCCGACCAATCACGAAGCAGGTCTGTGTTTTCACCAACCAGGAAGGTCGGAAGTGCGTTCTTCAGAACTCACGTCTACTGTGACTACAGTCCCTGCTTTGCAGACCCGGCCTGGTTGTCGGTAGTGGGGTTTTGTGGACTGTAAAGTTGCCGGTAAAGCATCACACAAAGAACGCGAATACTGACGTCATCTCCAGTCAGCCAATCGCGTGTCTTTCCGACCAATCACGAAGCAGGTCACGTGTTTTCACCAACCAGGAAGGTCGGAGGTGCGTTCTTCAGAACTCACGTCTACTGTGATTCCAGTCCCTGCCTTGCAGACTCGGCTTCGTTGTCGGTAGTGGGGTTTGTGGATGAGTAGGATACTGCGCATTTGCATGTTTAAGTATCACAAAAGAACGCCACAACTGACGAGCTTCAATCAGCCAATCGCGTGTCTTTCCGACCAGCAAGCTGGTCACGTGACACACCAAACACCAAGTGTTTCTAAATATAGCTCACAAGGGCTTTCCCAGCAACTGTCAAATCTACAAGTAAGACTTCCGATTAAAGAAATTCTTTAATTAATGGAGGAAACCTACAGCAAGCTGAATTCAACACAAAAGATAGTTGTAAAATTGCTTTAGCAATTGGTTACAGAGTGTACCCACCAGTATACCGGCTACACAGCCTTGTACACTTGCTTCAACAACTGGTTACAGAGTGTCCGGCTGGTACTGGGTACACAGCCTTGTACACTTACTTCAACAACTGGTTACAGAGTGTACCGACTGGTACTGGCTACACAGTCTTGTACACTTGCTTCAACCTACCGGTTACAAAGTCTACTAACAGGGTGCTGGCTACACAGTCCTTACTGTACAGGGCTTCACCCCAACTGGTTACAAAAAAAAAAAAAAAAAAAAAAAAAAAAAAAAAAAAAGCTGGCTAAATATAGACCAGTAGCTGTCTAAATTCATTGGTGACCCCAGCCTCCCAGTTTTTTTGCCGGTTACAGAAAATTACTGGTTACAGTAAAGTACCGGGTATGGAGTCCTGGTACTGGACAGAGTTGCCTAAAGTAAATTTGGTTACAGAGAATTCTTAGACCAGTCAGTGGTCTTGGGGATATGACAGTGATGTGACAGTGTCCCAAGCTACTGCTAGGCAACCTTCCCTTATCACACCTCTCAACAACCTGTTATCGGTGCTGGACTTGACTGGAGAGATAATAAAGTTTGTCATCATGTCCAGCCAGGGGTCAGACATCTCACAAATGACAATTGCTCTGGTAAATGCTGCACCTTGCAGGCTGCTGGCCCGGGGCAAAGAGTCTATTGATGTGAAAAGTTGTGTCAGCCCCACCGGACCACAATAAGAACAGAGAGACTGTTAACTTGGATCATTGTCACCAGACCGGACCAGTGTCCGGAGGGACAGGAAATATTGTCAGGATACCAAATGTCCCAAATGTGGCACACAATCTGCCTGTAGGGTCCAGACTAAGCCCTTTTTGGGAACTTAGGAAGCCTTGGGGCTGGACCCTAGGTAGTACAATTGTGGAAGGAGGGATACCTATGTCCATATACCTATACAAGAACAATCTAGGAAATGCCTGAGATTTCACATCCAAGGTCGGGCATACCAGTTCAAGGCCCTGCCTTTCGGTTTGTCCACAGCACCTTTGGAGTTCATCGTGATACCAAAGGAGGTGAATTGATGGCCATACACAAGGATTTAAGAAACCACCAGTACCTAGACGACTGGTTGGTGAGAGCCAGATCCCACCAGGCTTGTCTCCAACATACACAGGAGCTAGTAAATAATGTGTCAGCAACTAGGTTGGCTGGTGAACTTAGAGAAATCAGAGCTGGAGCCCAAACAAGACTTCAATTTTGTAGGCTACCAGTTCGACCTCAGGTCTGATCCGGTCCGACTGACTCCAGACCGGTAGCAGAACCTTCAAGAGAAAATGCTGAAATTGCTATCCCTACCGGCTTGCCCGGTCCGGGAATTCAGGTCCGTGATAGGCTTACTAACAGCTACAGAAAAGCAAGTTCATGTAGGCCAACTTCATATGAGACTCATTCAGTGGCATCACAAACACAACTGGAGGGTCCCAGAATCACTGGAAAAGGTGATCCCAACCCCCAGGTCCTTGCACCCCCTTTACAATGATGGCTGAAGGAAGACAATGTACTTACAGTCCAACCATTAAACCCAATAAAACATGCTCTGCAAATAACTACAGACGCATCAATAGAAGGGTGGGGCGCTCGCTTAGACGAGCACTTGCAAGAGCAACCTGGTCCCCTCCGGGAAGCAAACTGCATATAAGCTATCTAGAACTTAAAGCAGTTCTTTCTGGCCTTAAAAGAGTTCCAAGACCTTTGCTCAACAAGATAGTACCTGTCAACACCACAGTAGTGTCATACATAAACAAGGAAGGAGGCATGAGGTCGTGCCCACTTTGTGCCCTACTAGGGAGAATCTTGACCTGGTGTACCGGGAAACAAGTGACTCTAAAGCACGACACATTCCAGGCCGGCCGAATGTGGTAGCAGACAAGCTATCCAGGCTAGGCCAGACCATCCAAACAGTGGTTTCTCCTTCCAGAGGTCTTCCACTCTATGCAGCAGGTGGCACCGGCCCAAATAGACTTATTTGCCACGAGGTTCAACCACAGGTTGCCTGTGTTTGTGTCACCGGTACCGGATCCCCTGGCCACAGCAGTGGATGCGCTCAGTCGGCCGTGGTAGGATCTGAAAGCATACACCTTCCCACCATCAGCCATATTGGGCAAAGTGGTGGAGAAGTTGCAAGACTCCCCATTCAAGAGAATCATTCTGATTGCTCCGGGGTGGCCCAACAAGCCTTGGTTTTGGGATCTAGTGGCTACATCCAGCCAAATCCCACGGCAGCAAGAGTTGAGGCTCCTCAAAGGGGATCAATCTGATCAGTCTATGAGGCAAGTGGGCCATTTTTACAAGTGGTGTATCATTCATCAGGTGGACTTCGGGGCACCCCCTGTAAAGTTAGTTGCTGACTTCCTTATGTACCTATTTCAGGACAGGAAGTTGCGGCCCAGCACCATTGATGGTTACAGGTCAGCCATTGCTGATAGTCTAGAAATTTGCCCATCAATTTTAGTAAGGATGAAAATCTCACTCGTCTCCTGGATAGCTTCCACTGAGACAGATCCAAAGGCCGGAGGGTAACCCCCTCCTGGAACCTCTCCCTGGTTTTTGCACCAGCTGACAAGGTTCAGTTTGAACCAATTAAAGGCCTCCTTGAAGCATTTGACCTTCAAGGCAGTTTTACTCTTGGCCCTGGGTTCGGGCAAGCGTAGAAGTGAGATACATGCTTGGCAAACAGCCCAGCACCATTGATGGTTATAGGTCACCCATTGTTGATAAACTGGAAATTCACCCTTCAACATCAGTAAGGACGAAAATCTCGCTCGTCTCCTGGATAGTTTCCTCAGAGACAGACCCAGAGGCAGGAGTGGCATACCTTCCTGGAACTTCTCACTGGCCGTGCACCAGCTAAGACTCCTTTTGATCCAATCAAGGAGGCCCCCTTGAAGCATTTGACCTTCAAGACGGTATTCCTCTTGGCCCTTGGGTCGGGCAAGTGCAAAAGTGAGATTCATGCCTGGCAAAACTGATATATTGGACACCAATCCGATTGGTCAAAGGTGTCCCTGTATCCATCACCCAGCTTTCTATTCTAGAATCAGCTGGCCATAGAGTGTCCAGTGTGGCCCCTGGGGTTATAACAGCCCTGGCCTCGACTCTGGATAGATCCCTCAAGTCTGACAGGTCCCTCTGTCCGGTCAGAGCATTATGCTACTATTTGGACAGGACCTCAGACATCAGGCAGAATAAGGAGGTGGTTTTTGTCTCCTTTAAGAAAGGTTTCAACAAAGACATCTCACCTGCCACTATCTCCTCTTGGATCAAGCAGACTGTGATCCTATGTTATGAGCTCTCTGACCAGGAGGCCCACATTTAACATCAGGTTAAAGCCCATGATGTCAGGGCCTTTGCTGCTTCTAAGGCCTTCCAGTCGGGATTCTCCTTAGATCCAATCTTGTCAGCCTGCCACTGAAGTCACAATACCTTCACACAGTTCTATATGAAGGGCGGGGCTTGGGCTGATCCAGAGCTTTACCAATTGGGCTCGGTAGTGGCTGCTCAGCAGATCCACAAGTGGCCCTTAGATTGAGGAGATTTGTATATATGTATAAACAGTTTCTTCATGTACATAAGAATTAAGTGTGGCGTGCTTCCTTTGGGAGGTTTATTTGCATTCTGGGACTGAACTCATCCCTCTCTTCCCCTACCTCAGAGCAGGTCTGCCAAAAAGGGGGGGGGGGGGCGACGGCGGTATAGCCCCGGGTAACCGGCTGCTGGCAACCGACCATGGCCTTGCAGGGTTTCCTGACCTTAAAGTCAACCCAGGCCTGGACCTATAGGTCTCCTGACGAAGTCAGCCTAGACCGTAGGTTAAAATTTGCTATTACTTGTGAGTTCACATAAGTCCCTAGTAACTTACCCGCCGACCAAGCGGTAGTTATTCAGCAATTGTCCATTGGATAGGATGTATTAACGCAATAAAATTGCAAATTTAATAAGTAAATTAAATTTTTATAAGTTAATACCCTATCCAATGGACACACAAGACCCTCCCACCGACCCCGCTATCAGCTTACTAGGGGTCTAATAGTTTTAGACAACGAAAAAGATGCTATGACGTCATGTTGTCTAGACAGGAAGTAAATACCATGCGCCACCTGGCGAATGCACAGTACTGGGACCGGCCAGCCGGTGGAAACACAGGACGTCTTTTTCTGGCGTTTGGCGGGCCGGTCTGTGCCGACCGGTTTAGCAATTGTCCATTGGATAGGGTATTAACTTATAAAAATTTAATTTACTTATTAAATTTGCAAATTTCAGTGTTCAATGGGAGGGTCACCGGTCTAGGTTATATAAAAGTCTATACGAATTTAATTTTTGTTAGCTGCCATGTATTCAGAACAGTTCTGTCAGAATTGTATCAAATGCATGTAGACATGCCAGAGTTACTGGCCACAAACATTAGTACTTACCAGTTGAATCTTGCTGCATTTAAAACGGTCATAAACATTGTCACTTGCCAATTGAATATTGTTGCATTTAAAACTGTCTCACTTGCCTAAAATTTTTTTGATGGATATGTCTCATCTTATCTCAGTCCATACAATACAAAAATGACTCCACATTTTTGATTATCTATCCATAAATTAGCAGAGCAGTTAGGTGAGTAAGCCTAATCAATGTGTCAGGGGTCAGTGAAAATGTGACATGCCTGGAATGTGTGACATGAACACGTGACTTCATCTCCGCCAATGTGATGGATTTGGATACATTTTCAGTGTTGATACCATTGCTTAAGGTGAATAAATCTATCTGCACCACTATACATATAAACCCCATGCACAATCTTCCGATAAGAGGCCATGTTGTACACGTGTTTGTGAACATTTTTACAGTGTGGAATTACGCCACACTGTCTGCTACAGTATATATAGCCTGCATTTTCCTAACTTTCATGACATATTTTGGAATTTGTGTTATAGCATTACTGTTTGACGTACATCACTGCTACTAATTACACTGGGTACCACTGACCCTACCGATGAAAACAATGTACTTTTAGTAATAGCCTCATAGCTTCAAAACATTTTGGTGTGTCTTTGTTCCATTTAGGTTGTCAAGTTATACCTTACTAAACACATTTGGAAATTACTGCTTGTCAGGTTATGTCAGTTTAAATTCTAATATGAAGTAACTATGAATATGGGCATATTTATCCACGATAGTGATTTTTTTTTAAAATTTTCCTCTCACAAGTTTTATCTCCTGATAAGCCCCGTCAGATAAAGCATATATACATATAAACATACCGTGTATGTTTGAACCGGTCATTAATTACATGGTCATACATTGTTTGTAGAACTCTATTGATTTCTGTTCCAATGTGATGTCACAACATAAGATAAGAAGAGTGTGGTCGTATTCACCCAACACTAGCCACTACACTGCCCTGTTTTGGTCCGTGTGCTAACGGGGGCATTCTGAGAAAGATACTTTCAGGGTTATGTGGAAGCCCTTTATGTTTGACAATTTAACAGCCATTCTTGAGCAGTTTATATTTATTTATTCAACACAATAACCTTGTCTATTGCTGATCTGCACAAGTGTTAAATTGAAATTAGGCCAGTCGCTATTTTGTTAATATGTTATGACTGCCATAAAGAATAATCTCATAAAAATAGATTATTATTCTTAAAAAGACATTTTACATTTATGAAACGTTTATGGTATCTATTGTTTGAGTTAATTGAAATATACAATGAAGAACTGCTGTGAGCTACACAATCCATGTGTTTTGTTTAATGCCTTGATCTTCCCATGGAAAACTCCTTTTCCTCAGCTTTACACAAATGTTACTTTAATGAGACCAAAATGACCTCAGTGGCTACCATTTGTCTGAGTTTTCGGAAGTACATTTCTTCATCTGGTCTTGTAACTATGTATTCCATGACCCATCCAGAATAGTACCAAAAAAGCTAATCTCATCTAATGAATCCCATGTCCCCGCATTACAGAGTATAACCGTTTGGTTTTGGCTTTGGCTGGTCACATACACTTGAGCAGGTTCTGTGGTTGTTCTTGTATAATGTATTAAGGTAGAATTTGAGTTACTTTTATATCATGACATGGAAATAGAAGGGCACTACAAAACCATTTTTGTTTGTACTGGTCTATCTCCCTAAGTCCATAATCACACTAAAGGCAGCATCCCCTATGCTTTATATAATGCCTTATTCCTCCATGCACTGCCAGACTTCTGTCAGTAAAGTTTGCATATTGTGGCATTTCCATGGCCACACACACAGAAGTTTTGAAAAGTCCAAAATTTCCACCTACTGTTGGCTGTATTAGGTTCACAAAATGTTAGTCCCATTATTGCAGGGTGTCGTATTGTTTCTTATACTACAGTAGTTTAAGACATCAGGGAAACATTAATGATGGTAAATCATGATAAACATGGTTGTGTGTGGAACCCGTACAAGTTGCAAAGTTAATGGTATGAAAATGTCCACTTCCTGTTGTACAACAGGTGACTGAAGAATGTCCGCTGTAAATTGTTTTCTTTCCTCACCTGTGTATTGGTAATGAATATCGGAGAACTACGTCCCATTGTCACCTTCAAGTTTAAGGCCAATTGAAGTCTTTAGCGGGTCCATTTTGTTTTATATGTCTAATTTTGCCTTTTTAACCCACAGAACCTTATATTATCTTGTCTGAGTTGATATCGTATGTACAGTTGAAACATAATAATCTTTGAAGTGTTTGTTCGATGCCATTCATAGAGCACTAAAATTACCTCGTTTAACCATGGTATTCTTGGTATATTTGTGCTTGTAGTTCAGAACTATTTCATAAACATTTTTGTTTGAAGGCTAAAGCAACCATGTTATTAGTCATACGAAAAACACTTGAACTTGGATATATGTTTCAAAGTCATTTCATGGCCTCTTTTGCGTGAATGCCTGAAACATTTACCTGTCTGGTTTCCTGTTTACCAGTGAAGACTACATGTAGGAAATCGTGCTCTAGTCTGCAATATAACTTACAAAAGTAACTGCAAAAAACTTAGAAGTACAAGTAAGTTACCCATTACCACTGTGACTTAATTAGAAATATTGAAAAAAAACCCACAGGATATGGGAAGAAACAACGTTTGTCTAACAAGCTAACATCTTAAAATACAACGCAATAACTAATAATTCTACCAACCAGGAGTAAATACAAAGAATCGGGCTTTCCCTTGTTATAGTAAATCTTTCAGCATATTATTTTTCTCGGGAACGTCTATGGTTACCCCACAATTTCTTTTGTTATAAAAATACAGTAGTAGTAATCTTACCTGGTGTAGGCTACAAATGCCAACAAGAAGAAAATGGCACTCAGTAACTCAGCACGCCCAACCACGTTGGAAACCTGAATGAAAATAAACCAAATCTCGTTACTACTAGAATAGCCCCAGATAATTAACCAACAGCATAAGTATCATATAAAAGGTCGTGCCACACTAATAATAACAATATAACACAACATAAACACGAGGGTTTCTTTGTTGATGCATTTGGTGTAAATTCTGTTTTTGGTCTAATCTTTTCTTTGACACTCCGAATACTGCCGTCAGTATGGTTCCAGATTACACTAGTCTATGGACAGTCAGCCATTAAAGAGGTAGCATCACTGAAGAGATTTCTTACATCAAAGTAATAACAAGTGCCTGAAACACACAACCACTGACAAAGACAGAAATAGGACATCGTAAGAAAGTAACTAAAATATCAAAGTTTGTCATCAAAATTAAGCAAAAAAAAAAAATGCTATGCACAAAGAAATTACAAACTGCCCCTATTTTGTTATTTGTCTGTTGCGGTGCCATTAAAAAGAATGGATTACAACATACAATTTTACCAATCTTAAACAGAGATCTGTTTTGAATATTATTAACTTTTTGCTTTCATGTAGGTTCTAACGCTTTTTGTAAAGCTTCATGTTTTGTTAACCTGCATTTTGTTTAGTGTTTTTTCCTGTTTGTGTCTTGAAGTAGGTTGAAAGAAGTAAACGGTTGTGGCATTATAGCTTAGCAGACCAAAAGAACAAAACTTCTGACAGGCAGAAAAATAACACTATCACCTAAAATTAAAGAAAACACCATTTAGTGAGCACGAATAGAGTTAGTGCTCTAAAAAACGAAAGGGCATCTTTCTCACACAAAGCGTGTCAACACAGAGCTTTTCCTATTTCTTTAACTCAAGAGAATCAAAATATTGCAGCACGAAACAGTCATTAATATCACTGAAGAGATGGAATTGAAGCAATAAGATCACCTCCCTTATCACTAGAATCACTCACAATCCCCATCAGTTTACTCAGAACACCAGGGAGGAATCCCAATGAATACAAATGAAATTTCCACTCCATTAGTTCACTTGATAAATCAATCAAAATTGACAAGAATTTCACTTTTTGGATCTGCAGAATAAATGAAGCAACTGGTTTTGATCTGTGCAGTAGATTTCTCTAGAGAGTTTGCAGTTAAGGTAGAAAGTAATTAAATTAATAAGAAAGATATCATTTTAAGCTCTGACTTAAGATCAGAGTATCAAATAAAATGCCAACCAAACTATCAAGACAAAATCAATACAAATATGTACATAGACAAAATGTTTTTAATCTACAGTTAATTATTATATATATTCGAGGATTTTTTTACGACTCAACAATAGAGTGATAATGAGCCAGTTTATTAGAATGACTGTGTAAAGATTGTTTCCCTCAACTATATAAACCCTCTGAATTACCCCTTTGGTGAGGTAAAACTGCCGGATTTTATGACCCCAAATCGATGGTCTAATTAAGCAGGAATCCAGTCATTTGAAGCAAAAATAACTGAGATTGAAGACGCTTTTGGCTGTAATTACAAAATGTAAGGGGTAATGTGGATGTAATCTCCTATGGGCTTTATGGGTAAAGACTAAAGTGATAATGCATTAGCAACCTCTTTGGTCTTTCTATGCTGGTGATTTCAAAATCTCTCAATCTCTTCCTAATGTCTCCTTCACACTGCTCTGGTCTAATGAAACTGATGTCACTCTGAATTTTTACCCGGCAGTCAAGACTGGAGAGCAAAACTCTACAGAACATCTCTGTGATGAATACATAGACATGGGTTTTTTGTCATTTGAGCACAATAAAAAGGTGAGATTATTGTGGCTGTAACGCAACAAAATGCATTACCAATGTAGGAAAATACCAACACCACAGCAGTACAAAGTATCAAGAAAGTAAAAACATGACCCTCGTTAGAAAAAAAACAGTCAATTTTTAATGAATGATATGATCTAAAACTTATAGATCCGATTCGTTCTTCAGAAAACATACTGATATATATTCCATAAAATCATGTGATACAATCTCGCACTTTAAAGACATGTTGCCATCGGGCATGTTTAGATATATCATGGAATCTTATTGGAAAGGTTTGGATAGAGTCAAAGTGATTATGAAGTTTTTTCCTTTCTAATTTCTACGAAGGGGGATATAACCATATTTATGGTCCCACAGAACTTGACTGTTTTTTTCTCCTTCATACCAAATGAGCTTCTATGAACCTGTTGCTGTTTTCTGGTCTTGAAGAAGAAAGTTGCAATGATCTTTCCCAGTGATGTCGCATTATTTATGGCCTATGGATTTTTATAACTTTGAGATATTGACATGCAGTGAGAGTTTGTCCTATTTTTCCACCCAAAGACATGCAATAATTTATTAATTTGTGAATTATGTGTGAATTGTTGACTTCTGGAGAGTGTTGTGGCATGCAAGTCTCTCATAAATAATAGCAATGTTTATTTTAATCAGTTTCTCATCCCCTAGGAACAATAATACATTCTGTAAAGATGAACAGTTCAAATAAATATTTTATATGAACAATAATTTCTAACATTTTTGTGGGCTGTGATACACAGGTTTTTAACGGCTTATAACTAATATTATTTTTTTTATTCTGGTTGTGTATTTAGTCTGTCTCAATACCTATGCAAACTGGAATTAATTTTCAGATCATTACCAGAACTGCTATTTATAAAAACGAAGGAAAGCAATGGATAAACTAGTTAACTAAGATCATGTATTGTAAACCACTGGGCTTCGATATTCATTTATCAACTATCACCCTTGAGGTTAGATCACAATTTGAACACCTGACCTCAAATGTTGGAGTGTGTGTGCATACATCAGAGTTCTCATCTGGAAAAGCATGTTGAACTCTACTTTTTGCTTTGATTTTTACATGATTTTTCGTATATAGTAAAGGTGGTATCACTCGGGAAACTTGTAAGGTTGGAGGACAATAATGCACAAAGTGTTCATCAAGATTCTGCATGTTAAGCCATTGGACAATGGTAAGTCGGTACCAACTTATACCACTTCTAATCTGATCAATGATTCATATCCATGACAGGCTGTTACTCCATACACCGCTGTATGCCTTCTTCAGAGAGTGGATGAGCTTTGGTTCACCTCTTCACACAACCCCATTCCTTCACCTTAGTATAAATCAATAAGTATGCCTTGACTTACTGCTTCTGTATGTATAGGGTGAACAGCAAACATCAGTCCAGCTAATAGAGCCTTCAACTTGTCACTGAACACAGCAGTATAACAGACGTAGGCAAACAGGCTGCTAACCAGTGCATGTAGGACAATGTTTACTGCATGATAAGCACCAGGATCTACACCACTAATGAGGTAGTTTAGCCTGAAATGTACAAAAAGCGATGAAGTGTTTTAAAGCTTCCACTCGGATGATGAAAACATGAATAACTTTGATTCTGAAGGTGAACAAGCACTTCTGAACACATTGAGACTGAAATCATGTTTCAATTATCTTTACAACCTAACATTGATATTATTTTGTTGGTAAATTATTATATGAAACTGATTCATTGCCTTATCTTCTAGGAATTTGTTTCTATAAAATATGCTTCATTGTTGAAGTATAATATTCCTAATTAACCACTTGTCAGTTTTAATAAAATACTGCCATACTAAACATAAATTTTCATTTATGATTTCTGTCATGACAAGGAAGCTTGCCATGACATTGGTTCTCTGGTGAAAAAGTCATAATGGAGGTGACACACTTTTCTGTGCAGCAGATTAGAGATCACAAGGATTAAGGGCCACTGAAGTGTCTTTTGGTGTTTTCAGTAAATCAGCTTAGTCTAAAATTACCCAAAAACATGTCATTAAGCTTCTGAGGGAAACTGACCTTTAATCTTGTGACTCTCGATCAAGGCTAATTCATTTGCATTTAATGCTGCTTTAAAGCAGTAATTTGTTTCTTGAATAAAATAAACATGGTTCAAATCACAGGTGTATGTATTTTTATTGTCAGGGGAAATCGATTTTTTTTTCTGGTGAGATGTTTTTGTGGTATTTTATGTCATAATTCTTCTCTGGAGCTTCTTTGAAGTATCCCAGAAACTTTAAAATATTTCCATCTGAAGTCCATTTCCCCGTTTTAACTCACATTTAATTGTAAACAAGACTACTGCTGGAGTGGTTATCTCCCGCCTTAGGATCAGTAATAATGGAGAACTAGGGGAGTTGTAGTAAGATGATCCTACTTGACACTGCAGAAGGAGTCAAAGGTCAAAGTCAGCAATTGGAAAATATTCCCTGGATATGACTTCCTATAAGTGGTTTTCACATTACAAATCCCTAGTAGCAATGATAAGGGGTATATAAGGCCTTTTAACAGGATAATCCCACTGACATTAAACATGTGATATGGCAGCCATTTTGTTTTTGAACCTAGCCCAAATTACTATCAGTCTAATTTTCCTAACGATATATCTTTTGTGCAAATTTGATGAACCTAGCTGCAACATTTCAAGTTTTAGAGTATATTAATAATTTCAAATAATTGACTATGGCGGCCATTTTGGTTTTCAAAATGAGGCAAAAATTGTCCACAGGCAAACATTTGCAGGCCAGGACTTCCCATGGACTGTTTTTATATTTCGAACCCCTAGGAGCAATAGTAAGGAAGATATGACGGCCATTTTGTTTATGAAATTAGGTCAAAATTACTATCAGCTTAACTTTCCTAGCCATATATCTTTAGTGCAAATTTGATGAAGCTACCTGCAATATTTCAAGATTTAGAGTATCTTTATGATTTTCAAATAATTGACTATGGCGGCCATTTTGTTTTCCAAAATGAAGCCAAAAGTTTGTACAGACATGTTTTCATAGCCATAAACATTCCTTGCAAATTTGGTGAAGATATCTGTATAAATGAATAAGATATTAAGGTTTATATAAAAATTTGACAAACGGACGCATGTACGAAAGGTGTTTTATAATCTCCCGACCATGGCCTTTGGCCGCTGGCAGGAGATAAAAAGGCTTATGACTCACAGTCAAACCAGTTTAGGTAGCGCACTGTTCAGCAGAATTTTCTTTTAAAGTATACTTTTCCTTGAAGTTTGTGTTACTTTGTAGAAATTATGTGAAAGTAGAAGTATTTGTGTGGTCACTTGATCCTTGTCTTAACAGGATTTAACTCTTTGTACTTAACATAAACGGTTCTATAACAATTCAAGTATATTAAAATCCATAGTCAACTAGATGAGTATGTTAAACTGAGCACAAAAGAGATATAACTATTTAGTTTAAATCAAGGAGCAACATTCCTAAGTTAATGCAGGTAATACTACAATAAATATGTTCAAGTTTATAGTCTTGGTATCAGTTTATTTATATCTCTGTGGGTAAAGACTTAAACCATTCTGTCATTTTTATACAATAACTCTATTTACATATCACGTACAACCTTACCAGTTTCCTATGAAGTAAAATAGTAAAATAGCCAAAAAAATATGAAAATAATAGGCATGTAATGACAAGTTAACACAGCAGCTTATTTTTCATTAAATTTTAATTGCAAAAGTTAAACTGACTTCAGTTTAAGCGTATCTTTAAATAATAAGATTTTACTTCATTTTACTCAATCTTTCCAGTTGTGAGATGAATTGTGAAGAAGTGTTTTTGGCAAGTAAGAGATTCCACTTTGTGATAATGGGAATTGCCTGGAAAAGACTGGATTTGTGATGATTTATCTGAAAACCTTGGATACACTGACTCCCGGGGATTTGTTTTGACCGATAAACCTATTGTGACAGAAGAAAAGAAGTGTATTGTGAGTGTTTTTTTCTCTTATTTTGTCTAACATAGATGTCAACACATACAGGTAGTTGTTAAGGAAATCAGTTTATAATAGTCAATACAGATTCTGCATTCTTAATAATCCAACTTAAAGCAAGAGACCATTTTAAAATCAGATATTGGAGGTGAGTAATATGGTTGGTTTAAAGTTGTACATATCAGTGGAATAAGACCATGCATTCTAAACCACTCAGTACCACCAAGCAAGTACCAACATCCATACTTAAAGACAGTGATTTATAATCAACTCAGAGATAGTTAGCCTGAGTTGCAAGGGTGAAGAAAATATATACATACACGTTGGACAAGACTGTATATTCTATATGAATTAGCACCACCAAGCAAATAGCAATATCCATAATTAAAGTCAGTGATTTCAAATCACCTCAGAGATGGTCCGTCTGGGATGTAAGGGTGATAGCAATGCATGCTAGGTGGACAAGCTTCCATCCAGTAGCTGCAAACGACTACCAAGTTTCCCACCCAAGGGCCTGGCGGATACTTTAACCCACAACAACAATGTGGACCACTTCAATGTATGTGGTACTAACAACAAGACAGATGCTTTCGTAAGTATGGTATAGTTGTGGTATCACTGTAAATAAAATGAGTGTACTTGATTTTATGTCAAATTACTCGTTTTGGAAATCTTTAACACCACATTTTTTTTACAAATTTAACTCATACATTAACAATAAGTAATCTGAGAAAGTAAGTGAAGATCTCACACCTTCATTTGAAAGGTTTTCATTACCATATAGCACATAAACCTGCGTGAAAAACAAACACCAACTCTCACTTACAGCTAATTAGACACAACCAGATTTTTTTACAGCTCAGGTGTGTGATGTGACTTACCTTGGTTTCTTCTTATATCATGTTAATTAAAATGAAATACATACTTGCATTTGTTCAAGACATCTTTCAGACCTGAAGATAAACGGAATATTGACATAGACATCAGGGACTGATGTTTCAAATAGGTTTTAGCAATGACCTTCTGGTGCACTGTGGCATTAATGGCGAAAGATGATTTAAGTTCACCATATTTTGGGTGTGTCAGTTTTTATTGTACTTATACAGCCATAAAGGATGAAACTTTGTCTTAAATGAACTTCTGGCATAACATAACATACTTACCAGTTATGCGTTTATGGGGGTGTTCCACTGGAACCGACCCACTAACATACTCTATGACTCTAGATGCAAAAGTCGTGGAATAGGGGACAAATCTGTTGTAAATTTTTTGGAGATTTTCTGTCATACGGGGGTTTTTGGTCTTCCTTATCCTCCTCCTTTGTGATTTAAGGTGACTTTAATTTTCATGTCGACACTATGTCTCCAACAGTCTCAGAATTTAAATCAGTCATTGATTCTTGCTGTCTGTCCCAATACATTGATTTTCCAACTCACCTGCACGGTCATACCTTAGATTTGCTGATGGCTCCTTCCAAGTTTTCTGCAATTTCTGATGTAATAGGTTCAGGCTTCATAAGTGATCATAAAATTATTCCTTGTGAGGTTGACTTTCCATCTTCGGATACTCCAATGCAGAAAGTTGTTACCTTCCGTCAGTATCATAAATTGAATATTGATAAATGCAGAAGCGACCTCCAGGCCATTCCATTTGTAAGTTCACCATCTGATGACATTGATTTATTGCATGAACAGTATATGTCTGGTTTGTCTGGCCTTCTAGACATTCATGCATCAGTGAAGACTAAACAGCTCATCAAACCAGCACCAAGCTGGATAACTCACTCCCGTCTTCGACGGCAAATAAACAGATGCAACCACATTCTAAATAGAAATAAGGGGCGTTTCTACCATGATCTAGTTAGTGAAAATTGCGGTGATGGTAAGAGGCTATGGCAGGCACTGAATAGAATATTGAGTCGGTCAAATACCACTGCCCTCCCATCCCTTGTTGATGAAAAATCATTAGCAAACAGATTTGGTTCGTTTTTTATTGATAAAATTAAAAAGATCCGAGACACCTTCAAACACACCCGATCTAAGTCTCTTCACCCAGACAAGGAGCCACAAACTTTCAGTTCCTTTCAAGTTGTCACTGAGAGCGAAGTCCTCAAGTTTATTAAGGAAGCCCCTTCAAAAACTTGCTCTCTAGATCCATGTCCCACACAATGTGTAGACATACTTCTTCCTTCATTGACAAAACTGGTCAACTTGTCCCTCAAAAATGGCATTTTTCCATATCCTTTTAAACAGGCTATTGTCACACCTCTCCTCAAAAAGTCCACCCTTTCAAAAGAGGACTTGAAGAGCTATCGACCGGTGTCTGGTCTTAGGTTCTTGTCAAAGTTGGTGGAGCGAATAGTGGCTGCCCAAATTACATCTCACATGAAACACTTTCCAGTCAGCCTATAGGGTGGGGCACTCAACAGAAACTGCCTTGTTGTGCATCAAAAATGAGATTCACTTATCTCTGTCCAAGGGCATGCCTACAGCACTGGTGCTCCTCGACCTGTCCGCAGCTTTCAATACTATCGATCATGACACACTCCTTTCCTGTTTGTCAGCTAGGTTTGGCTTTGCTGGATCTGCACTAAAATGGTTTAGATCCTACCTCCAGGATTGTGTTCAGTCAGTCAAGATTGGTTCTAGTCTTTCGAATTTGTTCAAATTGAAGTTTGGACTCCCCCAAGGTTCTGTCTTAGGTCCTCTTCTGTTTTCCCTCTATACAACACCTTTTGGTCAAGTCATCAGAAAATATACTGGAGTTAAATACCAGTTTTATGCTGACGATACCCAGCTGTTCATTCACTTATCCCCTGATGATAGTCTCAAGTCTTTTGACCTTCTTAAATCCTGTTTGAATGATATTCAGGTCTAGATGTCTGAAAACAAACTCAAGCTAAACCCTCATAAAACAGAATTCATGGTATTTGGTGCCAAAGACAGATACAAATGGCTCAGTGACTCATTTCCTGTCAATATCCTGGGTAATCGTCTCTCTCCCACTGATGTTGTACGCAATTTGGGTGTTCTCTTTGATGCAAAGTTCTGTTTCACCAATCACGTAAATTTCATCAAATCTTGTTTTATTAGCCTTAGGGACCTTCATCATATCAGGAGGTTTCTCTCCATTGATACATCAGTGGTGATTGCAAATGCTCTGATCAGCAGTTGTTTGGATTATTGCAATTCTCTATTTCGCAGTCTGTCATCCTGAAATGCTACCAGGCTCTAATATGTTCAAAATGCTCTTGCACGGTTTGTCGCCAGTGCTTCTAAGTACACTCACATCACATCCAGCCTTAGGACACTTCATTGGCTACCCATCAGACAATGAATTATCTTCAAAACCCTAGTTCTGGTGTATAAGTACCTTACCACTGGCCAGCCTAAGTATTTTGCACCATATCTCTCCTTGTACAAATCTGCCGTGAATACAAGACGTTCCAATCCCCAAAATTTGATCCTCCAGGTTCCTCATTATTGTGCTTCCATCCATAAATCAAAGGTCCACTTCAACAACAGTTTCTCCTATGATGCCCCAAAGTTATGGAATGATCTTCTACATGATATCCGCAGTGCTCCAAATCTCTCCTGTTTCAAAAGTCGAGTAAAAACCTACCTATTTCAGAAATCATTTCCACCTTAGCTTCTAACTACCGAACACCGGATCGCCTCCCTGGGTACGACTTGGAATATGTCTAATGTCTTGATGATTTATGACTTACAAACTAGATGGTGTGCCTTAGAATCCGTAGATACGGAGATTAAGCACTTGGACAACTGATTGATTGATTGATTGATTGATTGGTTGGTTGGTCGAACCCACAACTGCAAATTCGTTGCCAGGTCTGCCAAGCCATCATTGCTGAATTCCAGGACAAATACTTGCAATGCCCTGATACCCCTGATGAATGGAGAAGGGTGGAGGGGAAGTTCAGAACCAGATGGAATGTCCCCCACTCTGTAGGTGCCCTAGACGGGAAGCATATCGCCATGAAGAAGCCCAAGAAAACAGGCAGTGATTATTACAACTACACAGCCTTCTATTTCATAGTTCTCCCAGCAACTTGGGGCTCCGGCACCTGAACCACTGGGAGAGGGAGGACCAGACTTACACTACTTCTTGCTGGGTGATAACGCCTTTGCCTTGATGTCATTGATAGTCAAATCCTACAGCAGAAGACAACTGACAAGGGAAGAAAGAATAGCCAAGTACAGGATCTCTAGGGCCAGGAGGGTGGTGGAAAACGCCTTAGGGATCTTACCGCTGCAGGGTACTACTGGGACCATGCAGCAAAGGCCAAGGGTTATCAGAGACATTGTGATTACATGTATGGTATTCCACAACATGCTGAGGACACACAAGGGTGGGGCAGACAGGGCACCAACCCCAGGAAATGATTTAGTGGTCCAACAGAATGAACAGATGGTGTATGTGCCAAATGAAAACTACAGGAATCCTTCGAGGGACGCCAGAAATCAACAAGAACTACTAAAAGACACTTCAATAACATGGGGCCATTGGCTAGGCAGGAGGACAGGATCTGAGATGTGTCAACCAACAACCCTGGGGACAGAAGCTGTCATCTATCAGTCCTTTTCAGGACTAACCAATTATTCCAAGAACTTTTATTTAAGCTGGTGTTGCTCAATTTTCAAACAAATTTCTAAACGAAATCCAATCCATTTCCAACAAGTTGCAAAACTATTTCAAACCAAGTCACAAGTGCCCTGTTTAAAACACTCAACCCAAGTTATGTCCAAATGACCCCCCCCCCCCCCCCCGCCACCTTAAATGTAAAAATTTCTGAACATTTTAAATTTTTTTTAACATGTTCGTGCTAACTTGAAAGATATTTTTAAGTAAAAAATCTGCCAAATGTCTTAGGGAAAAGTAAAGAATTTAGCAAAGGTCACAAAGTCGCATCCAAGGTCACAAGACTTTGTTTAAGTCAAACCTCTTATTCTGACAATTTAAATCTTTGGGTCAGGCCAAAATGTCTTAGCATTCCCGATTTTTTGGGGCCAAAGTTTTTAAAAATTAATTATCATTTTTGTGTTTTTGAATTTTTTCCCAAAGTTGTTTTTCTTTTCTTTTTTTTTCAAAATTTGGTTAAGATAGTTTTTTTATCTTTATTTTTTTTTCAAATTTCTTTTTTTTTTCTAAGTTCCAAATATTTCAATATTAGTTTTTAAAAGTTAGAAGTTTTTTTAATCTTCTAATTTTTATTCATTCATTATGAATGGTGGCTGCTCATGTTCTTGCTGTGAGGCAGTGGTGGTTGGAGGAGAGGTGGCTGGTACTGGCATGTTGGCGGGTGAAAACGGCTGTGGTGTGTCAGTCTGTTGGTAGCTCATCACAGACTGAAGAAGCTTGAAAGTCCTGATATGTCCAGCCTGTTGGTCGTTAATGACTAGGAAGGAAGTCAGCTGCCCTCTGGATTGCTGCTGCTATCCTTTGCTGGCCACTTGGCTCTGCTGGACGGGTTGGATGACCTGGCTTGAAGGCATCTGTGTCTCTGAGATGGTTAAGATGTATTCCCTTGCAGCTGGTGCTGGTTACTGTTGAAATGTCAGTGGCATAAATGTTGAAGTTGCACTTGAGCTACTTGAAAGTGTGTGTTGCTGTGACTGCTGGGGCTGATGAGCACATTCTTCTGCCTTGCTTGAATGTTGCTAAGGAGCTTGACAGTCTCGTTCCTAAATGTCTGAAAGTCTATCTTCTCTAATTCCTCCACCTCTGACGCCAGGTAGTTGCAGAAGGCTGTACGTGTTGTTGTCTCCTGTTTTTGCTCGAGGAATGATGACAGCATTGTTCTCACCTGTGTGAAATGGTCCATGACCTGCTGGTCAACCAAAGAGTGCCCTGAGGCTGTGTTGGGGCTCATGACGTGTTGAGGCTGTTATGTGGTGTCTGTTGACTGCATGCTGATCTCCACACTATCTGTGTCAGTCGAGGCTCTGGAGATGTCGTGTGCTGTAGTAGGTGAAGCACTGGCTCCTCGGGCCTGGGACATGAAGCCTGACGATTTGCTCAGCCCCTTGCATCTGATGTGCAACCTCAGGAATTGCAACTTGTCCTGTATCCAAGTCTGACGTTCCATCATATCCTTTGGGGCCTGACCATACTGTGATTGTGTCAGCTTCCCATAACATGTCCTTTGTGACTCAAACCTGGTCTTGCAAACCTTGACAGACAGCATGCGAATGTTGGTGATCTGCTCCAGAGACACTCCTTCCTTGTTTTGTCCTTGATATGGTCATTAGTCTTGTTGTACAACTCGTCGTGGTCCTTCACAAAGTCCACAATAGCCTCCTCGTCAGAGTCAGTGAGATAGGTGTCAGTCATGTGCCCCTTCTTGCATCGTGACTGTGATGGTTCCGGCTCTCCTCTATTAGCTTCTGTTTCAGTGTCACTTTTCTTAGCCCTTTTTTTCTGTAACTCCCTCCTCTTGCAATTGTGAGTCCTGCGCTCTTGCCTTCTCCCTCCTTGCCTCCTCTCTCTGATGCTGTTGCTGTGCCTCCTCCCTCTTTGCTGTTGTTGTGCCTCCTCCCTCTCTCTGGCCTCTCTCTCCTCCCTCCACTGGATATCTGCTGCCGTGTCCCCCCTTCAGGAACACTGTCAGTGGGAACTTCTATCTTCCTCACTCTTCTGCCTTTCCTAGGACACATTGTAAAAAAGAAAATCCTAAAATGTAAAGTCAGCCAATTTCAACTCGAAACTCTCCAAGATAATTGTAAAAAACAAACTCCTATTCTTGAAACGCTGTCAGATATAATCCTTCAGATGCTAGATTCCAAATGATGCATTGTGAAAGCCGACTTGCCCTATATAGTCACAAATTTCATCAGCAGACAAGCCGTGGGTCATTAAAATGAAGCCAGCTTGTCCTAGACAGTTCCCAGCTTGTCTGTTATGTGTACTTAACCAGGACAGGCCAGCAAGTTTTTCAAGACTGGACGGTAACAGTACAGGACAAGACGGGAAGTGTAACCAACAAGCCGTAGAGATCCACAACAGTATGGTTTCCAAGTGGATGGAACCACAGTCCGGATACAGAGTCGTGGAGGTTCAGTGAAATATCTAACATGTTCAATATTTTGCCGATCCATCCACCTGGAAAAGCCATGAAACTACAACCGATTCTCACCAGCCCTTGAAAAATACATAGTTACCAACAGGTCGGTTCCTGTGGAACACCTCATTAAAGATAGCAATGAAAAATGTCTGTTACTTCCAGCAGGGCTATTATTAACAAGTTATTTGTGAGATGCTTTAAATGAATCATTAGAGTACAACTTTCTGATATTGATTTTAATCAAGTGTTTAGATGCTAGGTAAAGTGAATAGCATGCATGTGATAAAATATGGCCTGCTGTGTTTTATCACAGTATTTGATTAGATATCGTTCAAACATTGGCTGATCTTATCACAGGCTTGTTTTGAGGTCCATTTTTACCCAAATAGACAAGAAATCAGCTCAAGGGTTTTTAATATTCATTTTATCTGATTTCTCTCGATTTTTTGTGAATATGACCCCTGAGATGAATCCAGCGTCATTTAGGACAGATTATTCTATCACTCTAAGTATTCTACCCCCTTATAGTCAGTCAGTGTCGTCTGTATTTATTTACTTACTGTACATCAAGTTACTACGCGTGTCCTAAATTTGACATGATTAATGGACAACTAGCCCTTTAAGAACCTTCACTTTTGGAATTAGGAAACTCCCACTGGCGTTTTGTACAACAATTTTGTTGTTATAACTCGGGGTCACACATTATTACAAGAATACCCACAAAATCTAATAACTGTGTCCATAGAGCTGTGATGTTGCATCATAGAGCTGTCAGATGAGATTCATATTTATGTGACAAGTCTAGACTGAGGCCTCCACCAGATATAATCTCATAAACTTTGTTGGGGGTCAAAGATTCTGAGGAGGAAATGGGGTTTTCTTGTACTAAGATTTTAAAGGTTTCTATGGTGCCTACTAAAGTAAGGGAAGTCCTGGAGTAATAGTTTCACACACAATGTGTTTTAATATTCTGCACTGAATTTGTATATGTCCATTTATTTTAATGACGATTAGAACATTCCCTAAACTGCCGGTATCAAACAAGGAAGATCCAAAGTCACAATTAACGTCATTACATAAAAACAAGATACCACCAGAGCAGGTAGAAACAGAGGACCAGTCTGTAGAAATGAATATTTAAGGTTGACGTCTGAACTGGGTAGGTCTTGTGATCTGACAAGCTGACAAAGCTTATTGTATTTAGTTGTAAAGCAGCACCTTCCAGTTTTCTTATTAAAAGGATATTTGCCAGGAAGGCTACTGGACTTGGTTGATGAGGAGATAAACGGATCCTTTTAAACGAATAAACCGATCTGTTGTTAAACAAATAGGACTATTGTAACATTATGATAGAGGCCATTTTGAACTCTTAAAATAAAACTATATAATAAAATTCGTAAAATGTTTACTATGGTAAAGAAGAATTCTACAATTTCCATTTAAACAAAGAAAAACTATGCAAATATTATAATTTCAATGATCTATTTAAAATAAATGCTGACAAATAAGCTAGAGTTGAAATTAGGTATAAGTATAAATGTTAAGTGTATTGCTTACCCTTTGTGTCAGAGCACAGTTATAACAACATTCACAGGAAATGACATTACCCTTTGATAATGTCAGATATTATCAGTAACTAATTTGGCTTTGTGAATTGTTTTATGGTTCTGTCTCTGTTCTAATGTGTTATGGGCCACTATGCAATCCAACGATTACTAATGAATCAATTTCTATATATCATATTTCATAAAGAGCATCTTATTCGAAATGTCAATTCAAATGATAACAGATCTATCCAAATTACTGCATGCATGATCAAAATATGACCCCCCCCCAAAAAAAAAAAAGAAAGAAAAAGATAACTAATCCTATAAGAGCTTCCAAAATAAAAGTAACAATTCAGAAAACTCTGCAATGTTTTGGCTTTTCTTAAATCAAGACTGAAACGTTTCAGAGACTTTACATTGATTGCTCCCCGTTCTAGATACAAAAAGGCTCAAAATGTTACTGATATTGACACTTTGTTGGTATCCAGATCATTTACTTGCAAGACGAATGTGGTAAGGTGACCACAGGCTCTACCCCATTCAATTTTTCAGTCCCAGATTGTTAATAAATGGTCATTCTTGTTAGAGGGATTATTGGGGGCCACGGTGGCAGAGTGGTAACACTCTCGCCTCCCAACTCTGAGGCCGGGGTTCGGTTCCCGGCACGGCCTCAAGTGGGAAAGCTGGTAGTTGCTTGCTGTTGGTCGGCAGTTTACAGTACAGAACCTTGACCAACTGTATGTACTGGTTTCCTCTGCTCTTCCAACTACCCGTCGTGATATGACCTGTACAGTGTCGAAAGCCTCGAAAAACCCCAAATAAATAAATAGAGGTATTATTTTCCGAAATGGATAACCTTTGACCTCTGCTTAAAAGTTTACCACCAAAACACCAAAAACTAACAATCCTCATTCTGAATGAAGATTTTGAACAAGGCAGACGCCATTTTACCAAGTGAAATTTACAAAAAAGAACTTTCAAAAACAACCACAAAGTTGTTTTCTATGTTATTTAGTTTTACTTTTTACAAACATTTTAGTTTTACGTCTTTAAATGTTTTAATCTACCTCTGGGACAGAAGTGTTGTGTATAGTACCAGGAATGTTTTATTAACATTTTGCAACGGCCACTTGTGTATTTTCATGGAAATTGTGACTGAAAGACTTCTCTGTATAATTGTGTGATGAATTCTTGATTGTAAACAGAATTGGTGAGCAGTCAAAAATAGGTTTATAATTAATATCTGTCTATTTTATATGCAGTGGAAGCATTTGAATGAAAAACAACCATTAACTCATTTAAATGTTTAATGGTTATGAAATATATATATATACAAAGGATATATTTAGTTAAATATATTCCCAACAGATATTAATGTCAATATTTGAAATGACACACTTTAATCATGTACTATTTTTAATTGCTCTCAATATTTTAATTCCAGGTTACAACTTACCAGCTTTAACAATGTTACTATTCTATATTTTAACTTATGAGTTGAACTATAAAGCAAATCATCACTTTATATGAAGATCACAATATATATATTGTTCCTATCTATATCCTATTTTCAACTGAACTGAAAAAGTGGCATCTCTACATTGGAGATATTAACCAAAGAGACATAAATCCTTACATCTGGCATACAAAAGTATAGCCTGTACAAACTAACTGTGTGTAACCTAACAGTACTAAAAATACATAGAAAGTTAATAAATCATAGGTCTTGTGCAAGACTACAAAATGCCCATTGGCTATCTCATTGTTAAACACATAAAGCTAATGTGATATTGGGTACATTCTAATCATTTCCATTCACACTCTCGATTAACTACACATCACAGATTATAGGGGTCTTCAGGTAATATAAGCATACTTAAATTTAAAAACCCCAAAGCCTTCAAATCTTGTGAAACGTACTCATTACTTTGTTAATTATATTGTCTTCTGAACATTTCCCTCTCCCCAACAGTGATCTCAATACACTGTTGATAATAACTCCTAGTTGGACTGATAATTATTGCAAGTGAAGTCTGCTACTGCAAATGTCACTGTAACTTACACCCAAAAAGTGTACATTTACTAATTCCAAAAGACTAATGACACTTAGCAACATATTTTACATATACACAATCTCTGTTAATTATAATATTGTCTACTAAAAAGTCTAAATCTGGAATACCTAAAAAAAATTTGTTCTAGCATAGCCCCAATGACTAACATGGCAGTTCTTATCCAAAATGTATTGAAAACTGCAAAAATATCAGATAAAAGTGTATAATTTCTTCGGATTTTTTTTGCTTTTTTTTCAAATATTTGCAGTGTAAATTTATAGTTATACATAAAATGGCAATATTGATGAACATCTTTGTACATCTATATTGGCAAATCTGTCCCAAAAGAATAAATATCACCAATGAACGATTTGCCCACTATCTAGTAAACATATAAATGTAAAAATAAAGTTATGATATTTGAAAAAAAAATTCTGTTAATTATTATTGTACTCCTATGCTAATTCCTAAATAGCCCACCCTTTTCAACTATATTCCTTTTCAGCAAATAATAAATTTCACTATAAAATACATGTTGACAAATTAATTCAAAAATATTTTTCATAATCCATGAGTAAATTCTTAGCATTTTATAGTTTTCATAATACACTTTCAGTATTGGTTAGTTCTTAAAGTATTGTTTTATTGTCCCAAGGTTTAAAAACTGTCTGACAGTTCCAATGTACACACCCTTGCTATTGGTCTCTTCATTAGTCGCTGTTCTGCTTGTACTTTAACAACTCTAACATGCCCATCATGTCCTTTGCAAACTTTTCTCATTTTACCAAAAGGGTAATCTCCTCTGGGAGTGCCTGGATCAAGGATTATCCCTATGTCATCTTCCTCTATGTCCTCTTCCTTAAACCACTTTTTTCCTTGCATTCAAGCTATGAAGCCATTCTCTTATCCTTCATTTCCAAAAATGGCAAACCAGTTATTGAACATGTCTCCACCTTGACACAGTACGATACTGCTCACTGTCAGCTCTACTGGGCAAAAACTGACCTCCAACTTGACTGAATAGAATATTGGTTTGTTGTTAGTGGCACATCATCATATGGACTGGCAGATTGATATGTCAATGGTCTTGAGTTGATAAGAGCTTCTACCCCACTAAATGCTGTGATCAACTCTTCATCTTTGACATCACTATAGCTCAGTATTGCCACACCTGCTATCTTTGCTGCCTTAATCATAGATTCATGGACACCTCCAAAGTTAATGGTGGGTTAAAGAATCATTTTACACCTCTGTTTGCCAGTGATTCTTTGAACGTTTCCTCATCTAAGTTTGTAACTTGTTCTTTCAATTCTTTATTTGCTCCAACAAAGTTTGTGCCATTGTCAGAGTAAATCTCTTTTGGTAGTCCTCCTCTGTTCATTCTAAAAAATGCATTTAGAAAGGCATAAGTATCCAGCAAATGTGCCATCTCCAGCCACTCTTAAAAATGCATGTTGAGGTTCCTTCAGTCAACATGTAGGAAGTGGGGCCATCACTTTATTTGCACTTGTCACTTTCTGCCTCTGACATGTATTGCATTGTCTTTCCCAATGCCTGATTTCTTCCCTGTCAGATACTATCCAATATTTCCTGGTAAGCAAGCTCAGAATATGGTTTGTAACTATTGCATTACTGCTTTTCTCCTGGCAGTCCTTGATGATGAGGGTAGTAACATGATTCTTTGAAGGTAAAATAATGGGAAATCTTGTCTTATGTGGAAGATAAGCAGCATGTTGTAGTCTTCCATCACACTGAATGAGCCCATCCTCATCGAGTCTGGGTTTTGATGGAAGTAGTTTACTTTTTTGAGGGAGTGGTCTTCCTCTGCTCAAGTACACATACTCCTCTGGGAAAGCTTCTTTCACCAGCTTCACCAGTGTAAGCCAAAATGCTTTGCTCAGCACCTTCTTACCTTCTATTGCTGTTAATGGACCAGTCTTTCTCTTTGCAACTTCTGAATGACAATTTCCAATGAATCTATACACATAGGCAAACACTCTTTTATACCTAGTCCAGTCTGAAAACCTTGTTGCTCTGTCAGGCATGTGCATGGATGAGTAATTCAATGTTACAAAGCTGAAGTTTACTGTTGTTTTCCTCACTTGTTTTCTCTCTTTGTCTGTGCTTTTCATCTTCATGTTGACCTTTGACACAGGCCAATTAAACTCAGATCTCTGTAAGAAATCAGGGTCTTCCCACCACTGTACATTGTTTTTTTCAAGATTTCAACATGCTGGCCTCTGTTGATTACATCTGCTGGATTCTGCAGTGTTGGTGCAGTATGGGTCTGGATTTCACCAATCCTATTTACTATGAAAGGTTTGAACTGTCGACTATGACCCCTAATCCACCAGTAGTACATTAGAGCCATCTGTCCAAAATGTCACCTTTTCCAGGTCCATTTTAAGCAGCTTTACTACAGCTTTACTAACTTCAGACCCAGCATGGCTCCCATCAATTCTAGTCGAGGTATACTTGTTTGCAGTGAGTGGAGCTACTTTTGATTTAGATGCTGTTAGTCTTCTTGATGTTGCACCACTTGAATGTACTGACCGCATGTAGACCACTGCCCCAAAAGTCTTCTCAGAGGCATCTGAGAAAACATGAAGAGTCTTTGCTATGGCATTTTGATTTCATAGATTTTGTGGTTTGAATAGATCAAACTGGGCAATCCATTTCTCAGCATTTCGCTCAACTGTGACGGTACTGGTTCATCCCAGTCAACTCCAGCTATCCACAACTCTTGTAGGAGCATTTTTCCTTGAACCACAAATGGGGATAAGAAGCCAAGGAGATCAAACACAGCTGGCAATCTTTTTAGGAAACCCCTTTTAGTCACTATTCTGTCCAAGTCACTATTGTCATCCTTAAATGTTAGTACATCTTGCTCTACCATCCAAAACACTCCTAAGGTCTTCGTTGTAGGCAGTTCATCTGACAGTTCTAACTCTTTAGCTCTGTCCTCCTGAGGAATGGCACTAAGTACCTATGTCAAATTTGATATCCATTTTCTTGATTTCATGCCACAACTAGACCATAACTGTACCAGTTGATTTTGTGCTTCTTTTGCCCCACTCTCAGTTTCAAAGGAGTCAAGGCTGTCATCCTTATATGTGCCTTTCAGAACAGTTTCAGCTGCTATTGGAATGTGTAATGATACTTCAAGGACATTTGACATCATACAATCAAATTACAAATAGAAAGTTCATTGTTTTAATTTGGTGACACAATCACCCCCCCCCCCCCCCCCTTGAAATCATTGAAGATTTATGGGTCACTTATATGTAATACTAGGGTTGAAAAAAGAAACAAAATCTTTGCCTTTCTCTGTATATAAATGGGTGAGGAAGGGAACTGTCTAGATTATGTGACATCACATGTCTTTCAAATGTCATTACAAATACCAAATCTTGCAAGAACATGCCTGCCCCCGTTTCCCAAACATTATCTTGAATAATTTTCTTAATATCTAAAAAAATGAGTTAGTACCTCAAAATTATTATCTCGAAAAGTTGACTCATATTATCTCTGATTGAGTTAATTATTTAAAAAAATGACAATATCTCAAAAAATGATATACTTTCTCACTAAATTGAACCAGAAAATATTCTTACTAGGCCCTAATACTTCTCCATATATAACAGATTCCTTCAGTTAAGATTACCATTACTTCCTTATTTGTGGTCTAAATTTGAACATTGTTGATGTGTTCAGATCATTCTGGGTATTGTGAGGTCCTCAGTGGCCTAGTGGTTAGCAAGTTTGGCATCTAATCATAGCCTGTCACCTCTGTGGGTTCGAGTCCCACGAGTGTCAATGCTGAGGACCTGTCCCAATATCACCCTGGCTGCTGAATGGGATGTAAAACCTCAACTTTGACTATAAAAAATCCAGCAATAGTATTCAAATAAATGTTTTGTGGGGATTCAAACATGACTTCTTGTTAGATTGTGGTGGCTAAAAAGGCAGCCAAAACCAGGAATATTAATTTCTTACTTATTTTAATTTAAAGTGAATCGACATTTCAACCAATCCTTCCCCTGCATCAAAATCAATCAAAAAACACAAAAATCTATTATATTTCATTATATTGTGTTAAGAAAACTCACATTCAATAATGTTTAATAGGGTTCAGCCCACTTATAAAAAGGTCAGGAAACTTTTACTTTATTTTATGGTTGTTGGATTATGATTACATCATATAGCTCATTAAGTTATCTGGGGACTGGATGATATATAATGGAACAACATCACTAAATACCCTGGAACAAAGAGGAAAACCTTGTACCTTTCCAAGATTATATACAGGATTATAAATGCTTGATAAAAGCTTGTATTTATAATCTATGATTAAATATTTGTAATTATAAATTTCAGATAATTTTCTGAGAAACTCTCTTTTCATATCTACACATTCACAAACTTTACTTGTCAGTCCCTTTAAGGACTATGATGTTTATAGAGTTTAATAGAGCATTTAATTTGAGACCCTACTGTTTCATTTCCTTTGTAGTCAGTCCCTTTTAAGGCATTTAATTTGAAAACCGTACTGGTTTCATTTCCTTTATGGTGAATGAATTGAAGGTAAATCAAGCAATAGCATAAATTAAATTTAAGTGTGGGAAAAGTCTACCTTCAAGTTGATTTTAATTATATTGTCACAATCATGTCACAGTCAAGTGTAACTTTGTGGCATATATATTTACAAGTTAAAAGGATGAAATTAAATAACCCAGCAATTTTTTTAAATATGTCTTTGTCACATTTTTGCATAGGGAGCATGTCTGCATTTGGATTTTCCATATTCTATATCTCATGTTTTCTCTGACATTACCCCTCTTCATCTATCTATATTATCTATGCAGCATTTAGAGCCTATAAAACAAAATAATTAATTCACTGGAAGAATGGAAAAGAAGGATTAATATATATTCTTCACAAGCACAAAGAACTAGAGAACATTCTATAAAACATTATAATAACTGTAAAACTTGTGATGATATCAAAGAAGATGTATGTTAGATGACATCATTGCTGAATCATTCATGCAGAAGGATTTATTATAAATGCTGCTAATTAACTTCAAGTCATATCAGAGGACAGCTTTACCACCCAAAAGTACACTGAATTGAATGACAAAGAAGTATACTGAGAACTCTAAAAATTGTTCTAGAGGAAAAGTTGTGACATTTCACAATGGACTCTGTAAATATGGATTATCCATTTGTTATTTCTAACCAAAATGGAATGTGGACTCAGAGCAATTAGGCCTTCGACAGCATGGACTATTACATTTATAACTAATGTTCAGTATGTGATATTTTCAACACTTCCCACTTGGATGTGCATCTGATCTGCCAGAATATTTAAAAGGAAATAAACATTTGAAGACTTTATTCATTAATAGAAAGAATGGTTTACCATATTCAGATAATATGTGTTTCTTTAGATGTTTAAAATTTCATGAAAATATAAGAGAGTAAAATCGTATTATACAGAGTGGTGTCAATATTGAAGTAATATATCAAAAGTTAAAGACAATAAAGTTTTTGAAGGAATAAAAATCACTGATATTGAACATTTGAACAATGTTTTAGTGTTAAGATTTTGGTATTTTCTTTGAAATCTAATGGGATAGTTAAAATAATATATAATTCATTAACTACATATTCAGATAAAATGTATTTGAATCTTTACGAGAATCAGCTGAGTTATATTACAAATTTTAAAAGTTTTGGAAGAAATTTTAATATGAAAAATGTAAAAAGCTATTTAAATGAGAATGGAGTTTAAAAAGACATTATAGGAACTGTTTTCATAGAATACATTATACATTTCCTGGAGGTTTTCATAAAACACCTACAACACTTTTTTAGAAAATAAGATCGCTGAATACAGATATTGATGAAGATATTTGTTATTTTCGTAAATTTGTGGTTTGGGATATGGAGGCAATATTAATGAGAAGGCATGATAAAATATTAGGTAATCTTTAATTGGTATATAAACATAAACCAATAAGCATTAGTATTGCTTCCAATGTCTTGGGTTATGAAATGTCCTATTGTTTTGTCAATGAAAATTCTGTACTTTTGTTTAGTGAAATGATAAAATACTTTAATGAAATAAGTCATGTCAAGCAAGATAATTTGCAAGAAACGTATCAGCATATTTTTGATCAACTGAAGGAACTGATTGATTATTATTCAAATAATGAATCATCTCCTTGAAAATCTAAAAAAAAATCACATAAAAATAAAATAATGTCTCATTTTTGCAATTCTATTCATCAAGAAACAACTTGAACAATATATCGCACAGATAACAGTTTTAATTCTGGAAAATATGATTTAAATTTAATGAAAAAGGAAATAATAGCATACCTTTCTCAAAGCCATAATCAAAATAATATTCATACAGTTAAGAAAGAAAATAGTTATTTATCAATATCTACACCAACTATAAGATTGCTTGATATATCGAATTATCTCACACCCGGATGTTCCTGTGCCCAATTTTTAAAGGCATATGGATGCGATATACCTAAAGAAATTTTTCCGTATGAGTGGTTTGATTCATAGAAAAAATTATCATATCCTTCATTACCCCCAGTACAATATTTTTATTCATCTGTTATGAAAATTAATTTTAAAATAGATATTTTTAAGGATTATATAACTCTTCCAGGGGTTGGTAGAAAAGTGATTTATCAGTCGTCAGATATAAATTTGCTCTATTCAACAAAGATATATATTATTCCTATAAACAAAATATTGTGGGAGGATCAAGTATTTGCTAGATATCATGAAAAAGGTGTAACAAAAATTATAAAGCAATTGGACAAAATATGTGAAGGAATAGTGGGTTATGACTGCAATGGTTTATATTCTTAAACAAGAAACGCCAACAGTAGTTTACGTCAGACATAAATTTTCATATAACTTCAGACCAGAGGTTAGTGAAAAATATATAGATTCTTATGTTTGGATGGACTACATTATGGAGAGGGATCAAATTTTTATTAAACATAAACTTAATAACCAACATGAGATAAGATTTGGAAACTTTTTAGTGGATATTACTGCGTAGCTACAAAACAGTATATGAATTTAATGGTTGTTATTATCATCATTGTCCTCATAATTGTTTTATAATAAAAAATATAAAAAATAAAAAATGGTTGGATAAAATTAGGTTAACTGAAGAAAAGATAAACAGAAAAGAAAATTTATATTTGAACAAGGTATAACGTAATCACCATTGTACAATTCAAATTTTTGGAAAACTTTAAATCTAAATGAATGAAATTTTATGACAACTACCTGCCATCTTATTATCAAAATAATAAGACTTCTTTAAGTACTGATAAAATTATTGACAATATTAAAAAGGGAAATTATTTGGAGCTGTTGAAGTCAATATGAATGTTCTTTCAAGTAAATCTTCAGAATTTGATGAAAATAGTCTAAAGTAATTTATTAAGAATAAAACAATTTTTCATATCCGTCACATAGTTTTCACAAAAAAATATACTGTCTTAGTTCTTTTCTTAGCAAAATATCCATTTCTTTTTTCTGTTATTATTTCTACAATTGCCAAACAGAATTTCAAACTGCAAAGTAATCCCATTGTAATGCTGAAATTTCAACAGGGCATATTTTGGATAACAAAAATTTCAAATGTAAAGGTAAGACCTTATTAAAAGCCACAAGAAGAAGAAAGCGATGGATATTTTGTGAAAAATACTTCCTGGAGAACTTATCAGAATAAAAAAATTGTACAATTTTTTCATAATGTCTTAATTTAGTGGTAAATTTATCTAGAATTTCTTGAAATGTTAACTCTCATGAATAGTAACTATAAAATAAACAAAATTGACTACAAGTTTCAGTGAAGTAATCCTGTACACGCTTACTGTTGTAAATATATCCTTTATTATTGCTTAATAATAAATTATGAATTTTCTTATGTGATTTTTTTCCCTAGTGAATCAAATATCTCTACCTCTCCATCATCCTTTTGGTGAATAACTTATCCAATGACTTCCCTTTTCTGTTGATTTATCTAAGTTAACAATCAATATTGATGGACTTGTAAAATCTTTTGGGATCATATCTATAGGATAAGCATCTATGAATCTCTCTTTATAAAATTTAATTCAGTAGAATTCATTCTTTAATGACTTTTTGAAGGGAGATGTTTCTAGTATGATCTATTTTAACAACCTCTGGAAATTTAGCATAAACAATGATATTTATAGTTTCTTATTTACATTTATATTTATAGATATAGAGCATATCCTTTGGAAAAATCACGGTTTTCTATAATAATACCATTATCAGCATTATAATCACTATCCATTAAACTTAGGTAAGAGGTTACATAATCATTTTCATCAAAATTTGGTGTAAACAGTTGATTAGGAACTGGTTGACCATTTACATTTATTTCTAGATAATTTACATTCATATTTTGAAAATTAAAGGGATTTTTTATAATCGCCAGAATATGGGGCATTTGACACCATCCCTATAATAACTTTACTTGGTAATTTTCCATGTACGCTAAAACTTTTAGTGTCACTTTTCCAGACAGGATAAATTGCTGGGCTTATTTGAATAGCCTCATTATGTGGTACTATAACATTAGGATTTAAAGAAACATGATAAACTTTCCAAATAGCATCTGTAATTTTTAATTTATATTTTTTATCACCAACAGACAATAAACTGAATTCATTAGTAGTTTGAAATAGCTTAATGTTAATTGAAACACCATTCAAAATTGGTCTAATTTGATCAACACCAAAGTCCGCATAAAGACAACCTTCTAAACTTGCTGTTCCACCATCTTTTGTAGATTCTGCTCTTGTAATGAAACCTATATTTCCGCCCACATAAGATGCAGACTCCATTGCATCAGGCTGACCTTGAGATAAGGTCATATCAGTAGATGAACTCAATGACAGATCTATAATGGCTTTATATGCTAATTTACTCCTATATCAGGAGATATTGCTTGCTGCTGGTCGGCAGTTTACAGTACAGAACCTTGACCAACTGTATGTACTGGTTTCCTCTGCGCTTTCAACTACCCATCGTAAAATGACCTGTACAGTGTTGAAAGTTAAAACCCCAAATAAATAAATAAATATATCAGGAGATACGATTTTTGATTCAGCGAAAGATCAATTTGACAAAATTTGAATATAAAGTCAGATTAACTGGACCAACCTGGTCACTATTTGCAATCAGAATTCTATTTTAGTCTCTTTGATCCATAATTGAATCACTATTTTCATCAGTGATTACATATTTAGCATGTAATTTTGTTTTTGATAGATTAATACAGATGTACCAGGAATGTTAAATTATATAACACTACTTTCCATTATAGCAGCAATGGGATTGAACTCTACCCAGTACTCCCCTGATTGATGACAAAGTCCTTTTGTAATGTTTTTAAAACTTTTTTCCTGTTTAATCTCATTTTTGCCTGATCAACTGCTGCCTGTGTAGGTTTGACCACAGTTACGTCTATTTTTTTGGTTGTCATTATTATCTGTATTTTCTATAATATGATAATCTGGTCTGTATCCAATTTTTCCTTGACAGCATTTTTTTACAAAATTATAAATATTTATCCATCTTTCTTTTTATAATGTAATTTCAGTTGAATCTTTCCGGATAATACTGTTAACAATCTCAATGTTTTATCCTTTATATAGAAATTTATTCTTGTCAAGGTATTATTAGTAATAGGAATGTAAAAAATTTGAGGAAACATATAAGTTTTATCTGAACTATGTGGATATATATATATTTTTATTCATCTTTTTGGGTTATTTATAATCACATAGACACCAACACATTTCACAAATATAATCTACATAGGTTGAAGGTATAACAAGAACATTTACACAGGTAGACACAAGACAATATGCAAGACTGGGTTCAGAGTATTGTATTTAAAAGACATTTGATGGAAGAGAAAGGCGATGGAAGTAAGATCCCTTTGGCAGAGAAGGGACGTTAAAGATTTTCACTTATCATTTTATACATGCTCTCCTTCTCATGTGAGGGTTTTAGCGTAAAAGGATTTTCAACTTTCTTTTAACTATCTCTTGGAATTTATTAATTTGTATTGCTTTAGAGTTCATTCTATAATTATTAATATACCATTTTCCAAGAATTATAATGCAATATACAAAAATTGATTATAGTATCATGTTCTATATGAATTCCGAGGATAATTTCACAGATGGTAAAGCATAGTTTTAGTTAAAGAGTTTTTGTAGTAGTTTTTCAACATTTTTTCAAAACATAGAGTCGTCACAAAGAAACAGGTTGTGTTCAGTATTGTCTATTTGGTTGTTCAGACAGTTTGTGCATATAGGGCTCTATATAATTTTCCATTTGTGTAAGTTATGTTTATAATTTATGATTCTATTAATGAATTGAAAATATTGTAGAAAGGTTTCAGATTTTACATTGAGTGGTACAGTATATACAGAGTCCCATGTAATATTTTCTAGAAAAGGGTATAAATCAATCCAGGTATCGATACTTGTGGGAGGTGTTTCCTATTTATTAGATTCCAATAGATCTGTTTTGACTCTAATTTAATAAGTCTTGATTATGTTTCTTTGTAACGACTGCATTTGTTGCTTTTTCAACTTGATCTCTTGGTATTGATTTTTAAGTTCTAAGTAATACATGTAATCTATTTTCAAGCCTAATTTCTCCCTAAAGTTTATATAGCTTATAAAAGTATCATTTTCCATCACATCTCTAATTTTAGTGTTAAAGATTCTTTGGTTAATCCTGTGATTGGTATAGGTATATTTGGAGTTTATCTTAATATGTTTCTTATTTTAGTTGTCCATTGTAAGCCTTGGGGGTCCCTTCTTCTTTGGACAGTCTAGGGGGGCTTTGGCTTGACCTTTGGCGAAATTGACCTTGTTTTCACCTGGTAGCTGTTTCCTCCTTTACTTACCAGCCAACTTCTAGCCTCCCCTTCTGTCGGGGTCGAAGGTCACCTCAAGGTCAAGTAGTGACCTTTATCAATGTTAATGTAACAAATTTCTCAACTGTGAACTTAGGTGTCATGACCTTCTGTCATGACCTTTGTAACTATATGAACAATGAACTCTAGTCTGATAACTTGAAGTTCACAGTATTCTCACTGCTGGCTGCTTATTCATAGTAACTTTATACTTTGCAGCCTACTTGTTAGTATTTTATTATGCTGTTTTTGTAAAGTAATTTTATACTCTTTTATACCACGAGGGATTTTATGTATATCTCAGATGATCTGTAAAATATTATTTAGTATTAGTCATATATATACTCTTAACTGTTATTGTATTAATAAATGGTACCCGCATGTTGTGTTTCTGTCTTGGGATTGGGGACTGTGATATATATTTGTGCGAACAATGGATAGAACAAAGTACTGGCTTGTTTACTCATTTCTGGTGGCAGCTTGCAAGTTAACAGAGGTATATTCTGAGGCATTTTCAGAGGGATTTTCTGTTACTGTAATTTAACAGATTTCTAATCCAGTCATTTTCTGTGCTGTATGTATACTGTATATATCAGATAATTTGAGGCCTCCATTGCCAAAATCCTGGATCATGGTTTTAAATTTCACTCTTGAGTTTTGTTATTCCACATAAAGTTTACTATCATCTTTTGAATTTCTTGAAGGGTGTGGTTTGGGGTGAATATGAGGTTAAATAGCAGACTTGTAAGCAAACTAATAGAAGTAATAGAAAAGTAATAGATTGGAGTCAACTTCGATGTAATAGTAATAGTAATAGATTGAACCTTTTCAAATGTAATAGTAATAGATTGAAATTCTATCTATTACATCTATTACTTTCTATTATTTTTCTATTACAATTTACCCTTTGCTATTTTTCATCAGGAGATTGTAGAAAAAGTGATCACTTAACATGGACTTTAATGAATTAGATTCACATAAATGAATACTTTAAATGGACTTTGATACAATAATGAATTAACTGTCATAAAATCATCACTTTAAATAAACTTTAAAACAATAATGAATTAATTTTGTAGCACTCCTAAGTCAAATTCATTTTAAACTTTCATACATAAACTTTTCAAATAATCAATATGTAATATATTGATATTCAACAAAGAATACTAAATAAAACACACACATTGAAATAAATAACTTTGAAATATCAAGGGACCTTTAATTGTCCCTCTTTGATTGAGTGTTCTAAAACAACTGTCTTTGAGGTGGTATTATTAAAGGATTAAAGAGGCCAATTTAACCTTTGGAGGGATTAACTAAATGTTCCTGAGTAAGGAGAAACTGTGACACATGAAAGGCAATCACACAGGTCACTATTGTGTATAATAAGGGCAGCATTGTGTTAGCTGTTTCACTGATTTACATTAAATTACCGGAGTTATTATTTTCAAACATAAATGTGATTTTTGAATCATTTTGAGGTGGGCTCTGCAAGCAAAGAATTTGAAAGAAAGGGGTTCTTTGAATGCAGTGTTTTCTTTTGCAAACACTGCTGATCAAGTATTTCTCATAATAATAAGAGTTTTTCAAATCTAACAATTCATCATAAAGTGAATAAATATGAGAATTATGAGAATTGTTTGACAACAGTGTATATTCTGCTGGGAGACATTTGGGTGTCTCGGGGCTCAGTCCTGGTGCCACCTTAATGTAATTTTTATTGTAGGTTCTTGTCCCCACGTGTATTTGATACCACCTCTGTGATTGGCCAGTGAAGTGTGGCCTTCCCAATAGCTGGTCAATTGGTCACTTTGAATTTAGAAGGTGACCTGAACACATGAAAAATTTTCCCCCACCCCAAGTTTAACCCCCCCCCCTCATATGTGTCAATATCATGCTGGCTGTCAGATTTTTCAGTTTCAGGTCTGCCTGGTTGTGGGGGCTCCCTCTCCCGATGTCTTGCTGCCATCATCACTGCTGGTCTACCTCTCCTACTTGGTGGTTAACTGCTCTACCAGTGGGTTCGAGCCTCCTCTTATGAAGTCTTCATGCCGAACGTGTTGCAGAAGCTGTTTCTTGGGCTCACCAGCTTGACTGGTTGGCCTGATATGATGGGATCTGTCTATGGCCTCTTATCCCCGTTGCCAGATGCCTCCTGCAGGAGCTCGCCAGTGTATCTGGTTGGCTTCCCCGTCCTACTTTGAGTGGATGGTACCCTGTGTGGCCTGCAGTTACATATCAGGATGTGCTCCTCAATCTTCATAACACAGTTATCATGTTATATGGCTTAGAAGTTGTGTTGCTGCCTCAACTGCTGTGCTTCATCTATCCCTGGGGCTCAGGTAGCAGGGAGCCTATTACTATCAGGAGAGCGCCTGCTTGTATATGTTTATGTTATGGTGAATTTTCCACTACTATGGACCGGTAGAGATTGGCTCATGTTTAGTTATGCAGCTTGTGTTGGGGCTGATACCCTGCTTCTTCATCCATGTTACATTATGTTATCTTATCTATTATGGACTGTCCTGGTGCAATGGTGCACCCAACACCTGTTAGGAGTTAGTGTTATAACAGACTGACCTGGTGCAATGGGGCACCCACCTGTGTGAAAGGACTGGCCTGGCACCTCTAGGTGCCCAACTGAGTGAACCAAGTTGTATACTCTGGCTTCTGTATTGTTTGGTAGCCAGAGTTGTTAATTTATTGATGGGACTGTCCTGGCGTCCTGCGCCCAGCGGAGAGGAATTATGAACTGACCTGGCTCTGTTGCCCAACTGTGAGTGGATTGTATGAACTGGCCTGGCACTATTGCCCAACTATTGTGCAAGTGTTTTAGACTGTCCTGGCTTAGTGCCCAACAAACTTTATATGCATACTTTTAGTGCATCTGTTTCCTGTTCTTTTCATCTGTCATGTTCATATGAGTTTCTTGTATTTATTTATTTGGGGTTTTATGTCATTTTCAACACTGTACAGGTCATATCATGACGGGTAGTTGGAAGGGCAGAGGAAACCAGTACATACAGTTCGTCAGGGTTGTGTACTGTAAACTGCCGACCAATGGCAAGCAACTACCAGCTTTCCCACTTGAGGTCGTGCCGTGAACCGAACCCCGGCCTCAGAGGTGGGAGGTGAGAGTGTTACCACTCTGCCACCGTGGCCCCTATGATTTTCTTGTAATAAGACTAAGTCTAACATTCTTGATTTAAGCCAATTGAATACTATATTTCTTTTAGCATTTTTTTTCTCATTGGATCTTAAGCCTCTACTGTTTAGGGAGAGCAGTACTAACAATTCCCTATGATTACTATGTGGATATATTACTCATAAAATAGGTTGGATTGAATCATTTACATAGCTGTGAATATATAAAGTACTTCTGATGAAATTTTGGTTAAAAAGAAATCGCGTAATCCCATCGCCCATTTACCTACTAAGTTTATTCTTTCTGGTAATTCCACAATAAAATTACATATTTTATTCGCAGGATGAAAAGAAGATGAAACATTCGAGGAAATAAACAAAAAATCTTTATTATTCATTATTTATATCCTGTAAGTCAGTCTGTGGAATCCAAGAATTAAATTTATTTCCCAAACCTTTCCATCTAACTAACACCTCAGTTATTTTCTTTCTTTTACTTTTTTAAAGATTTTTTTCCACTTTATATACAACATCATCCCCTAAATAACTACTTTGTAACTCAGGTTCATAAAAGAATCCTCTAATGACATCATTATAATAATCTTTTAGCTGATACATAGGAGTATCTTGATTTTTCTGCCTACTCATTACAGTAAAAATTTCAGTAGACCATTTTTCAGAATATTCTCTATCAAAAGGTTTTTTAAGATAACTAATTTTTTACCCTATCACCAACTTTAAATTTATATCTTTTAATATTTGAAAGACTAGGTTTCTAACCTTCTCCGAGTTTATATTGATTAGACCATAAATTATGTTTATTAGTTTTTTAGCCTCCAGAGGTGACATTTTAATTGACCTATGTTTAGTGTTATTGTAGCTATATGTAATGTTTTGTAATTCATCCACACATTTAAATGCCTCATTACTTGTTAAATACTTTGCTATTTTTAATTTAATTGTTTTTATTACTCTTTCTGCATAATTAGCTTTGGTTTCATACTAAGTATATATATGTGTTATTCCCTCTTCAGTTAAAAATTTTTAACCTCCCGATTTATATGTTCACTTCCTTGATCACTTCTTTAATTTTTGGGCTTTTGTTCATAATTTTTAAGAATTTTTTCAATAACTTGAACCATTTCAGCTCCTGTTAAATTTTTTCATAGGGTATGTATATAAAGTTCTTGTAAAATATCAATGAATACAGAAAATAACCTTCATTAAATTCTTTATACTTATTCATATTAGCACTGTCCATATCCCATTGATAATTTTCACTAAAAGCAATAACCATAGGTTGTTTGAATTTTCTTCTAACCAGATGATGAAGAGTATAAACATCTTGTCTACTCAGCCATTCCTTAAGTTCTCCTGTATCTATTTCTTTCATAATATTTTAATTTTTCCACTCCACTACAAGAGGCAGGGTTTTTGGTATCATGATATATATCTTTTCAAAATTTATCCGATTCATCTGATATTTTTACTCCATTCCTTGATCCATTTTGGTTGGTCTGAATTTCTCCTTTTCTTTCCTCTCCCAATTTGCTCATTTTTATTGCTTTGGTTAATTGGATCTTTATCATTTAATTGTCTTATTTGTGTATTATTTGGTATACCAGGGAGTGGGTAATTTATTTTTTCATGCTCCTCTTCTTTTTCTTTAAAATTGTCTTTTGGATAATTTACCTGATCTCTTATATCAGTTTCTATTGAGGATTTATCAGGAAACATTCAATATATAAAATATCATATTTTAAATCAGTATCTTGGCTTTCACTAGAGTTCAATTTACCATCTTCATCCTTTGATTTATTTTCTGATATATATGACTTATTTGGATCTTATTATGGATCCAATTGCCTTTTGATGATATCTATTTCTATTTCCCTTTTATTTATTTGGGGTTTTACGTTGCTTTCAACACTGTACAGGTCATATCACGACGGATAGTTGGAAGGGCAGAGGAAACCAGTACATACAGTTCGTTAGGGTTCTGTACTGTAAACTGCCAACCAACGGCAAGCAACTACCAGCTTTCCCACTTGAGGCCGTGCCGGGAATAGAACCCCGGCCTCAGAGGTGGGAGGCGAGAGTGTTACCACTCTGCCACCGTGGCCCCTTATTTCCCTTTTAATTAAAGTATATTTTTCAATTGAATCAGCCGTTTGAGTTTGGCATATTGTTTCCTCTAGAATCTCTAATCTCTTGTTTAGGATAAGTAAATTCTGTTTTTTGGAAAGACTCTTTTTAATGGAATAGGAAATATAGATTCTGTACCAATTATACACTTAATAAAGTTCCAACTAAGGAAAAGATTCTTTAAGTTTTCTGCATCTTTTATTGCATAGTTTAATGCTGACCTCATAACTTCTGTATATTCCTTTCTTCTAGTAAGTTTACATTTAGTTTCCATGTTCCTTTACCCCTTTTTTGGTTCATTAGCTAATGATATCTCCAAAGATGATAAACTGTGGTCAGATTTAATGCTTGGCATAATATCTGTATTCTTTGTATAGTATTCTAGGTGACAATATATGAAAAAATAATCTAACCTAGACTGGGAAAAACCATATCTTGCTTTTTCTCTACAAATATACCTTTTACAAGTTGGATTTTTGAGTCTTATATCTGAGAGAGAAAGTGATTCCATAAGAGACACTATATGCCTGCCATATGCTGAATATTTCAGATTGTTTGGTTCTGCAAAGGCACAATCCAAATCAATGTTTAGGTCTCCACCAATAACTATGTTTTTGCCAATATACTGCTTAAGCTTATTTGAAATGTACTCTCCAAAGATTTTTTGCTCTGCTGTTTTATATTTGGGGCATATAAGTTGACCAAAATGTAACGGTTATTTTTAATTTCGCAATCAATTAACAAGTATTGCCCAAACTCATCTTTATCACAGTTATTTATTGTTAAATCAATATCTCTAGAAACAAGAATAGCTACTCCCCTAGAGTTTGGCTATCCATGTGAAAAGAAAATATTACTTTCCCATTCTTTATTCTACATAGGTTCACCACAAATATCAGAATGTGTCTCTTGCAAAAGGAATATGCCCGAACCTTTATTATTGAGAAATGTAAAAACAGATTGTCTCTTGTGTCTTTCCCTTAAACTCCTGGAATTAAGACAAAACAGTTCAGTGTGTTTGACATGTTTATCTGGAATATAATGTTTGTACTTCTTCCTTTGTAATTTGTTTCCATTTGACGACATTCTATCCCATATGCTCCTCTAGCTATCAAATAAAATTACACTTCACTTAGTCTTGAATACAAGTGCTGCATACATAATAAAGTAGATACCAATGCATATAACTAAACAAATGCTGAGCATATTAAAACTTAAAGGATCAATACCAGAATCGTTTTACTTTCACAGCAGATTTGGAATATAGGAGTTATTGAAGAGTTACAAGTTAATTTACATATTACTAAAAGGGATCACTAGTTATTGTTCTTATGTAAAAAGTGTATTTTTCATGCTTAAGTATATCCTAAGTGTCAAATATACACAAGCAGAACGATTATACACAATATTCTGTTTAATTGGAGATTCAAAGAGAACAATAAGAAACTTACAAGACAGAATTATGTCTTTAAAAGAACTTCAAGGGCATAATACTGATTTTGTCTATATAATACTCAATAATACAGCTAGTTAAGCTAATTTATCAAGTTATGCTTAATGGCATATGACTCTAAACATACCAGTCCTGTTAGACAGAACAGCATATTATTACATATATTATATTAAGCAACATTATTAAAGTTATTCTTTTTAAAACCCAAGTCTCTATTTTCAGAGGTAAAAAAGTAAGAATAAATACCGATATTCAAAACAATAAGGCATGACTGTATTTCATATTATTTAAAACAGGATAAGTTTAAGTCATCTCACCAATGACACATTTTCTATTGGTCTTATTATTTTTTATTTGAACAAGAGAAAAACAATGTTTAATTCAAGCTTTATAAACATGAATGAGATATAAATGGACACTTTAATTAATTTTTCTAGTTAAATACCAATATAATCATATTAACTTATTATCAGCATTCTAACAAACATTAATCTTTTCAATTAATGACATTATTTTTTTCTTCAAACAAGAGAAAACAGTATTTAATTCCAGCTATATAAACTTGAATGAGATATAAATTTCTTTTCTAGTTAAATACCAATATAAACATATTAATATATCATCAGCATTCTAACAAATATTATTCTTTTCCATTAATGACATAAAATTGACAAATTGATATTATTTTATGTTTGAACGATAGAAAAACAGTATTTAATAATCAGTATTTATCTGCCACTGTGGCCTAGCGGGTAACACACTTGTCTAGGAACTCAAAGGACGTGGGTTCAATCCCAGGTACAGGCAGATACATAGTGGCTCGGATGACCACTTAAAATAGCGGTCCTCTGTCATTGGGTCCTATCCCCAGTGGCAGGTTAAAGAACCTCAAGGACGTTGATAAATGGTCATCCTTGAGGCTCTATCTTCCAGTTAGGGGAATGTGAGTTACTTGTGAGTTGGGACTGTACCTGTGCAGTCGGATGGGTTAAATAGCGCTTCGAGTCCTGTAGTATATGGAGATATTGCGCTGAGTATAAATACATAATAATAATAATAATAATTAATACAATCTGAATAAACTTGAATGAGATATAAATTTCTTTTTATAGTTAAATACCAATATAATCGTATCAACATGTTATCAGCATTCCCCATATCTTTTCTTACTTGTGGCAGAAATCTTAAATATAATGATTGAAAACAATATCAGCATAAGAGGAATTTATGTTGGTGTGCAAGCTTTAAAAATGACACAATTTATAGATGGCTCTGCACTACTACTTAATGGAAGTCAATGTTCCTTGCAGACAACTTTGAACATTATGGAACTTTTTGGTTCATTGTCAGGTCTTAAAATGAACACAAAAAAACCTAAAATAATTTGGATAGGTAACAAGAAGCACTGCAAAGAAAAGTTGAATATTTCAGCAAAAAATTACATTGGGGAGATACAGAATTCTCGTTTTTGGGTGTTGATTTTTTAGAGTACCTAGAAAATATACCTGAGCTAAATTTCAGTAGAGCAATGAACAAAGCAAAAAAAGTATTAAACTGTTGGAAGAGTAGGTTTCTAACTCCTATTGAGAGAATCACTGTGATGAAAACGATGATACTATCTAAATTTAATCATTTATTCATGTCTATTGTGGCACCTCAAAAAAATCTTAGATGATTTAACCAGAATGTTATTTTCCTATCTATGGGGAGGAAAAACATGCATAATTAAAAGGAGAAATGTTTGTGCTGCTTATTTAAATGGTGGATTACATATGGTTGATATTTATAAATTTGAAAGATCTTTCAAACTTGGGTGGATGAAGCATATTTTGTCAAAGTCAGAGTCACCATTGAATTTAATACTACAAGAAAGCTGCCTTCTGGTGTAATGTATTTGAAAAATGGATAGCATTTTGTAGAAGTCAAAACAAAGATCTCTTAAGTAGTAGCATTTGGTACAACGGTCAAATATCTCCTGATAATCTGTTTTATGGAACTTGGTTCAAAAAGGCATAACGATTGTTGCAGACCTACTTAATCCAGATGGAACCATTTTTGGCCCAGATGAACTAAAAACAAAGTATAAGTTCAACCTGAATGTATTACATTACTACAGAATAAAACATCTGATAACAAAATTCATATACAGCAAAAATGGTTTTTCTAAAGTTAAATTGGAAAGACCACATGTTCCATTTCATATAAATGTTGTGCTAAATCCCAAAAAGGAGAGTAAACAGTTCTGCACAATATTATCTTGTGATGATTTTGAACAACCAAACAATGAAAATGGTCACTAGAATTAAATGCAGCAATTTTAAAGCAGTTTTGGATAATTCGTTTATGTGGTTTCAGTACAAAACTTTGCATAGAATACTTGGTACAAAGGACCACTTACATAAATTGAATCTCAGTGAATCATTTACCTGTGGAATATGTGGTCAACAATGCAAAAACATTACCCATTTATCTGCCAGATGTCAGATTGTGCTTGATCTTTGGAAAAATATTACAAGATGGTTTGAATTGAAACTTTCCATTAAAATAAAGCTTAATGAGTTGGACTTCATATTTGGGTATCAGAAGTATGATCCAAAAAATTTTTTGTCTTTAAACTTCATACTTTTGATTGCTCAAAGCTATATATTTCATTGCTCAAAATACAGACATTATGTTAATATATACCATCTGCAAAATCTCATCAAAGAAAAGTACTTAGAACAAAATACTCTCTCCAAATTAAACAACACACAACACATATTCAGCAAAAAATGGTCAACCCGGAAAATATTACTTGAGGAAAAGAAGTAAGGGTTTAATATAAAATATTTTTATAAAAAAATCAATACTTGTATGTGTTTGTTTCACATATATATTGCTAGAGCATGGTGTGTAGAGTCAGGCAAATAAAGGCTGTTACACACTTGCTATATTGGTGTTCAGGGTAGAATCACTGAGTTAAAAAAGTAAAAAAGTGGGTAGTTTCTCAATTAAAAGCTATTGCATATGATTGTATTGTATAAAGAATATATTGATTGTATTATATGCCTGATAATGAAATGTGTTGTCACACTTTTGTCACTGTAAATATCTGTATGAAACAATAATAATAATAAAAAAGTTTTGGATTCTGAGAGATCTTTGCAGTCAGCCCAGTTTTCATAATTGTAACGCAAGCATTTTTCCAAGTTTCAGCTTGATATCCTCTTACCTTTTTCCCCAGAGCTTTTGCCACTTGAGCAGCAGTGGTGGTATCCCCAAACATTTTTGCTTTTTTGCATAAAATATAGCTCCAAAGACAAATATGTTACCCCATCTACCTGAAAGCTGCAGGCAAAGTGATTAGAGAACACTGATTATCTAAGGTTGTAACATTGCCTTTGGTGATGGTAGCGAGGTTATGTGGGAGTAAATCTTCCGGTAGCTGATCCAACTTATCAGTAGAATACATCTTTCCATAGAGAAGAAGTTTGTCAACCACAAGTTTAGCCTTGTAATAAGGAGATTGATACGTTGCTTTCAACACTGCAGAAAACATTTGATGTCTATTGTTTATTTCATCTGGAAAGTTTTCAATAACAATAATTCTTGATTCGCGCATCCTGGATCTGGCCTCAAAAACTTGCTGCCTCACTTTATAGTGGGGAAATTTGACCAAAATAGGCTGACCAAATTTATTCCTGGGTCCGATACGGTGTGCATGTTCAGTATCTCTGGCCACAACGCAAACACCAAATTTAGTACAAAAATTATATTATAAGCATTTCACAGTCTCCCTTTATTGTGCTAGTGACCTGATTACTATTCATATTTAAAAATTTTAAGTTGTTTCTTCTGGACCTTGCATCTAGTCATAGTATCTGTTCACTAAGAGATTGGCACAGTTGATTGCACTTGTTGTTATCTTCTAGAATTCTAGCCTGATTTTTTTCAATTGTGTCCACTCTTTTTTCAATTTCTATCATTTCATCTAACCTTTTTCTGATGTAAAACTTATGTTTTTTTTAACCTCCTCCAGTTCGTTATTAATAGGAGTGAGCTCTTCCTTGAGAAATTTCTCATACTTACTAAAGTAATTGCCATTTCTTGTCATGGGGGAGAAACACAATCAAAATCTCTGTTATGTTGTTTTCCTCTATTAGCTGATCTCTGGGACATTATCCTGTGAGTAGTCTAAGTTACAATTACTTCTACTTGATATTGTACTTTTAAAGTTATTCTTCAAACACAAGCACAGGAACAGGCTTGATATTGTCACTTTAAAATTATTCAGTAGTATGTCTAAGTAGCAAGTATTAACACTTGATGTTGCCCCCTTATTGTTGATCTTTGAAAAACATAAACAGACTAACTTTCATTGTGGAAGGTAAATTTTCTGTTGACACTTTTCTAAATGACCATTGTACAATAGGTACAAAAACCCTTGGCACTGAAAAGATGCCAGGTTCGAAAACTGGGACTCTGTCTTGAACAATGAGACAGAAAAGCCCAGTCTGTTAGCCTTTTAAAATAACTGAATAAAACATTCATTAAATCATAGTATAAGGCAATGTACCTGTTTGGTCAGCCACTGGGCTCTATAATACTTGTATGGACAGCACTATGCTTTGGTGTCCACTTTTCAATTTTCCAATATTGAAATCTATACTTCACATAGATTTTCAATTATAAATAACAAACAAAGATGTCCATATTACATTTTCTTTCTCAACATACCATAGGCTATACATCTTTTTCTTTCTGGTAATCCACTTTTTAAAGTTTATTTTACATTTATTTCATGTATTTTTTTGCTTGTAAACTCTCCTCACAAAAACTTGTGTCACTCCATGTGCTGTGTAAAAGGTGCTTCCATTTAAACCCTATCTTATGGTTTTCTAAACATTTCCAAGTAAACCTTTAGGCTGTAATGTTTAAAAATCGTTTTATAAACATTCTACATAGATTATCAATTATAAATAACAACAAAGATGTCCATATTACATTTTCTTTCTCAACACACCATAGGCTATACCTCTTTTCCTTTCTGGTAATCCACTTTTAAAAGTTTATTATATATTTATTCCATGTAATTTTTGCTTGTAAACTCTCCCCACAAAAACTTGTGTCACTCCATGTGCTGTGCAAAAGGTGCTTCCTTTAAACCCTATCTTATGATTTTCTAAACATTTCCAGGTAAACATTTATGCTGTAATGTTTAAAAATTATTTTATAAACATTCTATATACAAACGTTTTCACTAAAAACGTTTATTAAACATTGATAAAATAACTTTCACCTCCAAACATGTTCAAACAAAGATGGCGGTAAGCAATAATGGGGGATTTTAGAGGACTTTGAAGTGCACAATGGGTGCACAATTTTTAAGCCACTATGTTACAATTTTAGACATAGAAATAATATTTTCATTAGTGAGCAACCTTAAAAGGATACTGAGTTTGACCTCTGACCCCATTATTATTGGGACATTATTATGTTTATTTGTAACATTTTTCCAACATTTATCATTAAATGTTTAATAAATGGTATACATAAAACATTTTAAAAACATTCTTTTATTCATGATTTTTGTACTCCTCATTTTTAACCTTTGCAAAATATTTCCAAATGCATTAAAACAGCTACCAAATGATAAGTCTCCAGGGAGTAATGGCTTCACAACAAATTTTATAAATTCTTTTGGCCAGATATAAAAGACTTCCTACATGAAACCTTTGTCTACTCTTTTAAAAATGGGGAATTGACAAATGATCAAAAGAGGGGAATTATCAATCTTATTCCAAATGAAGGTAAAGGCTTAAGATATTTATGAAATTAGAGACCATTAAGTCTTTTAAACACAGATTATAAGATTTTAACAAAAACTCTTTCTAATAGATTGCAAAAGGTATTACCAAAATTAGTAAATGAAGATCAAGTAGGATATATCAGGTGAAGGTATATTGGTCAAAATATTAGGATTATAAAAGATAAAATGACATATACACAAAAAAAATCTCCCTGGTTACATCCTTTTAATTGATTTCAAAAAAACATTCCATAGCATAGAATGGCCTTTCTTGATTAAATGTTTAAAACTTTATAACTTTGGAAAAAAATTCACATGCTGGGTTCAGCTCATACATAAAAATATTGAATCTTGTGTAACAAACAATGGATACCTATTAAAACCATTCAATCTTAGTTGTGGAGTAAGACAAGGGTGCCCAATCTCAGCACTACTATTCATACTGGTTGCTGAAATATTTGCAATACAAATAACGGAAAACCAATTTATCTGTGGAATAAAGCATATGAATGAAGAATTTCGAATCTGCCAATTGGCAGATTACACCACATTATTTATTAGTAACACGAAGTCAATAATAGCCTCTGTCACAATACTTAATAGATTTGAAAAGTATTCTGGGCTTAAAATGAATTTAGAAAAATCCACCATAATACCCATTGGAAGTTGCACCAATAAACAAATAAACCTACCAAAAGAAATAAAGCAACTGTGTATTAGTTATGCAACTTTTAAAACACTAGGTATCTGGTTCTCCTATAACCAGAAAGAAATGATAAAGTTAAATTTTGAAAATAAACTGGCCTCCATTGAAAAGACCTCTAGGAGACTCACTCTGAAAGGCAAAGTATCCATCATTAAAACTCTTGTCATACAAAAAGTAGTCTATGCATTAAGTTTAACCTTTTGTCCAACAAAAATACTTGAAAAATTAGATAAAATACTTTTCAGTGGGACAATAAAACACCAAAAATGAAACGTGAAACGGTAATTGCAAACTATTGTGATGGTGGATTGAAAATGACTGATGTATTTTTAGTGCATGAAAGTGCCAAAATTAGACTTCTTAAAAGAATACTAAAAAGTGATAATATGAAATGCACTAAGCTAACTTGGTACCTGTTAAACATAGAAAAAACACCTAATAAACCATAAAACACCAGCTTATTACACTGAACAATGCAAAACAGAATTTCATTGCCAGGTTTTGAAATGTTGGCAAATAATTAAATGCAGACCCCCATCGAGTATTGATGAAATAATGAATGAATACATTTTTGATAATAAATATACCAGTTGCGATGGTAAACCATTGGACCATAAATTGTTTAAAATTAGTACGATTTTATCTGATGATTTAAGATTTTAAAGTTTATTAGATAATAATGGTCATATTCAAACATTCCAACAATTAAAGCATAAATTTGACTGGAAATTAAATATACACATGTATAACACTTTAATAACCTCTATACCAAAATTGTGTAAGCAAAAACTAAAAGGCTCACCACCAAGTATGAATATGCAAAGTGAAGTATATATAAGTCGAAAGGGACACCTCCTTAGTAGGTTTCATAAGTTTGGTCATATGATAAATTATTCACAAAAAATAGGAATTATATTTATTATTAGAAAAATATGAAAATTATGTGGTTTTATTATTTATTTCGCAAAAATTAATAACAAAGAGACTTATTCTAACGACTTAGTTCTAATGCATATCAACAGATTCCTAGATAAAGGGTGATCTCAAAATTGTGAGGATTTATTTATTTATTTGGGGTTTTACGTCGCTTTCAACACAGGTCATATCATGACGGGCAGTTGGAAGGGCAGAGGAAACCAGTACATACAGTTGGTCAAGGTTCTGCACTGTAAACTGCCGACCAACGGTAAGCAACTACCAGCTTTCCCACTTGAGGCTGTGCCGGGATCCGACCCCGGCCTCAGAGGTGGGAGTCAAGAGTGTTACCACTCTGCCACCATGGCCCCAAAAATTGTGAGGAAAAAAATGACTGGGCATTTAGGATCTTTTGCATTTACAGACATTTTCTGTCGGAAAAATATGAACAAGGGGCTTAAGATCTTTTGTACACATAAAGAGATTGTAAAAGCTTTTAAATAGATTCTATTATTCTGAATTGAATTCGTCTCAAATTATAATCCAATAATAGATTATAATCAAATTATAATCCAATAATAGATTATAATAACACTAAATAATAGGGTATCGAAAACTAATTATTTCCAGGCCTTAAAAACATGTATTACTTTCTGGTAAATCATTCCCCAAACAGAATTTTGAAACACAGCTTACTTACTGAGTAATCATCAGTTAAAGAAAATACACCTTTGCCATATATGGCAAAACTGAACCCAAGCCACAAAATTGCTAAGTGCATTGCTGTTTTAGTGTGTGTGTGCACTGACATCATGATTGCCCACGTATTTTCTCTGTTTTATGCAGTGGTAAGCCATTCAGAAATAGAGGTATAGATATACTTGAAATGGAATCATTTTAAAACAGAGAAAGAGAGCCAGGGCACTATATACACAGTTCCTTATCACAACCTTATGTTTTATCGTCTAAAAAGATTAAATAACCTGACAAAATGATAAGAAAAGTAATGAAACTGAGCCATTGTAGTGATTTTTGTACCACAGTTAACATAGAGAGAATTGTGAAAAAAGACATGAGATGTATGATTTTATCATGTTTTCTATACTATATTTACTGTAATAAAGTACATTAAGGATGAACTAATATAGCAAATTTTGCAGTTTATAAACATTCCGTTATCAGATTTGTGTGTGTTTCAAGGTATCAGAGACTCCATCTAATGTGACAACTCCAACCAGATAACTTTTACCCCTTGCGTAAATATTTTAACTGGCTGCTCTTGGTCAGGTTTTCAATATTTCTGATATAGCTTTCTTTCTATAGAGATACTGATATGATACCCTTTCAGTGATTCTGTAGTTTGAGGTAATCTCAGCCTATCAAGGGAAGGTAAATTAAACATCATTAATTTGATGCAGGGTCCAATGTGACTGGTGATTAATGATTTCAGACGGTGTCTGAGAAATTCTAATGCTATAATAGTATTATTTTTAAAGTGCTTAATGTCCATCTAAAGACAGGGTCTAGGCGGACCATACAGAAAAAACAGAAAACTATAATCATTAACCTGAGACAAAGCATGAGTCAGCGTCAACCAATGGAGAGTCTTCCTAACAGGAGTGATGTGTAAGTACTTAGTTGTGTTGGAAATGATTCTAGCCAGACTATTTTGAACACATTGCACCTTTCAAAATTAAAGAGCAGAGAGACTCCTTAACAAGGAATTAGAGTAGTCAAGTCCATTCCCAACCAAAGCATTTGGATCAAAGACAAAAATGGTCTTCTTTAAAGGCCTGTTCACTCTGTTTCTTGCAGTTGTATCAACACGTATTTGAATTTGGGTTCAGGACCTCGTCCTTTTTGCTTAATAAATCCACCTTCCCTTGACTCTATGGCTCTAGGACCGGCTGCAAAAGTTGGGGATCGGGGACACAAATCCAGAAATTAGTGTCTGAAAATGTTGGGTCAGTTTCATCTCCCCAAGAGGATGTAGCACATCCCTACTTGTCTGGATCAAGATCCCGACATGACTTGCACTGAGGGTATATTCCCAAAGAATCCTGAGCCTTGATATGTTGTGTTGACTTACTTCGCCTGTAGCAGAGGCAAATGATGGTGGGTTGAACTGCCTTGCCTGGGTCAATGTGAAGGTAAGTGGTCTTGAAGGTCCATCCTGTTGGTCATCAACTACTAGGAAGGAATTCGGCTGCCTTCTGGATTGCTGCTGCTGTCCTTTGGTTAACACTTGGCTCAGCTGGGGTGTTTGGATGACCTGGGTTGATGGCATCTAAGTCTCTAGGATGGTTAAGATGTACTCCCTTGTAGCTGGTGTTGGTTGCTGTGGCTGTTGAAGTGTCTGTGGCACTAATGTGTATGTTGCACTTGGGCTTCATGAAAGTGTTTGTAACTGTGGTTGCTGGGGCTGACGACCTCTTTCCTCTGTCCCGCTTTGGATGCTGCTTAGAAGTTTCACAGCCTCTTTTCTGAATATCTGAAAGTCTTTATCTTCTAATCCCTCCACGTCCAATGCCAGGTAGTTGCAGAAGGCTGTTCTTGTTATCTCCTGCATTTGCAGGAATGATGTGGTTCTCATCTGTGTGAACTGGTCCATGACATGCTGGTCAACCGAAGAAACATGCGGAAACTGTGCTGGAGCTTATGACCAAAGGCTGTACTGTGGTGTCTGATTTCCGTACTGTCTGTGTCAGTTGAAGCTCTGGAGATGTTGTGTGTTGAAACAGCAGATGCACTGGCTCCTCTGGCCTGTGACTTGAAACCTTGATGATTCGTTGAGTCCCTCTAATGTGTGACAACAGGAAGTGAAATTTATCCTGTATCCAATTCTGCCTTTCTGTCATCTCTTTCGGGGCCTGTCCAGACATGGATTGTATGAGCTTGCCTTAATGTATCCTTTGCGACCCAAACCAGGTCTTGCAAACCTTGACAGTCAGGTTGCAACTAGTGATCTCAATGGGTATCTGAATATCTGGATACCCGATCACTAAATATCTACCCGAATCCGAAATCAGTGACCCAAGTACCCCTCACCCCCATCTAAGCATAAGAGCTATCAATATTGCCCATGTTGGTGGGCCGAGTACCGACATGCCCTGACTTCATAAGATCACTTCAAAAGGAAAGTATTCAGTTAAAATGCATAACAATATTGTTTTCTCACCTTTATACACCATTTAGAGTATTATATTTGTCTTTTATTGTGGTTGATTATACTTTGTAAAATGCAGGAACCCTTTGAAAATCGTCAGTATATTAAAACAATTACCTAATTCCGACAACATAACATGCCGTACATGGGGTATATAAAAGAATAAAAGTACAATGTTTTCACAGAGTACTTGATAACTTTACATCAATAAAATTGTTTACCTACCTGAAAAAAAATAAAGTTGCATTTCCAAAACTACATTCGAGCAACGTTTTAATGCTTTCCCGATCGGTCATGTGACTCCATTTTTATGGACAATGTTCTTTTTTTGTTAATCATTTCTTCTGTGTACTACTGTTTTGAATGAAAAAAATGGTGACAAATTGCTAGATCCCGTGATTTGTGTGAGTTTTTTTGTTTTGTTTGTAAATCTGGAAATTTTTATAGTATCACCTATGATTGCCCATCAGCGCAAGTACCCGGGTACCCGCCCGTTAAAATCATAACCCACTGGTCCCACAAAAATGGTATATTGAGAACACTAGTTGCAACTGTTGGCAAAAGTCAGCCCAACTTCTAAAACTCAACACTGTCCTAGTTAATTTGAAAAAAACCTCATTTCTTGAAATGCGACTAGATGTAATCCGTCAAATGCCAGATTCTAAATGATGCATTGCACAAGCCGACTGGCCTTATATAGACAGAGATTTCATAACAGACAAGCCATGGGTTGGAAGAATGAAGCCAGCTTGTCCTACACCGTTCCCGGCTTGACTGTTACTGTAACCACCTTGTTGGTTTCTGTGATTTATGTGTGTGCTCCACTATTTGTAATGTACCAACTATTAGATATTGTACATACAATGTATATATAAGATTTTCTTATGTGAAATCTGGAGTTTAGAATAAAAAAATTAATGCTTGTAGTGTCAAGACCTATCTTGCTGTCTGTTCTTAAATGAAGATTAACATTAATTAAGCTCCAAAGAAACCCACCAAATAACACATGGTGTCAGAGTTGTAACTTACATATACTTTGGATATTTTGTGTACAATTGGATACACTTTTGACAATGGATAGGCGTGTAACAACACCTGTGATGGACTGGGAAGCTAAAAACTTGCCAGAAGTCTGGAAAAAATTCAGGCAACATACAGAGTTAATGTTTTCTGGCCCACTCCGAAAGCTTGGTGAAGAAGCCAAAGTCAGTTTTTTACTGATATGGGTAGGTGAAAAGGGAAGAGACATTCGGAATACTTGGACTTTGTCAGATGAAGAAGTGAAGAGGTTACAAACCTTCTATGACAAATTTGAAGCTTATGTCACCCCAAAAAGTAATGAAGTTTTCGCTCGCTACAAGTTCCAAGCTCGAGTTCAGGCTGAAGGTGAGCCTTTTGAAAACTTTGTCACCTATCTGAAGTTATTAGTAAAAGACTGTTCATATCCAGAGGATGAGAAAATGGTGCGTGATCGTATTGTGTTTGGTGTTCTGGTGTTCTATCAAGATAAAAATGGCATAATTTATCACTTTAAAGGAACACTACACAGATCTGACAAGCCATTAAATCCAGTCAACCTTTTCTAGCTACCGTAACATCTCCAATAGAACCTATATGCTTATATTTTAAAGAATAATCTTGATAGACATTTATAAAGATAATTTTGTATTAATTAATTAATTAATTTTTAAATAAAAGAGGGGCATGTGATATATGTGTGTGCTCCACTATTTGTAATGTACCAACTATTAGATATTGTACATACAATGTATATATAAGATTTTGTTATGTGAAATCTGGAGTTTAGAATAAATGCTTGTAGTGTCAAGACCTATCTTGCTGTCTGTTCTTAAATGAAGATTAACATTAATTAAGCTCCAAAGAAACTCACTAAATAACACAGTTTCTGTTTATGGCTTGTCTGTATTTGTTTCTGGCTTGTCCAACTGAGATGTTACTGACTCTACAGTTCAAGACTGGGAGACTTCCCATCTTCACGGGAAGTGTCCAAGTCAGATTGGTTATGTTTATGACAGGCCTGTTTGCTTCCAAGTACGGTCAGTTAGTGTGCATGGCCTGTTAGGAGGTGAAGTCCTGTTACTTAACCATGACAGGATGGCAAATTTTTCATTACAAGACTGTAACAGTGTAGGACAAGACGAGAAGTGTGACCGACAAGCAGCAGAGACCCACGACAGGACATTTTCAAGATGGGCGAAGCTAAGGTCTGGATACAGAGTCGTGGGGGGGTTGGTGAAATATCAAACACATTTGATATTTTGCTGATCCACAGTGACAAGCTGGGAAACTACAACTGATCCTAACCAACTCTTGTAACCGACAGTTCGGCTCCAGTGGAATACCCCCGTTAACATGTGAGAGTGTGAAGGAGGTTTTTTCAAACATTTTCAAAAATCTGTGTTGAAATCACTGTCCATGTTGTGTCACATGTGCTAAGCAAACAACAAATCCTGACTGATTGCAATCCTACTAACATATGAAACACATCACACCACAAACAAGTCCTGATGAGTTAATGGTTTTGGCAACATATGTACCTTGTGATGCTGAGCAGTGTGATCTAGATATAAATAAATTATATCACATTTTCTTGAAGTGGGACACTTACATATATTAGGGTGTATAAACTTTAAATTATCAGCCCCAGCCATTTTAAAACATTGGTAATAAAACTCAAGGTCCAGGGTAATTTCATTAAAGGACACTGGTATCTGTTTAGAAGTAAAGTATCTTTGTTGACCTAGTGGTCCATATAGCCAGTGATCATTTCTGATTCATTGGAACAGAGAATCGGGTATTTCTACTCCCCTGAACAGGATGCCAATTTACCTCCTCAACTAGTGGTGGCGACCATTTGTACCAGTGGACGAAGACGGAAATATATGTGTAACGTAGCTTGCCAAATTTACAATATCCACAACCTATTAAATCCTTAAAATGGTTCAAATTTATTCAATCTAATTCAAAATAGATAAATTGTTCCGAACTTTTAAAAGTAAATAAACTAAAATGTGAGAACTGATGATGAAACGATCCAATTCTTACCTGTAGTTCCAAAATAAAGTAAATCATGGAATTATAAATTTCAAATTTAAACTGGACAGCAGTATGAGTGTAAATATAAAAATAGGAAAAATGAATGGTTTACTCACCCATTCATGAAATAGTCTTTGTATTTCTGCCTTTCCTTGGCTTGTATAGCTGCGTGGTTTTTCTGACACTACTATTTGATATATAGGAATGGGGCTTTATTATACTATTTTGTATAGATCTATGCACTGGGCCTTCACATCTAATGACCTAAAACAGCCATAAACTTCAATAAACTGTTTCATAAATAACCACAATTAGGCTGGAATTGTTGCAAATAAACAAGATACTCCACTGAACAGTGGGCTCATTTTATTGAGTCTATATATTAAGTAAAACTTACAAAGCTTTGTGGTAATATCTTCTACAGATTATATTCACATTCTACTATTTATACTTTTACTGAAATATTTTACAGATTATAACTAAAAAAGCACTCGCAAACTTGTATATAAGGCTTGTTTTCAAAAATTCAGGATTTTTTTTCCTTTTTTTATCTAGAATATAATCCAGATCTTTCCCAAAATTTAATCACTTCTCTCGGTCATAAAATTTCCATATAAAAATTTCAGAAAGCACTTTTAATTACTTGTGGAGTTATTCCAAACAGACAAACAAATGCACCCCAAAACATGACCTCCTGATGGAGGTAATTATAAAATATTTTATCTTTCTTATTGTTTGGTTTGGTTTAACATATTAAAGCTAAGCAGCATTTACAGTAATCTAAAATGCATTTAATAAAATATCGCAATAAACATTAAAAACGTTTTGAAATGGTTTATACCTTTACAAAACATTTTTTAAAACCAACTTAAACCCTATCTTTTGGGTTACAAAACATTTCCAAGTAAACATTTACACAGTAATGTTTAAAGAAACGTTTTATAAACATTCTCTATAGAAACGTTTTTGCTGAAAACATTTATTAAACATTTATACAATAACTCAAGAAACTGCAGGTTTTTACTAGAAAAGTTGTTTAAACATTTATAAACTAGTTGAAGAAATGAAGGTTGTGCTGGAAATGGTTATCAAACATTCGTCATGAAATGTTTGACAAACAGTATATATGAAATGTTTAAACAACATTTTTTTTTGACAAAACGTTTGTAAATGTTGGATGCGAATATGTTTTTCAAACCTTTAATAGCAACTGGGTTTCATACCCATAATTTTAAAATGTTTTTGAAATATTTTCTATCATTTTTATGAAAACACTCTTTTAGAAACGTTGTACACATATTTTCATCGTGTTTATTAAATATTTACCTTCAAACATTTCCAAACAAAGATGGCGGTGAGCAAAAAGAGGGGATTTTAGGGGGCTTTGTCAAAAATTGTCCCTCATGCAATGCCTAAAAGTATAAATTGCATGGGGACACAATTTTAAAGCCACTATCTTTCAATTTTAGAAATAAAAGTAATATTTTCATTGATCAACTCAAAACAAATTGAATTTGACCTCTGACCCCAATTAAGGTTAACAATTGCTAAGCAATGCCAAAATAATATTTTTGAGACATTATTTTGTTCATTGTAATGTTTTTCTAACATTTGTTATTAAATGTTTGATAAATGGTACACATAAAATGTTTTTAAAACCTTTGACTACATGCAATAATGCATTCATTTATATGTGTTTTACACAATGCCTCATACCTCCATGTATTGCCACACTTGTGTCAGGAAATCTGGATATACTTTGGTGTACTGGGGTATAAAGTACTTTCTGTGGTCACACACGCAGAAGTTTTGAAATGTGCAAAATTCCCACCAACTAAGCTGAGTACCTGTAACTGCAGGGTGTTGTGTAATTTTTGTAGTCTTCCATTGCATTTCCAATGTATTCTGTGTAATTTTCTGTGTCTCCAGTCAAGCCACATGTTTGTCGTAACAGTACTTTATATTTTCAGTGTCAAACCGTGGTCATGAAAGCATGCAGTTCAAACCTGTGGAAGCCCATTAGCAATATACATAAAAGTATGGAAGTTTGCTTCCCGTTCATAAATGTTTTCTGTCTCATTGCAACGAGACAGTACTAACAAAAACAGAAAGCAATATGGCTCTCTGGTTTTTAGGCCTTGTTATCTCGTAATGATAACACAGTAAAATTTAGATGTAGGAAACAACATTCAAAATTTTTCATGTTAGTATTTGGTTTCCAGTCAAACTACTTCTCTGGATCCATTTTTGTTCTCATTAGTTTTTATTATGCTCAACTAATACAATGTATTCTTAAATTACTCTCAATGCATTGAGTGAAAGGTATTATTTCAGTAATGCATATTGCCTCACAAACAATGACCTCACGGCTCATAAAATCCAATGTAACTGTTTCAAATATAACCACAATTGGGCCAGAATTGCTTGGATTAAGAGAAAGATAACGCTTGCAATATGTTATAAATCTTTTCATGAAAGCCAATAGCATAAGCATTGTGTCGACTCAGTATGGTGAGTAAAGCTTATATTTGTGTGGAATGCAGAACATGTCACACATATGACATTTGTATGTAATCATACTATAAAATTAAAACAAATATGAGTCAAGAATTTAAACATACAGTTAAGACATCATTGCAGTATTAAAGGAGAAATTATCTTGTTGGCGATTCAAATTATATTGAATCATTTAAATTATACCTTACAGAGGAAATACCTTAATTATGTTCCAATTAATATGACAAGTACATTATCGTCGTCCATAACAACCCTTCCCATAACTTCTGATAAATAGTCTGATTGTAAATGTTATCAAGCATGTGGGACCAGTTGATGACTTTGCTATGCCTTTAGAAGACTACGTAGAGACTCAATTAATCATTACTAACATAAGAATGGAGGTTTGGGAGCCACATGGAAATCACCTGAAAGTTTGCTGCAGATGTGATCGGGTTAGAGATTGAATAATAATTCAGTCCATTTTATGCATTTAGTTTCTTCTTTAAATTATTAATTAAACAACTGTTTAATAAGTTATTAAATGCATTCATGGGGTAAGTATACATTAAATGGTGTTTGGAAGAGAGGTTAATTGTAGTGTTCACAGCTGGAGAATAAGTTTCAGCCATTTGCCATGTAACGATTTATTTACTTGAACTGTCAATCCGAAAATAATTGACTGAATGCAAATGAAACTAGAGAGCCTTGTATCAAATTATAACATATACTCGTGCCACATGATTTAAATACTTTATAAAATATCTATTTTTTGAAATGTATAACACTGCAGCATTTGGACTGGTACAAAAAAGGCAATAGATTGCATCCATGGCCTAATTATCCACAACTGACTGTCCAAATATTGCTTCCCTCCAACTTTCTAAGAAGTAAGAGTATCGGCTATATAGTTTGACAGTGTTATTCTATAAATGTGTAACTCTAATATGATAACAGAGTAGGATGAATTCAGCAGAGATCACCAAGTAATTTGTTTGGGCCAAAGATAAACTCAGTTTACTTAACCTTTCACACAAAATGTTTTATATGCCTAACAAAAGGTCATCTAGCATGGAATGCAATTCAGGATATGACCTGTACAATGTATTCACATGATACTAAAATAAAATATTTTCACCAAAATATGTAAGACATCATCATCATCTGTATGTGGTTACTTGTTTCAAGTAATATTGAGTCCTTTAGATCACATACAACTCAAATGTCAAATAATTGTGTTACTGATTGGGTAATAAACTAGCCATAATCCACCAGTGTTCAGTGTTGGTTTACTCAAGTCATCTTCTCATGGAAAGAAACAATAAACTGTAATGTCTGACCAAGATGGAGAGACAAACTCCCCCTGAATAAAACTTTATTGCCTTGTGACATCCTAATGTGGTTTTGAGTCAGAATATTAACAGGCTGTAACACATGTAACATTAGTCCTCCTCCACAGAAACGATTGCATCCAATTCTTGTGCTCTCATCAAAAAGTGTGACAGTATCAGTGTCAATATGTTCTTTCTGGATGTGAGACAGCAATGGTTATGAGACAATTATTCAATATTAACTCAAGCAATACTTACAATATTATTTACAAACTATAATCCAATGACTTTAGTGAACAGGGTAATTTTTTATCATTGACGAATAAAAACAATATTATTACAGGTGTAACTGATCCAAACAATACTTTGACTTATTTTCAATAACAAATATATTCTTGGATTAAATATATTATACTGAAAGAGTGAACAAAGGAAGGAACAAGGTTGAAAGAATATTTTCATGTGCAAAACATAAAGCAAATATAGCCATTACCCCTCAAACGAATACTTTCAAGGCAGTTCAAATGCACTTTGCTGTATCTTGCCACATGTTTCACTTTTGCAAATGGAAATGCACATGCATGGGAACATGGTATGGAAGTGATTTATTGGTCACTTTAACAAAAACCACAGCTCAACACAACAATGACACTTTCTGTGTGTAACTAATTCATGTATTTAACTCACATAAGTCTTAATTATTTTGTGTTTATACACTCATTATCCAGGTTACAAAGGCGTTTATTTATCCTACCTGTTTCCGTCTATTGCTTTCTCATTTTTCCCTTTCCAAAAATTCTACCTATATACGATTAATTTAATTGCTGGTTTTAGCTGTAAAAGAAAATTAGTTTCAGCACTGTAGAGTTGTATTGACCTGAAATTCAGGGTACCTTCAAAATACTTTAAGATCTACCTTTCCAGTATATGTGAGCCAATGGGGTTCTATACTTTTGGCTTCAGTTTTATTTTTTAAAGAAAGTAGAAAATAGTTACATCAGGTTTTAATTTACTATTATTAGGAAGACAAATAATGTTGTATTAATTATGTTTACAATGACATCATTATTTATTACAACAGTCTTTCCAAACAGTCAGTTTCCTTTTATTCTGTGAAAGAAATATCTAAGACAAAATTATTATTCAAATTCAATAACATGTTGTGACAAACGTAGTAAAAAAAAAATTCAAAAGTATTTCTGATTTTTGCAAATTGGTGGCATTTAACAACAAAACACAAATTACTTCTTGTAAACTATGTATTTCGATATTTGCGGTTTTCATGTTATTCTGCAGTATGCTTCATCGTATGAACGATAACTGTTGATTCAATGTGACTCTGTACAAAGTGTTAAAAAGAAATTTCTTCCCAAAGTCGAGTGGATGACTAAAGTTTGGTTCAGTGACAGGCCTTGTTACTTCACTAATTTAAGTAACCACAATATGTTTACCATTTCACAAAAAGGGCTGGTATTCCATCAGTTCAACACTGGACTTGTGGATGCAACGTCTGGTTTGATTCACCATGAGCTTAGACACAGGGTAAAACCTATAGCTAAGGGGGAAACCTGTTCATTTAATTAAGGATTGATATGAAATAGTTTATTTCTTTTCCAGGGAGTTGTCTGGCTGAAATGATAGGTTAGAACATTTATTTTCCAGGGTAAACCCATTGCTTAGGTTTTAGTTGCAAATTGAATCTCTTTGTTATGCAGGTGTTCCACTGGGGCCGGCCTGTCGGTAACCATGTATTTTTGGAAAGTCGGGACCAATGTTTACAAGGTCGGTAAGGGTCGATTGTACTTTCCCAGCCTGTCGAGGAGAGTTGGTGAAATTTCAAACATGTTTGAAAATTCTACGACCCTTGTATCCGACCCTCATTTCATCCACCTAGCAACAGACCTGTCGGTTAACTTAACAACCTGTTTGTTACACTTCCCGGCTTGTCGGTTAATCACACAGGCTTGTCTGTACCAAGTATCCGGTTTGTCCCAAATAGGGACTTCCCCAGATAGCAAGATTCTGTAGGTGCACCACTGGCCCACCAGCAGCATAGCAGTCGGTCCGATATTGGCTATAGCTGGTGGCTAGCTATTGGTGTGACCAGCTGGTAGACAGTGGTCCACCATTGGCAGCCGACAATAAGGTTTACTGGTGGTCCATCAGTGGCCCACTGTCGGTAGCCAATGATAAGCTTTTCTATTGGTGCACCGGTGGACCACCTTCAGTAGCCAACAACAAGGTTGACTGGTGGCCCACTAGTGGCCCACTGTTGGGTACCATCAACTTTTTATGGTGGTTCTCTGGTGGCGTGACCAGCTGATAGACAGTGGTCCACCGTTGGCAGTCAACAATAAGGTTTACTGGTGGTCCATCAGTGACCCACTGCTGGCAGCCAATGATAAGCTTTTCTATTGGTCCAGCAGTGGATCACCTTCATTAGCCAACAACCCAGATAGCATGTAGACATTGGCCCAACATTGGCGTATCCGTCAGTCCAGTGTTGGCAGCCACTGTTGGCTCAATAGCTTTTTGGCGGGTGGATGCTACATCGGTCTGACATTGGCAAGCCACTGGTAAAATTTTACTACCACTAAATCATCAGCCAATCAGATTGCAGCATGGAGTTATGTGGCCATTGTTTAACAGAAAGCAAATAATTGACAGACTGTGGGTGGATTTTGGTTAAGGGAATCCCTGATAAGTCACATGACCAAACATAAACAATGGTGGAACAGTATCTTAGGATGATATGTTCCATAATCAAATAATAAAATTAAAATGTTCAGAAACAACTTTTCTTCTTGTAAATTTATAATGAGAATGTTATTTTTAAATAGTTAGTTAAAAATTGTGGGCTCACTGAAATATGATATTTAGACATACCATAATAAATCATTTTTTACTAAGTGTACCAAAATCTCCTATTATTGCTCGCCACCATCTTGAATAAAAAAGCCACCATTGGCCCACCGTTGGCCCAACCTCAGCAGCCTGAGTTTTAGTTGGCAAGCCTTCATTGGCATGGGTAATGCATCCACTGATGAAAATATGTTTCAAGGGTAATTCAGCCACTGATTGGAATATGTTTCAAGTGTAATTATTCCATTCAATATAAGAAACCTTATATTTTATCTGACACATACATATAGCAGCTAGTGAATCAAGGGTAGTCCAGTGGTGGCTACACCTCCACCCCAATATGGTTTTGATTTAACAACATATTTAATCTGCCACTGTGGCCTAGCGGGTAACACACTTGTCTAGGAACTCAGAGGACGTGGGTTCAATCCTAGGTACAGGCAGATACATAGTGGCTCGGATGACCACTTAAAATGGCGGTCCTCTGTCATTGGGTCCTATCCCCAGTGGCAGGTTAAAGAACCTCAAGGACATTGATAAATGGTCATCCTTGAGCCTCTATCTTCCAGTTAGGGGAATGTCAGTTACTTGTGAGTTGGGGCTGTACCTGTACAGTCGGATTGGTTAAATAGCGCTTTGAGTCCTGTAGTATATTGAGATATTGCGCTGAGTATAAATACATAATAATAATAATAATATTTTTCACCTGTACATGTTTTATGGTTTGTTTACAGGGGAAACTTTCACTTCTGTTAATTTTTCTGTATAATTTTCATATGAGTTTATTGATTTGGTCTAAAATCTGGGTGAAAATTAGAAAATTCCAATCAGTGGCCCATCAATCATAGCTTATATACTACTGATATAGTTGGTGGGCTGCCAGTGGTAAACTATAGAAGACATTTGTGGCACAAGAGTGGGAAAATAGAAATGTATATTAATGCAGAGATGTAACATCTGTTATTTAAAAATGTTGGTGTCTCAGTGGTATAAACACACATACATAAAGTATCCAATTACTTTGCCATCTGTAGGCCACTGGTGGACCAATAGTATGTGTACCATTCAGGCAGAAGGTAGACCACTGATGAACGACCAGTGGCAAATCTTACAATTTTTTGTGTAATAAAATTTAAAACAACTACTCACATAATGAGTAATTCACATAAACCTAATGGGTTTAAGTGAAGGCATTATTTTTTCAAGGTCTGTCAAAACAAATGCTGTTCAGCAGACATTGGTCCACCAACTAAGTATAGCTCTTATAGATCATAGTTGCATGTGTCAGATAAAAATAATTTTGGGATAATTTTAGGTTTCATTAAAACACAAAATTATATCAAATGGAAAAAAATAAGATATCTTTCTTTAACTTTCACTAAAAATAAAATATTTGCCACCAGTGGCCCATTTATGTAGTGGGTGGCCAATTGATGGACCAATGTAGCAAATATATAAGCAAGCAATATATAAAGTAATAAAGTGGAAAAAAGACTGACTGAGCAAAATGAAGGAGTACAGAATAGGTTTGTTTATATAAATGACACTTATGTTTAGTGAAGAAAATACACATTTTATTTAATTTTTCCCAGAATTTTACACCAGTGGGCATAGGCTAGTCGCTGAGCTACAGCCACTGGCTTTGGTAGTTGGTGGGCCAACAGTGGGCCATGCAATATTTTTATTTTTTTTAAATAATATGTTTCTAACATTGCATATTGTTAAATAATATGTCAGAAAACAATATTTGAGGTTGCTATAAAGTAGTTTATAATGCTTTAAATTTTTTTAGAAAATGCAGTCAGTGTTTCAGCAGTGGCTTAGTGGTGGGCCACTAGCTATATTTTTGCCATCGATAGTCAACGGTGGCCACACAAATACATAAAGTATCCAATTACTTTGCCATCGGTGGGCCACTGTTGGACCAACAGTATGTCTACCATTCAGGCAGAAAGTGGACCACTGATGGACCACTAGTGGTAAATCTTTGTTGTTTACAATTAGGTTCACAAAATTAAATTTCAGCACTTACAGATTCAAACCCAGGTCCTCAATTTACTAAGTTAACATCCCACCCCAACATGACCTGGGTTTATTGTTAAAAAATAACTTGAAAAATATTAAAAAACCACATTTTGCAAATGAATTCTAGCCCCCAAATACCACAAAGAGAAACAATTTTGAGGAAATATTTTATCCGGAGAATAAAAAAAAATTGAAAAGACATTTGCAAAACAAAATTATACAAGGTGACAGTCCCAGTTTAACATTTTTTAATCGGTTTGTCAGTCTGCTAGTCACTCCATTCTCAATTATATGTTTGAATATTTTGCTAGGTCTCATGTTTGTTTGTTTGGTTTGCGGTTTTAGGGATGTGGATTGGTGTCTGGATCTTTGCTATTTGTTTTGTGGGTGGGGGGAAGTTCAATTTTGAAATTAATTTTTGGGGGTTGGGGGTGGTTTTACTTTGAATTCTTAGGGGATTATTTTTGAGGATTTTTTTTCTCTCTATTTTGTGGTGAAACTTTATTATTATTTGTTCAACATTCACTCATTCATTCATGCAATTTTTTGTATATTTGGGGGAAGTGTAAATGTGAGATGGTGTGCTTTTTTGTTTTGGGGCAACAAGAGCTGAATAATTGTTTTTGAAAGATTTGAGTGTCCCTTAGAAGGGCTGGTTTGGTGTGACTTGTGCAGGCTAATCTGCTGATTTGGGCTGACTCTGCTGGCTGGACTGGCTGGGATGTCTTGACTGTTTTTGATGTGTGGAAGATGGCACTGGTGATGGTGCTGGTTGAATTTGAGAGGCTGCAGTGTGTTGATCTGCTGGTACTGTAGTACACTTGGAATAGCTCCAAAGAGACTGGATAATCCAGAAGTGTTGTGTTGACTTTCCTCCTGTTGTGAAGCTGCAAATGAAGGTGGGTTGAAAATCATCTGTCTGGAAGTCCCAGGCTGTTGATCATCCACAACTACATAAGAAGTTGGCTGTGCTGACGCTGATGAAGGCCTTGATGGTTGCTGTACTTTGGCAATCACTGTAGCAGGCTGTGTTGTGGCTATCTGTGTAGGCTGCACAACTGGAATGGAGACTGCTTGAGTATCCGGAATGGTGAGTATATATTCATGTCCTGCTGTGGCCTGTGTTGCTTCTGGAAGTTGAAATGTGGTGACCTGTTGACTTGTGGTGACCTGTCTCTTGTGTTCTTCAGCCTTGTACTGTATTTCACTGAGAAGCTTCACTGTTTCATTCCCTGAAGGTCAAAAAGTCTTGCTCCTCCAGGTGTTCAATCTCAGAGTGGAGATAATTGCAGAACGACTGTCTTGGACTTGGAGTGGGGTCCTGACATGCACCCAGAAATGTGAAAATCATTGACCTCATCTGCTAGAACTGATCTAAAACTGGATCTGCAGCAGTGGTGGTGGCGACTGTAGGCTGTTGTCACTTAGGACTGGTGCTCGAAGGCTGATGAGTAACATGTGATGCCTTGCTGCTTTCAGCGTCTCGTGAAGTATCTGGAACTGAAGCTGTGGCTGCAGAAGGTCTCTGTGGTGACTTGAATGCAGAAGACTTAGAAACTCCCTTCCTTCTGATGTGACCTTGTAGAAAACTGAAACTGTCCTTCAGCCAGGTCTGTCGCCCTGTGCTCTTCTCAGCTGCTTGTCCTGACTTCGTCTGAGTGAGCTTGCCATATCTGGTACATTGAGTCTCAAACCACTTCTTCACAGTCTTGACAGGCAAGTTCCTGGTAGCTGCTAGCGACTCCCAAAGTCTTTCTTTCTTCTGCTTGTCTTTGAAACTGTGGTTGGTCTTGTCATAAAGTTCCTTGTGCTGTTTAACAAACTCCACGATGGCTTCTTCATCTGAATCACTCAGGAAAATGGACTTCATCTGCCCCTTCTTCTGTCTGAATTGAGTTGATTCTATATCAGTATCCATGTCTGTTCATGCTCTCTTTTCTCTCCTTTTCTGGCTCTCTGCCCTCCTCTCTCTCTCCATCCTCTCTGTCCCTCTCCTCTTGTTCTATCCTCTCTTTCTCATCCCTCTCTTCTCTCTCCCTCCTTCTCTCTGTATCCTCAGCTGTATCTCCTAACTCAAACTGTGGTTAAGTGTCAGTTGGTACTTCTATCTTTCTCTTTCTGCCCCTTGGCATGCTGATCAATCAATTGTACAGCTTGTTTAAAAAAACAAAACATAAAAATAAAAGTGAAACCTCATAGAACAGATTTCACTCCCAGCCAGTCCAGCCTAGCTCAAACTTAATTTGCAAAAAAATGAAAAACTGCACACCAGTTGTCTCTGGACAAGTCAAAGCCCAAATATAGGCAGATTGTCTGCCGACTCGCCTTTTTATAGCCACAGATTTTGAAACCGACAGGCCGTAAGAAGCAAAAATATTGCCGTCCTGTTGGTTAGAGTTTCCGGCTTGTCTGTTAGTGTTACAGGCCTGTCGGTTGTTGTTTACAGCTTGTCTGTTTCAGTTTAAGGCCTGTCGGTTATAAATATCCCCAACTCTAGGACCCGATTGTAAACAGCAAAGATCAGTTGTACAAACTGATCAACCATCGGGTTGCCAAAAACCAGATCGTGTCTATGAAATTATAGGGCGAGCCAGTTAACCTTTGCTGGTTGACAGGATACGCAAGACATCCTTTATATGGTTAAATGGTGAATCAGTAGTTAATGGGTAAATAATATAATTTTATCAAATCTTGAACAATGTCTTAACGTCTGTACTAGGAGGTATATCCAATGTAAAAATTGACTTAAGAGCCAAACTATAGTTGGCAGAAACAAAGCTCAAAGAAAGAGAGGGGTTCTAACCCTAGTATCATAAGAATTAATTAATTAATTAAAGACCACAAGTTATGATCAAATTGAACCTTTTGAAAATCCCAGCATTAAACGAGCAGTCCACCTAATATGTTTGGTAGATTATTAAGAATACAATGCCATATGGTGTGATCATGCTCTACTGTGCTTGGAAGGGATACTTCAAAGCCAGAAGGAGGTCAACACCAAAACATGGCATCCACCAATGGAGAAATAGTTATTTGAAGGAAAGTCTGAAAAAACGGGTCTTAAGTTTTTTTATTGAACAGGCAGATTGTCTAGAAAAAAGTATTGCAAGTTCTGATTTTCAACTTGATAACAAGTCAATCAAGGTAGTTCTGAACTTGCCAAAGTCGTGCAATGTTGGCTTTATTAAGTTGATATAATATGGTGTTACAGTAATCCAGACAGGTATGATAAAAGACACATGGTGGATATTTGTACTGTGAGAGAGGATTAATGTATAGTCAAAAGTAATGGATCAAGTACAGAACTTTGCAGCATGTCGATAAGAATGTTGGCTATGGTAAAAAGTTAAACATTTTTTTATTAAAGTTTGGCTACTTCGTTAACGTAAATAGTCAAATCTTATATCACATATGATGCAAATGTTTACCAATTTTACTCATAAACATAATTCAAATTTCAGTAAATAGGGATATATCCACTTATTTTAAACATACACAATCTTTTATCATAAATATAACTGATATGTATCAAATAGTTTAGACTTACTTTATTAACAAATGTATTTTCAGATGATAAAGATCTGATACGCTCAAGAATGTACCAAGACAAGAATAAGATTATGTCATAGCATGTAGTTATTATTATTTAATTATAGTACTAAGGCAGTTAATATCTGTTTGCGAGTACCCATCTAATATATACAACTAAACCAAATGTATTGTTATCAGTTGTGCTTGGTATGAACTCTGAAAGCCGGATACATTACTTCTGTGTTCCACAGGAGTATTTCAAACAGAAGAATTAAACCCATCACTGAATCTATTTATGAGCAATTCAAACCTTGGTCACAGCAATAAAAACTTCTGTGTGTGACAAATTCTTCATTCCCTGTCTACATAAGTCTTAATTATTTTATCTTTACAGAATCATTTATCTCTATTCAGTGTAAAACATTGTATCTGTGATAAGTGTTTCTATCTGGTGATGTCGATGTTACATATATTGGACACTATATTAGTACATTGTATATTACATATATTAGGCACTATATTAGTGCATTGTTTAATTTAAGCTTTATGTTTATACATTGTCATAAAAGATAATTGTGTTGTTGGTTCTTTTTGTGTGTTAACATTTAAAGTAAGGGAGTTATTGATTTTTGTGTTTTAGTGTTTATTGATTTGTTCACAGACTGGGGGAAATCCCCCCCTCAGTGGTTATGTTAGATTTGGGGAAACCCAATTGCCAGTAGTTTCTAGAACTTCCTCCTTTGGCCTAGATGGCTCAAGCCTTTTTGAGTTGGTTCTGTACAATTCCAGAAGGAATCTGTGAATGTATATAAGGAATGTACATCTGACCACAAGTGAACTTTGTATTCACTGGCTATAAGGAGAGCTATTGTGTTTTGGAGTATAATATATGCTTATATCACTGTGAACTTTTACTGGAGTGAACTGGATACATCATCTGGACAGATTTATTGTACTTTGGATATTTTGGATATTGTACATTCATATAACAGAGAGTGAATTTACTGCATTTTGGACATTGTCCACATCTTGGAGCAGACAGTACAGTTGTGTTAACTCTCTAAATATCTCCAGACAGACATTCTGTGTGACTGGATATATAAAGAATAGCAGGACAAGAACCTTTTGTGTTGTTGAGTGTGAGACAGGTCACAGGATATAGATATCCGTGTGTGAGTGAACATTGGACAGATCACAGGACAGACCACAGGACATTGGACAGACCACAGAATATACCACAGGACGGATTACGGAACAGATTGCTGGATACGGCGGATAAACTTAACTCTTAATCTCAGTGGTCAGGTCAGCTAGATCTTATTATTGTATTTGTGTGTTTGGTTAAGAGCATACCAGTTGACTGTAATCATTATTGTTGACTATTAAATAAATTTGTTAAGTTTAACTTTTTGCTTTTTCTGTTACAACTTAAAGACAACCGGTAATTGCTACCGCGCTTGCCCGTGACCGTAACAGTCGATTATTGCCATTTTTATTTTTCAACATGCACCATTGTTGGAATAGCTGGATAATTTATTGCAATATATTTTGCAAATCTGATTAATTGCCTTGTATTTGATTGGAAGTGTATTTTGACACTGCATATATTGAGGAATTTCAAAATATAATAAAGATTATGCCAAATTTAAGATTTTCTACATGGAATATTACTGTGCAGTTAAAGTAAGTAAAAAGATTTAGAATGTGCACTTTCAAGTTTTTTTTTGTTTTTGCTGGTACTTGCTAAAATACAAATATTAATTGCAGTTTAAATAGTAAAAATGTTACAAATAAAATAAATTAGATATAATATGATACATAATAATGTTGGTCGGACCAAAGAACAAATAATGACCCAAAAGAAGGGAAGTTAGGTAATCACTGCTTGGTGTTGCTTGGTTAACCATAGCATTGAATATTAGGTATAACCACAGGTAAACAACAGTCAACAGCACAGCAGTGAACTAAACAGGCTCCCATCAAGCCGTGTAAGGACCACAGTTCCATATTGCAATGCTATGCATGCAAATTTTGGAAAAGCTTGGTGTGTTAAGCCGGAACATAATATCAAAAAGAAACCAGTGTCAATTATGGAATAAGTTATCTCTAATGAAAAAAATCTTACTCCTGTTTAAATGGTTAAGTCTAATGATTGAAGTTTTTATTTTAATTGCTACAAATATATCTTGCAAAATGTCATAATAAATAAATATCATATTTATTTACAACTGTTCTGCATAACTCTCATTATGACTGCATACATATGATCCTATTTATTTACGTTATTAAAACAAATGAAAGATGATTACAAATGGTTTTTCCAAATATAAACATTTGAACTATAATAATAGTTCACATTTTAAGGGATTTTAGTATTCCAGCTCATGCAGGTTGCAGAAATAATGACCCATAAGATTCAATAGAAGTGTATCATAAATAACCACAATCAGACTTAGCTGGAAATCTGAAAATGAAGAAGTACTGGTTTTACAAATAGCACATTTATTCTGATTGATGAAGGTTAATATGACAGGTGTTTTTGATCACAAGAATCACATACTTAGACTTAGCGGAGTCATTGAACTTTTCAAATTTGGCTTGGACATCAAGGGTATTTGTGCTGCCTGAGTTTTGTATAAGTTAGTTTACTATAATTCAACATATTCAGAGAAATATACATTTAGCATCCAGAAATAACAGTTTTCTGGGATTGCTTACGATATCACATTGGACTGTAAGCTGAGTGAGAAGTAATAGATATTCCATATTGTCTCAGGTTAGTACACAGTTTGCAGGTGACAATGAAATATTCTCAGTGTAACATAATCCTGTCCCAATTACACAAATCTTCATTACTTTGTCTTTCTGAAACCATTCATCTTCATTTTTGGACTGTGGATCTTTCACAGTTTCAGCGTTTTAAAGGCATCTGGTAATTTTACACTGAAACATTCCTTGTAATGCATCAAGTTATGACTGACTATATGGGGGAATGAACTGTTTAACAATCTGTCTAATTAATGGAGAGAATATCAATATTCTGGTGAAAATGATGACTTGAAAAATGTAATAATAATAATTTTTATAATATTTTTGTTGTTCCCACACCTTGTTTTTCTTCATACAATGTATTAAGTCAAAATATTTAATTTTAACACATTCTTATCATAAATGGTTTCTGAGAAAGTTATTTAAATTTAATAATGTTGATAAGGATGGTTATTAGAATGAAATCCCGATGTCTAAGCTTTATATATCATTGATATATACCCGCAAAACAATACAAGGATATTTTTTATTTTTTACAGAAAAGATGTAATATTAAACATTATGTCTGACATAATAACGTAAATCTAGTAGCTGGAAGCTAGCACAATAGAAAGGACAAAAACTTGACTTTCCTGCAGACCTGTAGCTTAATAAAGAGCCAGACGGCCCAGAAGAATGGGTTAATGGTGGTAAATAAGACCTTCTTGATATGTCTAGCAATGAGTTAAATAGCAGGGTCTGTAATGTGAAAAAAATACTTGACACAAGTCAATTAATAGAAATATGTAGTCTCATTTTCTGTCATAAAAGTTGGCATGACTAGAAGCTGACTCTGTATATGAATCATTGATTAAATCACCAGAATATATTGGGAAAATCACAATTGTTGCAAATTTTATGAAAGCAGGACTTTTCAGTTTAAGTTGTATTGGTGTAATCTTGTTTAGTATAAACAGTTTTTCCAGTAAATGATAAATTTCATTTTAAGGTCAGTCTAATCTGAAGTGTTGATTGTATGGCGCTCAAGAAGGCCCCTTCCAATTTAATGAGTGTTACTGTATGCAAGTCAAGCATTTAAAGGTTTACCCCACAGATTTTCAGACACCCAGTTTTATGAGACTTTGTGGTGGGCAGTGTGATTAAAGCTTCTCATACATCCCATTGTACGTGTACACACACGTAATTGTGCTGCAAATATTGTTGAAATATATGAGCGTAGCCTGAAAGTGGGGTAGCAGAGATTCGCACATGCAAACAAGGTGTAGTTTCCGAACAAGAGTGTCATTATTTGAACTTCAAAGAACAGACTGCGACTAGCTACAGGCTCTGCAGTGGGTTAATATGGATGCAAGGTACACGTGAGTGTATTATACAGCACATGCAAACCCTGCAAGTGAAACGGGAGATCTTGCAACACTAGCAAGGAGAATGCACGTGTGCAAGTCTCTTGTAAGTTACCCTTAAGACACGGATACATTTATAGCCATGCTGCGTGCATGCATAAAAAGTGTGCATGCCAATTTTTATTGCTGGGTCTGTGCGACCTTAAAATTCTGTTATAAAATCGCAAGTGTAGCTTAAGTGTCTCTTGCAAATCAGCTGATTTTCCTCTACGTAGGATGGGATGTAAGAGAGGCTTAATGTGGAGACAATAAAATATGTTATTCCATCTCAGCAAAGATCTGAGCTATTCTATGTGAAATATTTTGTATAATTTATAGATATACCCTGTGCAACATTTGTCTCTCATCCGTCATGTACTTAGTTTGAGTCCCGGTCTGAGCTGAAGTGGGACATCGATGATTTTCTCCTATATGACCTTTACAACAATACTTTACAAAAGGTGTAAAGTAATCGCCATGTTATACTATTACATACTTAAACTGTTAATAACTACCTCTCTTTCTTCGGTATTTAAAGTATTTGTTTAAATACTGTGTCTTTTAAAACTTAGTTGGTGTCCTATCCACTAAATAATGTATCTGGGTCTTCAATGGCACAAAAGTGTTTTCTGGATCAATAGCCCGATCAAACAACTTTGTCAATCTACTTGGAAAATTAACTTTTTCAAACGTTCAATTAACATTTTTTTTATTTCTTCAACTGTTTCAGTATGTTTTATGCTGAATTAAGCAGAAAGAGATGAGAATGGGAAACTCACAGGTTGATCTTCCAATAAAAGTGGACAGTGGGAGTCATTAAATGTTTTAACCAGGTCTCCCATATGGTGAGTTGCTGTAATCAATGGTATACTACTATAGACATGACATGGTAATTACATTCAGTAATAATTCATGCTGGAACTGTTAGAGCTCATCGTGAAAATGACAATGTTTTTTTCAGATAAAGTATTTTAGAATATATCAGCTGTAAACAACTCGCAATACATATTTTATCAAACTTTAAAATCTTTTAGCTAATTTAAACTTACACGTCACTATACATAAGAAAATGTTATTGTGCATATAATTTGACTGCCAATTTGCCTGTTCATGCATATAAACCTATTACTCTGAAGTAAAAGAAGATACTTCACTTGAGAAGCTTTAAATTCTTTTAATGTACCTCCACTTTATTTATAGCTGTCAAATGGATAATAAAGAAAGAAAACTATTGGGAAATGTCCTCCTTGTTCTCCTACTAAATAAAAACCCCAGACACTTTGGGGAACAGATTAACAAGGTTAACAGGAAAACCTTGATATTTCTCTCAGAGAGAGGATCAAGGGTTCATTTATATTTCAAAAGAAATGGCAAAAACACCTTTGAATACCAAGTAAAACAACAAAGTAACTGTGTCTGGTAGACACTTGTAATGGTGCAAGCAGTGTGGATATTTGTGATAACAGCAATTTTATTACTGGTATAGAGGGATTCTTTGCAAGGCTTTTCAAGAAGTTTGCGAGTATAGATTATGTTTTTGAAGTTAGCCTTGGTGTTGTTATTGAATTTATAACCCAAATAAATAATAACAAAAGGAAAGAATCTGTACACTTTTCTGGCATCAGTCAGCAGGAAAGATAAGTTTGAATAGGTGAGGAATGACACATAAATTACACGTGCATTTAATTTGGGACAACTGAGCCTTTTATTTTACAAATTCACATACTAACAGGTATACTAAATTAGTGTATTAATTACAATAAATACAATGGACATAAAATGACCCGGGCCCATTATTCTGTACACTTTTCTGGCATTTTGTAAAATAGTTGTTTGACAAATCAAGAGTTTTTGTGTATAAATGTAAAAGGAATGTAAAAGGCAGTGTACGTTTCTCTCTAGGGTTTTATCATCACACTGTACCTGGTTATTACATCCTCGCTCACTGTCACTGTGTACTGCTAACTCTTAACATTTAGATGCTATTGAGATACTGAATTAACATATGATTAATTCATTTGCAAAATTCTAAAAGTTTTTTTAGAAGGCATACTCTTTGCAATAAAAAATAAATATAAACTAAAGCAAATAAAACATGTAACATTTCAACAAAGGCCTCATGACAATGGATAAAGTGAACATAAAAATTCTGTTTCAAGGACATTAAAAGAATTTTAGATAAAAAAATCCTGATCAATAAAACTTTAATACTTAGATCATTAATCTATGTTTGGTTTCACTTTACATGTATTCACCTTTTATTTTTAATGCTAAAAGACAGTTGATAATTTCTGTATTAAGCTACATTGAATATCAAACATCATATTGGCATTTTTAGTTCCTGAAATATTTCTGTAACATATTGCAAAGAAAAATTAATTTTATGGAATAACTCCATGGGCAAAACAGGTGCTTTCACCAGTGAGGATAACAACATTGTAATACTATTTGCGATTTTGGTGCTGATTTTTTCTGTCCTTTATGAAAATATACCTTTTACTTTTATCTTCTCAAACAAAAAGAACCTTAAATTACAGTAAAACCAGCTATTAGTAAATTGTTTATAGTTTAATATATATAATATACAATATGTAATTGACAAAAAAGATGTTTTACAAATATGTTGATTGATATTGGAGTAGCATTGCTTTTAACACATTGCAATAGTTGGGGTTGTTGTTGCTGCAGCTGGTTGTATGTATAGAGGAAAGTTTTGTGTACTAGCTAGTCAGGATGACCCATTGAAAACCTAAGGCCACCAGCAAACAACTGCCAACTTGCCCACTTATATTTAAGCCATGAATAAAACCCAGCACTTCCGAGGTGGGAGGCAACTATATTACCCACTTCATCACCTGTTGAGATATCTGTCAAAATATGAAGAAACATCAATCTAAAATCTGGCTCAGGTATCACAATTTTCAGCAAAACTTTATCAATATGTGAATCAAAGAATCAGGGGTTTTATTTGGTAAGAGCAAAAGGTGAATTTTTTCAATGGTTGTTTCATTTTCTTGTTCCTCTAACAGCTGTGCATAAAACAGAATATACAAATTAGTCAAGTATTACAAGCCGTGACAAGGGTGCTTTATTAACACTTTTATACGCCAAAAAATCTTGATTTTTCAAACATAACTTTTACTAATCCATGATGAAGCTATCGTTATACTGACATTTGGAGTACATATACCCTGGCAGTGGATGTGATCCAGTTATGTATATATAATACCAAATAAATTGCCAGTAATGTATGCAGATACATCATCTTGTAATACTTCCATTAACCAAAAGTTGTAAACTCATTTTTTCTTATGAATAGATGAAAAAGTTTCATCTTATTAGACCTTTGTGATGTCCAATGTTATAAATACATATTATAAAGTCAGCTTTTGATAAAAGTTTTTGTTCATCATAGATAACTAAGATCTTTTATCGAAGTTTAATAATATTTAAATTCTACACTGTCCCTAAATTTATAGTTTGTGGACAAAAGGAAAACAGATAAATTGGATATTCCTGGTAGGATTTACACAACATACAGTTTGAAGTTGATGTTTTATCACGTTTCGTGAGTGGTGTCTGAATACCAAGAATTAGGCAGTGAATTCAGTACTGAAACCATAAGCGATTGTTATCCTGCATCAGTTTAAAACATTTTTAAAAGCCTTTGACCATGTATATTCATCAATGTTGAAACTTAGTGCAGTATTCCATGCATTTTGGAAACTCATATCTGCACAAGTCTTATTCAAAAGTTTGTAGAAGTGGTTGGAACCCTGGTTATGGCATAAGAGAGATGCTAGTTGTTTGGGTCAACTGGGTTGGTAAAAAGTAAAGGCTTATCCTGTAGATATTTTTATGATAAAGTGCAACATATATTTTTTATTCACAAGTAATCAAAAATTAGCTTTCAGTAAGCTATATTTTTGCTCCAATTCTGTTTGATTTATAAAATTACCATTAATATAACATAGTTCACCAACAAAGGTTATTCCATGTATACTCCAATTGGGTGGGTTAAGATCCATTTCCAAAATTTGTGGCATTTTATACTATGGTGGGGTGGCCAAGATGATATTGGAGCCAATGTCACACCCAAGTAGAACCATATTGTGGTAGTTTTAAAATGTTTTGCGATTCACGTATAAAAAATCTATTTATCCAATTTAATTTAATTGGTTAAATAAAATACTCAATATTTACCATTGATTTTATAAGGTATATTGTCCCATAGAAATGCAAAGACACATAAATTCATATGTTTGATGAAGTAATTATCTGAAGAAGGGATTATCATAAGTACCTTATTTAATATTGAAATTAAATTTTGTTTTTATCACCGCTATTTTTCCAAAAGGAGTTAAGCAATCATATATTTCAGGTCAATTAAAATACAATTCCCCAAAAATTAAAGTGTTTAGTTCCCCAGTTTAATTCGACTGAAGCTTATAATTTATGCTAAAAGTACTTCTTTCTTCCATGTCAAATGACCACTCAGTGCACTAAGTATACAAACTTATTAATCAATAGGATAATCTAGGGACAGTCAAGGCCTGTAATTCAGAGTTGTGGGTGTAACCGAAGGGGAGGAGACTAAGTGGGGAAAGTACAGTTGAAGAGGTGAGTCTTCAAATGTTTCCTGGAGGAAGTGACAGAGGAGCTGTTTCTTATTTGAAAGGGTAGAGAGTTCCAAAGAACTCTGAATGAAGGTGCATAATAACAGAAGGAATTAGAAGAATGTTTATACATCATGTCAAACATACAGTATGTCAAACTTCAGCATTTACCTCGAAAAGATAATGCATTATTTGTCCACATGAAATAAACAAATATGAGGCTATTGGATCCCCTTGTTTGCATCCTGTTTCAACGTTTAAAAAGTATGATTAAACTCCAACTTGCACAATGGAAGCAACAAAATCTGCATTCATTAATTTAATCCAATGTTTAAAGTTTTCCCAAAAACTTAATGGTGGTGTTACACTAGATATGACCAGTTGGTAACTAGGTTTTTTTCGAAGGTCTGGAGCAATGTTTACAGAGTCTGTTAGGGTCAGTTGTAGTGTCCCAGCTTGTCACGGTGGATTGGTAAAATATCAAACATGTTTGATATTTCACTGACCCTCCATGACTCTGCATCCAGACTGTGGCACCACCCACCTTGAAATCGTCCTGTCGTGGATCTCTATGGCTTGTTGGTTACACCTCCCATCTTGTCCTTAATGTAACTGTCTTATCATGAAAAACTTGCCGTCCTGCTTCAGTACCAGGACTCCACCCCCAGACAGTCCTTGAACACTAACTGACCATACTTGAAAGCAAGCTGGCCCGTCGTAAACATAACTGACCTGACAGGAAGTCTCCCAGTCGAGTCAGGAACATCTCAGCAGGACAAGCCGTAAACACAAAACTGACATAACAGACAAGCCAGGAACTGTGTAGGGCAAGCCAGCATCCTTTTTATGACCCACGGCTTGTCTGCTGATGCAATCTCTGTCTATATAAAGTGGGTCGGCTTTCACAGTGCATCATTTGGAATCTGGCATCTGACAGATTACATCTGGCCGCGTTTCAAGAATAGGAGTTTGTTTTTTTAACAATTATCTAGGGCAGTTTTGAGTTGAAATTCGCTGACTTTCAAGATTTGTTTTTTAATGAAAATGCTGCTGCTTATTATTTGACAATGGGTCCTGAGAAAGGCAGAAGAGTGAATCAGATAGAAGTTCCCACTGACAGTTTTCCTGAATTTGAGATGGATGACACGGCGACAGATATCTAGTGGAAGAGGCAGGTGAGGGAGGCCAGATAGAGGGACGAGGCACAGCAACAGCAACAGAGGGAGGAGGAGGCAAGGAGGGAGGAGGCAAGAGTGGAGGAATCGCACTCACAAGAGGAGGGAGTTGCAGAAAAAAGGCCCAGGACAGAAAGAAATGACACTGAAACAGAGGCTGCTGGAGGAGAGGTGGGACCATCACAGTCGCCTATATAACTTTACAAGAAGGGGCACATGACCAACATCTATCTCACTGATTCTGATGAGGAGGCTATTGTAAACTTTGTTAAGGACCACGAGGAGTTGTAGAACAAGACTAATTAACATTTCCAGGACAAAACAAAGAAGGAGCGTCTCTGGGAGCAGTTCGCTAACAGTTGCAAGCTGTCTGTCAAGGTGTACAAGACCTGGTTTGACTGGCAAGGACATGCTATGGGAAGCTGATGCAATCGAAGTCTGGTGAGAATGATGCTGTCATCATTTCTCGGGCAAAAGCAGGAGACAACACGTACACCTACCTGGAATTACCTGGCGTCAGAGGTGGAGGGATTAGAGGAAAAAGACTTCAGACATTTAGAAACAAGGCTGTCAAGCTCCTAAGCAAAATTCATAGCAAGGCAGAAGACCGTGGTTGTCAGCTCCAGCAGCCACAGCAACAGACACTTTTACGAAGCTCAAGTGCAACTTCAGTATTTGTGCCACAGACATTTCAACAGCCACAGCAGCCAGCTCTAGCAGCAAGGGAATACATCTTAACCATCCCAGAGACACAGGTGCCTTCAAGCCAGGTCATCCAACTCGCTCAGCAGAGCCAGGTGGCAACCAAAGGACAGCAGCAGCAATCCAGAGGACACTGACTTCCTTCATAGTCATTGACAACCCACAGGCTGGACCTTCAAGACCACTAACATTCACATTGACACCAGCAAAGCACTTCAACCCTCCATCAGTTGCCTCAGCTACAGGCGAGAAAGCCAACACAACATATCAGGACTTTCAAGCTTCTTCGGAAAAATACACTCAGTGCTGAGCTACCAGCAGTTCAACACACTGCAGCCATTTTCACCAGCCGACACACCAGCACCAGCTGCCTTTCCTCCAACCACCACCGCCTCCAGCAGCCCAGCCTCCGCCTCCTCCTCAGTCTCCTCAGCCTCCAGTAACAAACAGTAGCAACAGTAGAACACCTGCCAAGCCTCTAACTGGTCCTTTTCAGGACCACTGCAGTAAACAATTTCAGTCTTTTTCATGACCACCCGAATCTTCTTCCAAAAACAATTAATAAGTTACTGTTAAAAAAAATTTGAAACAAGAAACATTACACCGCCCCACAGAAAACACCTTTGACCTTGTGACCTTTGACGCCTTCATAAACTTTGTAGTAAGACATTTGGCATATATTGAACTTTAAAATATCTTGCAATTTTGAAGGAAAATAATTTTTAAAAAGTTAACAATTTTTACATTTAAGGGAGGGTCATTTGTACATAAGTAGTGTTGAGTGTTTTAAACAGGGGACTTGTGATTTGGTTTGAAATATTTTTGGAAATGAATAGGGTTTTCTTTGGAAATTTGTTGGACGTTTTAGTAACACCATCTCAATAAAAGTTCTTGGAATAATTGGTTAGTCTTGGAAATGACTGATAGTAGTCCTGAAAAGGACTGATAGATGCCAGCCTCTGCCCCCAGGGTTGTTGGTTGACACATCTCAGATCCTGACCTCCTGCCCAGCCAATGCCCCAACGTGATTGAAGCAGTCTTTCAGTAGTTTTGTTGCTGTTTGGCCTCCCTTGAAGGATTCCTGTACTTCTCATTTGGCACATACACTGCCTGTTCATTCACATAAACACAATGTCTCTGACAACCCTTGGCCTTTGCTCCATGGTGCCCAGTAGTGGCTCACTAAGTTGCCAAAGGTGTTTTCAACCACCCTTCTGTCTCTGGAAATCCTATGGTTGGCTATTCTTTCTTCCCTTATCAGTTGCCTTCTGCTGTAGGGTTTGACCATCGATGGCATCAAGGCAAAGGTGTCGTCACCCAGAAAGAAGTAGTGCAAGTCTAGTCCTCTCTCCCCCAGGGGTCTAGGTGCCTGAACCCTGAAGTTGCCATCCTCCATCTTCTCTCTCAAATTGCTTCTGTTGAAAATCTATGCATCTGAGCAAGAACCACTTGACCCACAGTCTATCCACAGTATATCAGTATACTGCATTCACCAGGGCCAGGAGAACCAGAGAAAAGAAGCCCTTGTAGTTTGTAATAGTCACTCCCTGGCTTCTTCATGGCGATATCCTTCCCATCTATGACACCTACAGCGTGGGGGACATTCCATCTTGTTCTAAGCTTCTCCTCCACCCTTTTTCACTCCTCAGGGGTACCGGGGAAGAACAAATATTTATCCTGGAATTCAACGCTTTTTTGTGGTTTTCGTCCCCTATTCCATGACTTTTGCTACCAACCCTATAGTCGTAGAGTCAGTTATTGGGTCGGTTCCAGTGGAACACCCCCATAACAATTCTAATATACATAAGTTTCATGAAACAGAGTCACAAGCCTTTTCATAATCTATCATCATTAATAATTAACTTGTTATTTAAAACCGTCTTAAGCCTTTCAGCAATTGCAGAAGTAAACAGTTTGTATAAATACTCAATAGGAGATAGGGTGCCAGTTTTTCAAAGGTTCTCTATTCTTGTCACCTTTTGAATACAATTAATTATTGACTACCATAAGGATGTAGACAATTTTCCTTTAAAATAGCTGTATTTGAAGACTCTTAGCACTGAAACTTTTGATTTTGACCAGAAGACTGTTAAAAAATTCGAATACAAAATCATCAAATCCAGGTGTTTTATTTTTCACTGAGTTCTGATATAGTTAAACGTCCTTCAAGTAATAATGCTTCTGATTCAGAAGTGGTATTTCTTTATCCCTACTTTGAAATAAGTTGACATAAAACTGTTTTAATTGGTCTAAATTACCAACTTGATCTGTAATTGTTTCAATTGTTTCACAATTTTGGAGACAAACTTTTTCGATATTTGTATCAATAAATACTTGGCATTCAAGGCTACAGAAGTAATTTGATGGTTTCTCTCCATGTTGGAACCAATGTACTCTTGAATTTATCATATGTTTCATTATTTTTTCTTAAGTTTAATAATTCCTGTTTTATTGCCTCAAAAATATCTAATAGACAAATGTTGAGTTGGAATTTTAAATGATGGCTTTACCTTTCAGCAATATTTTTTTCTTGAATAATTTCTACTTTTTAAGTGAACAAGAATACCTAATAGTGATGCATCTTTATTTTCAGAAATATCTCTTCCAAAAGGAAGTAATCAATTGCAAATTAAATGTCCAACTCATAATCTGTGTTGAGATATTCATAACTATAAACCGGAACTGTATATACTGTTTTTATATATAATCTATGGCTTTATTGATCATCTCTATATAATTTTCATTTTTGAGAAGACTAGAGTTGAATTCCAGAGACCTTTACCATGCTCGAAGGTTTTAATTTTCATATTAAATTCAAGTATAGAGTGGTCAAACCCATAATCTGGATTTATTTTGCAACCAGTTACCATGTCTGTTATAAGGGCCTGATATAATAAAAAGTCTAATTTAGCTTTTTAAAGGGTTTTTCTGCCTCCATTCGTATATTTTAATATCTAAATGCATATATCTAAGTATGTCACTTAAATTGTAAAAGTATTCAACATTTGCAAAACTAAGTTTTTTGACTTCGGGTTATTGATGCTTACATATTATGGCTATCTATGTTTGGATTTCTAGGTTAACTAAAATCTCTACATATTATTAAATAAGCTTGTTTGTTTGGCTCTGTAAGTTCTGTTAAATTTTGAAAAAAAAACACATCTGTACTGCTTTTAAGTTTATCCATGTTGATCATTAACCCAGTTAACTTTGCATAATTCTCTCAGTGAAACAGATCTGATGAACCATGTTATATAGCAATAATCAACTTTTAACTGAATTACCCACGGCCAGATAAAGGTCATCAATCCTTATCAATGCAATCAAGGGTCTATTTTAATGAGTTTTTACCCTCATTGACTTTTATTTTTTCTATTATACTGTTGGTTCAATGTCATCACCAATTTACTGAGCGAGGACGAATGTGATAAATGTTTAAATGAGATAAATGAGAAAATTGAACATTAATCACTTAAGCAGAAAAGAGTCAGATTGGAAAGTATGACCGTCATTTGATTTTGTACTTCAATCTTGAATTTTTGGGACATGATAAATTTATGATGAGAGCACAGATTGGATTTGTGATGACTTTCACTTTATCTTGGTTTGGACTGATTGAACGTAAATATCATTTAAATGCTATAAAACACCATTAGGTAATGTATTCACTAAACTTCATTTGTTTTTAAGACACCTATGCTAAAGGAAGGTAAAATCTGTTGTGGTAAGGTGACCTTTAAAACACTATTCACCAAAGATCCTTTATGGTTTTGTTACCAAAGGAAGCATTAAATAAAGGATCATTTGTAAAAGAAGTGTGGGCAACACTGAAATCTCATTGGTAAGATTGAACTTACCTGGGGAATATCATGGATTTCCCCCTCTGTGCATACATTATTCAGTGTTGGTATTTTGTTATATTTTTTTATATCGTATAGCAGCTTAATTTGTATTTTAAGGAATGGATGCCCAATTAAAAAAACTTGCTTTACATACATTGTTATAGTGACAGCCACTATAAAACTGCATATTACAAGAAGCCAGTTGAATACACTTTAATTGCATTTGACAGCTCAATATATTTAAAACATATAAAACGGTAAAATCTTAACGTTAAAACCAAACCCAGTCTTGAGTGGGGAGGGTCTACATGAATGCATGAAGTGTGGTTAAATGTCTGGTATGATTGGATTAGAGTTAGGATTTTGCCTTTCTTTAACAACTTCTCACTCGCTTCCCACGACTATGGGGTGTTCCCAGTCGGTTAGGATCGGTTGTAGTTTCCTGGCTTGTTTTGGTGGATCAGCAAAATATCACCCGTTTGATATTTCACCAACCCTCCACGACTTTGGCTCTGCCTACCCATAAACCATCCTGTTTCTCTAAAGAGAAAGTTCTGAAAAGATTTTGATAGTTAAGAACGTTTGAACTTAGAAATATCTGCAAATTTGCCATGAAAAAAAATTAAAAATATTTATTTTTAGGGTTTACAAATTTGGAGTTTTAATGTGGGACATTTTTACAGAATTTGTGTTGAGGGACTTGTGATTTGGTTGGAAATAGTTTTGAAACTTGTTGGAAATGTATTGGATTTTTTTTTTTAAATTTGTTGGAAGCAACACCAAAATATGTGCATCTGATGAAGATCCACTTGACCTAACATCTAAATAGAGGAATCTGTAGTCTGCATTGACCAGGGATAGCAGCACCAGGGAAAAGAAGTCCTTGTAGTTGTAATATCCACTCCCAGATTTCTTTGGGTTCTTCATGGCGATAGGTTTTCCATCTAGTGCCCCAAAATTATGGGGGACATTCTATTTGGTTCTGTATTTCTCCACATTTTTTCCAGTCTTTATGTTCAGTAGGGCAGGTCAAATACTCTTCCTAGAATGCAGCAAGAATGGCTCAGCATACCACAGGGACAAATTTACAGATGGTTATTAGGTCAACCACCCAATGATACTGCAAGGATGTGTATGTTATTGCCAGTTTCAATCCAACTTCTAAGGGCTTCTTAAAATTGGTGAATGACGTCTTGATGTAGTGGTGTATGCATTCCCCCACGAGGCCAAAAAATTCAGGTGGCCTCCTGACAAAATTCTGGTAGCCTGGGATATCAGTCTGTATTAAGTCAGCCAAGAGGGTTTTGTAGCATCCTCTTTATTCTCTTTGAAGTATCCAGGGCACGACCCAGGGGTTTGGTGGCTATCTTCTTCTCCTGGTGGCTGTGGTGAAGATACCGACTGTAGGGCAGGTGCTGGTCCTGGGGTGAGATGTGTCCTTTTCTGTCTGCAAATCATTATGAAAATCAAAATAGTAAACTCAATAAAAATAATAAGCGTACCCTAAGCTTCTGTAGAAAGTCTCTGTGATGTGACGATGACATCTTTGCAATGATAAATGATGATTTACACGAGCCAGAAGGGATTAATATAGTATTAATATAGTATATAGTGTTAAAATTAATCAGTCCAGTTGGGGAGGCTCGGGAAACTGGCCCAGTCCTATCGGTTTCTCACTACAGCTTGTTGTGACCTAATATGGCTTTTCTACACGTTTACTGGATGTCCTAGTTTTTTGTCTAGTCATCGAGAAAAGCATCCCAACCCCAAGTCAGGTCAGGATCTTGATCCAGACAATCCTGATCTTGATCCTGTTGGAAAGATGAAACCGACCCATATTTTTCTTGCGCTTTTTTCTGGAGTTTGGTCCCCGACTTTTGCAACTGACCGTAGAGTCGGTTATATGATCAGCTCCAGTGGAACACCCAATTAGGTCCTGTGTTTGATTCCTAACATGAAGTGTATAAATTGGTATGTTTGTTGGTACCTAGTGACATTTGCAAAATCTAGACCTACTAGTATGCAGTTTTCCTCCATCCCCTCAACTCTGCCTAGTAATACGACCGACACAATATGTTTACTTCAAACCCAAATCAATCAATTAACAACTGGTTCTACCTGTAAACAAAACTCAGGCTACCACATGAACATGTATTATGAGATAACAAATCCTGCAGTTATTTGTCCAATATCACGTCTCCTGCTTTGATTTTGTGTCAGCACCAGATGAAGGTTACTGTAAACATAAAGAATGATGATTTTTCTGAATGTTTTCTTTCCACACCCATTAAACATTTTTGGGTTTTTTAAATGTTTAAAAGGAAAGATTTGGCAAAGATTAAAAAAGATGGGTATGAAAACCATTTATAATAGAATGTTTTCAAAATGTTTTATGTATACCGTTTACAATACGTTTAATGATAAATGTTATAAAAATGTTACAAATAAACATAATAATGTCTCAATAATAATGGAGGTCAGAGGTCAAGTTCAATATCTTTTTAAGGTTGCTCACTAATAAAAATATTATTTTTACGTCTAAAATTGTAAGATAGTGGCTAAGAAATTGTGCCCCCATTCAATTTTTACTTTAGGGGATTGGGCGTGCAGCAATTTTTGACTAAGTCCTCTAAAATCCCCTATTATTGCTAACCACTATCTTTGTTTGGAAATGTTTGAATGTGTTTTAATAAGCATTCTGAAAATATGGTTTAAAAAAGTTTTTGACAGAATGTTTTAAAACATTTGATAGAAAACATTTCAAAAATATTTTAAAATTATGCGTATGAAAACCAGTTACTATTAAACATTTGTAAAACATTTTCAGAGCAAACATTTACATCTTACATTTCAGCTATTTTATAAATGTTTAAAAAACGTTTGCAGTCAGACCTAGTTTCTTGAGTTATTTTATAAACGTTTAATAAATGTTTTCAGTAAACACATTTTTACAGAGAATGTTTATAAAACACATTTTAAGCATTACATTGTAAACGTTTACTTGAAAATGTTTAGAAAACAATAAGATAGGGGTTAAATAGGTTTTTAAATGTATTTAAACCATTTTGCAACATTTCTTATGTTTACTGGGTATTAGTATTGTTAAGTATATAATTTCCAAATGCTATTTGACAGTTTGTAATCATTTTTTTGTAATTATACTTTCCATTTTAAATTTCATTTGTTTTCAGTAAACACATTTTTACAGAGAATGTTTATAAAACACATTTTAAGCATTACATTGTAAATGTTTACTTGGAAATGTTTAGAAAACAATAAGATAGGGGTTAAATAGGTTTTTAAATGTATTTAAACCATTTTGCAACATTTCTTATGTTTACTGGGTATTAGTATTGTTAAGTATATAATTTCCAAATGCTATTTGACAGTTTGTAATCATTTTTTTTGTAATTATACTTTCCATTTTAAATTTCATTTGTTTTCAGTAAACACATTTTTACAGAGAATGTTTATAAAACACATTTTAAGCATTACATTGTAAACGTTTACTTGGAAATGTTTAGAAAACAATAAGATAGGGGTTAAATAGGTTTTTAAATGTATTTAAACCATTTTGCAACATTTCTTATGTTTACTGGGTATTAGTATTGCTAAAGTATATAATTTCCAAATGCTATTTGACAGTTTGTAATCATTTTTTTGTAATTATACTTTTCATTTTAAATTTCATTTGTTATGGCACACAATAAAACATTTTCCAAACAGATTCCAAACGTTAGCTCGAGATTTATTGAAATAATGTATTTCTCATCATCCATCATTCAAATCTATTTTCCATGTACTTTTTTCAATGTAAATTTGCATGTGGTTTTAGGTTTATTTAAAAGCTATTTGACACAATTTAAAGTCAACTTCTACAGCTATTACAGTGATGACTTTCTAACTACTTTTAACACATATTGTATGCTTAAAGCTAATGGGGGTGTTCCAGTGGGGCCGTCTTGTTGGTTACTATGGATTTTTTGAGGGTCAGGAGCAATGTTTATATAGTCAGTTAGGATCGGTTGTAGTTTCCTGGCTTATGATGGTGAATTGGCAAAATATGAAACATGTTTGATATTTCACCGACGCCTCCCCTATTCTTGGTCCTAACCATGGCTCTGCCTACCTAGTAACCGCCCTGTCATATGTCTTGTCATACAGACTTTCTGTTTTGTTCTATACTGTAAACATCTTGCCTGGAAGCACTTGCTGTCCTGTCATGGTTCAGTATCTTGGACACCACTTTACAAAAGGCCGTAGACACAAACTGACCATACTTGAAAAGAAAACCTGTCGTAAACATGCCCAACCTGACTTGGTTGATTCCTGTCAAGACGGGAAATCTCCAAGTTTTTTACCACAGAATCAGTAACATCTCAGCAGGACAAGCTGTTCACACACCAAGACAGGCCATAAAAAGAAACCGACAAGGTGGTTACAACAACAGACAAGCCAGAAAGTATGTAGGACAGGACAGCTTCATTTTACCGACCCATGTCTTGGTGGTTATGGGATCTCTGTCTATATAAGGCGAGTCAGTTTGCACAGTTCATAATTTGGGCTTTGGCATCTAATGGATTGCATCTGGCAGTGTTTAGATAGGCTTAATTGTTCAGATACATGTTGGGCTGACTTGTTGATAAACTTTTGTTTTTACAAACACTGCTTTTATTTGATTTATATAAGATGGGTCATAAAAAGGACAGAAATAATGTGAGGAAAATAGAAGTCCCCACAAACATATCTACAGAGTCTGAGTTATAGACAGCTGCTGATATACAGAGGAGAAGGGAGGAGATAGACCGAAGAGAGAGGGAGGAGGCAGAGAAACAACAGAGGAAGGAGAGGGAGAGGAAGGAAGTCAGGGGGGAGGAAACTCTACAGTCAGACACAGAGAAGGGAGTGGCCGAAAAGAGACCAAGAGTGACAGTAAAATGGACACAGAGGCTGGAGGAGAGGTGGGCACATCTCAATCTCAATCCAGGTGCAAGAAAGGACATATGACAAACATTTATTTAACACATCTGAGTCTATTGTGGGACTTTGTCAAGGATTGTGAGGTGCTCTACAACAAGACCAACAAGCACTTTATGGCCAAAGCCAAGAAATAATGCCTGTGGGAGAGGTTCGCCAGCAGCTGCAACCTGTCTGTCTGTCTCAAATCCCAAAGAACTGGGTATGAAAAACTCAACCAAAATAAGTCTGGCCAGTCTCAAAAGGAAATGACAGAGAGACAGAAATGAATTCAGGATAAATTTAACTTCTTGAAGACACACATCAGAAGGAAGGGACTTGGCCAGAAGAGCCAGTGCAACAGCAGCCTCAGTACATGACATCTCCAGATGTTCAACTGACATGGATAGTATAGAGATAAGCATGAGATCAGACACCAGACAACAGTCATTAATTGGAAGCCTCAGTGTAGTTTCCCAGTATTCAACAGTAGACAAGCAGGTCATGGACCAGTTTGCACAGATGAAAACCATACTGTTGTTTTTTTCTCGGGTCAGGCAAAAGACCACCAGAACAGCCTTCTGCAACTACCTGGCATCTGAGGTTGAGGCTTTAGAAGAAAGAAACTTTCAAACATTCAGAAACAAGGCTGTGAAACTTTTAAATGGGATCCAGAGCAAGGCAGAGGAAAGGACCTGTCAGCCCATGTAACCGGCACTTTCTAGGAGCTCAGTGCTACTTCCACATATGTGTCACAGACTTTTCAGCTGCTACAGCAACAAGCACCTGCTGCCAGGGAATACATCTTGCATATTCCCGAAACTCAGATGCCAGAAAGCCAAGCCATCCCAGCAGCTCAGCAGAGCAAAGTGGCACTCAGAGAACAGTACCAACCCAGAGGGCAGTAGACTTCCTACCTAGTTGTTGATGAGCAACAACCCAGCACCTCAAGACAGCTACATTTCACCATCAGCCTAACCAAGCACTCAACTCACCATCAGTAGCCTCTGGGGCAGGCGAAGCAAGTGCACAAAACATCTCAGGACTCTCTAGCATTTTTGGGAATATACAGTCATGAGCTACCCACAGATGGATACGTTAACACCAACTGACATGCATCAACAGCTAGCCTCTCCTCTAACCGCCACCACACAGTAAGAGCATCCCACAAAGGCCAGCTCAGTCCCAGACCCTGCCAACAGTCATCCGAGCCTAAGCAGCAGCAACAGTAGACCTACTGCACTTGCCTACAATCATTCCTTTTCAGGACCACGGCTGATTAATAGGTCCATGTTAGGTCCACCTGAATCTTCCAAAAACAATTAATATCTGCATGTTTAACAAAAATCCCAAAACAAGCATTACGCTGCCCCACACCAAACACATAACCCCTAAACGCAAAAAACAAAATGAGTGATTGAAAATTTTCAAAAAAAATTGAAATAATACAAACATGGACTTAAAAGATTTTGAACTTAGAAAAAAATTATAAAATATTGGAATAAAAACTTGAAGAAAAAAGAGCCTTTGGCCAAAAAAATTGAACCAAAAATATGAAACTTTGGCCACCCCCCAGAAAATCTACAAAAAAAAAGATTGAAAAAACTTTAACTTTTAAGACTCTTTGACATTTCGGGGAAAAATTTTGGCCTTTGGATCTGACCTTTTCAGTTTTGACCTTTGAGAAACTTTTGAAGTTCTCAAGATTTTGATACTTAAGAAACTTTTGAACTTAGAAACATCTTGACAATTTGCAAAAAAAATTTCTTTGAAGGCTAACAAAATTTGAGTTTTAATGTGGGACATTTTAAACTGATGTTGATGTATTATGGGATTTGTGATTCGGTTGGAAATAGTTTGGAAACATGTTAGAAATGGATAGGATTTTGGGGGAAAATTTGTTGGAAATTTGTGCGACACTAACTTAAATAAAAGTTCTTGGAATAATTGGGTATCCCTGAAAAGGACTGATAGATGCCAGTTTCTTCTGTCTACAGGGTAGTTTCTTTGCATATTTCAGATCCTGTCCTCCTGCCCAGACGATGCACCAAGATGATTGAAGTAATTTTTCAGTCGATCCCATTAATGTTTGGTCTCCATCAAAGGATTCCTATAGTTGTTATCGGGCACATAGACCACCTGTTAAATTTGTAGTGCTGCTATATCATGTGCTGGGCCGGGTGCCAGTCTGCTCCACCCTGGTGTGTCCTCAGCATGTTGCGCAGCACCACATATGTCAATACAATGTCTCTCACAACCTTTGACCTTTGCCCCATTGTGCCCAGTAAGACCCTGAATTAGATTGCCAGGATTCCAAATACATTTTCCACTACCCTCCTGCCTCTGGAGATCCTGTAGTTTGCTGTTCTGTCTTCCCTTGTGAGTTGTTTTTGCTGTAGGCTTTCACAAGCCATGGCATCAAAGCAAAAGGCGTCATGACCCAGCAAATTGCTACTGTTAAATATTTGTGCATCTGTTGAAAATCTACTTGACCAAACATTTACCCAGAGGAATCTGTATTCTGCACCAAACAGGGCTAACAGCACCAAGGAAAAGAAGCCCTTGTAGTTGTAATATTCACTCTTAGATTTCTTGGGCTTCTTTATGGTGATATGTTTCCCATCTAGTGACATTCCATCTGGTTCTGAACTTCTCTTCCACCTTTTTCCAGTCTTTAGGATTGTTAGGGGAGCTTGAATACTCTTCCTAGAATTCATCAAGAATGACCCGGTAGACCTTCAGGATGAATTCACAGATGGTGGTTCGGCCAACAAGCCAATGATACTACAAGGATGTGTAGATTTCTCCTCTTGCCAGGTGTCTCAGTGTGATTGCCAGTTCCAATCTAAAGTTCTAAAAGTTCTAAAATTTGTGACTGACCTCTTGATGCAGTGGTGTATGTATTCCTGACAAAATTCTGGTAATCTGGGATATCAGTCTGTATTAAATCAGCCAGGAGGGTTCTATAGCATCCTATTTCTTATCTTTGAAGGATCCAGGGCACCTGGGTTCTGGGTTCAAATGTGTCCTTTTCTGTCTGCAAATCATTATGACAATCAAAATATTAAACTTAATAAAAAACAAAAGTACCCTAAGCTTCTATTTCTCTGATGTGTAGCTGGCACCTTTGGAGTAATAAATGATTATTTACAGGAGCCAGAAGGGGTTAATATAGTGTTGGTTTGATCCCAACTAGCAATCTCGACACCAGAAATTCATCAGTCAGAGTGGGTCGGGATACTGGTCCAGTCCTGTTGGTTTGTCACTATGGCATGCCGTGGGCTGATACTGATTGTCTGTTAGATTTTATGGCTTGTCCTGGTAGTTTCCAGTCTAGTCTAATGATGATTTACAGGAACCAGAAGGGGTTTATATAGTCTTGGTTTGATCCGGAATCATGATCCCAACTCCAGAAATTAATCAGTTTAGTCGGGTGGGTCGGGATACTGGTCCAGTCCTGTTGGTTTGTCACTATGGCTAATCGTCACCTGATAAGCTGTTTTCCTGGTAGCTTCCAGTCTAGTCATGGAGAAAAGCACCATTACACCAAGTCAAGTCAGGAGGTAAATCCAGACAAGCCAGGATGTGCTACATCCTGTCATGAGGTGAAACTGACCCAAAATTTTGGGTGCGTTTTTTCTGGATTTTGGTCCCCGATCCCTGACTTTTGCAACCAACCCAAGAGTTGCAGAGTCGGTTGTAGGGTCTGCAGCAGTGGAACACTCCCATTACCAATGTCCAATCAAAACTACACAGGAGCAATGGTTTTGTTTAAAGCAATGGTTATCTTGGGAATTGGTGATTGCAGCGAGCTAAACAGTAGACAAAAAAGGCTAATGAGGTTAAAAACTCTACCTTGAAAAAATAGTTCCATTATTGAAGTAATATGGATTGATGATCTTCATCTGGCCCTGCAAACTTCACTTAAATACATGACTGTTGCAGTATAACACGGTACACCAGGACTGCTCATCAGAAAGATATTCAATGAAAGCTGACATTTTAAATAATTATTATCACAAATAAAAGTACTGCTGTGATTGTATTTGTGTAAATTTAGAATCATAAATATCTAAAACATTTGCAGCTGTGACAAAATCGACAAAGATTTTCATATGACCATGGTCATATATATGACATTGGCATCTCATCTGTTTTGAGTTTTAATTGTAGCAAAGTGTATGCAGTTCTTGTCAGTAAACTAGTTAACAGGATCCATATGAGATTAATAAAAGTTTACTATAATCACTGTGACAAGAATCTCCAAATTCAAGTCACTTGAATTTGGTGCAAACTTTAGCAAACACGAGCCGAGATGGCACCTATTTAAAATTGGCATCTCTATGGTGCAAATTTTGGCCCAAGGTGTCCAAGGTATATAATAAGGAAAATTAGTTTGTTTTTTTTAAATTTGACTACAGAGCCCTAGTGAATTGAATCACTTAAGGAATTAAGACTGGACGCAGCTACAGAAATAAGTCTATATAAGAGTGGGAATAAATAAAACAATACATTTTAGTCATACAGTTAAATATAAGTATACTCTGTCGTTATTGATACATATCACAGATCTTGTTACAATACTGCTGTACACTTTGGTGACAGATGTGTTATCAATTCTTGGGGAATGTGAGTGTCATTTCACTTTACACTGTGCTTTATATTACAGCTTGATACTGTGCCATATGTAAACTGATACACGATTGTTGTGATAAAGAGCATGCAACCTGCATTAAAAACTAAATTTAATATGTTATCCCCAAATTTTTATGTCATAAAATATTAAAAATTTTTGGCCCCGCCCAACCAAAGCTTTAAGAAGGCTCCCTGTTTGTCTCGAAAATGTGAAGGTCACATCCCCAGGTGCGTTTGATATTTGAATACAACACACTTTATTGCAGTGATAAAAAGGAAACATCACTTTAAACTTTCCTCACCTGTATTTTGCAAAGCAAAACTCTCCAAAATGCCTTGCAAATAACTGTGGCCAGACTTGACAATTGCTGTGTGCTTTTGAACATTATACGTCAGATGACATTATTGCATGGTATTGCATTATCGGCCCTGGTGTTCAGGCCTAAGGTTAGGATACCAGCTTGATTGTTTATGTTTTGGTGGAGATACCCATGTCCCTAGCAACTGGGGTGTCTAGATATAAATTCATTGGTGTACCAGCTAGGTTCATATTATGTGAGGGGCTTTCCCCAGATAATCACCCCAGGAAATCCTTGTATTTCTATGTAACCATGTAAACATGCTGTATTATTGGAAGCCGGGAAATTTATGCAACCCCCATCATTCCTACTTGGTTTCTTGAACCAGTAACATGGTCAAAAACTGAAAAGCTTCCCTCCCATCCTGTCCCAGTCTGTATTACGTAAAACCTCATTATCACTTTGACCTTCTACCAGGGTCAATAACATATGCAGTCCTGGCAACATTACCCTTCTGGGCTCCTACCTGCACTGTTTGTGTAGAACAAGTATGTAAATATTAATTCTGGGCTGTCACCTGTTCTGCTACATCTGTGCAAAAACCAGTTTTATATTTTAAGTAGACATGCCCTCTTTTATATGTATTGTATGTATTTTATTCTGTGTATTTTAATTGTTTTTATAACCGCATACCTGAGTTCATTGAAATGTGAGGGATTTTTGATATTATGTATTTTTCATTTGGGCTAATTTCCTATGTTCATCTCAGTCCCACACACTCTTACCCAACACTCCTTCATTTTTAGGAACTGATCTACATTACATTCAACAACCAGTTTATTTACTGCTATGTCATTCTTAATTGTAATTCACATTAAAATTCCTAAATCTTTATGTTTGTTCAGTGCGACCTTGCTCTGACCTTTATTAAAATATGACCTTGTGAACTTTCAAGGCTCACACTGAGGTTGTGTTCATCATTTAAATGCTGTATTATTATATAGTCTTTATAAAACAACTTGCATGTTTATATTTGCATTATGTGTAATTTCGTGGGACCTGTACAAATTTATTTAGTATTAGAATGTGTATTCCTTATATATATTTTACCATTATACACTTGTAATTGTAATAAACATGAGTACCCTCACCTCATTATCACTGTGTTGGGGGACTTTTTGGGGGTGTTCTATTTCCGTAAATACAGAACACTGTAATTGAAAGTTTTAGCTTTCTCTGGTTAAGTTTTATAAATGGTTGATCTGAAGAAGGGCTGAGGCTTTTATCAATTAAGCCTTTATTGGAAGACAGTTTTGCACGGAGCAATGGTTTGTGGGAAATTGATGTATTGACATCGACAATTAATGAGAGTATAAAACCTACATTGAAAAGCTAGCTTAATGATTGAAATAATGATTCATATACTGACAAGTGACTTCAATCACAATACTTCAGTTCTATATTGCATTGTAGATAATAATACATGTTGAAAGTTAGCTTCATTAAGCTTAAACTGAACACAGATGAATTTGATGAGTTGAACATTGTAGACAATTAATTTTTAACAATACTTTTACAAAGTACTATAACAAGAGATCGACCAAATTAGTAACATAGGTGCAGATTATTAAGACAATGTAATTGCTTAACTGAAAAAACAACAACATACATGTTCTATTACGGAAGTTTGGCTCCAAGAATGATCCAAGAATGCATTTTGCTAAAATAAAAAAAATCTCTACATCACATAGTAAAAAGGGTTCATGACCACAAAATGAGTGCAGATAAAAATCTCCCAATGGTTTTCTTGAGTTAACCAAAATGAGGTTGGACCTGATTTTATTTATCCATCGTGTGATACACGGCGATGCGAGGTAAGTTACAGCAAAATTGCTTATAGTCAGTGTGTTTCTGTAGTTTATCTAGAGAGAGAGTTTTCATCTAAGAGGAACTACATTACCACTGAAGGTCAAATGAATACGTTACAAACACATTTCTTTATGAGTATATACACAACTCTTCTAACTATAGTATTGACATGAAAATATGTGATCTGACTTTACTACCTCACACAGATTTTTATATCTACTTTTTGGGTCTTGCATTTTTAGATTTTTTTAAGTTGAACTCAGATTGTGGTTAGTATGACAGTGAATCTAAATGCCAGGCCAAGAGGTCCAAGTGGAAGTGCACAAAATGTGCATTCCAGTGATAAATAATAGTTAAAATAATGCCAGATCATAAAAGAGAAAACTGGAAGTGCACAATGTGCATTCCAGTGTTACAGATAAAATGATGTAATAAACACAGTAAAAGAAGACACTGCTATGCTGGTCCTTCATCTTTGACCTTTCGGGTTAATTCATTTCTGGCCTGCCACGGCTTATTATTGGGTTGGCAGGTAGATTGGACAGAGCGAATTATTCTAATTCATGAACTCTAAAATCAGTTATACATTGCTGGCCAATCTGTCTGCCTTTCCTTCCCACTGTCTTGCTTGGCTTGACCTTGCTTTGACCTGTGGGTCTTTCTTACTTGGACCTGACCTTTCATACTTAGTCTAGTTTGGCAGGTTACTTGGCCAGCCTAGGTCATACATGAATATTAATATAAACTGTAAATTTTAGTATGTGCTTCTAAATACATCAAGTAGTTTTACAAAGTTAAAGAATAAATTTTTAATCCCATGTCCTCTTTCTTTCAACTTGCTTGGAACTGTCCTAAAGGAGTGACTGATGTTTCTATGAAAAGTAACAGAGGTCCATAAGTTAGGGGGCAAATAACTGAAGTAGTGAGAAACAGTCTTTGTATTTCTAGACAATGTGTATGGATGGAGTTTTTTAACTGCGATTTATTATTTATCCGTGTTTTAAATATTGTATATGATCAGCTCTATCTTGAATCTTACCCTGTATTTTACTGAGAGACAAGGGAGTTGTTTAAATTGAGGGCTGATGTGGGAAGACCTGTGTTTTAAATGTGTTTTTGAAAATGCGTCACTCTTCTGAACTCAAAATCTGTGAGTGATAGAAATGCGGAATAACAGTAGTCAAATCAACTCCTTACAATTGCATTTGCTAGGAGAACTTATGTGTTTGAGGTCATGAGTTAACAATAAATTTTTTAAACATGACCACATTTGTCTACTTTTCTACCCTGTTAATCATATGCCTCCATTTACTCAGATACATTTAACAATGGATGCGTTTACTTGGTGATGTGTGACATTCTGTAAAACCCTTTAAACCTCACGGTATGAATACCATGAAAACCCTTCTGTAATACCTCCTCTTTCTGCACTCAATCTAATCCTATTCATAATCATTTAAAACGCCAGCCTTCCAACAATTGTGGATTGCATGATATGGAAAGCCTCAGAGATCCATCAAATACACTGGTACATGGCTGTTCTGAGAGCTATCAATTCCACTACACATACACAGCTCACCTTGAGAGATTTTAGGCTGTGTTTTCTGTTAACAGGCTAGGATTGCAGGGTAAATACCACTTCACTTTTGGGATTTCTGATGAATTGTGGTTCATAACCAGGACACAAGTGTATGAAGGCCAGGCTATGTCTGTAACTTGTTTACAATCTTGTCATTTGTCAGTGAGAAACAGCCAAAATATAAGTGCTAAAATCGGACAACAATAAACGCTAAACATTCATCAGGCTCGCCAAGCTAAAATAACCTGTTTTTGTTCACAGAAAAGATTCCCTGTTCAGCTGACAACATTTATCTTTAACTGGAAACACCACAACTATTTAACTTTTTCCATGACGCCTTGCTATGCTACTTTTATAAATTGATATTTTAATTTATAGATATATAACAAGGATTATAGATATATAGCAAAGACTGTCAGACAAACTTACAGACTTTTAAAACGAATCTCTTTCTCCTTTTTAATCAGTGGGAAGTGAATGTTCCGTCTGAAATTTTGTCAATGACTTTGACAATGACTTTTTATCATCATGAGCCATTTATTTCTAAAGTGACTGCTTTGAACTGTGATAAAACTACACATGCAAAGCTCACACAAGAAAAGCAGGGACTGAGACAATTTAGATAGCTTCCCCTCAACAAGACAAACAAGAAATATGCATTGAACTCAAATACGTTAATTTGTCGTATTGTGAACCCAAAATGTTTATAGCACAAACATTTCCATAAAGACAATTTCACTTAAAATACTGGTGGTTGTTGCAGAGCACAACTGTAATATTATGAACAAGGGAATAGGGGTATAATGCACTATACCCAAAAATAATTCACATATATAGTGATAATACGTTTAAGTTAATGTTCATAAGTTTAAATCCAAAGCACAGTTTTTTATTTTTATTTATTATAGTGACATGCAATTCATAAAAACGTGTTTGTAAATAAATTAAAACTAATTGTGCAGCCCCCAATGAGCTTATAAGTCACATCAAATACACAGTATTTCATTTTTGGTTGAATATGTTACAATTATATAATTGGTTATGTAACACAAATACTTTTGATTTAAATGTGGAAACATGGTAGTAACAACAATGATAATGACAGAATAATTATTAAGTTCAGCTTAATAGAAAATAGAAAATGGTATGAATTTATCTATTGAATATACTTATCAAAATCTCTTAACACTATTGGAACTTTTTCTTGATTATTCAAACTTGCAAATTTGTTTACTGTGAGACATATCTCATTGAACATTATTTCTCTTGGCTTCTAAAACATACAACATTTACTAAGAAAGTGAATTTCATCTTCCACAGATTCTGTATAACATATGAGATATGTTCTTTCTTCAATGTTATCTATATTTTCAGTTTGTGAAGAAACTTTAATGAGGTGATATCTTCCAGTTTTCTATGCATAAGGTATTACCCCAGCTCTAAACTGCCAAATAAGGGAACGTTTATACCGTGGCATGTATGACTGAAGATGATTTGCTGGTTTTATATTGGTTTTAAAAGTTTTAGAAAGTCTTATATTTGGTTTTCATTCAACATCTTGCTTCCATTCATGTTCTGCAAGTTTAAACAAATTAGTCTTTGCCCTTTCAATATCAACAATTTGTTTCAGATAATGTTTATCAAAATTAGTTTTCTAAAAATTTCCTTTAAATTTTGGCACCAACTTGATTATGTTCAAAGTCCCACAGGAATATTGATTTTGTTAGACGATTATTATCTATTTTATTAATCTATCCCACAGTGGTATATTACATAAATCTACTGGGCAACTAGCCCATTTCTTCTTTTAGAGCTGGAACAGGTGTAAAATATTGTTTTCAATATACCCTTTTAAATAGGAGCAGGTAGGTAGTGATTTCAATGGGTGGGTACCCGGGTACTTGCGCCGATGGGCGATAATAGCTGATACAACACAAATTTCCACATTTACAAACGTAAAACTTACACAAATAATGGGATCCAACCATTTCTATTATTTCTTGTCAGCCACCTTTTTTGCATTCAAAACAGTAGGACATGGAAGAAATGTTAAATAAAAAAGGTTTCTGTACATTCAAAACAAGGTTGTTTATTGCAGTGTCCATAAAAATGGAGTCACATGACCTATCAGGCAAGCATTACACTATTGCTCGAATGCAATTTCGGAATTGAAACTTTATTTTTTTTCAGGTAAGTAAGTGATTTTTATTGATGAAAAATTATTATCTACTGTGTGAAAATATTGTACTTCTATTTATTTAAGGCGTGCATGTCACAAAACAGCCAATACACAACGTTTTATGTACTTTTTAGGTAACTGTGTTAATATACTGACAATTTTCAATGGGTTTGGCATTTGATATGTATAAAACCAAAATAAAAAACAAATATAATACCAGAAATGGTGTACAAGGGTGATAAAACAATATTCTTGTGCATTTTAATTGAATAGCTTAATTTTAGGTGAATTTATGAAGTCAAAATATGTCTGTACTCGGTCAGCCAACACAAGCGATATTGACAGCTTAGATTTGGGTACTCAGATATGTGAATGCGGATTCGGGTAAATATTCAGGGACTGGGTACCTGGATATTCGGAGACCCATTGAGATCAATAGTGTAAAACCATGCAGACCTAAAAAATATCGCATTGCCTTATTTGGAATAAGATCACACTCTGGAGCTTTTTATGTGACCAAATAGATGAAGAGTAATCTAAGATAGTTTGTGAGTTAAATATAGTAGTAAATGTTTTATATCTAATATCATTGAGATGTTTTAATTTGGATATCACAGCACCAAATGCCTGGCCTCCTGAATCAGCAAGTGTTCAAGGGATAATCCAAAGTATTTGTAATATTTGTAATATTGGCAGTATTCATGTGAAGCACTTCCATGCTTAAATTGAAATTTTATTGTTTGTCTAAAGTGCATTATTTTGCTTTTACACATGTTTATGTTTAGTTTCCATTTGGAGCACCACTCATGGGTTGTTCTTAACAAAGTTTGGAGATCTTTTTCATTTTCGACTAATATAACAATATCATCTGCATATAACATCACACATATCTTTTGACCATTCACATTAATACCAATGTTTTTTTCTTTTTAATGTCTATGCAAGATGATTGATATAAATACAAAAAAGTGTTGGCAAAAGACTATCTCCCTGTTCCACCCCCGATGTCACTAGAAACCAGTCAGTTAGATGAAGCAGTCACATGAAACAGTTTTAATTTTTAGAGATTGTATAGCGTTGTAAATTTTACCATAGATCCCCATCAACCCAGTCAAATGCTTTTTGTAAATCAATAAAAGATGCAAATACTGGCTTGAAAAAAAGTTCCTCGCAAGACTGACCTGAACAAAAACCATTCCTTCATCCATCAAGATAGCTGACATATCGCAGTAGTAAAATTCTATTGTTTAATAAAGAAGAGAAAACTTTAGATAAACATAAGAGAAGACTGATACCACGATAATTCAATGGTGTATGTGGGTCTTTTGTTCCACTCTTTGGAATCGGGCTAACAAGTGATTTAAGCACAATGTATGGTACAAGACTGCTGTCAAAACTTTTTTGAAAGTACTTCAGAAGTATTACATAAACAGATTTAATTTTCATTTGGTATGTTATCCCAACTGGCTGACTTGTTACTTTTTAATTAATTTAAAACTTTTTCAACTTCATAATACAAAATCTGTTTGTTCAATGGATTATTGGGAATTTGAAAGTTTAAATATAATGGTTGTTCAATAAAATCTGATCAAGCCATGGTCATGATAAAAATATGGGTTTTAAAACAAAACAACCTGAGAGCTCTCTTACCTGAAGGAGAGGACTGTCAGAGGTCTGTAGGATTTGTGTGAGTCTTTTGACCACATGGAGTTTCCCCAGTAGTCATGTACCCACAACTTCCAGACTGGGGTGTCAGGTCTGAGGTCTGTATTCTTCACTATTGCTGGGATGTCATCGTGTACAAATCCTCCCCCCAATGTATTCACATAACACAGCACTGCCACACAGCAGGGAACCAGGTAGATTGTTACTGGGTGCATTTTCACTGATTAGAACTTAAATCATCTTTCGCAAATAAGGAACCAGGTAGACATTCATTTGGTACATTTTTACTTGTTCTATTCCATCTATTTACACTTCATTTCTTGATCACCCACAAACGAGGGTTCAGAGAACACCTGCTGCATTCTAGCATACCTTGGTTTAGTTATTTGTAGTTAAACATTTCAGTTTTCACTAATTTGAAACATGGGACATTGTAACTCGATGCACACTAAATAATATTATAAAGCTATTTTCATTTGCATACCATGGTCAATTCAATAGTGTGATGTATCGTCACTCACTTTTGTCAATAGTTTTATACTTCTATGTGATGACAATGTTACATGATGCATCCTCACTTGTGCTTCGAAGTTGTTTATAGTTAGGCTCTTTATCATTCAAAGACAAGAGACTATGTACTTGTTGCCAAAAACAGTAGCTTATGGGGGTGTTCCACTGGAGCTGACCCTACAACCGATGCTACAACTCTAGGGTCAGTTTGAAAAGTCGGGGGTCGAGCACCAAAATCCAGAAAAAAGTGTGCAAAAAAATTTGGCTCAGTTTCACCTCCCAGCACATCCCAGCTTGTCTGGATCTACCTCCTGGCCTGACTTGTGATTGGGATGCTTTTCTCCATGACTAGACAGGAAACTGCCAGGACAAGCCTTAAACCCCTAACAGCTGTATCAGGTCACGATTAGCCATAGTGACAAACCAACAGGACTGGACCAGTATCCCGACCCACCCCGACTGAACTGATTAATTTCTGGAGTTGGGATCATGATTCGGGATCAAACCAAGACTATATAAACCCCTTCTAGCTCCTGTAAATCATCATTTATCACTGCAAAGATGCCAGCTACACATTAGAGAGGCTTTCTACAGAAGCTTAGGGTACTTTTGTTTTATTGAGTTTAATATTTTGATTGTCATAATGATTTGCGGACAGAAAGGACACATCTGAACCCCAAGAAGTCAATCACCAACTTTAGGCAATAACACCGAGACACCTGGCATCAGGAGAAACCTACACATTCATGCAGTATCACTGGCTGGTTGGCCGAACACCATCTGTAAATTTATCCTGAAGGTCTGCCGACCCATCCTTGATGAATTCCAGGGAGAGTGTTTGAGCTGCCCTACCAATCCTAAAGACTGGAAAAAAGGTGTTGGAGGTGGAGGGGAAGCTCAGAACCAGATGGAATGTCAAGAAATCAATCACCAACTTTAGGCAATAACACCGAGACACCTGGCATCAGGAGAAACCTACACATTCATGCAGTATCACTGGCTGGTTGGCCGAACACCATCTGTAAATTTATCCTGAAGGTCTGCCGACCTATCCTTGATGAATTCCAGGGAGAGTGTTTGAGCTGCCCTACCGATCCTAAAGACTGGAAAAAAGGTGTTGGAGGTGGGGGGGGGAGTTCAGAACCAGATGTAATGTCCCCCATGCTCTTGGGGCACTAGATGGAAAACATATCGCCATAAAGAAGCCCAAGAAATCTGGGAGTGGATATTACAACTACTATTGCTTCTTTTCCCTGGTGCTGTTAGCCCTGTTCGGTGCAGAATACAGATTCCTCTAGGGACATGTTGGGTCAAGTGGATTTTCATCAGATGCACAAATATTTAACCTCAACAAGTTGAAGAAGAAGATTGAATATGGCACCATGGGGCTTCCACCACCTGAACCCCTTGGGGAGGGAGGACTATTTCTGCACTATTTCTTGATGGGTGATGATGCCTTTGCCTTGATGCCATGGCTTGTGAAACCCTACAGCAAAAGACAACTCACAAGAGAAGACAGAATAGCAAACTACAGGATCTCCAGAGGCAGGAGGGTTGTGGAAAATGTATTTGGATCACTGGCAAGCTAATTCAGGGTCTTCCTGGGCACAATGGAGCAAAGGCCAAAGTTTGTTAGAGACATTGTTTGACATGTGTGGTGTTGCACAGCATGCTGAGGATGCAGCAGGGTGGACCAGACTGACACCCACTCCAGATGATATAGCAGCCCTATAAAATTAACAGGTGGTGTATGTGCACGATGACAACTACAGGAATCATTCGAGGGAGGCCAAACCTCAGCAAGACCTACTGAAAGATTACTTCAATCAACTTGGTGCATTGGCTGGGCAGGACAGGATATGAAATGTGTCAAAGCAACTACCCTGGGGGAAAAAGAAGCTGGCAGCTATCAGTCCTTCTCAGGACTACCCAATCATTCTAAGAACTTTTATTTAAGCTAATTTGTTGAACAAATTTCCAAAAAAATTCTTTAAAACTTCCTATCTATTTCCAACAAGTTTTAAAATTATTTCCAACCAAATTACAAGTCCCAGAATACTGTTGAATAACTTCAATACAAGTTATGTAAAAATGTCCCACATTAAAACTAAAATTTTGTAAATCTTAAAAGAGAAATATCTATATTTTTTTCTGACAAATTTGCAAGATATTTCTAAGTTTAGAATTTTCTTAAGCATCGAAACCTTTTGATAACTTCAAAAGTTTCTCAAAGGTCAAAACTAAAAAGGTCGGATCCAAAGGCCAAAATCATACCCAAAAATGTAAAAGATTATTAAAAGTCAATATGTTTCTGATCATTTTTGGGCCAAAGTTTCATTTTTTGGCCCAGTTTGGCCAAAGTCTCTTTATTTTTCAAGTTTTATTCCAAAATTTTATTTTACAATTTTTTTTCCAAGTTCAAACTTTTTAAAGTCCATGTTTAAAATTATTTGAATTTATCTTAACTTCAAATGTTTCTTGTTTTGGGATTTTTGTTAAACATGTATATATTAATAGTTTTTGGAAGATTGTCCTGAGAAGGACCTTTTACAGCAGTTGTCCTGAAAAAGAACGATTTTTGAAGGCAAATTCAATAGGTCTACTGCTGCTGCTCTTTGGGATTGGATGATTGCCATGGGGGCTGGGACTGGGACTGGGCTGGCTGATGCAGATGCTCTTGTTGCGTGGTGATGGTTGGAGGAGAGGTGTGATGTTGATGCGTGTCAGTTGATGATAGCGGTTGAGGTGTATCCATCTGTGGGTAGCTCATGACTGACTGTATACTCCCAAAAATGTCCTGAGATCATGTTGTGCACTTTTGTTGCCCTTGACGAAGGCAGCTGATGCTGGGTTATAAGGTGCTTGCTTGGGCTGATGGTGAAATGTAGCTACCTTGAGGTGCCGGGTTGTTGCTTGTCTACTGAGTGCCAATTGGGTCTGCTGAGCTGCTAGGATGGCCTGGCTTGCTAGCATCTGAGTTTCGGGAATATGCAAGACATATTCCCTAACAGCTGATGCTAGTTGCTGTGGCTGTTGAAAAGTCTGTGATACATATTTGGAAGTGGCACTGGAGCTCCTAGAAAGTGTAGGTCGCTTGGGCTGATGGGTCCTTTCCTTTGACCTGCTCTGGATCTCACTTAAAAGTTTCACGGCTTCGTTTCTGAATGTATGAAAGTTTTTTTCTAAAGCCTCAACCTCAGATGCCAGATAGTTGCTGAAGGCTGTTCTAGTGGTCTCCTGCCTGGGCTTGAGAAAAGATGACAGCATGAATTTCATCTGTGCAAACTGGTCCATGACCAGCTGGTCTACTGTTGAACACTGGGAAACTACACTGGGGCTTGTAAACGATGGCTGTTGTGTGATGTCTGATCACAATGCTTATCACCATAGTATCCATATCAGTTGAACATCTGGAGATGTCATGTGCTGAGGCTGCTGTTGCACTGGCTCCTCAAGCCAGGGACTTGAAAACTGAAGATTTGCAGAGTCCCTTGTGATTGATGCGTCTCTTTACGAAGTTAAATTTATCCAGGATGCAGTTTTGCCTCTCTGTCATTTCCTTGGGAGCCTGGCCATACTTCGACTGGGTGAGTTTTCGGTAGCAAGTCTTTTGGGATTCGAATCAAGTCTTGCATACTTTCACAGACATGTTTCTGGCAAGCATCTCCCACAGGCATTCCTTCCTGGTCTTGTCCTTAAAGTGCTTGTTAGTCTTGCCGTAGAGTTCCTCATGATCCTTGACAAAGTCCTCAATAGCCTCCTCATTTGAGTCTGTTAAATAAATTTTTGTATATATCCTTTCTTGGCCTTAATTGCGATTGAGATATGCCCGCCTGTCCTCCACCCTCTGTGTCCATTTCATTGTCACTCCTTCCAGTTCTTGGTCTCTTTTCAGCCACTCCCTCCTCTGTGTGTGACTATGGAGGTTCCATCCTCCTGGCTTCCTCCCTCTCCCTCTCCACCCTCTGTTGTTTCTCTGCCTTCTCCCTCTCTCTCTCGGTTGTCTCTCCTCCCTTCTCCTCTGTATATCAGCAGTTGTATCTCCCAACTCAAAATCTGTAGGTATGTCTGTGGGGACATCTATCTTCCTCACATTTTATCTGCCTTTTTAGGACCCATCTTATAAATCAAATAAAACCAGAGTTTGCAAAAAACAAAAGTCTATCAACAAGTCAGCTCAACTTGTATCTCAACACTAAATCCTAAGTTAATTTGTGAAAAAACAAAGCCTATCTAAAACATTGCCAGATATAATTTGTCAGATGCCAAAGCCCAAATAATGAATTGTGTAAACTGACTCGCTTTATATAGACAGAGATTTTGTAACCATCAAGCCGTGGGTTGGTAAAATGAAGCTGTCCTGTCCTACACACTTCCCGGCTTGTCTGTTGTTGTAACCGTCTTGTTTGTTTCTCTTTATGGCTTATCCTGGTATGTTCCTGGCTTGGCCCACTGAGATGTTACTGACTGTGCAGTTGAAGACTTGGAGACTTCCCGTTTTAACAGGAAGCAATCATGTCAGGTCAGGGATGTTTATGACAGACCAGTTTCCTTTCAAGTACTGTCGGTTTGTGTCTACAGTATGTTATGAAGTTGTGTCCAGGTACTGAACAACAAAAGTCTGGCAAGTGCTTCCAGACAAGACGGTTACAGTATAGGACAAGACGGGAAGTGTGGATGACAAGCTGTTAAGACACACAACAGGATGGTTTCCAAGTAGGCAGAGCCACGGTCAGGATCAAGAGTTGTGGAGGGTCAGTGAAATATCAAAAGTGTTTAATATTTTTCCGATCTTCCGCAACAAGCCGGGAAACTACAACCGATCTTATTCAACTCTGTAAAAATTGCTCCCAACCCTTGAAAAATTCATAGTTACTGACAAGATGGCACCAGTGGAACACCCGCATAACATTGGGGGTTAATGTCCTTTTCAACTGGTATTGGATATGTTACTTTGTGCCAGTTATTTGTGATCCAATACTTAATTTTGCACTGGCTAAAGACACTCTATACAGATACTTTAACCATACTGACTGGTAATAAGAGTTTTATCCTTGAATGACCCAAACAGAAATCTAGGTATACAGTTACTTACTATATTCTGCCTTGATGTGGTCCTGTTTTGATACCATTGCAAATATACAGATAATGCCTTCAAGTGCAACGTTACACATAAATTTAATATATTATCACATTCTTATTCATGTATTTCTCCAAAACAGCTTAAAATAATATCCATTGTGTACAAAAAACTCCTAGGGTATTTTCCTAATCCCTAATCATGTTCCCTTGTCATATCAAAAATCTTGAGCATTGTTACAGTCACTGTTATATTTATCCAAGTAATTCTTTTGTCACAAGAGTTGACTTTATGTTTACCCACGTGTAGACATCAACCATTTCTCAATTGTCAAAGTAACCCCACATCACAAGAATTACATGTTATTTCCATTTTTTTTTTCATTCACAAGACTGCGATGCTTGTAGCCAAGGATGAGTGTCCTGTGAGAACTTTTTTTTTACTGTTCTATGTAAGCCTCAGAATTAAATCAGAGCAAATTCCCTCATACCTGGAACCCCCTCACTACAGTCAGTGTCACTCTGTAGTAACTTCTTCTGAGTAGAAAAGTGTCAGTTCTGATTCACATAGTCTTTAATATCAATTTGAAGACCTTTCTCACAAACAAAATGTCACTTTAAAAGATAAATGTGACCGTACACAGACACATACACGAGTATATGTACTATGTGCAGGGCTCAAACATTGAAAAAAACAAACAAATGTCAATTTGCATTGTGTATCAATTCACATACCTGTGACGAATGAAACTCTTTTTACATGTTTCCATAAAAAAACCTCTACTGCTGTTACTATTGGATTGCATAAACCGCACAGCTTAGTTTTCCCCCCTTTCACTCTTCTGAGTAGTCTCCATACGAACTGCGTGGTTTTGCTGAAGATCTTTCCCTTTTACTGTGGTGCCTCAAGGCTTGAGCTGAGCAGCCTGCCACTGTTAGTACAGCTGTTCTGATTGGCTGCTGTATTAAGAGTGATGTGGGCAATCCCCCCGATTTTCTCATTGCTGTGTCTCACTGTTAAGCAATGTGCATGTCTCAGAGCTTCCTCTAATGCTACTTTTTATCTCTGTGTGTTGCTTTAAAAGCAGCTTTTGATTCCATTTGCAGTTAAAGCCCATGTTTGAGGGTTAGACACCATCAGATGTAATTCTATGAAGTAACATCCCTACATATAGGTGAGAAGTACCTCACATTTCATATCGCAGGTATACTGCTGTGATTGTCAGGGTGTGAAGGTTAGCGGGCTTATGCATTGTCACACAGATTATGTAAAATCCCTCTACATATAGTTATGTTTTTTTATTCTTGTAGACGACACCTTAAAATTCTCCAAAACTGATTCCTATTTTCATCAATAAAGAGAGCTTTTGCCTTTTAATAACTTCCTTGCTGCCTGACTAGTTCACGATAGGGGCCCCTTAAATGGTGTAAGACTCATCCCTAAGGTGGCATAAATAACAAGTTTCTTCCAAAAGGCAATTACTTTTAATCTAGTCAATATTCCTTTTCATTCTGGGAGGGGGCGGATCATCTGAAATTACAGCCTAATGAACTCAAGTTCTTGCTTATAATATGTTTCGATATTTTTGACTAAATTGGTGACTAAAGATAATGAAAGTTATACAAGGCGAATTTCTGTTCTGTTTCTGTTCATAAGGCATGCTTGTGGCACATGATGATATTTATAACCACAGACAGGTAGCTTTTAACATAACTAACTGCACATGGCTTCATTGTCTTCCTTGTTAAAAAAGTGTAATTACACAATCATTTGTCCAGCCATTTTTGCACTCATCTTCAAACTATTTTGACATAACTAGTATTTTTATGGTGTTTGAAAATAAATGGAGAAAATATACCTACCTGGTATAGTTATTATGCACTTTGTTTCATTTCATCTAACTACCAAGGAGGTTATGTTTCAGGGTCCATTTGTCTGTCTGTGTTTACAATTACTCTAAAACTAACGAAGCAGATTATGTTTCAGCGTGCGTTTGTCTATTTGTCTGTTTGTGTTCACAATTACTCAAAAACTAGTGGGAACATCCAGAACAAAGGATACTAAAATTCCACAGTCCCATTTTCAATGATTGGGGTTTCATACTGTTGGGTTTGGGAGATAAATTGATGAATTCTGCCAGTTGTTTTTTAATATTTAAAATGACTGTCACACCATTAATTATCAGCAAAATCACCCATTAAATTATTTCTTATTTTGGCATTAGGTCATCCTATTACTAGAAGACAATCTTACATTTTCTTTTAAAGTTTTAAATTTATTATACAACTACAATTTAAGTAAACGACCAACCTGTCCTTAACCTAAGATGATTCTATTCCAATCTTATCAATTAACTGTAAACTAGATTGTAAATATAGCAAGTGTAGTGGGATTTTTGGGTTTGAGAGTGGCTGTATTTTAGTCAGTGAGGAAGCAATTTATATTTTAGCAATGATGATTTATAGCACATCTGTTTGGTATATATTACCTTCATTCAGCCTGAATGTCTGCTGTAAAGCAGATCCAACTCTGTATATAGGTTTAAATACTTAATTTTAAGTCAGAAATTTTCGATAGGCAAGAAATTACTCCGTATAAGCAAGTTGGATTAGAGAGTAAAATTTATTCTGAGTAAAATATGAAGTCTGTATTAATCTTTTCAATAAAACAATTCTACATTTATGATGTTGGTAAATAAACCATAACTGGTTTTCTTTTCTAATATCTCAATTTATGGTACGTTCACACTTCTCTGGTTCTCTGGTTTTACTACCCAATATCATTCTGACATGGTTCGACGAGTCGGGATAGGTTCAAGGGGATAAAAGTCTGAAATGTCATCAAATATAATCCACTGGTTTGCAGCCACAATATCTTTCCACAAAGGGGAACTTAGGGACCAGGTTAAGGCCAGTAGTCTAGGTTTTTGTGTGTGAATTGAGGGTTATACCTGGCTGGTAAACTTTAATTCAAGAACTTGACAGGATGTATCTCATGCACTGGTCAAACAGCAACACCGCGTAGATTCCTAACTTTTCAGGAAAGTCAAGAAAGTGACCTAACGTAGACTGAATGCCCACCCAAAGCAATCAATTTCAATGCAAAGTGTTTGGGCATTGAGAGTTTTCAACTACTTAAAACCTCGGCAGGCGACATTGTTATAGATTTAAAGGTCATAGGCAGCACTTTTTACAAAAGCTGTGAATATAACTTCATTGCAAACATAAATGCCTTTGCAAATAAAAAGTATTGTTTGATTTAATAAATGTGTGATGTAAGAGCTACAGATCACATTTAAAACAATACCACGAAGCGAAGCTGGAAAGTCACAGACATCAACAAAGTGAAATATTTTAATGTCTTTATTGAATCGCCTTTGAAAATTTTAGGCTTGAAAAAATCATAACAACGTGACAAATCAACAGTCCTAAGTCAGAGACAAATGAGTGTTATATCTTAAGTATTCTAGCCATTTTAGTTGTAGGGCTACCAAACTTCACAATTAGTTTAGTATAGCATGGTTAAAAGTGAGAAGGCAAAGGATGCTATAAAGTGTGAAAGTTGGAGAAAGATTATTTTTCATTGCACTCACACTGACCACACTAAATACATTGGTTTGACACACACATGTGCAACATGTGTACGCAAACAGCACAATGCACGTGTTTTTTTAATCAGGGTTCAGTTGAAACTGCAACTTAAAGAGATAGCCAGGAACACGGGCCATAATGTTTATTATTAATAAGTGACTGAAAAGTATATAAGTATTTAAAATGTGCATAGTTCCCAAGCTTATTTTCTATGTACATAACCATAAACATACAATGTGACAGCTTTGTCCCAGCTCATTTTCCCACATGAATGAACATTACGACGAAATGTATTCCCATTTTGTTGGGTTGTAAGTCTGTTGTGGGTTAAATCTAGGTAAAGTTAAATCTCATGATGAGATTGACTTTTCAAAATGATCAAAGGCTATAGGCCTTTACATATCTTGGGGTGGGTGAGATTAAAGTTCAGTTTTTGCATCTTGTTCAACAGCAGGTTTCATATTGGGACAGAATTCAGCATTGCTAATTTGGGGGTCAAATATTATATTAAAGCAGATACACATGTAACAGACAACTTTCTATTTCCATACAGACACCCAAATTCTTTCACTGCCAGTAAATGCTGCAGTTCCACAAATACAGCCAGGTACAGAACTCACAGTACTCATTCCCAAACTATGAATTGGATTATATTAAAGTTTTGCACAGTTAACATAATATAAAAACGCTATTCCCATTTGCAAGATCCAGACTTCTGCTGTTCTTTTTAGTGTTGTCAGGCCTGGAAAAAATAATGACCACCGGAATAAAAACAACACTAAAAGTGGAAGAAAAAGAGTGAATATTTGTGTAACCTTGCTCAGGTGTAACCCATAGTAATCAATATTGAAATCTATAGCCACTGATTATTCTTTTGTAAACTTGGCCTATGACCTTTAAAAGTAAGCTTTTAACACACTTCAAAAATAATGTTACAGAGTCCCCAGACAGGTATTTTACATTTACAGAATTATCTGCAGATTCAACAAACTGTTGTATTTGTCAGGTCTTGGCTCTTGGGTTTAGTATTGTCTGATTTTTGTAGGTATTGTTAAAAGTCTTTTGTGTTTGTCTGCAAGTATAAATAAATCTTGGACAATATAAAGTATGATGCTGAGCGAGTAATGAGATGACATGTGGCATTAAAATACTGTGTAATGGAAGCTGTGGTTTCTCCTGTCTGTTTACATAGATCAAATACTCGTATCTAGTTCAATACCACTGTGAGATCTAACCTTGTGATATGGCAATAAACATGAGTGGTTAATTCATATTCTAAATCAATTGGAATATTAATCACATTGGTTTGTCAGGTTTTGATGCATTATTGCTAAGAGAAATACAATCTATTGCAGAGCATTTATCTGGAATCTATTGTTCTATCTGTTATTGTGGCAATATTCATTCAGTTACATTATATTCATTGTTTCATTTATATTTATTTTGATGGTCCTTCTGCATGTACCCTTGAAACCCCCCCAAAATACCGAAGATGATAAATCCAACTTGCTATCCATTACAAGATCAAGACAATTTAACTGAACCTTTTTTAAAAGGCTGGAAAACAGGAACATCCCCAGAATCACATGACTTTTCCCAGTTAAAAAGAGAGGTCGGGGAAATGACTTGTATTGCCTTGTATTCAAGTGTATATTTACAGATTGATTGTTGGTGGTTAATTTGGGTGTAAGTCCACTTTCAGCATATTTTACAGGTAATGTGGTGATGGGTAGTTGAGGGGATGGGACAAAACTGTACATAGAGGTCGGTTAAGATTCTGCACATCCATCATTCACTGGTAAACAACTACTTTCCTGTTTCAGATGGACTGAATTGAACCCAGTTCATTAGGAGTGGAAGCAAGTGTGCTATCCGCCTCAATACCTGATGTTTTTTTATCATTTCCTTTAACACCAACATGTTCATCATCTGATTCACTGAAAACCATGAACTGACTCTTTGAAGCATTACATATTTCACCAGAACCTGAAGTAAGTACTACTGTAGCATTCATTGCAGGTTTTAGGCTTAAGACTAATTGACCTATCAACTGGAAGAAACAGACAATGATATCATCAGTACAGATAGCTGAATTCTTAACAAAACATAAACTGACTTAATCATGTAACATGATCATGAATTAAAGTTAAATCTCAAGTATATCGATAAGCCATGTTGTGTAAAAATTCCCCGAGAATGATTGCAAAAATATATCAAACTATCAGATGATAAAAAGATAAAGAAGTGGAAGCTCCTTATTGTCCCATATTAGCTCTATTTATGTGCGAAATCCCTTATTTTATTCCACAAAATCCACAATTTAACTTTGTTATTAAGTGGTTCAATAAAATTACTGCTGAATTCAATTTGCTTAATGTTGATGATGCAGAACCTTTTTAAGAGTTGTGTGACTGCAGATATTATAAAAAAATAACCCAATTTGAAGACCATCTTAAATAAAAAAACTTTCTTTTGCAATAATTTACAGAAAAATCAAAGTCAAGCAAACAAAGGCTTAATGTGTCATTACACAATAGCATTTGGCCTCTCAGTGTACTGGGCTTCGTAAAACTTTCTAGAGATTGCACAACCTGAGTTCTAGGAATACAGTGTGATGAGTTGCCAGGTGGCTTCTGTAAGATCATCGGTAAGACTTTCTTTATATGGACACAGAAAGCCACATGACATTTAATTAAAATTTAAAAGCCAAACTAAAGTATTTTTAAACTAAATTATTGTAATATAACACACATGGAGGATGCTTTCTGATTTTAATAGAACATAGATGGAGGATGTTTTCTGATTTCAATGGAACACACATGGTTGATACTTTCTGAATCCAGTAAACATGCATATATTATGCTTTCTGTTTTAATAGAACACATGTGAAGGATGGTACCTGATTTCAATGGAACACACATGGTTGATACTTTCTGAATCTAGTAAACACACATAAATTATGCTTTCTGGTTTTAATAGAACACATATGAAGGATGGTACCTGATTTCAATAGAACACACATGGAGGATACTTTCTGATTCAAATAGAACACACATGGCTGATGCTTTCTGATTTCAATAGAACATACATGGAGGATACTTTCTGATTACAATATAAAATACATGGAGGATGCTTTCTCATTTCAATATAGCATACATAGATGATACTTTCTAATTTCAATAGAATACACATGGAGGATACTTTCTGATTCAAACAGAACACACATAGATCATGCTTTCTGATTTCAATATAATTCACATGGTTTATGCTTTCTGATTTCAATATAAAATACATGGATGATGCTTTCTGATTTCAATATAACATATATAGATGATACTTTCTAATTTCAATAGGACACACATAGAGGATATTTTTCAATTTTAAAAAACACACATGGTTCATGCTTTCTGATTTCGATATAATGCACATGGTTGATGCTTTCTGATTTCAAAAGAACATATATAGATGATGCCTTGTAATTTCAATATAAAATGCATGGGGGATGTTTTCTGATTTCAATATAACATACACAGATGATACTTTCTGATTTCTAATTTAAATACATGGATGATACTTTCTGGTTTCGATAGAACATACATAAATGATGCTTTCTGATTTCAATAGACCACACATAGATGATGCATTTTGATTTCAATAGAACACAGTAGGAGGATTCTTTCTGATTTCAATAGAATACACACTGAGAATGACTCTTGATTCAGTAGGTTGCATGATGGATGCTTCCTTATTTCACATCCAAGGTAACAATGACATGTACTCCAGGTGTGAGACTTTTATGTAATACACCTGTCGAAGATGTGTGAATCACGTCCTCTTGGAAAAAAATGACACAATAGATACAAGAAAAGATTGACCTGTGGACAGGGTAAACTACACAACAAGTGTATTGCATGCAATTTTTCTCAGATATTGTTCTAAATTTACTTAAAAAGTTCGTTTTACAACGGGAAAAAGAAAATGCTTGACGAGGAAATATATGTTTTATCTGTAATTATGATATTACCAAATCAGTTTTAAGTCTTATGGTGGGACCTGTTCTGACCAAAAAACTTACATCGAAAGTAACCTTCTAATTAAAATTTTAGCGAAGTAAAATCTTTTTTTAAAAAACTAAGAAATCTGTAACATCTACCATTCTATTCAGCATTCAATTTTTTATTGTTTCTGTGTTATTACTTCCTACTTCACCCGTCATTAGTTTCTGTATCATTAGTGCCAGCTTTGACCAGTCTAGGGAAAAAGTGTAAAGTTTTCCTTTAATTCATTCCCCTCCCCATGACCCTTCCTGTCATACCCCACTGAGTTTTTTGCTGTCAGTTGTCAGGTTGTGTTTTCTTTCATTTGATTACACATATATGTTGGTGTACAAGGTACTTGCAGTAAACTGACTTTTCAAGTCAGAACTATTTTCTTGAGTTATCAGGGTTGTGTGTACATACACTGATACACTGGAAAAAAGGAAAACATTCACTTTTGACTTGTTCTTTGAGTTTAGAGGACTATTGGAAAAAAAGAGACAAGTGATTATAAAACCTACATCAGTCAATATATCCAGAGTATATTTTAAGTAACCTTAATCCTACAATTCCTAACATTATTAGTATTCCAATTCCATCCTGTTATTACAAACTGGACCAGAAGTGCTTGTATAGTGCAGACCTCCGCCAGGGAACGTTTCTGAAAATTTGGGATTTTTGGGTATCTGGAACATGATTCAAATATTTCCCAATCTATTTCACACTGGAAACCAAATATGTACACTGAAATGTATTGTGGGAAAAAAATTAATTCATTCCTTACATCCATCAGGAGGTTATGTTTTGGTGCATTTGTTTATCTGTTTGTGTTTGCAATTTCTGGAGATTACATTTCGATGCAATCCATCTCCAGATGTGACGCAGAGAATTCTACATTCAGAATATGGCTGGTGACGCTTGCACGATATCTTTGTGAATGTCAAATCCCAATGTCCAAATACAAAGAAGACGTTAGGGTTTTTAATATAAACACTGTCCTTGAAGCCGGGGTCAAAAATTCATATTAGATCCCTTGAAATATCTGTGATTTCCTGTGGTTGTTGAAACATGCAAAAACCATTCGAAAACACTCCAAACAAGGCACTTTTATAGACAATCTGTTTGACCTTGAAACAGGGGTCAAATGTGAAATTTCAAATCTGACCATTCTTAAAGATTTACAGCCCAGGTTTTGTTGTTGGTTATTTTCAGATTTCATATCCTTGTACCAAAAAAAAAAGAAAAAAAGCCATTTACTTATATTACTCGCTGTTAAAAATACAGAAAGCTATTTCTCATTTAGCTATTGTAATGGACCTCTAAACCAGGTAACCCCTTTTACGATGTAGACCTTGTCCTTGAACGCCCTTCGATACTCGTGATGATAAATGAGTTTTGTTACCTAGCGCACTGAGTTCCCCTTTGTGGGGAAGATATTGCAAAGCAGTAGATTAGATTAGATACCGTTAACGCTTCTCTTACATCCCATCGTACGTGTATACACACATAAGTGTGCTGCAAATATTGTTGAAAAATATGAATGTAGTCTGTTAGTGGGGTAGTAGAGATTTGCACATGCAAACAAGGTGTATTCTGCCAGCAACAGTGTCGCAACTTGAAGATCAAAGCACAAACTGCTATTAGCTACAGGTCATACAGTGGATTTATATACATGCAAGGTACAGGTGAGTGTATCTTACAGGATGTGCAAACAATTTTAGTAAATGGGGAGAACCTACAACACTGGTAAGGAGAATGCACATGCCTAAGTCTCTCTTAAGTTACCCTTGAAGGAGGGGCCAAAGGTAAAATCCGATCACATCAAAAGATTCCTAGCCCATGATTTCCTATAGGTTGATTTACCATTCCAAACCTCTAGGACCAATAATAAGCAAGTTATAAGCACTTTTAAGTTTGGGTATCCTCATTTGACCTTGAAGGAGGGGTCCAAGGTCAAATCTGACCACACCAAAAGATTCTCAGCCCATGATTTCCTATAGGTTGGTTTACCATTCCAAACCTCTAGGACCAATAATAAGCGAGTTATAAGCACTTTTAAGTTTGGCTATCCTCGTTTGACCTTGAAGGAGGGGTCCAAGGTCAAATCTGACCACACCAAAAGATTCCCAGCCCATGATTTGGCTATCCTCATTTGACCTTGAAGGAGGGGTCCAAGGTCAAATCCTACCACACCAAACGATTCCCAGCCCATGATTTCCTATAGGTTTGTTTACCATCCCAAACCTCTAAGACCAATAATAAGGGAGATATAGGCACTTTTCATGACTGACAAAGAAACGCATGTGGCGGCCATCTTGTTTTTCAAAATGAGGCCAAAAATATTCTCAGTCAAGATTTTATAATGAGGAACATATCCTGTGAATTTGAGATCTCTACCTAATACCTATAATACCCTTTGCTCTAGAGGGCCAACAAAAGTCCTTGTTTAAAGTTGAATAAATGTCCCTGGCGGCCATTTTGTTTTTCACAATGAGGCCAAAAATATTCCCAGGCAAGATTTTATGTTTATGAATATATCCTGCAAATTTGAGAAGCTAGCTATAATATTTTTTTTTTGTTAGAGCGGTAATGGTGAAATCTCTCTACATACTGCGGCGGCGGCATAACGAAGTCAAATCCATAGTATCCATAAAAATCCATAGTTTTCAGAAATGCCGCATCTAGTGGGCTTTGCACTCTACAAGTGATTTCTAGTCTCTTTTATATTTACAATATATCAGTATGTACAGCAAATACAATTCACCTTTGTACAAGTACACTGGTATAGTGTAAGTATCGTGTTTGTTTTGATAACACTTGGGGGCATGCATCAGTGTAATTTGAGCAACTTTATGAGGAACCTGAAATTCAGTCATTTTCCAGCACTTTTTCCCTGGACTGTGACTAGATATTGATGAATTGTGATGTTGAATATACAGCTGTGGCCTCTAGATTGTGAGTAGTCGTGAGCTGATTTATAGCACTTATTCTCTAAAGAAACTATTCATTCTCTAGATTTTTATGACATTGTTTTTCTCAAATCCCACACATATAAAGCATTAAAAGCATTACATGTTAGCTGGTGTTTCACTTCACAAAGGGAAACACACCAGTTTTTGCAACAATAGAAGTTAGTTTAAGGTCTTCAGAGAGAGGAATGACCAAAATATACAAGGTGTTTATTTATTGACAAGAAGGCTAACTCTGTAACCAACGACCAGAGACATTTCCCAGGATTAATTTGTGTCATCAAAGCGGAAAAGTGGCTTGGGAAAATGATAGGTCAGTCTGTTTGCAGCTAGTTCGGGCTACATAGAATTGATATCTGTAATATTGGGTGAGGTTAAAGCAGTTATAGCAATCTATATTTATCCTATTGTGTATTGTAATCTGTTTTGTTTTAATTTGTAAATATATTAATAATCTATTTAGTGTTCATACAAAAAGCATACAAAACAATATACACTGTGAAAATGTATAAAGATAAAGGGAGGAACTGAACAAGGAGCATATCAATGAACATCAGAACTTAACAAGTTAAAAAAACTAGCAATTATATGTCTGCAACAATAACACCATGCTATTATCAACACTATTGCTACTGTTATAATTTGGTGATATCTAATAACTGATAGTTATTTTCATTGTTTGAAAACTAAATCTGAAAGCAGTGCTAAATAATTTTGTAATACAATGAGCCAGTTCATAATTGTAATTAATGGTTCTTTTTTATTTTGCCTATAATATTGTTTATTGTGTTTTGACAAAAACAAAGGAATCATAGATAAAAAAAATAATATTATGATGAAATTTCCTCAGTTTCTCTAATTTTAATAAGATTAATTACCTCAGGATCAGAATTCTGAGTAGTGAAGGAGTAGATATATTCCAGAACAAGAAACTGAATAAATTTGACCGATTCATGTACAGAAGAACAATCCATTTTTAAATAACAAAGAATGTATATTATTTCATCAAAACTTATCAAAGCTCAAGTTTTTGAAAATAAATCCTTTTATTTTGACAAGTTTATCTGCACCCTCATTGTTTAGCTAAAGTATATGAAGTGACTTTGTAGTAAGTGTGAGGTTAATGGAAATGATAAAGGTTAGCATACAAGGGCATTGCCTCAACTGACCCTGTATGATGGCAAAATCAATCTCAGTCAACAACAAAATTTTTTTATTAGTGATACATAAAGTGGGGACACGGGACCAACTTGTCCCCAGTTTCCCAGTTTTGAAATAGGTGATATAATATGACCTTTGATCAAACAGCAATTGACATGTGAGCTTTAGCACTCAATTGCCGTAGAAAAGGACTAAAACAATGATGCCACTAACTTATGATACTTACCGTATGGTAGTTTATAGATTTACACAAAGCTTTGGACAAAGTAATACAACATAATTCTTGAACCCATAGAATAATGTCATACACAGTCCAGGGAAAAAGTGCTGGAAAATGACTGAATTTCAGGTTCCTCATAAAGTTGCTCAAATTACACTGATGCATGCCCCCAAGTGTTATCAAAACAAACACGATACTTACACTATACCAGTGTACTTGTACAAAGGTGAATTGTATTTGCTGTACATACTGATATATTGTAAATATAAAAGAGACTAGAAATCACTTGTAGAGTGCAAAGCCCACTAGATGCGGCATTTCTGAAAACTATGGATTTTTATGGATACTATGGATTTGACTTCGTTATGCCGCCGCCGCAGTATGTAGAGAGATTTCACCATTACCGCTCTAACAAAAAAAAAATATTATAGCTAGCTTCTCAAATTTGCAGGATATATTCATAAACATAAAATCTTGCCTGGGAATATTTTTGGCCTCATTGTGAAAAACAAAATGGCCGCCAGGGACATTTATTCAACTTTAAACAAGGACTTTTGTTGGCCCTCTAGAGCAAAGGGTATTATAGGTATTAGGTAGAGATCTCAAATTCACAGGATATGTTCCTCATTATAAAATCTTGACTGAGAATATTTTTGGCCTCATTTTGAAAAACAAGATGGCCGCCACATGCGTTTCTTTGTCAGTCATGAAAAGTGCCTATATCTCCCTTATTATTGGTCTTAGAGGTTTGGGATGGTAAACAAACCTATAGGAAATCATGGGCTGGGAATCGTTTGGTGTGGTAGGATTTGACCTTGGACCCCTCCTTCAAGGTCAAATGAGGATAGCCAAATCATGGGCTGGGAATCTTTTGGTGTGGTCAGATTTGACCTTGGACCCCTCCTTCAAGGTCAAACGAGGATAGCCAAACTTAAAAGTGCTTATAACTCGCTTATTATTGGTCCTAGAGGTTTGGAATGGTAAACCAACCTATAGGAAATCATGGGCTGAGAATCTTTTGGTGTGGTCAGATTTGACCTTGGACCCCTCCTTCAAGGTCAAATGAGGATACCCAAACTTAAAAGTGCTTATAACTTGCTTATTATTGGTCCTAGAGGTTTGGAATGGTAAATCAACCTATAGGAAATCATGGGCTAGGAATCTTTTGATGTGATCGGATTTTACCTTTGGCCCCTCCTTCAAGGGTAACTTAAGAGAGACTTAGGCATGTGCATTCTCCTTACCAGTGTTGTAGGTTCTCCCCATTTACTAAAATTGTTTGCACATCCTGTAAGATACACTCACCTGTACCTTGCATGTATATAAATCCACTGTATGACCTGTAGCTAATAGCAGTTTGTGCTTTGATCTTCAAGTTGCGACACTGTTGCTGGCAGAATACACCTTGTTTGCATGTGCAAATCTCTACTACCCCACTAACAGACTACATTCATATTTTTCAACAATATTTGCAGCACACTTATGTGTGTATACACGTACGATGGGATGTAAGAGAAGCGTTAACGGTATCTAATCTAATCTACTGCTTTGCAATATCTTCCCCACAAAGGGGAACTCAGTGCGCTAGGTAACAAAACTCATTTATCATCACGAGTATCGAAGGGCGTTCAAGGACAAGGTCTACATCGTAAAAGGGGTTACCTGGTTTAGAGGTCCATTACAATAGCTAAATGAGAAATAGCTTTCTGTATTTTTAACAGCGAGTAATATAAGTAAATGGCTTTTTTTCTTTTTTTTTTGGTACAAGGATATGAAATCTGAAAATAACCAACAACAAAACCTGGGCTGTAAATCTTTAAGAATGGTCAGATTTGAAATTTCACATTTGACCCCTGTTTCAAGGTCAAACAGATTGTCTATAAAAGTGCCTTGTTTGGAGTGTTTTCGAATGGTTTTTGCATGTTTCAACAACCACAGGAAATCACAGATATTTCAAGGGATCTAATATGAATTTTTGACCCCGGCTTCAAGGACAGTGTTTATATTAAAAACCCTAACGTCTTCTTTGTATTTGGACATTGGGATTTGACATTCACAAAGATATCGTGCAAGCGTCACCAGCCATATTCTGAATGTAGAATTCTCTGCGTCACATCTGGAGATGGATTGCATCGAAATGTAATCTCCAGAAATTGCAAACACAAACAGATAAACAAATGCACCAAAACATAACCTCCTGATGGATGTAAGGAATGAATTAATTTTTTTCCCACAATACATTTCAGTGTACATATTTGGTTTCCAGTGTGAAATAGATTGGGAAATATTTGAATCATGTTCCAGATACCCAAAAATCCCAAATTTTCAGAAACGTTCCCTGGCGGAGGTCTGCACTATACAAGCACTTCTGGTCCAGTTTGTAATAACAGGATGGAATTGGAATACTAATAATGTTAGGAATTGTAGGATTAAGGTTACTTAAAATATACTCTGGATATATTGACTGATGTAGGTTTTATAATCACTTGTCTCTTTTTTTCCAATAGTCCTCTAAACTCAAAGAACAAGTCAAAAGTGAATGTTTTCCTTTTTTCCAGTGTATCAGTGTATGTACACACAACCCTGATAACTCAAGAAAATAGTTCTGACTTGAAAAGTCAGTTTACTGCAAGTACCTTGTACACCAACATATATGTGTAATCAAATGAAAGAAAACACAACCTGACAACTGACAGCAAAAAACTCAGTGGGGTATGACAGGAAGGGTCATGGGGAGGGGAATGAATTAAAGGAAAACTTTACACTTTTTCCCTAGACTGTACACTAAGATGAGTTGTAAATATGACATTGGGTCACGGTTTGATGCCAAGTCAGATTAAAACCAAAAGCCAAACCAAACTTCAAGTAGTTTTTGACCAACCAAAGATCTCGAAATTGACTTTGTGCAATGTCAAACAAGCAAACAGGTGAACTAAGACAAACATATAACAAGCCTTGGTGAATTTTTTAGTACAATGTTAGAATAACAACTAAAAATCAGGCTACCATGTTAACTTGTTACGTTATTTACATGAAGTCCCGAAACCCAAGCTAGTGTGTGTTTAAAGTAGCCTTAAAAGTTTGTGCAACTTGTGAAGCTACTGTTGGAGTGTTGTGTAGGGAGGGTCCAAATGGCACCACTCTGCCAGCCACCATGGGCCTATATATTTTGCAAATGAATATTTTGGTTGAAAGCAAACGAAGCACCGAACCACCTAAAAGCATGAAAGCCCAAATTCCTATCATTAAGTTTGAGATTCACTAAAATAGTAGCCAGAGTAGCCCTAACTTTGCATGGTGAAACAGGCACCCACTGCCCAAGTACCCTAGGGACAACAAACAGGGGGTCTAAGTGCGAGCATTTTCGTAACCTAAGCAAGATCTGCAATGCTTGTACAGGACAAAGATAGGGATCATGCAACTGAGTAATCTGAATAACTTTAAGGGTCTGAGATGATTGCATAGCTTTATACCACGTAAGTAATATATGAGCCCTGGAGGGCCAAAAATAAGATCTACTACAGTCAGATGTCTTGTAATGTCAAAAGCTACCTGAGACTGAGGGACTAAATTATAAAGATTGAAAAATCCAAAATAGGCCAACAAAAACATCCCTATCGACCAAACCATTGGGAATAGCATCACCTTGCACAGATATTGCCCGCACATCAAAAATAGTAAAAACTGGCTTCAGTTTTGGTTGATAAGGAGCATTCATGATTTAATAAATAAATACAACTTTTTGCAATACAAAAATGAAGGATTAAACTCATAGACCTTAGCAAAGTGCCTAAACACTGACAGATAATTTTGCAACGAAGATGCTCTGTTTCCCGAAATCACTAAATACTAAACTAAAACATCAAAACAGAGTCAACAGTATCAAAATTTATTCTAAAAATTTAGTAAAAGCTAAATAAAAGTTGAATTTGCCTTGATAAGCTGTAGCTGTCCTAGGTCTGACTCCTGTTTCAATGAGAGCAGAAGCGTTCTTTAGAAGAGGAATGCCCAAGATCCTATAAAACAGTTATATAGAGAAATCTGGATCAAAATAGTGATAAGATACTGGCCACCAACACTGCTGCAACGCCCAGACTGTACCATTGTCTGTTCTCTTACCCCCACCTAGAATGACAATCAGCATATTTATTATTAATACCATAGATATGCTTATAGATAAGGGTTATATCATGCTCAGCAGCAATAGCCAACAGAGTGCAAGCAAAAAAAAAATCAAAAAAATCATCTTGAATGCGACCAGAGTTTAAAGTATTGACAATGGCTAAGTTGTCACAGAAAATTCAAATTTTCTTATGAGCCCAGAAATGAGCCCATAATCTTAGAATGACTAGTATGTTAACTACTTCAAAATGGAATATGGTCAAACTACTGCAAAAGTTGTTTGGATAATCGGATGCATACACATTTTCATTCCATTTGGCACCTACACCAGCCAGAGATACATCAACAAATACATCCATGGAAGGTCGACTAATGTCCATGACCACTTTGCCATTAGAGTTGGCAAGAAATTTATTGAACCATCTTAAATCTTGATAAAATCTTTTGGTTAACCGAAGTTTTTGACCCATGGGCAACCATTAGACGAGTGGGAACCACACATGTATGTATAGGAGTTTTCCAAGAAGACTTTGTAGTTGATGCCTAGTTGCATGGGTTTTATTAGACCAATGTTTACAAATACTCTTAATTTTGGAAAGCTTGGCCTCAGGAATTGAAATCTGACCATTCTCAACATCTACTAGAATACCCATAAATCTGTTACCCTTTTGCAGATGGCACTTCCAGTTTTCAGGCCAAACGACACTCTCAAATCTACATATACTTGTCATAATCTTTCGGATCTAATCACAGATTTTGAAAGGCTCGACTAATGTTGATTTTAAAGAGATATGCAAAATATCTCTCCCAATTCAATTGATGTTGTCCAAAATATCATCCACTGAAGGATATTTTTCATAAAAATTCTTTGTTATCATAATAATTGTTCTCAATAGCTGAGTTAACCGACTGACCCCTAGGCCAGCTTAAATCTACTATTATACATCTACTGGCATTAGGTTTAGGTCTGGACAACATGGGTGAAAATGCCGATTATTAAAAATGTGCCTGGGGCAGGGTCCCACCATAGCTTTACATGCTATTTCCTTTTCTAAATAAATTTCTACATCTTTAGGAAATGCCTTGGCTGATGGATGATTCTCAATCTGTTGATTCTAAGTGAATTTTTGTTTATCAATACCTGGAGGAAACTCTTGAAATAGGGACTGCTACAAAGCCTATTTTCTTGTCAAAAATCTTTTGTCTATGCTTTGTATCGTTTAAAGTGGCTAAAATATTATTTTTTTCGCATAAACTGGAGTACCAATGCTGAACAGTAAAATCACTAAAATTACTACCAACATTGCTGTTGTTTAACGTAGTATACCTTTGGGGCAAGTTGTCTGAGCTTTGACTTGAGATTAAGTGAGCAACAGCAAAATTGTGAGATTTGTCAAGAGTGACTTGCATATTATCAGTGGAGACTGACACAAAAGGTGGAGGGAGGATATTAACAAACACTTGTTTTTCATTACAGTCAGGCATATTCCTGCCATTGCTTGAACTTGCCTGCTTTTGTTTATATCATCAGGCACATGCCTGCTGAAATTATCTGTTCAGACCTGTGCAGACCTGTCATTTGACTTAGATTTGTACAGTTATGGTTTTCATTGTCATAGCTTTCACTATGAACTTCAGAATGTGCATTCCACCACCGATCATCTATACAAGTATTGCTAATATAACATTGACTATTATTCATACAACTAAAATCAAGATAAAATGAATTTAAGTTACAAGTATCAACATGTGACATGTCAGACACACAGCCAACCGCGTCATCAGGACGCCTGGATTTTTTATCAAGTGAACTCCCTACCTCATAACTACATTTGTGACACCAACTTTCATTATCTACAGTATAATAGTCCCGCCACACTGGCAGTGCAGTGTTAAATTCTACTAGCAAATCTTCCTTGTCGGCATACAACAAATGAAAGATTAAAATTGTAAGGTCTATCCAGATAATGCCAGTTCCCCTTACTGCAACTATTACAAGTTTTACACATATATGATTTTTTAATTTTCTAATTGTTTGCTTCTTTCTTTTCCCCGTTTTTTTGCCAATTTATTACAGTTACTATGTCTATGAATCAAAAATCTCTTGGTTAATGAAAAACAATGAGCACAAGCATGTTTTAACAATGTTTGCCCCTCATGATGATCACCACTCTAGGAACAACTGTTACTGTTAAACCTAGAGCAAATGTATTTCCTTCTTTTGGCCATTGTTTGACTTCCCATTGGCCTGCAATGTGCAGTTCATTTCAATGCCATCTTGCATTAAAAGCTTGAGATATGCTAACATGTTATCCCAAATTTCCTGACTTTGCTCCTCTTGAATACTCCCAATGTGGCCAAAAATGAACTGAAAGGGACTTAACTCTTCATACTGTGGATTTTTGCCACTAATGCCAAAATAGCAGAATTCATGGGGCCAAGCTACTTCTACGTTTTTCTTATTTTCAATTACTCTAAGTAAACCATATTTAAAGTTTACTGTACCTGTGTTGGTTTGCCACGTAAGTGCCTGATCTGATCATGCACCTGACTCTGAATAAGTTCATTCTCCTTCAAGAATTTTGGTCCTGGCAGTTAGACTATCCTCTCATCGTCACATTTAACCTGATGCCTGTCAGACTGCACCTTCACTCTACACTGCTGTGAGCACTGATGTGATTTCTTTGGTGAACTGTGTGACACACCACTCAAAGAGTGAGATCTACTATCAATTTTTGACTCTAGTGTCTTATTATTTTCTTCCAAGGTTTGAATTTTTTCTAGTATGAGTGCAAGTGCAACCACCACCCTGAGCTGGGACTGCTACTGGAGATACAGCTGGATCACTTCCAACAGCACCTTGCTTTTGCCGTGCCACTCTGTAAAGTCTCCTGTGCCACGTCCCCCATGGGTGCAGATGAATTTAATCTACAATTCCTACCCACAGGTCTGGAGTGCTGTGATTGTCTTCCCACGAGAGCACAAGTCTTGCAATAAAACTTTGCCATCTGAATTAGAGTAGATCCCACATCACAGCAAAACCTGGCTTGTTAAAATACCAAGTAGTGAAATAGAATACTATAACTGAATTAAAGTTTCCAAGCAAAAGCTTGAACAAGCCGCGCCTTGCTGTATGCTTTATTTTAAAAATCTAGTGGCTACGTGCTCTGCACATTTCACAATGACCAAAAAGTGGACCACACTTTACCTCAACAACTAGAAATTAACAAGTGGTCAGACATTGAATTTCTCACCCCCTAGTGCATCTGCTAAATATAGTGACAGGTCACTGCACTACCGAATAAGGCCAATGCAAATTAAACTAGTTAAGTTAATTTTTTGGTTCTACTGAAAAATGGCGTTGACACAGCCATAATCAAACAAGTAAACACATTTATCCTTAACAGTATTATTTAATCTACTTTCGATTACAGTTGGAAAGGCCACTACATTGCACTTAATCAAAGTCTTCAATGTTACAATTGTACTAGATATGAGACAAAGCTGTGTTCCAGAATATACAATTCAGTGATTTGGACTCAGTACTGTTATTTTTGAAGGGTTTTATAGTCCTGATAATATGTAAACACACACATTACAGAAATGGTACAATATACTCACTTAAAGCACAGCATATGAACCTGTTTAAAAAGAAAACAAACGTCACTGCAAATGTTTGGTCATCAGAACAAAATGTCTCAATGGAGAGAAAATAAAAAAATAATAAGAATAACCCCCCCCACACACACACACTCACAAACACAAAAAAAAAATATTAAAAAAATTTACAAAAAAAATCCCTGTTTGCAAACAGAAACAACATAACAAGCGGAAAGGTACCTAGGTTTTAAGCATTAAAAATTCTCTCTTGACATGCTATCGTGTATCACATGAGTGATAGCACTTCGTTACATTACTTTGGATAAACTCGGGTATTTTCACTATATCACTGAACACACATACACACGGTCCATAAAGTCCACATCTCCCGAGTGATGACCTCAACTGTTTAGAGGGCATTCACACTTCTCCGATGTGCCCATGTTTAAAACTGGCCTCTAAAGCTTGGTCTTGTATGCAATAGTGTACAGTACAGTTCGATTGTGGGCTCATTTTGACAGCTTATGTGATGGTTTTATACTGTTTAAAACTGTCTGGAGTCAGTTTGCAGTTAAGTGTCATTTTGATAATTTTTTCCAATATATCGCATCAGACATCAGTCACATCTAAATAGAACTATGTTGAATTGTGATGTCACTACTTAAAATACAAAGAAATGTGCTATTTTATATTATTTCTGATTTTTTGTATTTGACCATGTCAGATTAAAATTGATGTGTTCGCTCTGAGGAGGGTGAACAAGGCTATTAGGGTATCATTGTGTTGTTGTGGATGGCGGGAAAACAACTGTCATTATAACATGGTGAATTTCAGATTTACAGAGAAATTATTCCACTTAAAATAACTTATCTTTAGTTTTTCTGTAATTGCTATTTATGATTTAAAATGCAATCAATTCTAAAAGATATAAATACATTGTTACATATGCAAAAACACACTCTCTTTTGACGTCTCATCACCATTTGCAACCATCAGTTTTCTTATATCAAACCTGAAACTCTATTTCAACGGCAGGACTCTGTGTTTTTGTCTTTCAATTTCGAGAAACTGGCTGCAATTTGGATGTGATGTTCTGAAAGACTGGGTAAAGTAATTGACATGCACAATCCAGTTAAGTTCACTTGATTGCTTTAAGAGTGCATCATGTGCTTTGTTTACTGAATTTTATCAGCACACTTTAAACCCCTGTCACACTTAAAACTTCCCTTCTCACGCAACTATAACTTCCCGTTTACAAACATGGCATCAATGTGTAATTTTTAAAAGTTTCAGAGGGGGATAAACTATTGTCACATTGTCAAAAAACTTAAATAAGAGCTGTAGAATATACATGTCGTGACAGAACTTAAAATTTCACAGCTTTTAAAATTCTTTCAAAGGAACTTAAAATTTAAATGCAAGGACATATTAAAACACATTGGAATATGGAATCAATTTTTAAAAATCTGTGTATTAAGTGAGAAATCCAAATATGTTGTTAGTAGAATTAAATATAGCGTATTGAATCATCTAATCAAATTGTATAGATCACTAAATGTAGTTATAGAATATTGATCTATTTATATACAGCACCATTGCATCAGTTTGACCTGCTCAACTAGTAATTCTCCGGACACCATAACATTGGATAATTAAGTATCATAAGTTGCAGCAAATGTTCGCTATATTATTGTAAGTTAGTAGAAATAAAATATTATTGCAAGTATACTGCCACAAAACAGACATAACAATGCTGTTAGTTGATCATCTTTTGAAGAATACTTTATGGGGACATCAAATGAACCTCTTTGAATTTTGCCCACAGAGCCCTATTCACAGTACTAATACAGTGAAAATTGGACCGGCATCATTTTTGATTTTTTAAAATTTTGCCCACACAGCCCTATTGGCAGAGTGGTAACACTCTCACCTCCCACCTCTGAGGCCGGGATTCCGTTCCCGGCCCGACCTCAAGTGGGAAAGCTGGTAGTTACTTGCCATTGGTCGTCAGTTTACAGTACAGAGCCTTGACCAACTGTATGTACTGGTTTCCTCTGCCCTTCCAACTACCCATCGTGATATGACCTATACAATTTGTTGATCACCTCCTTTGACCTGGTAGGTCACTAGCTCACCAAATCTTGACCGGGTGTTGCTTTAACATAACAGTGTTAATCTTTACTTCTAATTCATGTTGTGATTATTTACTCATTTACCACATAATTGTTGGCCCCTAGTCTTTGGGTGACTTATGTCACCAGGGTCCTTCTTATTCTTCATGTTAAACTGTGATTACTTTGCTTGTCATTGCCACTCCTTGCAGTATGTAATTATAATGTTATGCTGCACTGCACCCATAGTGCTGTGGAGAAAGTGCAAGTCCAAGTGCACTGAGACACTGCTTGGCTACTCTGTATAATACTTAAGCCTTAGCTCTGGCTAGGTAGCAATGCTTAAGTGTGTCTTGGTTACTATGCCTACTGTAAATCCATTGGTGGAACCATAATAGCTTGTGTTCTGACAGGGGAAGCCGTTCAGTTTAAATTTCAGTTTTGAAAAAGACAGACATGTTTTCTTGTTTCTTGGACTTTCATGATTTTACAATTGATTTTACAATGAACTTTTAATTGTTTTAGTGTTACTTTGCTGCTGCTTCTACCTGGTGACTTTGATAGACAACCTTATGCTTGTTGCTTGTAACTATGAGGGATGGTCTAACCTATGTTTTCTTGTGCTAATAGCCTGTATACCGTTGAGAATTATAAGCGATAAGTATAACTATTGTCTGACAAATTTTTTTATACTTTCAGAGAATTAACATTGACATTTTCTTAAACAAAAATTAGAATCCATATATAAAGTCAGTGAAAATGGGGAAACACAAGTAATTTTATTGTTCAAAGTGCGACATGAAACACCAGCTACCAGTGGGAAAAAAACTGTACAGTAGTTGTGCCACATGGGGAGAACTTCAGTGATCCCAACATCCAAGAACACCCGTATGGAGGAGCTGAAACACATCGATGAAAGAGACTGTCAAGGTAAATTTAAGTCTCAAAGATCTGTAAATGATGATGTTACGGTAAAATTTAAAATTCCATGGCCCCAAAATCAGGTTTTGTCAGGATCCACCAGATCCAGACCATCCTATGACCAACTCAATGTATTTCAATGGGTTTCTGGTTTCGCACGTGTTGCACAAGATGAATCTCACATTGAGACTATAAAATACTCTTCATTAAGAAAGAAAGAATATGAAAAAAAGGAAAAATTGTTACTCAAAGATATTGAAACTTTGGAAGCGATGGAGGACTTCTGTGCAATGGGCAGTGATCTATTGGAAGATAAAAAGCAACAACTAGAAATATTACGGAAAGAAAAGGTCAAAGGTCAAATTACAAGGGCAAGATTACAATGGCTCAGTGAGGGGGAAAAACAACAAATTTCTTTTGTAAGTTAGAACATAAAAACTATGTTGAAAAAACTATCAGGAAACTGAACTTGCCTGATGGAACCACACTAGTTGACCAAACACAAATTATTGCTCAGATTAAAAATTTTTACAATAACTTATTCAAAAGCCAGGATGAATACTTGAACAATGTTGATCTCGATGAGACATTTTGTTGTCAACGTGATACATTATGTAAAATTTGTGAAACAAATCTAGGTACACCTATTACACTAGAGGAATTAGGACAAGTTTTGAAAAAAAATGAAAAATGGAAAAAGTCCAGGGATTGATGGTATATCTGTTGACTTTTTGAAAGTATTCTGGTGCAAAATCAAGTATTATATCTTGAACAGCATTAACTCAAGTTATGAAAAAGAAATACTATCTACATCTTTAAGGCAGAGTATTCTTTCCTGTTTACCAAAAGGTAACAAAGATAGAACAAATTTGAAAAATTGGCGACCTATCTCATTACTATGTGTGGTATATAAAATGGGATCATCAGTTATAGCTGAAAGAATAAAGCCACACTTAGACAAAATTATTAGTAGAAGTCAAACTGGATTCCTTAGTGGACGCTATATTGGGGAAACTACACGACTAGTATATGACTTAATGCACTATACAGAAATGCACAACATTCCAGGGATGCTAATGCTAATCGATTTTGAAAAAGCTTTTGATTCGATATCTTGGCACTTTTTATATAATGTACTATCATTCTTTGGATTTGACAATAAATTTATAAAATGGATTAAACTTTTTAATAATAATATAAATGCATATGCACTACAGTGTGGTAAATTATCAGACCCAATACATATAGGCCCTGGTTGTAGACAGAGTGACCCTATCTCAGCATATCTGTTCATTCTTGCTGCTGAAACTTTAAAGCTTCTGGTTGAAAATGACTCTAGTATTCAAGGAGTCAAAATAGGAAAATCTCATTTCAAAATAGCTCAGTTTGCAGACGACACAACACTCTTTCTTGATGGTAGCAGGTGTTCTTTGCAGGCTGTCTTAAATTTACTGGAAACATTTGGATCTTACTCAGGGCTAAAAATGAATGCAGAGAAGACGAAGGTTACATGGATTGGTTGCAAGAGACATTCCAAAGACATATTAAAAGTTAACGTTAGATTAACTTGGGATGAAAGAAATTTTACTTTGCTTGGTGTTAAATTTAGTACAAATCTGGAAGAAATGCCAGAAATTAATTACAGAAATTCTATATTACAAATTAACAAACTCTTCAATAATTGGAAATCCAGAAAATTAACCCCAATTGGGCGTATAATTGTAATTAAATCCTTGGCACTACCAAAATTCAACCATATATTTGCATCTGTACCATGCAATCAAACAATTTTGAATGAGATCAACAAAACATTTTTTTTCTACCTGTGGAATGGAAAACCTGACAAAATAAAGAGGAACCTAGCAACAAAGCCTTATAAATCTGGTGGTTTGAATATGGTCAATGTTTTTCATTTTGAAATGGCTCAAAAACTCTCCTGGATAAAATGGATAGTAAATAGTGATGACAATGCTTGATGTCCCATTTTGGCTGTAAAATACCCAAAGATTTTAAATGTAATAACACTAGGTGGAGAATATCTCGATTCTATCAATAAAGAAACCAATCCCTTCTGGAAAACAGTGTTTCAATATTGGGCTCATTTATGCAGAAATAGAAAAGTGGCTTGCAACCAAGACATATTGAACAGTTGTCTGTGGTATAACAGTCATATATCAAAAGATATGTTTTACTCCAACTGGTATCAAAAAGGGATATTAACTGTAGGAGATGTTGTTGAATCTGATGGAAAATTATTGTCAATTACTGTTCTAAGACACCGTTTTAATTTAAATATAAACCTTTTGAACTACTATACTGTTAGATCAAATGTATCAGCTTTCATAAAGAAATATAAAAATTTGATTTTTGCAAGTTAGGCCATACCTTCCTTTTCATGCAAATATTTTATTTGGCACAAAAACCAAAAGTAATTCATTTTATAGGAGTTTAATACAGGTTGAACATCAGAGAGAATTTCCCACTCACAAAGTGAAGTGGAATTCCTTATTTAACGACCATATTGATAATGATAATTGGAATATCTACTACAAAGTTTGTTTTTGGACTATAAAAGAAAATTCACTTATATGGCTTCAATACAGAGTATTATTTAGAATACTGGGAACTAGATGCTATCTCTACAAGATGAAAATTGCTGACTCAAATTTGTGTGGCCTATGTGGAAGTGAAAGTGAGACAATTGTTCATATATTCACTGAGTGTTCAAACGTAAAAGAATTGTGGATAAACATCCTAAGTTGGATTGAAAAAAAATTGTCAGTGAAATTTGAACTGGATACTGCTACAAAACTTTTAGGATATCATGTGCAGAATGAGCACTTTTGGCCATTAAACTTTATCCTCATGATAGCTAGGCAGTATATATTCTCTTGTGTCAGAAATAAAGAGAGAATTAATATTTTCAGACTACAACAAATAGCAAAAGAAAAATTTGAAGAACAAGAGTCTCTTGCAAGTATACATGCTCAAGAACAATTATTTTTTAAAAAATGGGTGTTTTGGAAAGAACTATTCAGTGGCTTATAATGTTACTTATGACACCAGTTGGGGTTAATCTAAAACTTAAAATAGTCACTTTTGTTTTGGCCCTGTAACATTCCTTTTTTAGTACCGCTGCCTTGTGTAAATCCTGTAATTTTGAATGCAGATTTGTTTGATCTTACATTTGATTGGCTGCTTTATTTGTGTATCAGAGAAATGTTCTGTATTACGTTATATGTTATATACTCCTCTTTTTCTTCATTGTATAAAATATGTTAACTTCTGAAATAATAAAAAAAATATTGAAGAGAAGTTAAAAAAAAAAAGAATTCTTACTTAAGAATCTTTGTGAATCCAGACCCTGGAATTTTCCTGGGCATCATCCAAAGCTGCGCATGCAGTTGCTTTGTGTAGAAACTGACTTGGAAGGATACTCAGGGTCTGGATAGAATAAGAAGAGATAATGCTCCAAAAATATTGAGTCTTCTAATTCAAACAATGTAGCAAATGGCAGTAAATTTGGCAAAAATAAGGAATTGGGATTCATTTGCAATTTTTTTCAAATTGGGACCTGCAGTCACTCCAAAGACCATATTAGTGGGGGGAGAAAGTATAGACATGTATGTTCGCATTGTCAGGGTATCTATCCAGCAAAAGATTGTAAAAGTAGTGAAAAAAATTAAAAAATGAGTAGGACACTGCAACAGTGCAGTGCCTAAAAATTCTCATTTCTATGTTTAAACCAAAAACATTTTTCACTAGGATTTTATATAACAGTAATTTCAAAAATGTACATAAAAGTCAAGCGAATAAAAATATTCACAAAAATGTAAAGCATGTGGATAAAACCAAGTGTGTACAAAGTGATAAAAGTAAGGTCAACCATATGCTGTATACACCTAAACAAAGGTGTAATATTGTGCAAGATGGGTGTTATAATGTGCCTGTCATGAATCGTTTCGAGATTCTTAACATTGATGACAATTCACAAGTTGACACATGTGACAACGTTGACAATTATGTGCAAACCAGTCTGCAGAAGCAAGTACATAAAGTATGCATAAACAAGTCGGGTTTTGTAACCAATAGAAACAGTAATTGTGAATCTTTGGACACAAAAAAAACAAAGGTGAGTTGTGTGCTAATGGTTTGAATAATTATGAAAACAAAAACAATGTCAACAATTGTACTGAACTGTCGGATGTGAATAAATGTCTTGGAAAAATACAAGAACAGGTGAATTTGAATATTACTTGCTCTAGTTTGCAACTTATCAACTGTGACAATCTGATTGATACAAATGTCTCCACTGAGTCGAATGTTAGTTGGGAGCTTCCGTGTCATCTCGTAGAACAAGAAAAAATGAATTTTTCAGAAAAAATTCCTGTATGGGACCGTAAACTTGCAAAGCAAATGAAGTTACAAAAGGCGAGTACTGTTCCAGATTTTCAAAAGTGGAAAATGCAGAATAAATTTACTTTTGGGTTTATACCACTCAGTCCTCTTGTAGGTGTAAAAAATTGGCAAGAAAATGATACAGTATATTCCCCCACTGAAGCTTATCAGTTGGTTAAAAACTCAGGAGTTTATAATCATCAAAAAGTAAGATTATTATTAAAAAATCAGTTGAATTCTGTGGCTTGGGAGGAACATTTACAAGACTATTGGGACTGGCAACTAGTCCAATACATTAAATTTAGATTTTCCTTAGATATTAAACCAGATTCACAATTAAGTTGTGATTATTCGAATCACAAGTCTGCGACTTTGTTTCCCTCTCCTGTTGAGACCTACCTAGAAGAAGAAAAAGGTTTTGGTGCCATATTTGGTCCTTTTAGTGAAAAACCTTGCATTGTAGCCCCTTACTAGAGAGAAGCCAGATTCTGAAAATGGTCGTGTTATAGTGGGTCTTAGTTGGCCTAAAGGTGATTCTGTCAATGATTTTGTTGATTCTGACCATTATATGGGTACAAAATTCATGTTAACCTTTCCATCCATTGATGATATCACAGCTGAGGTCATACTGCTTGGTCGTGGATGTTTGTTATATAAAGTCGACATTAGTCGACCTTTCAGACATATAAAAATGGATCCATCAGATTATGATCAATTGGGTCTAAATTGGGATGGTTATTACTTTGATTCTTGCCTGCCTTTTGGGTTCAAACATGGAAGTAAAATTTTTCAGAGAACCAGCAATGCAGTAAAATTGCCTATTTCACGAAATGGGCAAAATTCTTGCCTATTTCATCAAACGGGCAATTTCATGGATTGGGTGTAACATATATATTGGTAATAAAAATAATATAGCCTCATTTCTGTGGTTCTTGGGGACTGTGTAATCATGTGAGCTTTACAGTTCTTAAATGAAAGGATTTTAGTGCTGGGTTAATTTATAGATTTTCATTAGGTAATTTTCTCAATGTTTGATATATTAAGGGGTTGATTTATAGATTTTCAAAAGGGTAGATGAGATATCATGACTCTGGGGTACACTGATGGTCTTCAGCTCTAATTAAAAATAATATATTTTGCCTCCTTTAAATTAAATGCCGTCTCTCATTTATAGATTCCGGCAAGCCATTTGAAAATATAATGTCATCTCTAATTTATAGAGTTCTTTAAGCCATTTTAATACCATGTACGAAAAATAAATTTTCATGCATAAAAGTATTTTATTGTTTTAATGTTACTGTAAACACCATTTCACACTTTATTTTCATATTTTTTTATAAAACTACAATATATTATAATTCTAAAATGATTAGCCATGCTGGTAGACTTTTAATAACAAAAAATATATTTCACACAATTAGACATTAGGTTATTCAAGTAAAACATCTTTCTTCAACTCAAACCATCAAATAGACAATTATCATATATTTATTGTAAATAAATAGCATCTTTTGTGATTATGACTTATAAGTCATAGCATATTGTCTTGTTATTTATCCACATTGTCACAAAATTTGTACTAAACCTTCGTAACCACATAATCCAATTGTAACCACCATTCAGGATCTGTGTTTCCAGAGGGACCATGGTTAATTGCAATTCACAATACTTATAGGCTGATCCCATATAAAAATTAGGACAAAAAAATTACAATTTAGCTTTTGATCTATGATTAAAGAATGTGCATTGAATAATGGACCCTTTTATCTTATATTTTTGTGACATAAATATTTTAAAGCTGTAAGTTGTGTAAATAAATTACTCTTAAAAAGCAGATATTTCATTAATACTACCTTTAACTGTGTAATATTTTAGTTGCATTAATATAAATATCAAAACTTTAACATATTTAAAAATACTGAGACAGAAATACACAATTTATTTACCTTTTCCTTTCTAAATGACAGTTTCAATATTTGTTACATATTTGTAGAAGTTCTCTACACAATAGGGGGTTTCTTAAAGATATTGGCAAAGTTTTTTCTTCATCCATACATGGATATTATATTTTCATACATAAGATTGCCTATTTCATGAAATGGGCAAGCCACAATTAAATGAATTGCCTATTTCACAAAATGGGCAAATCAGTTGACTATTTCACGAAATGGGCAAAATTCTTGTCTATTTCATCAAACGGGCAATTTCATGGGTTGGGTGTAACATATATATTGGTAATAAAAATAATATAACCTCATTTCTGTGGTTCTTGGGGACTGTGTAATCATGTGAGCTTTACAGTTCTTAAATGAAAGGATTTTAGTGCTGGGTTAATTTATAGATTTTCATTAGGTAATTTTCTCAATGTTTGATATATTAAGGGGTTGATTTATAGATTTTCAAAAGGGTAGGATGAGATATCATGACTCTGGGGTACACTGATGGTCTTCAGCTCTAATTAAAAATAATATATTTTGCCTCCTTTAAATTAAATGCCGTCTCTCATTTATAGATTCCGGCAAGCCATTTGAAAATATAATGTCATCTCTAATTTATAGAGTTCTTTAAGCCATTTTGAAAATATAACATCACAAATCCTTATGACCCACAATTTTAAATATAAAACTTATATATATATGGCGCTCTATATTTACCTGTTCATGAATTTAGTCATGCAGGCTATACCCTTGTCCTAAATTGTATAGTCATTGTATATATATAAATTAAATGCTGTACCTATATCTGAACTTATTTATAACTCATAAAGTCATGAATTTTGCCTGTTTCCCTTACGTTTGCTAAAATATATTAACTAAATCATGATCATGCAAGATGTCTCTTTCTATATGTCAATTTTAAACCATTCGCACATTTTCCACCAATCCTGGTGCTACTTGCAACTGTGCAACTGTAAAAAACCTGCAACTGTGGTCTGATAACTTCAGAAAATTTAGATATCACCAATAATTTTGTGGATATCCTCAATTTAGAAGGAAATCAATGTGTCATCTGTCAATCAACTAATGCAACATCTATCAAACTGTAGAAAGTTCATGTGTTTTGATTGTAAGATTCCATTTTAATTAATGCAAGTTTACTCTGGCATAAAAAATCTGCTCATTTCGGATACCACTCTTCTAAAACTATATCATATAAGTATACATTGTGTCAATATATATGCTGTAATAGGCGAGGGCTCTACAATCATAGATTAAACCAACATGGTGGGAATTTAGTTTCGAACTTCAGAATTGCTCGGTACGCATTTGCTCCCCCCCCCCGTTCTGATCCAATGTATTAAAAGTATTGATGAAAATAAAAAACGATGCATAAATCTTATTTTAACCTCATATTTCTGGGAGTATGTGAAAGGACTGTTGAAACTACAATTTTCCAATATAAAAACGTTTATAAATCTGACATAAAATGAGTATTTATTTCTATTTAAACAACAATCATGCTATATCGCCCACACTAGCGCCCAAAAATCTGGCGGCCCAAATATAATTGAAAATATTAAATATTACCTTGTAAAATTTTAGGACATCATGTAAAAATACATATCTAACTTCGTATATGCATACCCCTTTAAAAGATTAAATATTACATGTTATTTCAACAATATTTAATCGAGTGCACTCTGTTGTCAGCCATGTTGAAAAGTAAATTACTGCAGCTGGAGAAATAAAATTCGAATAAAATCTTGCCTGGAGATAACCACAGAATTTGGTAAAAAACACCAAAATGCTTGGGAAGCCCTTGACTGAAAAAAGTCGCAATAATCGTCTTTTTAATGCTTTATACTGTATATTATTTTGTGAAACTGTATATAGCATTATTGACATTTATTATTATTTATGTTGATATGGTACTTGACTGATAAAAATTGGTGAAAGATTGGAAGAAGATTGGTAACTCTCAAAATGATGTTTAAATTTGTTAATATTTGTCTAGATGCAGCTGTCACCATTTGGAACAATGTGTGTATATTATTTTAGTTAATTGTACCACAATACACCAAGGAAAAAATTTGGCATCACCAATTTCTTAGCCTTTTTAAATATAATTGAAGTGAAAATACCTACATGGTCAATTTGTAACTATCTACTGTCAGGCTAAAGAGTAACATGAAACCTAAGATTAAATTCTCAGCAAAGTAAGTAAAAAGTACCATATTTAAAGTGTATAGTGACCAAGACTAAACTTAAGGATGGAGCCCAAGGAGCCTATCATAGCAGAGGTCAGCAAAAGTGTGGCACCTGCAACATAATACCTACAATTTCAAGGTGGAGTCCCAGAACTGAAACATTGCACCCAAATGTGTTAGAACACTCCTACAGGACCTCACATAACAGATGAACAGAAATGGAATTCATATTTTTATTACTTGCAAATTAACAATTTTCCAAATTGTTTGATTTGATTTTGCAAGAGGTAAGACCCAGACATCTGTATCATTATCAACAACAACAGTGGCAGTATAGGAAATGTCACCTTTGAAAATCTGCATTTTTAACATCTCATAACAAATATTATTATCAAGTTACCAGTGCAACACTTATCCTATTGCACTATGACTTGTAAAACTTTGTACTTGAAATTGTCTTGTGTATTTGACCATATGTGTTTTTTGTCACTTTATATAATGTATATAAATAAAACCAATAAAAATATCAAAATAAAAAGAACTTAAACAACTTTTCAGGTTGCTGTTATCAAGAGTGTGTTTTTGTTGTGTTTTGGAGCTTGAACATCAGGAATCTGGAAGTCATATTTATGTAAATAAATATTTATAAAATAATATTAAGGGAACTATGCCTCTCATAATTGATCCCACACCTAAACTCTGTATACATCTCTTAACACCTACTCACGCTATGTAGTGGGACTTCTTGATCCCACCGCTCACAAAAAGTCCACAATGGTCTCCTAACATCATTATATTGTAGACCCCATGAAAAGGGCTCTCTCAATCCTCACACTAATACCCGATAGAAGTTGATTACTCAATCCCCTGCTCACTCACTTCACATTCCCACATAATGTCACTGTAAAAGGTTAATTGTATGTAAAATTATGTTAGAGTTTCTGGATACTGTGCAAGTGCAATAGAAATTTTGTTCTACATGAATTTCATATTGTATTTATTCTTCAAGAAATACACCATGAAACTGAATTAATGTATTTCAGTCTTTTCTGATAAAGTGCATGTTTGTGATACACCATGGTATTATTTACTCACCTAACCATCTAAATATTTATGGATTGTGATACACCCAACATACTGATTTTCATTGCTTTCCTGCAACACCCAACCCAGATAGCTGCTAGTGATATGACCTGTGTACTAGTGTGTAGTGTCTTATAATGTTTTCCTCAAATTTGCAACCCAGAATGCTTCAAGTGATATGACCTATGCAATGTTTTGCATTGTTTTCCTGTGACACCAACCCAACCTACCAATAAAGATATGATCTATACACAATGTTTCTGACAGGTATTTCTAGTATAAGCTATGGCAATAATTTATCTAGCTGTCTGTAAGGACAGACCAAAAATTAAGTACTGAGATATATGTTGTGGACATCTTTCTTTTATAAACACCTTATTGAAGTCTTTATTTACAATACACTTGCTCTTTTCTATGATTTATAATGATTATAAAACATAAAATGCACTGCACAATACAAATAATATAAAACAGCAAGTCATTCCCACAAGATACTAAGTCGTTCCCACAAGTTAGCAAGTTGTTACTACAAGATACTAAGTCATTCCCACAAGTTAGCAAGTTGTTACCACAAGATAGCAAGTCATTGCCACAAGATATGAAGTCATTCCCACGAGTTTTCATGATTTGATGCCAATGTACAGCCCATTACTTGTCTATGATACCTAACTTATATAGAGGTTATCCATCTACTGACATACCATTCAAGTTTACATATGCCTGTAGGCCTTTGGTGACCTTCAGAGGTCGCATATTTCCTATTACTTTACATGTCCAACTTTTATACCAATATGATTATCGTTTTAGCAATTTTAATGGCCATTCTTAGTGACCTACCTAGTGACCTTCAGAGGTCACCTACTTATTACTACAGGTATAATGCATTACTGTCTCTTACAGGTGCCTGTTTTATGGCACTTTTCTTCGTCTTTCTAAGATATTTTAGTATGTTACATTGGATTGAGTGCTTTTGGGCACAGCATATCTTGCAGGATCTCCATTGGATTCTCATATAAGCTTATCATTCATAGTCTCATATAAGCTTATCATTCATAATATTTTACTTCACTACAATTATGAATGTAATTTCCTTGTAAAAAATCGTTTTTCAAGATCTAATTTCTAGCTTTTTAAATATTTTTATAATTTATTTGTCAACACCCTATGATTATGTTTAAATAGAAAGCACCACCAACTACAATAGCTTCCTTTTAAAAGGAGTAAATAAGTTTTAAAATACATTTTTAAAATCTAGTCAAAATAGCTTCATGCAGCTCCAGTAATCTCTATTTTTGCCAACTTTGGAATACTTAAAACAATAGTTTTTAATACATTTTCCAATTGAAAAATCGAAATTTTGTACATCTGTATGCATATTTAAAAAAATTAAGTATGATGGGTGTTATCCAATAAAATTTGCATTATTTGCATTTTTCATTTCATAAAAATCACTTCCTGGTTCAGATCTACATAGGTTGTTTATCCACATACATTTTCCACAAACGAAATTCCAATAAGTATTAAAAAATTAGATTACTCTTGTTTTGTAGATAGATAAAATATTTGAAATAAAAGAAAATATATCAGGAGGAACTGACACAATAAAGACAGAAGCACGTGTAAAGGACCTTTTCAATTTATATTCCCGGCTGTTATTTATCGCCTATAATTTCGACAGTAGGAAGAACCTGTACTTTTTCTCGTAAGGTGGCAGGGATTGCAGTGTAAAGAAATGTAAAAGATTTCCACCGATACTTTTAATTGGGAGAGTCATAACGGAGAGGGCAGCAGTCCAAATATCAAAAAAGCCCTCATAGTGAAGAATTTCATAACTAGGTGGGAATTGAGATAGTAGAGAGGTTTAGTTATCAATATGATTTGGATTTCGAATCAGATGAATCAGAGGATGATCAGACTGAAAATCAAAAAGCCAAATTAGCCCCTCATTTCTATGAAACTAAAGACAATATTACGGGAAATTTGAGAGATATACCTGTCATAGAATTCAATCCAGGTACATATGATGCTATGTTAATTTAATTTAGAAGGAAATCTTGACATATATAAAGAATCAGATATATTTAATAGTAAACATGAAAATACATATCTATCAACAGGTACACCATATTTGAAATTTTTAGACATGTCTAATTTTTTAGCAGCAGGTTGTTTGCATAGTAAATTTTTAAAGGCATATGGCTTGGAAATTTCTAAAGGAATATTTCCAGATGAATGGTTCAATTCACCAGATAAATTAAACCATAAGTGTCTACCTCCAACTTCAGGAATTTTATTCACAATTAAATAAATCTAACCCTGTTCAATCTGTTGAGGCTTATATTAGCTTAAGATCATTTGAGAACTTCATAATATACAATCTTTTAAGGATTATCTGCGGTCCTCAGTGGCCTAGTGGTCAGCAAGTTTAACATGTAATCACAGGCTGTCACCTCTGTGTGGGTTCGAGTACCACAAATGACAATTTATTTATTTATTTTATTTATTTATTTATTTCTCATGCATACAAAGCACAAAGTTGATAGATGTTGGTTGATTACAAAAAAGAAGAACAAATGAAAAAAAAAACACATAGTAATACAGGTGAAAAAAAGAAACAGAATTATACATAAAATATACAGGAGAGTTGCATAAACTACATAGACAAGTGAATTAGTGTCTCAGGTGGTACATACAAAATTTAGCATGGCATTTATTTCTCCAGTAGTAAATCCATTTTTAAAGACCCTCATAGATAACAAATCTTTAATATTTCCTACATGTTTTAAGTCTTCTTCATTAATTGTATTGTGATCTCTCTCTGCTTTTAAAAGTTGACATTTAGTATTACATATTACTTTCATTGATACATTAGTATGGTAAATAATATGATTCAAAGTTTTGGATATATTAGAACAACTACCATTTATAACCAATTTAGTACACAGTTTTACACACAAATTAGTGCTAGCTGACATGTTACACATAAAGTTATTGACTCTTCTAAATAATTGGGTCTCAACAGGCACATCATTCACAATTAATGGTATATATCTAGAATGTGTGGTGTAAGGAAGATCCAGTAATTTCCTCAGACATTTACGCCACAAAGTATAAAAAGATGTTACTTTTTCACTACTGAGATCCCAGAAAAGACTGCCATACAGGTTCATACAAAATGTCTTAAATAAATGATATTTCACATTCACAGAGGCTTTTCTGAACATTACATTTAACCCATTGAAACTGGTGATAAATTTATTTATGACCAAATCATATAATTTATGAGGATTAGGTCCTATTACATTACCCAAATGACAAGCAAAATCTGATTTCTTTATAAAAAAGTCATTATGATTAATGCCATTAAATTCACCCCTATAGTTACTATAATGAATAAGCTGATATTTGGAGACATTAAATGTGACATCATAAGAACCACCAAATCTATCACATATGTGTAACATTTTCTTTAAAGACATAACTGAAGGAGCTATGAGAGCAATATCATCAGCATACCCTACAGCACCCATGAAATTTGTACCAATATGGCAGCCAAGGCCACTGTCCTTCAACATTGTAAACAACACATCAATATAGATTGTGAACAAGACAGGAGATAATATGCCTCCTTGTTTAACACCATTAGAAATGGAAACATTACAAGAATGCTGACTTCCTTATTTAACACTTATTGTTTGATTGGTGTACACATACAACAGTAGGCGACATATCATAGGACACAAACCCCTTTTACATAGAAGATTAAATAATTTTATATAATGGACTTTGTCAAAAGCTTTACTAGCGTCTAATAACATAACATACACATCAGTTTTTATTTCTGTAATACTGAATGACTTCATTAACAACAAAAGTACATTGCATGGTTGAATGGCCTTTTTTAAATCCAAACTGTAAATCACAGGTCTTGAAAATGTTCTTACTACAATTCATTATCATTATATCCATAAGCTTACCAGTAATGTTCCCTAGAGCAATCCCACGATAGTTGTCAGAGTTATTAGGACTTTTATTTTTATTTTTAGGAATAGGAATCACAACAGTCTTTAGAAATTCACTAGGGGAGAATCCATGTACAAGCATGCCATTGAACAAAATCATAAGAGATACTACCAATCTATGTGTACCATAAATAAAATGGTTAGAGTTGTACTCCCCATCAGAATCAATTTTATTTCTTTTCATACCAGAAATTGCATTTTTCACATCAGCAACAGTAAATTTATGAAGACCACCACACTTATTTTTAGCACACAACTCTTTTATATTATCAATAATCTCAGTTTTCAATTTATTACAGTCATTTACATTATATGAAACACTGTTGTACAAACTTCTGTATTTATTCGCAAATAGATTACTGATAGCTTCCTCACTACAACAACTGTCAACATTATTTGGAAAAAGTATTTTACTTTTAGTAACCTTTTTAACTGCATCCCAGAAATTTTGTGTATTATTTCTACTAAGATCATAAGCCATTTTATTGGCGACTAACATTTCTCTATTTACTTTAACAAATTTAACAGCTCTGTGGTAATCAGCTCTAGTTTTACGCCTGATGTCAGCAATGAGACCAAACCTAGGTGAACCATTTGTCTTCTAAATTGAGTGCCACATAAGAGCTTTTTTCTTATAATCACTTACAAGTTCAGACCATCCAGGGACTAAATTTCTGCTAGACTTATTAACACTCTTTGAAAATAAACTGCCTGTAGTAATACAGGCATCAATAATACATTTATAGTAACTTTGTAAATGTGATCTGTGGCTTTCATCATGACAATTGAAATCAGAGCAATTAAGAACTTCCTTTTCAAGATAGACGACTTTAAGATGAACATCTAGGAGGTACTGATACCTTTCAACATCATGGTCTAGTACCTTGTTCCAGTCAATGAAACAATTTCTTGGTGTATCAATACCTGTAGCAGTAATATTCAAATCTAGACCTATGCTTACTGGAAGGTGGGTAGGTTAGGTTGATAGGTTATCAATTTCAGAGAGTGTATCGTAGCACAGAATTCTATCAAAAAGATTTTCACTCAGTACAAAGTGGTCAATTAAAGACTTTTGACCTGAACTTTTGCTTTCATATGTGTATGTAACATTAGACTTTGTATGATGTAATGCGCATTTCAGAGTTTCTCCATTAAGAAATTCAGTTAACACTTCAAGATTATTACTACACCTAGTGAATGAAACATTGAAGTCACCCCAATGACTACACCATCATAATCAGCACCTTTTATCAGAGCAGACAATTCAAAGCATGTGGATTTATATTCTTCAGTTGTCAGTGATGGATCTGTAGGCATATATACAGAACACAGAAAAACAGAGAAGTTTCCAATTACAAGATGGACAGCACAAATTCTGTTTGAATGTGCATTTACAGGGGTTACTGAAGCCTTTATTATTATTCCAGAGCACCGCGCACCCACCATAAGGGCAACCACTAAGAAGTTTACCATCTGTTATACCAGATATGCAGTGACTATTAAAGTTACTTAGCATATTATTATACGTATGAAACTGCTGAGGTACCAGCCAATGCTCTTGTATTAGGATAATATCATGGTTATTACTTAGTTTCTTCACATACTCAAGGCGACCAGCACCAGAGCCACGACTGTTGTATGTTGCAATCCTTACGTTCTTATTCATGCAGGATCAGTGTTCTTGTTATTGCTGCCTCGATTGTTTACTACAAATTTCCTTATCCTAAATCCCTCAGGCCAAAGAGATGGATTAAATAGATTCATGAATTGAGATATTGGCACCGTTAGTCTAAATGAACAGAACTTTGACTCAGGCTTGGACACACACTCCAAGTGCCTTACAAGAAAGCCTTGCTTGATAATGTAGTCTCTAAGGTCTTCAATGTCAGTATTTTTGTCAACTCTGTAGATAAACAGACATCTGTCCGGACAATGCTGAGGAACTGTCCCAATATGACCCTGGCTGTTGAACCGGACATAAAACCCCAACTTTGAGGATTTTTTTGTTTATTACAATAACTTAGACACTGGCCCATTTAGTGGTGCACTCCATAACTTCATTCAGGAGTAGTTAGGAAAATGTTGTATTTGTAATTCTCCACATAGTAATTTTGCATCAATAAATTCTTATAATGCTGATCTATGTTATACATTTAAGAAAGATTTTGTTGGTGGATCAAGTATTATCTTCAGTTGTGATCAAGAAATCTTACGATAAATGATTTTTGTTAAGCTAGTGCACTGAGTTCCACTTTGTGGGGAAGATATTGCGCCTGCAAAGCAGTAGATTAGATTAGATAGAAAATGGAGTAACCAACATTAAAAATGTTAAATCTCCAGAAATTCTTTGTCAGGCTGTAGCTGGATATGATTGTAATGGTCATACACCATTTAACAACATATGCATACAGTGATTTATGTTAGAAGGTATGCTGACAAAAATTTTACACCCAAGCTCTCTGAGAGATATATAGATTCATATGTTTCAATGGATCATATAATGCAGGAACAAAAAATAAAAATTCTACATAAATTAAACAGATAGAGGTCATAAGAGGTCCTTATTTTGTTGATGGATCCTCTATTAAAACAAAGACTGTAAAGAAATTTAATGGATGTTGTTATCACCACTGTAAATATAATTGTTTCATCATTAAAAATATTGAAGATAAGTTATCGCTAGAAAAGATTTGAAAGATTCAAAAGAAGGTGAGAAGAAGAGATTATATCTTATATCCTGTGGATATAAGGTTATAACTATTCAACAATGTCAATTTATTAACAATATCAAACCTAAATGTTCAAAATTTTATGACAATTACTTACCCTCTTATTATAGGAAGAATAAATTGGCACTGACAGTGGATAAGATAATCAAAGATTGTCAGGATCATGATATCAGTTCTAGTCATAAAAGACTTATCAGCAGATTAAAAGCCGATCCTACCATCCACCGCACTGTCTAAATAGTACTTAAGAAACCAATGTGAGGTCACTAGAATTTATCAGATAATAGAATTTCAACCTTAATTCTCCTTTAAATCTGTCAAAGTTAAGCAATGTAGAATACAGTCTGATTAGAATCTGGAAAAGGCAATTATTGAGGACACAATTTTTTAGAAATAATTCCTTTTGCTCGATTCTTATGTAAAACATTGCACTAATAAATTAAAAGCTAGTAAAATAGTTAATTCTTCTAAATTTAAATCACTTGAGGAATTTGGGGATGTATATGAGGTAGAAACCTTCAAATCACACATTACTGTGAATAATCCCAATCAGATTGGTTTTTTTCATTCTTCAATATGCTAAATTACGAATGCTTGAGTTTTATTATGACTGCCTCATTCGATATATGAAACGTAATTCGTTTGAAATAACATAAACAGACACAGTATTTATATGGCCATTAATCCCTTGATCAATGTATCAATTAGGAGTATAAGGTCTGATATGAAAAAGAGATTTTTGGATCCTGTTCAGATAACAAAAATCCAAGATGGTTTCCTAGAAGATGTTGTTCTAAACATTACACTCTAAATTTTGTGGAGCGCATAAACCAGAATTTCAGGGCATAAAATGGTCTCATTATGTTCTAAATCTTACATAATTGAGGATTTTAATGGAAAGCAAAAAATGTCCCGTAAAGGGGTCTCAAAAAATCTATCTAACCCAATGAGAAACTGTGAAGAAACATTAAAAACTAAATATACAAAGACCAGTCCAAACCATAGATTTAGAATAAATGGATCAGATATGTTTGCTTGTTCACAAGATAACATTGGATTCAATTATTTTTATTGTAAAAGGGGAGTTTTACCAGATGGCGTTACTACTAAACCTTTAGCCATTGTTTGAAGTCTCTGGAATTCAGATGTCGCTGTTGCAAGTCAGGTTCAAGATCCATTGTCAAATTTGTTTCATTGTAACCATAATACAGACAAGCTATCCTGTCATTCCACTGAACAGATATTTTATTTTTATATGCCAAACATTATGATGAGAAAGATTTATTAGAGGCAATTTACCAATGCAATGATCCATTAGATATTCATCCCATAGTTAAAGATCACAAAAAAAAATTCTCAGAGATCAACTCAATCCTGAAATATTATATTCAACTTAAATTTGATCAGTCACCTGTATTTCGAGAAAGATGGACACAGGTTTGAAATATAGTCAGATTTTACAAACCATCTAATTTTTAAAAGAATGAGGCCACATTTTGGGTTTTTTTTTCCAACCAAATTATTACCTGTTGTAGAGGAGAGGTAGAAACCTCCCTCTGAGTTGTCATGATTTACCACAATTATTGAGGGAATTGTAGCTCTCCAAAATCTTTTTCTAGTATCTCGAAGCATTATTTTTTAATCTGATTCGAATCCATCAGGTTATTGTCCCATTTCTACTTTGATGTATACTTAATATCTCAGAGAATTTTGCATATACAATCACATTTATGTCAAAGCCTTAACATGTCAAATACTTATTCTAACATGTCTGTTCATAAATTTTGTCATGATCCTACCTGATAAGAAACTCTGAATATCAAATAAATATAATGCATATCCATTTGGATAATCATTTAATCTAATAATCAATCACTTTTCATGACTGTATTCATTGTCAAATAAGCTTAGGTATGAGGAAATGTAATCATTCTTATCAAAATTAGGTTTTAAAGGTCTATTTAGTACTGGTTGACCATCAGCTGTAACCTCAAGGTAATTGGTAGACCTATTTTGAAAATTAAATGGATTTTTATCATAATCACCAGAATAGGCAGCATTATAATAGGCAGCATTATAATAGCACTATTCTTCTAATTATTTTACTGGGAAATTTACCATGAAATATATTGTATGATATCCAGTTGCCACACTGAAGCTTTTTACATCACTTTTCCAGAAAGGGTATATTGCAGGACTCAGTTTTAGTGCTTCATTAGAAGCTAGAATTTAAGGCCACATGACAAACCTTCAATATCAAATTATTTATTTTCAACTTATAAATAGTCCTGTTTTGTTCTATTCCAAAATCTGTATACAAACAATTCTCTATTAATCCATTTCCCCCATCTTTAATTAATTTAGGTCTCTCTGTGTAGCCTGAATTGCCTCTTAGATAGGTTGAATCATTCATCTGACCTGATTGATCCTCATGAAGGCAGCTGGACATATCGGCCCTTTGCCAATTCGGCCCTTGGCAAATCGGCCCCCTAAATAAGTCGGCCCTGCGCAAATCGGCCCCTGAAAAATTTGGCTCCAGACAAATCGGCCCCCAATTGAAAACTTCTGTAATTAGAACTTATTTATAGACCTGCAGAGAGCATTCGACTGGGTTGATGAAGATATTTTCCCTAATAGACAATTTACATCTTATTCATAGATCCATTGGTAATTTTTTTTCTTATAATGGTATCATGCTACTTTGGACTTCCAAACCTGAATGATAATTGGAGACAAAATAAGCCATTTTATAGAAGAAATTCATCATTTAATTGTAATCAGGTTCTCGTTAAAATAATGAGTGGATAAATATGACTATGTTATGACAACAATGCCAATTGTTTATGTGTTGTTTGACTAAGTGTAATTAACACATATGAAAAATGTCAAGATACTGAAATCAATCCCTTGTAACCTATGTGCAATAAAACTTTAAGCTAGAATTACTAAAAGTGCATTTACATTGTGTGCACGGCCTCTGATGGGATTATGACTTTAGTAATCTTTGATATTTGTTTAGTATGGGGATTACTAGCTAAAATGTTAAACAAACAGTGTAAGACACTGAAAGCTGATTGTTCATTTTGGTGTCCATGCAGATGATTATATCATCTTTAAAATGATAATATTACAATTACTATTGGGGGAACAGTCACTGTGAAGATTTTAAATTCAAATCTATGAGAAGGTCAGAGTAAATTGAAGAGATACATAAAAGTCACAAGTAACCCCAATGTCCAGGGGATGTGAAATTGTGAAAAATACATAAATCATATGTACACTTATCTATCTATATATAGGGGGCCAATTGACCATATGTTATTTTATAAGGGGCCGATTTGACCAGCTAATTTTATTTTGGGGGCCGATTTGACGAGGGCCGATCTGGCAAAGGGCCGATTTGTCTATGATTCCTTATGAAAATGTGCAGCCTGACCTTGTGATGAGATCATATCATTATTTGAATTTAAAAGAAGAATTTAAAAGAAGATCCAGTAAGGCCTTATAGGGATAATTTATTCCTACATCTGGGTAAAACTACCTTTTGGTTGAGTGAAAGATCTAGTTGTTGGAAAATAGAATGTAAAGTTAAATTTATTGGCCCACCTGATCACTGGTATCTAAGGGCTGACCATTTGCATCTCTGTCATCCTTAATGGGAGACCCATCCTCATTTGTAATGCCATAATTAACGAGTTTAGTTTTAGCTAGATTAAGGTAATCCAATGAGGTACCAGGAATATTAAATTCGATAGCAGCACCTCCAATTATTGTAGCTATTGTGTTAAACTCTACCCGTATTCTTTTCCAATAAGATTTTGAAGAATTTTTTGTTATTTCTTTCTACAGATTTTTTTAATTGGCTGACTGACTAATATATTTTTTCTTTCTTTATAGTGTCCTTACCACCCCCTTTTAGCTCCTCTGTTTTATGTTTTTGTTGTTGTTTTTTTTTTTGTTCTTCACATTGTTTATTTTATCTCTGTTCCCGAGTTTGAAATTAAATATTTTAGGATATTTAGTCCCTGTTTTGGTCTCAACTTTGTCTCCAAATAGCTTTGTCCTTACCTCATAGGGATGTGCTGATTGGGTCTCTAATGGAGTCATCCTAATCATCCTATGATATGAATTATTGTAACTGAATGTGACATTCTCGATCACATCAATCCATCAAAATGTTTCTAGTGAGGTATTTTCGAATTTTTAATTTAATGGACTTTATTACTCTCTCATCATAGTTAACTTTAGTTTTATAGTATGTGAAAACATGCTATCTTTGTTTTCTGAAATCCTTATTTTTGTATTCAGATCCTTGATCAGTTCTTAACATCTCTGGCTTATCCCTACGTTTGATACACACGGATCATGTAACCCCTACCATGTCCTGTCCTGATAGGGTTTTCATAGGAGCAGTGTGGAGATTTCTGAAAAAATATCTATGAAAAATACACAATAACTGTACCTATCAATCTCATCTTTATGTTTCACCATAGTTGTGGTATCTGAATCCCATTGATAATTCAAAGAGAATGCTATCACTTTAGGTATTTGAAATCTCCTTCTAACTGGGCAATGAGAGGTATAAGTGTCTTGTTTGCTCGACCATATTTTCAAATATTTTCTAGATAAATGATCAAGTCCCTCCAAATTTTTTATTTTATTTTTTATATTTTTATATGAATTTTCTCAACCCCACTGAAGGCTACAGGACTCTTACGATTATAGTAAACCCGCCTCAATTTCTTCTCCAAATCATTTTGCATTTTTAATCCAATTTTTGGCCCATTCTGGTTTTTCCATTACCTCCTCTTTGTAATTTTTCAGGCACCTTATTCAATTCTTCTCCCTGATCTTTGGAATCCCCTATTGGTACACCTGGTGGAGGCAATTTTCTTCTTGCTCTCTGGATATATGTTAGAAATTATATCACTTTTTGATACATCTTTCCTCTCTCAGTCATCCAAATGAGAGGATTTTATGAGGGTTTTGGGGGGTTGTTCAGATAATTGGAATTCCCTAAATTTCTCATATTGCATTCTTGGAATCGGGATAAATTTATTCATTTCAGTAAAACCTTCACAAAAGTTTTATGAGAAACAAAAGACCTGAAAAAAGACTGTTACTTTTAACTATGATAGCTTGTCTTAGTTCCTTATTTTGAATGAATTTTCTCAATACCCTGATATTTTTCAGAAAAGGGATGCGAAACAAGTTTTAAAAATTTTCTGCTAGTGATAATCTCTAGCATGAAGGAATATATGACGATTTAAATTTTGAGTATTGTCAAAAAGTACCAAGAGAAATGGACCTCATGTAATCAGATTTTCTGACATTATAGTCCCTTCTTGTAAGCTCACTCCAAGCTCCCACTGTTAATTAATCCAGTGAATTTCTGTGTGACTAATTATATACAACTGTATATTCATCAGGTAGGATGTTTCCTCTTAGCATACACCGGCTCTCACTTTGTGGTGATAAATCTATCGTTAAATAAAAAAATGGCCTTTCTGTGGCTAATTTATATGCCTCCCCAAGTTTCTTTCTAATTGCTAATTGATTACCTAAAATTTTATTTGAATTTGATCTCTAGGGTTTTTAAAGAGTAATGAAATAGTGAGCATTAAGTGAAGTGTTCTCATATTTTCCTTGATGAAATAAATTCTGTAAAATTAGAAAAAAAAACAGTGAGATTTCTATGATGAGATTTCCTAGTGAAAAGATTAGTTATGAAAGCATTATTTAAGGTAGTGATTTGGAGGGCGTCAATAATTAATCATTTATGAGAGCCATCAGTAATATAATTAATTATTGTTTCAATAATTACTGTTTCAATAAACATAATAAACATTATTCACTGGTTTGCTTAATATTGTATCCATATACTTTAGAATATTAAATATAAGGCTAGATTTTCCTGACCTGCTTAGACCTGAAATAATTACTGTAGAAGGAGAATCAAAGGCTATGCAACTCATTTTCATTTATTTAATGCCAATCTCTGATGCAGGTCTCTGGAAATGCTTAAAGGGTAACCAGTGCTACACTCTCCAATATAAATATATTAATGTCGTCATTAATCTGCTGTATTTATACACCTCTCAGTTCTTGGAGATAAGGGATTAATTCTTCTGAAACACATGCATTCAATTATGTCTCTTCTCTGACATTCGATATCTATTTGACAAGGAATTTAATCAAATTATTTTTTTAATTAATTTCAAAAATGGAAACAAATTTATTCTCCCTTCCGATGGCGTTTTTGATATCAGGATTAAACTATACAAGTTGTGACCAGGGTTTAAAAGGTTCAAATTCTAGGATTTAACAATATTCTGAAAATGTTACCAAATTTACCAAATACCAAAAAATATTTAACATTGATGGACATGTTTTACTTCAATTGTGCATGGTTAGATGTTCTACTACCTGAAATAGTTCTAACATTGGATAGCTGTATTTTGACAAGCTTGATAAAGGTTCCTCAACTGAAGGTAAGATTTATTTCCTTAATTACGGTTAATAAATAAATAAATATAAATTAAGTAAATAAAATTAAAGGAACATAAATCTATGAAAATATATTTGAGTAACAAATAAAAAGTTTAAAGTATAGGTAGGTCAATGTGATGCTTCTTCGTTCTTTTAATGTGATTCCCAAAAAATTTATGAGCCAAATATGAGGCACTGTCTTTTTCCCGACACACTTTATGCCAAAAACCATAGCATTTTCTGCTATGCAGTGCAAACTGATTCCAGCTGACGGCACTTTTATTTCCAACTCTTCTATAATTGAATACTGCCTTATTAACTTGCACTAACAGTCCCAGTATGTAGCTGATTTATATTGTAGGCATGAGAAGGATTTTTACAAAATAAATCTTTACAAGTCAAGGTTAGGTCTAGGGTGACCTTAACCCAATTAGAGTTTGCTTTCAAAACTTAATGAAAAGTTTGGTTGACAATACCCTTGGTGGCATGAAGACGATATTGGTATAAATGCAAAATATTATCTGTCCAGAGTATGCAAAATCATGATCTCTCATGAAGATATGGAATCAAATTGTGATGGTCGGCATAATATCAGGCATGTTTAATTACCTTTGTGATTCAGGATTTTTGTCTTGTGTACTAACCACCAGTACTTTTGGCCATAAGTCAGGTTTTGATGTATCTTTATGGGCTATGACTTATCTTTGTTACAGTCCAGCAACAAGAATGGTAGTAGTTACTGATTGCTTTCAAGTTGCAACAGGAAAACACAGGAAGTTTTACATGACAAATTTAATCAGCAATTAATAAGTACAGTCAACCAAGATACTGTAACGCTTTATACAACAATGCAGTAATGAAATCATTTGTGCACTCTGTTCACAATCCGTCCAGTGATCTGTCTGGTGTTCGGCAGCAAAAATATCTGTATCCAGCTGTTCTCTATGTCTTCTGAACTTAGACATTCGCTCCAAGATGTGACAAATATCCAATATTCATTCAGTCGCTCTTGAACCCATTCGAGATTCAAACTGAACTGACAAAAAGTCAAATCTCATGTTATGCCTGATTATACCCAGTTTTCATGTCTGTGAGATACACATACGTGAGGAGAAACCAGCAAACAGCTCGTCAAACACACACAACAATGCACTGGCACAGTACCCTTACATGTAACATCTTGTAGACTTTTCTGTCAAATTGGGGTTTGTTATGTTCCATGAGAAGAATAGTAGTGCAAGTCTGCCTGTGTAGCTTCCCAGGAGTGATGGGGACTGATGCTATGACTCATCTGTGTAAATCCTAGCAGTCAGAAGCAGCTCATAAGACTTATCAGTCATACAACTTATCCTTTCACTTGGGACAAATCATGTGTTTATTGGGTTTACTGCCCTATATGAACAGGATCACTTGGAGCAACCTCCTCAGCTCAAAATTGTTAAAGTCTTACGATAAGCAGAAAAGTTAGAACTATAATATAAATAGAGGCTTCATATTTTATATGGAAATTTAATGTATTACGTTTGCATTTAACTAACTGCTGACAAAGTATGATATTTGAAATACAGGTACTACTTTAATTTAAAAGCATTAAAGGGAAATACTCAAACACGCAAATCTTTGGAGTTTTTGTTTCATCTAAATATCCTATTTGTTGAAACAAATATGATCCCTGTGAATGAAACTTGCGTATTTGAGGGTGAATAGCTTGAGTAGGCTTGAAAAAATCTCTAGACCAAGTGTTTCAGGAGTCACCGAAATATAAGAAGATAAAATAGAGAAGAATGATTTTTTAAGTAGTGGTACTGTCGGGTAACACTTAGCAATATAACTTTTACTTATAAAATTTATCTTAACAATTCAGCGTTTTTCAAGTTTGTCCTTCATCTTGTGAAATAGAGTTATAAACTCATGTATTTTCATGAAATCCCCTGCTGATAAACTGGTAATTCGGATTTAGGTAAAATCGAAAGTAAAATTAGTGTGAAAGGCATTTCATTCACTGGATGCATTTTCATTTTATAGTTTGATCAGCTTGTATATTTCTGATGCATGTTTATAATTGATACATGTTAGTGTTTTCTAGTTTTATGGCAAATTAATTTATTGTCACAGAACACGTGAAAGCTTTTGACAACCTTTCATGAGTAAGTTCATTAAATGGCATAAATTATTGCCCAATTCAACTTTTAATGTCTATTTTATTTCTTGTTTATTTGTAACAAACTAACTGTTTGTGTGTTTTAGTATTTGGGAACAATAATAAAACAATTCTTTATGCACTGCAAAGGGGCGATTAGCACGAGATAGTCCACCATTAAATGTCACTGATGGATAAAATCTAGGGGTCATATGTAGCTGCGGGGATTTGGGGAGGTAACACTTTAGGTGCTACCTTAATCAGTGGCTAGCATTGTTTGTTAGCTACCTTATAGCATGTTTATATAACCTTTGACCTTTGTCACATTATTTTCCCGCTGTTTTACATAATTTTCCCTCCTGCCTCACTTTAAAACCAGTTTTCAGTGAGGCAAGTCGCCATTTTAACTGATAAAAACTTTTAATAACTTGTGAAACTGGTGTTATAGTCATGTTATACAGAGTTTTATGTGCTTTTAAACATTTTACAAATGGTTTTTAACTGGACTTGATTGTAAATAATTACCTGTAGGACATTTTGCATCAGGGCGAATGCTGCTGAAGAGGAGTTTTATGACTCTGCTTTGAGTCGTGCTTGACTTTGCTCTGTTTTGTGGAGCTTCCATTGAGGGCTGTATACATTTCATTTAAAAAATTTGGCAGTTTTAGCCTTATTTGTCATCCAAATTTGGCAAGCTCAAGCACGATACAAAGCAGTGTTTCTGCTTATATATTTCCAGAATGGTCAAAACTTTTGACTGTGTAAAATGTGGGGGTCACCACGCTAGACCCATAAATAGAAATTGTAAAGTTGAAAAAGACAAGGACACACCAATGGACACTAATATGCAGATATTAAAAGAATTGCAAAGTCTCAGTGGTCGTATGACCCAGATGGAGGACAGGATCGAAACCCTGGGCTCCACATCATCGTCGCCAGCCAGAAGCCACATCTCCAGTGTATCTTCACAGAGGTCACCAGCAGCCAGCGAAAGATCCAGACCAGCCATAGAATCCCCAGAACAGGACCTTTTGCTGCCCACACTTGCCAGTTTACGACAGTCCAGATCCATACAAGAACAAGTGGACTCACGGATCAAGGAGCTGCAAGGTGTTGAAAAAGGCAAGTTCAAATCTCAAAGGGGTGGTTCAGAAACTGTCTGGGTTAAGAAAGAAGTAGCTTGGCCCCATAACCATGTACTGGGGGGTAGTTCTAAAAATAGAGTGAGTTATGATACATTAACTGTAAGTCAATGGGTGTCAGGATTTGCCACTATTATAAGGGACGAGAAAGATCTGAATACAAAGAATAAAATGTTAGAATACCTCTCAGAAATCATGGAGGATTCCCATGACTTTGGGTGGGCAGCTGCCAAAGGCTCCCATGCGGTGTTGTTGTGTAAGATGGAGGAGGGTTGAATTACATGGGATGAAACCCACAAAATCGATCGAGTTAGGCGAGCTTATGCTCATAGGTCCACATCTTCACATCAAAACACTCAAAGTAACAAAAAATCAGCAAATAAAGATCATTCCATGCCATGTAGATACTTTCAAAAGAACTCCTGTTCACACAAAGGTGACCACGAATCTGGGGGGAGATTATACTTACATATCTGTTCCTATTGTCATGCTCAAGGGAAAAATGTGGCACATGCCCTTAAGGAATGTAGAAAAACAAAAAACGAGTAAGGCACTGCAGAAATGCAGTGCCAAAACAAAGTAAATGTACTCCTCAATGTATATATGCTACAAGAGTTGTTGTCAATACTAACAAAGAACATATTGGCAGTGGAAATTGGCGTCTAGATTGGGCTAAACTCAACAACAAGTCGTATGCTTGGGTAGCTAGTCAAAAAATTCGTCAGTCAGCTGTAACTGTCAGAAATAAAAATGTCAAAAATATTCATAATCGTGTCAATGGTCATATACACGACAGTTCTGTCAAACATCGTGCCAACACTGTTGATCGGGACAGTGAAACCCAAGCATCACACAGTCTACCCAAAACAACACATGTCAATAAATATGTGTCAAAGGTGTCAACAGAGAATGTTATTTCAACACGAAATAGGTTTGATGTATTGAATAGTATTGATAACAATACTGGTGGTGTGTTGCATTACACGGGAAATGTCAAATGTGTTCAATCTTCAGATGTTTCAAGTGAATGTAAACAAAGTAACGTGAATGTGAATAAGAATAATGTAGCAGTTTTACTTAATGATGCGTCATTTGACAGTTTGGTTTTAGAAAATCAGTCAAATACACAGCAAGGAAACACTAGTACAAGTCAAAACTTGACAACGTCAAGCAAATCTGCAGTTACCAGTGGTTGTGCAGGTGAGTCAAGTGTCTTGCAAAGTTTTTCATTAAATGACAAACGACAGTGTCATCCGAGCGTCAGTGGTGTTACTGATAAGTATGACTTGGAATTACGCTTTAGGCCTCATCATAGAAATCAAATTGCTTCTGCTAAAGAAAATTATACATTTACAAGGTGGAATAACCAAACACAAGAAAAATTTGGTTTCATACCTTTAGGTGACCTTACTTTGCCACCAATTGACCTTCAAAAGCAAAGCAAAGAGCACATTTTTGATATACACAGACGGGTTAAAGTTTCAGGTACTCACAACTATATGGAAACTCAAGTTCAAATCCAATCACAATTGAAGCCAGACGTGTGGCAGAAATATCTTACTAATTACTGGGACTCCCAGTTAGTATTATTATTAAGATATGGCTTCCCTCTGGATTTTGACTACAGTACTCCTTTGAATAGTGTTGACAGTAATCATAGCTCGGCTAACCAGTACTGGCAAGATGTACAAGCTTATTTAGATGAGGAGAAGGAATTTGGTGCAATATTAGGCCCCTTTCAAGAAGCCCCAATTGATAACTTGCACGTCTCACCATTTCTAACTCGGGATAAGCCTGGAGGAGCACACAGAAGAGTAATTGTAGACCTTAGCTTCCCTCATGGCTATTCGGTCAATGCAGGTGTCCAGTCTGAAACATACCTAGGTACCCCCTTTCTATTAACACTATCCACAATAGACAATATCACCAACAAAGTCAAAGAATTGGGCAAAGGTTGCCACTTATACAAAATTGACCTCAGCAGAGCTTTTAGGCACGTCAAACTAGATCCAAAATATTATAATCTCTTAGGCTTAAGACTAAATGGCCTATATATTGACAGTTGTTTACCTTTCGGATTTAAACATGGTTCGGCCCTGTTTCAGCGCCTCAGCGATGCAGTACGCTTTATTATGGCCCAGAAGGGCTTTTCTGTAACAAATTATATAGATGATATCATTGGGCACTCAGTAATTAGTAAATCAAACGAGTCTTTTCAAACTCTAAGAGCTCTCCTCCTAGAACTAGGTTTTGACATCAGTGAAAAGAAAGTAGTCCAACCTGCAACAAGGGTCACATGCCTAGGGGTTGACATAGACACTGAACAATTCACAGTGTCCATACCTCCAGAAAAAATAACTGAAATTACAAAGGAATGTAATTCATGGGCTAATAGGGAAGAGTGCACCAAAAGACAATTGTAGTCCTTGCTAGGCAAATTACTATATATTACGAAATGTGTTAGAATTTCAAGACCTTTTCTCAATAGAATGCTGGATGTACTTAGAAGTGCAGATAAAATGTCAAAAATTTCACTTACAGTTGACTTCAGAAGAGATTTAAGCTGGTTTTTGGAATTTATTCCTAAGTTCAATGGTAAAGCTTTTTTCTCCCATTATTCCATTAGTGAAGAAATTGAATTAGATGCCTCATTACAGGGACTGGGGGCCAGATGGGGCACCCAGGTATATACCATCCCAATTCCCCTGGGGTACGAGAATCTCTCAATAGTTCATCTGGAAATGTTAAACATTTTGGTAGCCATTCGGGTATGGGGTGCTAGTTGGAGTGGAAAGGCGATTAGAATTGCATGTGATAACCAGGCTGTAGTCATGGTACTGAACTCTGGCAAAACTCGAGATCTCACACTAGCAGCCATTGCTCGCAATATATTCATGACTGCTGCCCAGTTTGACATATTTTTAAAAACAGTACACATAATGGGGGTTAAAAATGAAATTGCTGATAGTTTATCAAGGTGGACCATTTCTGAGTATTTTAGAAATAAATTTTTCAATTTGATGCCTCACCACACGTGGGCTAAACCATCCAATGATGTACTAACTATAAATTGGTCTATTTAATCTCCACAGATCCATCTCCAACCGCAGTGCTAAAACACAGAGCCACCAACAGACTCAAATTGGCCCTGGCAGACTCCACTTCCAGAAGCTATGATTCAAAATTTAGAATTTTTCTCTCATTTTGCTCCTTTGCTACCATTGACATAAAACATATATCTCCATTGCAAATTCTTACTTTCTTAGAGTTCCTTACATTTAATAAAGTCAGCTTTTCAGGTCTGGCAAATCACCTGTCCGCAGTCAAAACCTCCTTATCTTTGCATGGCCTAGATGTCTCCAGCTTCATGGATCCAAGGATTAAGCTCTATAATAAAGCAATCATGAGGCATAGACCTTTTAACCCCTCTATTAAGCCCATCATTGATATTGATACTCTTCAAGCAATTGCCCTGCAATGTGACAGAATGCATATGGGTCACATATGCAAAGCAGCCATACTGCTTGCCTTTTTTAGTTTCCTGTGAATTTCCAATCTGGTCCCTCACTCCATTGTCGCATATGACCATTTAAAACATTTATCTAGAGCAGACTTAATATTTGCTTCCCCTGGCATGCACATTATAGTAAAGTGGTCGAAAACACTGCAGAATAGAGATAAAGTTAAGATCATCAAAGTTCCTTCACTGGGCAAATCCCCCTTGTGCCCAGTATCAGCCGTCAAAAAGCTATTGTCATCATCCCCGGGTTCGAACAACTCACCTCTGTTTGAAGTCAAATGTTACCACAAATGGGTGCCTCTGACAGACACCAGACTTAGAAAATTTTTGGCTAAGGAGCTCAAAGCGCTGCACCTTACTCATCATGGCTTCACCTTTCACTCCCTCCGTCGTTCAGGTGCCACCCTGGTGTTCAATCTCAATGTACCTATGCAGGATATCCAAAGTCATGGCACCTGGACGTCGGAGGCAGTCTGGGCCTACATCCCCCAAGATCATAATGCTGCTGATACAGTGGCCCATTCTTTTCGCTCCCTACTGAAAACCTAACTACAAATACTGGGGTTTGGGGCAGTTTTTCTTTGTAATATTAAATTAAAATCATCAATAGTATGATAATATTCATATCTACAAACATTTCATATTAAAGAGTAAATATGCGGTGGCTAGGCCACCTTAGTTGTAACTAGTAAATTGACTTCAGTTTAATTCTTGTCAGGTTTTAATCACAAATCTAAGCTTTAACAATCTAAATGTAAGGTGACCTTGTCACTTTTCAAGTTCTAGTCTTTAATTTAAGGCCACCTTTTGATAATCTTTAATTCAGTTTGTGGTGACCTTAGGGTCAGCTTAAAGTTTATGTGTATTCTTATGTTAAGGTGGCCTTATCTGTGTCTCTTTATATATCTATGTTGAAGTATGTAAATATTTTATAGTATACTAATATAGAATAAAATTAATTATCCCCACTTGTCTTGTTTATCTGTATATTAGCAAGGCCAGGACACTGTGGGGAGGTAACACTTTAGGTGCTACCTTAATCAGTGGCTAGAATTGTTTGTTAGCTACCTTATAGCATGTTTATATAACCTTTGACCTTTGTCACATTATTTTCCCGCTGTTTTACATAATTTTCCCTCCTGCCTCACTTTAAAACCAGTTTTCAGTGAGGCAAGTCGCCATTTTAACTGATAAAAACTTTCCCACACCCCTCCCTTCAGCCTATTAACATTTAGTTATGTAGTTTCAGATGTAGAAGCTTCATGACAATGGCACATGGAAACACAGATGTCTGGTATCTGCTCTGCAGTTGTGGTGTCAAGTTTCCTCTGTCGGCTTGTTCAAGCCTCAGTGTCAAGTCGTCAGTTGGGCTGGAATCAATCTTGTGTCCTCATGCATGATCCAGCCTCTAGTGCCATATCTTGTAAAAGAAAAGCATCTCAAGCGAAGTTGTGCAAAGTTATAAAGTTTGTAATACCAGCAAGAAGCCATCACCATCAGTGGAAGATTTAAGTACGACCTTCATGTTCTCACCTTCTTATCCAGCCCTGTCTGTCAGATCTTGGATTCCTGCTTGGCTTCCTTGAATAGGGGGATCTGCGGAAGCCGTGATCTCTGCATCTGGCTCAAGGACATAATAACTTGTATAGTAATAGCTTTGTAATTTGTTTATTTTTGTCATCATAGTGAGAACTCTGAAGGGTTAAATTCTGTAAATCTTGACAACTGTGGTTATTTTCTAATTTCACTTTAAGCTGATCAGTATAGCCAGCTTGTACTCAATTCAGCAAAGTCCAAATTGCTCAAACTAAAGTTAATGCGTAACTTAGTAAGACAGGTAGTAATTAGCATAGATTGTTGATTTTACTGTAACTATCTTAACTTCACTAAATTGTAATTGTATTAATGTACATGCCCTAAGTCATCGCCTCTGTAGTGTATGAGTAGCTAAAGTATTTACCATGTCATACAGTAATCTTGGTGAAATTGGGATGTCAACCAGAGTCCCCTAAGGAATTTTTGTATGAGTGGTTTAAGGGGGTCGTAATGCACGATCCAGTAAGGTGTTGTTACCTGAGCTAGACACTCTGGGCCCAATTTTATTGTTGTATTTTTATATTTTTAGTCTTTTATGTTTTATCGAGTTATAATACTGTATCTTACATATGGGGCAGTTTTTCTTTGTAATATTAAATTAAAATCATCAATAGTATGATAATATTCATATCTACAAACATTTCATATTAAAGAGTAAATATGCGGTGGCTAGGCCACCTTAGTTGTAACTAGTAAATTGACTTCAGTTTAATTCTTGTCAGGTTTTAATCACAAATCTAAGCTTTAACTTAATCTAAATGTAAGGTGACCTTGTCACTTTTCAAGTTCTAGTCTTTAATTTAAGGCCACCTTTTGATAATCTTTAATTCAGTTTGTGGTGACCTTAGGGTCAGCTTAAAGTTTATGTGTATTCTTATGTTAAGGTGGCCTTATCTGTGATAGTGTCTCTTTATATATCTATGTTGACAAAGGTCAAAGTTGGGGTTTTACGTCCCGTTCAACAGCCAGGGTCATATTGGGACAGGTCCTGAGAATTGCCACTTGTGGGACTCGAACCCACAGAGGTGACAGCCTATGATTAGATGCCAAACTTGCTAACCACTAGGCCACTGAGGACCTGTTATATCTATGTTGAAGTATGTAAATATTTTATAGTATACTAATATAGAATAAAATTAATTATCCCCACTTGTCTTGTTTATCTGTATATTAGCAAGGCCAGGACACTGTCCACATCATCCGAGTCATTGCTTAGAGGTCATTTTGACTAAGCTTGTTTGGAAATACCAAAAAAAAAAAAAAATGTTGATTTAATCCAACAAATGTCAGATTTGGATTATACTTAGCAGTTAATAGATAGGGTCGTATGAGAATATGCTACCAGTAGTTGTCATAAAGTTTCATAAGCCAGATTTGGCAGGGAGACACTGAAATAATCATATACCACATGACAATAACTAGGGGGGTCTGAGGCCCCTCTGAACCACCTAACAGTACTTTCTGAAACAGTGATTATTAGTTTGAGAAATTATTCAAACTAGTAACAGTAAAATACCTTAGCAATGCAAACAACAACCCTCTAGACAATATTTCCCATGTATTCCTTCGATGGAGAAATTTAAATGTCATCCACTAGAAACAACTTTATTTTTTTCTTCTAAGTAAGTAAAACCTTCATGATAAGACGTTAGTAAGTGGGTAAATGAGGGGCTTGTGAAGAGAGATAAAATTATCTGTTTCAAAACTACTTTTAAAAGAATTTTTCCTGAAACTTTAGTTCAAAATGAAAAATATGCTCTGATGAAGTTAATCTCCACAAATTGGTCAAATTTACTGACATGTTGTTTTTCCACTTCTCAACGAAAACCAATCTTAAAATATCTTCATATCTCATACTCAAAGTCAAGGGTAAAAGGTTGTTTAAAGACTTATTTACAGATATCTTATGCTGCCCCGCTTAGTAATTCAGCAAAAAGTGGCAAGTCAACAGAATATTCAATATTTAACCACTTATGATTTCTGATACAAGACTTGTGCTTTTGTAAAGTGTGCATTAATTGGTTGTGTGCTGATTAAAGACGCAAAGCTCGTGTAGGCATGGTATTATCGCCCATTAATGTGTCTTCAAGGAAGATAAAACATTGGCCATTTTGAGTCTCCAATAAATTCATGATTGCTATTTGGTCAGTTTATTTCAATCATAGGAAACTGAAGATATATAAGACAAAACAAGAACAGATGAAGATTTTGCTTTGTTCAAGTTGCACTAAATTACAAAGTGAAGCAGTTGAGACAGATATAGAATAATTAGATTATTAGATTATTGGTACGTATCTGACCAGAGTAAATGTTCAAATAAGTTCTGATCTCGTGTAATTCCATTTATTAAGTGAAATGGAACTTTTACATTTTTGATGCAAAACTAAATATGGTAGTTTTGAAGGAAAGAAAAGTCAAGTTAAGTTTGTCAGATGTTAAATAAAATAAGTCTGTTCTCATAAATTTGATATTTAAACACATTAAAAAATTCTTATTCCAAATTACTCCCACGACAAACAAATTAACATGCACACGATATTACTGTCAGATGTTTGTTCTTCTGTACATAGATTCATGTTTTGAAATCAAATTCTGATAATATTAATTTGAATAATGTTGTTGTCAAATGATCCGATGACCCAAGTCAAAGATTGACTCTCACTTTTCAATCAAGGTACATACCGTTCACTGCTTTACCCATTTGTATACATAGAAACAGAAAACGGTAAAGCTCCCACTTCCGTTTTACTGTTTTATGATTTTGAAATACTGTATTCTTACCCTTTACCTTATGACTAATTATAATCAGGAAAACTGTATAAGGGTCAAGATTTGAAACAGAAAATGACCTTTTTCCCTTTTATTGTTTATGATATGTTTTGGATTTCAAAGTAACCCACAGCTTATTAAGTGAAGGTCATGTCCCTGGCAACCATAGTAAGCTGGATTGTGACGTCACAGTACAAAATTTTAAACATGTGAATAGGTTTATAGAGTTTATATTGTCAAAATAAATTAAAATACTCCAAAACTACTTGATGAATTTCACTAATATTTGGTATGAGGATGGCACAAGGGATGGAGCGTACTTCCACTTTATGGTAACCTTAAACTCCATGCAATAAGTCTAATGCAGTGTTTCCACTGGGACAGACAGGCCGTTACCTAAGCATTTTTGGAGGGTCGGGACCAATGTTTACATGGTCGTTTAGGGTCAGTCGCAAGTTCCCAGCCTGTCAGGGAGAGTCGGTGAAATATCAAACATGTTTGATATTTCCCTGACCCTTCCCAACTCTTGTTCTTGTCTTGTCTGTATCACTTCCAGGCCTGTCTGTTACCCTTTCAGGCCTGTCCTTATCACTTCCAGGCTTGTCCTATCATGAAACCGGACTGTCTTTTGCAACTTAAGAATTTTTCATTTGCAATCCATTCTCAACATGATGTGAGGTAAAAATTATGTCAAGAATGATGAAGAAACATAGCAAGTAATGATAGTTTTGAAGATAACAGATAGTGAAGGTGCACGTGTATGCTTCAAGTAACTGAGAAACCTTAAAAGGGGTTTATTTTGTTACATAATAAACAAATTCTGGGCACATTTCACCAGGGAATTTTTTAAAAAGTTTACAAACTATTTGGATCCAACACAATATGTTATTTTTCACTGTGAAAACCCATAAGCAATTTTTTGGGGGAAAAAAGGATCAAGTGTCGACCAATCAACAAATATAAAACTAGGTCACCAGTAAACATTTGGATCCCATCACATGACCAGAACTACAGTGTGTTTACCTTCACGTCCAGAAAAATGTGCTTTCTCTGAAGCTCGAAATTATTTGCTTTAAATGTGTAGGGAAATTGCTCAGAGGGACGGAATTTTGAAGGGGTCCTTCCCAGAAGGTCGAAATTTGAGTATAAAAGGCAGCAACAAGCAGAAGGTTTTCATTGTCACGTGAGAGATTGTTAGTTTTATTTATTTGGGTTTTTACGTCGCTTTCAACACTGTACAGGTCATATCACGACGGGTAGTTGGAAGGGCAGAGGAAACCAGTACATATAGTTCACTAGGGTTCTGTACTGTAAACTGCCGACCAATGGCAAGCAACTACCAGCTTTCCCACTTACGGCCATGACGGGGATCGAACCCCGGCCGCAGAGGTGGGAGGCGAGAGTGTTACCACTCTGCCACCGTGGCCCCCAAGAGAGATTGTTAGAAGCACATCTCTCTTTGCTTGTTTGTACAGGATATAACATTTGAAATTAAAATTTCGTATTTCAAATGGATTTTTCCTTCATAATCTGAAGCAGACATACATTGATTTTAGTTCTTATATAATATTAAAGCAAAAACTGAAATGTATAATTAAAATAACAAAAAAATAAATTTGAACGTTTAGGTCACGTGATGGGATCCAAATATTTACTAGTGACCTAGTTTAAGAATTGTTTATTGGTCGACACTTGATCCTCTTTTTCCCCCAAAATTCATCCAAAACTCTACTTGCAATACCGACTGCACATCTGGTCGTGGAGTTCTGTATGTTTCTCCAGGCCTGTCTGTTTGTCAGTACGGCTAATCGGGACCTGCTACGGCTTGTCTGTTAGGAGTTTAGGGCTTGTCATAGTACTACAGCGACTGGTTGTGCAATAAACGTCCCCGACCCTGCGTCTTGTGGGGAAGGTCATTACGTCCTGTCTGTAAGTGTACCATCCTGTCAGGGACTCATAATCGACCCAGCATTTTCACGCCTTTTTTGCTACGACCCTAAAACTTTTTGCAACCGACCATAGAGTCGTAGGGTCAGTTACAGGGTTGGTTCCAGTGGAACCACACCATAAGGTAACCACTTACAGGGCCAATTATAAAAAATACTTGGCAAATTTTAGTTTTAATTGATACATGGTTGTTGTTGTAACTGTATACTGTCGATGTCCTTAAAATCTGAGCAATAATGACTCACAAATGACTTTAAGGTTACCCATTCAAAGGTCAGACAAGAGCGACTTGACAGATTCAATTCACTTTGGTAAATGGTTGTGCATAGACCTGGGGCCAGACACCAACAATAAATCTTTGTAGTCATTTGTTAATTTAAGATTCATCAATACAATTTCAAGTAGGGTTTATATACAACTAAATCTTTGAAATAAGTATTTTCATAGAATAATTTATTCTGGTAATTTTTAAAGAGGAGTCTTCTGTACATTTTTTTTTTGTGTTTTACATCACACACAGTACATTATTGTTTATATTGTGAGGGGTAGTTGGAAGCGCATAGGAAACCAGTACATACAAGGTACAGCCGGGATTTAAACTCTAATCTCAGAGTCACCACTGTGTCACATGACCCCCAAGTTCTTGTTCGGAATGGGTACTGAGAAATTTTATTTGGTATTAAAAATTATTTAATTTATTAACTGTAAGGAAACTTAACTTCATAAATGACAATCGGGAGCAAGGTTGAAAATGACTCTGAATAGAGTCAAGGTTATTTTATATGACCTTAAGGTAAAGTTAACATACAAACATGGTAAATGCATGGTATTTATTTGTCCACTTTTTTGAGGTTTTATATGCTCCTATTACTATATAGGTTTTATGCATTGTATGCTCCTTATTAGGGGTTATTACAATTTTTCAATTCTAATATCTTAAATTTTCAATATGTGACTTCTCAGCTTTATTTAAGGCCTCCTATAGATTTTCACTATAAGGGCCAATTTGCTAAGGACTGATTTGGCAAATGGTCGATTTGTGGAGCTCAGGAACATAAATACTGATAAAAAGGTTTTTAAAGTGTCCTGTATCTCCTTTATTATAAGTGTGTATGTCATAATTACTATGCAGAATTGCTGCCATACTTTGTGTAAAATAATTTATCTTTTTAATGAACAATTTACCTCAGTAATGGCAAGATAAAATTACACTGAAAATTCATAAATAATTACTGAGATTCCTCATTCATACAAAATCTCCATGGAATATATAATGCACAATGTGTTGTGACATCACTAAGATTAGTGACATCATAGACCTTTGAAGCAAACCACAAGTATCACTTCTCACCAGCACGTGGCTGCCCTCCCTGTCCCCCTCCCCCCAAAAGACAAAATGGGGTAAAAATAGTAAAAGAGTTAAAAGGTATTACATTAAAAAGTAAAAGGCCACATATTCACTATGCTTTAATACAGAATGTAAACTGTTAAAAGGTGCTTTACACATTTCTCATTGACTTGACAGAAAATAGAATTAAGTATCTAACCCTTTAACTGTTTCAAAACAGTAAAACAGTAAAACGGAAGTGGGTACTTTACCGTTTTCTGTTTCTAGGTATATAAATGGGTAAACTAGTGAACGGTATGTACCTTGATTCTTTTCTAATTACAAAATATAAGGTATTTGAGAGGGTCATATCAGGATTTATAGACATATGATAGATCTACGTTTTGCATGGGAGCCCTCTAAAGTGTCATTTTCCAGTCACTGTGTCATAATCATTTTATAAAGGGTCCCGTGATCAGATGACGGTATCCTGAAGACAGTTACAACATCTTGTTACAACTCATACATGCATGGCAGAAATCGAAGAAACAATATGGAACACCAAAATGAGTTTTTTTTCAACATACAACGTCAAGACTCAGTTTACACAAGAACTGTTATTGTCAAGTTGAACAGGGTTCTGATGTGATATCCCGGTCTGCTGTTGGTTGGTGTTGACTTTATTAAACAACCAGACATGAAACAATTAATAACATTTATTGGCAGAGAGCTCAGTTCAGACAGAGGGCAAATCTGATCGAAGAAAGGGACAAGCGATTTAATCAAGGTACATACCGTTCACTGCTTTACCTATTCATATACAGAGAAAGAAAAAACGGTAAAGCACCCACTTCCGTTTTACTGTTTTGAAACAGTTAAAGGGTTAGATACTAAATTTTATTTTCTAGCAAGTCAATGGGATTTAATCAAGGTACATACCGTTCACTAGTTTACCCATTTATATACATAGAAACAGAAAACGGTAAAGCACCCACTTCCGTTTTACTGTTTTGAAACAGTTAAAGGGTTAGATACTTAATTCTATTTTCTGGCAAGTCAATGAGAAATGTGTAAAGCACCTTTTAACAGTTTACATTCTGTATTAAAGCATAATGAATATATGGCCTTTTACTTTTTAATGTAATACCTTTTTACTCTTTTACTATTTCTACCCCATTTTGTCTTTTTGGGGGAGGGGGACAGGGAGGGCAGCCACGTGCTGGTGAGAAGTGGCACCTGTGGTTATGCTTCAAAGGCCTATGATGTCACATGTCAGTGATGTCACAAAACAGTGGGCTTTACATACTCCATGAAGATTTTGTATCTGTGAGGCATCTCAGTAATTATGTATGAATTTTCAGTGTAATTTTATCTAGACATAATTAATGTAAATTGTTTATTTTAAATATACGTTATTTAATACAAATGATGGTGGTTCCTTAATTCTACTTAGAATTCTACAGACATGCATACTACAGGACATTATAAGTACTCATAAGCAGGGAGCTAGACAAATCAGCCCTTTGACAAATCAGTCCTCAGCAAATTGGCCCTTGGAAACTTGGTCGATGGTTAAAATCAAACAATAATATGTAATGCAATAAGAATACATTTACAGTGCTTAATCTCCATTACAGGACAGACCCTAGGGCTAACATTTTAATGATCTGTGTAGATGTCAGATCTGGTAGCTGGCTTAGTATTCCACTTAAGTTGTGTCTACTGCCCTCGTCCTGTACTGTTAGAACTGATGTAGGGTTGCCAAAGCCAGGTGGGCTGGGTGTGTAGTAAATGTAACTGCTGCCTGCTGCGGCTTGGGTGGAAGTAGACGCCTGTTGAGTGGTTGTTGGCAGTATCCCGACCCTCTGGGACTCCATGGTAATATTGGCTGATCTTCTTGGTAGTGGTTCACGTCTACGGTTGCTCTAAATGCTTTCAATATCTCTAAAAATCCTGCCCTTGAGATCCTCGAATTCCTCTTGGGTCATCTTTTTAGCCTCTGATGCCACATAGTCAAAGAAGGGCTGCCTGTCTGATTTCTGCTGCAGGAAACCTGAGATCAATGTCCTCATCTGGTCAAAGTGCTCGAGTATCTTGGAGTCCGTTGAAACGGGTGTAGATGTGAAGATAGGTTGACTCCTACTCTCCCTCAGGACACTGGACTGAAGGTGTTCTGTATCAGTACTTGATCCACGTGATTCGTCCTCCTGGACTGGCCTCGAACCCTGAACTTCTGCTGGCCCCCTTTTGTCTGATGTGGGTTTTAAGGAAACTCATCTGTTGGTAGACCCAGGACTGTCTCTTGGTCATCTCCCTTGGGACTTGGCCAGATTGTAGTTTGGACAGCTTGCCATAAAGCGTTCTCTGGGATTCAAACCATCTTCTGACATCAAAGGGCTGGAGCTTCAGTTCTGCAGAGATTTTTGCCCAGAGAGCCTCCTTCTTCTGTCTGTCATGGAAACGTGCATGCTCCTTGTCGTACAGCTCTTGATGCTCCTTCACAAACTCCACAATTGCAGTTTCGTGGCTGTCAGTGAAAGTTGCACAGACCCTGGCTCTCTTGGCTGCCGAGTGACTCTCTGAATCCTCCTCACACCTCTCTTCTTCCCCTCAACCTTCCTCAGTAAACTCCAAATGCTCGTCAGTCTCTTGTGTACCCTCCTCCATCCTTTCCTCCATCCTTTCCTCCACCTCTCTACTTTTCTTCTCCCTCTCCTCTTGCCTCTCATCCATCTTCTTCTTTCCTCTCTTCCCTCCTTTCTCTTTCATCATAATTCCAGTCAATAGCAAAAAAAAGTAAAAAAAGTAAAATGTGTCTCCTAACTGTAAAATTTGCCTTAAGCTCAAGTATTATATGATATTTAAAAAACTGAAAACCCCTACAAATCAGTGACACACGTCTCTCAGTAGCCAACCAGTCAGTAACAACAAGAATCTGTGCGCGGTCACTTATATAGTCTCAGACCCCGTCATTGCCTCGCTTAATTTCTGACATGCGGAAAATAATCCGTTCTTAATCGGGGCTTAGTCCCAGGCCTCCTGGGGCATCCTCAGACCGTGGCAGACTCAATTGGTGTTATCCCAGGTGGCCTGAGGGCGCCGGCTTGGATCAGTTAGGGTCGGCTTCTCTTAGTCAGGGCTTAGTCCCAGACCTTGACTTTTGGGTCGCAGGACACCTGGGACTGTCTGAGGCTTCCTGGGACTAATGAAACCGATTCCCTTTCACACGCATAAAACTTCAAAGATCTGTAATGAGTCGGGCACTGCCAAACAGTTTGAGTCATGAGAAATATCAAACATGTCGCCACAACCGACCACAACCGACCCTTACAGGATGCATGGGACCAAGCAAATATTTGAACCCGACTCCCAAAACCCCTTAATCGGGAAGCTTAGTCATGTGGTGGAACACCCACATAAGAAAATACCAACTTTCCCACATATGGTCCGGGGGGTGTGAACCACAGAACTCAGAGGTAAGGCAAGTGTGTTACCACTGTAGCCCCTCAAACTTGCAGAAACGGAATAGACCTATTAGCCCCAGTATCCACATATTGGTGAAAGGATCTGTCGGGAGTGCCTCCTGACCTCTGTGATTTGCCTTACTGGTATTATGATAGGTTGGGCTGACAATTCTGTCTTGGGGAGTCAGGAAGCAAAGCAATCAAGGTACATACCGTTCACTCATTTACACATTAGTATACAGAGAAACAAAAAACGGTAAAGCACCTACTTCCGTTTTACTGTTTTACTGTTTTATGGTTTTGAAATACAGTATTCTTACCCTTTACCTAATGACTAATTATAATTAAGAAAACTGTATAAGGGTCAGGATTCGAAACAGAAAATGGCCTTTTTCCCTTTGACGGTTTATGGTATATTTTGGCCTTCAAAAATCCCACAACTTATTAAGTGAAGACCATGTCCCTGGCAACCACAGTAGGCTGGATTGTGACGTCACAATACAAAATTTAAAAGTGTGAATGGGTTTAAAGAGTTTATATTGCCATATGAATTAAACTACTCCAAAACTGCTTCATGAATTTCATTAATATTTGGTATGAGGATGGCACAAAGTATGGAGAGTATTCCCACTTTATGGTGACCTTAAACTTACAATCCGTTTATTATAGCAACTTTAAGGTTACCACTTACAGGGCCAATTATAAAAAATACTTGGCGAATTTCAGTTATACTTGATACATAGGTGTTGTTTTGGCCTTGAAAATTCTACACTGTAAGGCTTCCTTAAAATCTTAGCAATAATGACTTAGAAATGAATTTAAGGTTACCCATTCAAGGGTCAAGAGAGAGTGACTTGACAGATTCAATATAGTTTCATATATGGCTGTGCATAGATCAGGGGACAGACACCAACCATAAATTTTTATAGTCATTCATTAAGATTCATAAATACTATTTTGAGTAGGGTTTACACACAACTAAATTTTTGAAATAGGTACTTTCATAGAATAATTTATTCTGGTAATTTTTAAAGAAGAGTGTTCTGTGCATTTATCTATTTGCTGTTTTATGTCACACATAATACATTATTGGTTATATTTTGAGGGGAATTGGAAGTACATAGTGCACGACCAGATAAGACCGAGATTCAAACTCAGAACACCACTGTGTCACCATGGCATTCAAGTTCTTGTTTGGATTGGGTACTAAGAAATTTTATTTAGTATTAAGCTTAAAATTTACAAACTATAAGAAAACTAAACTTCATTAATGATGCAATATACAAAATTCTGAAAAAGTAGATATTTTTTAAAACGTTCACTTTGAATGAGGGTACAATCAAGGTACATACCGTTCACTAGTTTACCCATTTATATACAGAGAAACCAAAAACGGTAAAGCACCCACTTCCGTTTTACTGTTTTACTGTTTTGAAACAGTTAAAGGGTTAGATACTTAATTCTATTTTCTGGCAAGTCAATGAGAAATGTGTAAAGTACCTTTTAACAGTTTACAGCCTGTAATAAAGCATCAATAAATATCTGGCCTTTTATTGTTTTATATAATACCTTTTAACTGTTTCACTATTTTTGCCAGATTTCGTCTTTTTGGGGGGGAGTGGGGGGGGGGGCAGCCATGTGCTTGTGGGAAGTGAATCTTGTGGTTATACTTCAAAGGCCTATGACGTCACGCATGCTAGTGATGTCACAACACAGTGTGCTTTATATGTTCCATGAGAATATGAATTGTCAGGGTAATTTAATCTAGTCAGAACTGATGTAAATGATTTATTTTAAATATACGTAATTGTATACAAACAATGGCTGTTCTTCAATCCTGTATTGTAACTATGACATGCATTTTTGTAACAAAGGAGATACAGGACATTATAAGTACTCATAAACAGGGAGCTGGACAGATCAGGCCTCAGCAACTCGCTCCAAGTTAAATTAAGAGGCGAATATACCTGTCCGATTTTGTTTCCGAATCCGTCATCCGACGTCTAAATCCGTCATCCAAAAAAATTGAAAACCAAAGAAATAGTGAGGCTGTATACACCTGGCCGATTTTATACCCCAAACGGCGGCCGTTTTTTAAAATTCGGACATGGAGCAATTTTTTCGGATGACGGATGGCTCTGTGACGTCAATATTCATTGATTTTTCCCTATTGTTGCATTTTTGTGAAGCTAGCCTTGTCTCCATTCAATATTGACAAAAAAACAGTGCAAGTGATCATATTTTTTCGGGTTAAGTTAAGGGACGGAATTTTGAAGGGGTTCTTCCCAGAAGCTCGAAATTGGAGTATAAAAGGCAGCAACAAGCAGAAGGTTTTCATTGTCATGTGAGAGGTTGTTAGAAGGACATCTCTCCCTTCCATAGGATATAACATAAAAATTGGAAATTTTAAATGACATTTTAGTTCATAACCTGAAGCAGACATATACTTGATGTATTATTTATTCAGTCATAAAATGAACAAATTCTCAGCATATTTCACCAGGGCAATTAGAAAAGAAGTTAAACTATTGGATCCAATCACAAGTTATTTCTTCTCACTGTAAATACCCAGATGCAATTTTTGGGAAAAAAAGAGGATCAAGTGTCGACCAATAAACAATTCTTAAACTAGGTCAAGGCTGATTATTTGGATCCCATCACATGACCTAAAAGTCTGACTTTACTTTTTTGGTTATTTTATAGTTTTCAGGCTTTTTGCTTTAATGTTATACCAGATATAAAGTCAATGTATGTCTGCTTCAATTTATGAACGAAAAAGTCATTTAAAATATAGAATTTACATTAAAAGTTAGATTTTCATTACTTTTCATTTCACATTTTTATTTTAGTTTTTTCTTTCCTTGTTTGAAGTAATACTTTTCAAGATTACATATTTCATTCAACATTTTTAGTTTACATTGTTTCTTTCCTTTTTTACATTCTTGTTATTCAGAGTTGCTTTGTGTTTATTTTATACATTTATGGTATCCAACATACACTTTATTTTACATATTTTATTTCTTTTTAGGGTTATACAGTTGTTCATATTTTCCAGGTTTTTTGTTGTATAAATGTGCATAGTTTTACAATAGATCTTATAACTCATCTCACATTGGGCTGGTGATTTCTGTCAGACATCCATTTCTCTTTCCACCTTAGTGGTGTGGGGAGTCAATGAATGTCTATTTCTGTTTTTTTTGCCCATATCCTTAACCCTTATGGCTAGTATTTTACACTTTTACTTAGATAGTTTAAACATACTTTAAATGTATATATTTGCAAGAGTTTTCCCGTGATGTGATGACATACTTTTAGGTTCGTGCTCACTTAGGCCTAGGCCGCTGAAATACAAAGTTTATTTTTTTGTTTTATTGGTTGTTTTTGTGTGTTGTCTTGCTGCTTTTGATCTTTGTTGGTCCTTTTTTGGTACATCCTTTTTCTTTCCATGATCTCCTGTATATAAAAATGTAAAATCCTGTGGAAAGAAGCAGAGAGAGATGTGCTTCTAACAATCACTCACGTGACAATGAAACTCTTCTGCTTGTTGCTGCCTTTTATACCCTGTTGTGGTTCTGGTCATGTGATGGGATCCAAATATTTACTATTGACCTAGTTTTCAATTTGTTGATTGGTCAACACTTGATCCTCTTTTTTCCCAAAAAAAAAGGGTTTTTACAGTGAGAAGTAATATCTTGTGATTGGATCCAAATAGTTTGTTGTCTTTTTTTAATTGCTCTGATGAAATAGGCTGAGAATTTGATTATGTGACAAAATAAACCCCCTTTTAAGGTTTCTCAATTATTTAAAGCATAAATGTGGACCTTCACTATCTGTTAACTTCAAAACTATGATCACTTGCATTGTTTCATTGTTATTCTTGACATAATTTATTTTACCTCACTTCAGGCTAAAACGGATCATTTTTCTGATGTAGTGTATTTGCAAATTCTGATTACGGATTCGGACGTCGGATGACAGATTCGGAAGTAAAATCAAACAGGTATATTTGCCTCTTTAAACAATAATATGTAATGCAATAACAATATTTTTAGTGCTTAATCTCCATCAAATAACAGACAACATGGTCAACATTTATTTATGAATAATATGAATAGTATCTAGTATGCATCCTTAATTCTAACTTGGCAAAGTGTGATTAATGTGTATCAGAGATATTTGGAGGCTGTGATCAAGTCCTTATATCTGTGTCCTTTAGACATTTGTTTAAATTTTTGTCTTTGTTAGTTAACTTATAAAGTCATATTTATCAAACGCTTAGCAAAGGTGTAGTCAATATATACCAAATGTTTTACCCTACAGCCCAGGGCTGTCTGGTATTGTTTTCAAAAATTGGTCAGGTGGGCAGAAAAGTTTGTCCAGGCTGTATCTGAGAAACTGTAAGGTGTAGGAAGCTTATACTTGGTAGGGACATTGGTTGGGCAGCATATGTGTGCAACATGATGGCGTGACTTGATTTAACCTTTGACCTTGCCTTGAGTTTGAGTTTTAAAATCTTTTCTGGGTTATGTTTCAAAAACCGTAAAGTGTAGAAAGTAGATACTTCTTAGGAGCATTGGTAAGGGAGTATATGAGCATACAGAAGCCCATTAGGCTCATATGAGTGAAGTAAAAAAATCATAAGTTGTAATTATAACATACACCATATCATAATTACGACACACTTCATCATAATTATAACTTACTATTTTGTAATTACGACATAGCATATCTTGTAATTACAACATAACTTTAGTCGTAATTGCGACACACCATAAGTCATAACTGAGAGAAATGCTATGTTGTAATTACGATGTATAATATCTCATAATTACAAGATATGCTATGTTGTAATAATGAGATAGCTCTGAATTGTTTTGCAGTATATGGAAAGCACCAGCCAAAGGCATTCATGAATAGAATGAATGCAATGACAGCTCTCAGGGGTGGGGGAGCTACATATGTTCACCAAATTTGCCTAATATCTTCATTATGGAGAGGGGAGGTTAGCTTCTGTGTGACAGAAATTAGCCTATTTCTAGAAAATATACAAAATAACCAGTGCAGGTCTTTCTTTGAAAACTGGTGTACCTTTGTTTCACTAGATTAGATTAGATTTATTTGTTGCTTTACGTCACGTTCAACAGCCAGGGTCATATTGTGATGGGTAGTTTACATGTGGAGGAAACCAGTGCATACTGCACTGTAAACCACCCGGCATCGGCAAGTAACTACCGACAACATGAAGCGCCCGGCCCCTAGATTCGAACCGGCGGTCTCAGAGGTTGGAGGCAAGAACGCTAACCGCTACACCAAATTTGCCCTCCTCCTTTGTTTCACTAGAAGGATTTATCTACCTATTTCTACTGGCTAGCTGTTCTGTATATCATAAATCTAATTTAATCTACTGCATTGCAGGCGCAATATCTTCCCCACTAAGGGGAACTCAGTGCGCTAGTTAACAAAAATCATATCTTATAAGGAGAGTCGAGGGGCGTTCAAGGTCAGTGTACCAGGTTTGTGGGTGAGACTGAGAGGGAAGGAGACTAAGTTGGGAAGCTAGAGTTGAAAAGGTGGGTTTTGAGGTGTTTCCTGAAAGATGCGACAGAAGGACTGTTTCTAATTTGGAAAGGGAGAGAGTTCCAAAGAACTGGGGCATATATAGTGACTAAAAGAATTTGAGAAGTGTTTAATTGATTTATTAACTCTGCGGTCAAAAGTGGGGGTATGAAGGAACTTGATTTAGTTTATTTGGGGTTTAACGTCGCTTTCAACACTGTACAGGTCATATCACGATGGGTAGTTGGAAGGGCAGAGGAAACCAGTACATAGAGTTCACTAGGGTTATGTACTGTAAACTGCTGACCAACGGCAAGCAACTACCAGCTTTCCCACTTGAGCCTGTGCGGGGATCGAACCCCGGCCTCAGAGGTGGGAGGCGAGAGTGCTACCACTCTGCCACTGTGGCCCCGAACTTGAAGGAACTTGAGTTTAGGGGTACTTCGTCTAGTATTTCTAAAGGAAGTGTAGGGGTGGATTAATTCTCTCAGGTAAACAGGCGTACCTTGGTTGAGGATTTTGTATGTAATGAGGCCTATTTTGAATTGTACCCTATACCTAACAGGAAGCCAATGGAGTTTTTTCAAAACTCAACCCTGCAGAGTGAGTTTTGCACTAGTTGCAATCTTCTTAGCTCAAAGTCTGTGAGTGATAGAAACAGGGAATTGCAGTAGTCCAATCTGCTGCTAACCAAGGCATGGGCTAAAAGAACTGATGTTTTAAGGTCTAGAAGGGGGCGTATTCTGTAGAGGTCTCTAAACCTATCTGTTTCATCTTATGTCCAATGTAAACCAATCTGATGGTTTGAGAAACTATCAACAATCTTTCAGAAGATTTGTTCAAGCAATGGCAATGCCAATCAGGAAGCTATTGGTGAAATATTTTGTACATTGGCAACACATTCTAAACCCATCTTAAACCTATCATAAACTATACCCTGAATTGTTCATTTTTATTACTTCCAATCGTAAACCAAACTCACAGAATTTATTTTTTTTATTTGGGCTTTAACATCACTTTCAATAATGTATAGTTCATATCAAAACAGGTAGTTTATGGGCACAGGAAACCGGTACATACAGTTGGTCAAGTCGTTCTGTAGCATAAACTGTCGATCATCAGTAAGCAACTACCAACTTTCCCACATGTGGTCCGGGGTTTGAACCACAGACCTCAGAGTTAGAAGGAGAGTGTTACCAATGCGCCACTGTGGCCCCTCAGACTTGCAGAAATGGAACAGACCTCTTAGCTCCAGTATCCACATATCGGTGATAGGATCTGTCTGGAGTTCCTGCTGACCTCTGTAATTTTACTTAATGGTATTATGATAGGTTTGCCTGACAAATCTGTCCTGGAAGTCAGGAAGTAAAGCGTACTTTTAAAAATATCTACATTCTCAGAATTCTGTATATTCTGTCATTTATAAAGTTAAGTTTCCTTACAGTTTATAAATTAAATAATTTTTAATACCAAATAAAATTTCTCACTACCCATTCCGAACAAGAACTTGGGGGTCATGTGACACAGTGGTGACTCTGAGATTAGAGTTTAAGTCCCGGCTGTACCTTGTATGTACTGGTTTCCTATGTGCTTCCAACTACCCCTCACAATATAAACAATAATGTCCTGTGTGTGATGTAAAACACAAAAAATAAATGTACAGAAGACTCCTCTTTAAAAATTACCAGAATAAATTATTCTATGAAAATACTTATTTCAAAGATTTAGTTGTATATAAACCCTACTTGAAATTGTATTGATGAATCTTAAATTAACAAATGACTACAAAAATTTATTGTTGGTGTCTGGCCCCGGGTCTATGCACAACCATTTACCAAAGTGAATTGAATCTGTCAAGTCACTCTTGTCTGACCTTTGAATGGGTAACCTTAAAGTCATTCGTGAGTCGTTATTGCTCAGATTTTAAGGACACCAACAGTATACAGTTAGAACAACAACCATGTATCAATTATAACTGAAATTTGCCAAGTATTTTTTTATAACTGGCCCTGTAAGTGGTTACCTTATGGTGTGTTTCCACTGGAACCAACCCTGTAACTGACCCTATGACTCTAGGGTCAGTGGCAAAAAGTTGTAGGGTCGTAGAAAAAAAGGCGTGAAAATGCTGGGTTGGTTATGAAATCCCTGACAGGACGGTACACTTACAAACAGGACGTAATGACCTTCCCCACAAGACGTAAGGTCGGGGACGTTTATTGCACAGCCAGTCACTGTAGTACTACGACAAGCCCTAAACTCCTAACAGACAAGCATTAGCAGGTCCCGACAAGCCGTACTGACAAACAGACAGGCCTGGAGAAACATACAGAACTCCAAAAATAGTACAGTTTTTGAGGAATTTGGGGGAAAAAAGAGGATCAATTGTCGACCAATAAACAATTCTTAAACTAGGTCACTAGTAAATATTTGGATGCCATCATGTGACCTAAACGTTCAAATTTATTTTTTTGTTATTTTAATTATACATTTCAGTTTTTTGCTTTAATATTATATAAGAAATAAAATCAATGTATGTCTGCTTCAGATTATGAACGAAAAATCCATTTAAAATACGAAATTTTAATTTCAAATGTTATATCCTGTGCAAACAAGCAGAGAGTGATGTGCTTCTAACAATCTCTCACGTGACAATGAAAACTTTCTGCTTGTTGCTGCCTTTTATACTCCAATTTCGAGCTTCTGGGAAGGACCCCTTCAAAATTCCCTCCCTCTGAGCAATTTTCCTACACATTTATAGCAAATAATTTCGAGCTTCTGAGAAAGCACATTTTTCTGGACGTGAAGGTAAACCCCTTGTAGTTCTGGTCACGTGATGGGATCCAAATATTTACTGGTGACATAGTTTTATATTTGTTGATTGGTCGACACTTTATCCTCTTTTTCCTGAAAAATTGCTTATGGGTTTTCACAGTGAAAAATAACATCTTGTGATTGGATCCAAATAGTTTGCCAACTTTTTAAAAAATGCCCTGGTGAAATATGCCCAGAATTTGTTTATTATGTAACAAAATAAACCCTTTTTAAGGTTTCTCAGATACTTGAGGCAGGCATGTGCACCTTCACTATCTGTTATCTTCAAAACTATCATCACTTGCTATGTTTCTTTGTCATTCTTGACATAATTTTTACCTCACATCATGTTGGGAATGGACTGCAAATGAATAGTTCTTAAGTTGCAAAAGACAGGCCGGCTTCATGATAGGACAAGCCTGGAAGTGATAAGGACAGGCCTGAAAGGGTAACAGACAGGCCTGGAAGTGATACAGACAAGACAAGAACAAGAGTTGGGAAGGGTCAGGGAAATATCAAACATGTTTGATATTTCATAGACTCTCCCCGACAGGCCAGGAACTTACAACCGACCCTAAGCGACCATGTAAACATTGGTCCCGACCCTCCAAAAATGCTTAGTTATTGGCCTGTCGGTTCCAGGGGAAACACTGCATTAAAGTTGCTATAATAGACTTATTGTATGGAGTTTAAGGTTACCATAAAGTGGAAGTACGCTCCATCCTTTGTGCCATCCTCATACCAAATATTAGTGAAATTCATCAAGTAGTTTTGGAGTATTTTAATTTGTTTTGACAATATAAACTCTATAAACCCATTCATATGTGTAAAATTTGGTACTGTGACGTCACAATCCAGCCCACTATGGTTGCCAGGGACATGGTCTTCACTTAATAATGCTTTGAAGGCCAAAATATACCATAAACAGTCAAAGGGAAAAAGGCCGTTTTCTGTTTCAAACCCTGACCCTTATACAGTTTTTCTAATTATAAAGAGTCAATAGGAAAAGGGTAAGAATACAGTATTTCAAACGCTTAAAACAGTAAAACAGTAAAACGGAAGTGGGTGCTTTATCGTTTTCTGTTTCTCTGTTTATAAATGGGTAAAGCAGTGAACGGTATGTACCTTGATTGGGTTGATATGTACCTTAATTTCTTTATTTAATACTATTTTCTGAAATTTAAAAGGGAAAAGTACCCATTACCATTGTATGCTTATAATTTGATGAATTGATAATGAGTATAATACAATTTTCACAATTTTTTACTTGTAACTGAAAACTACGAAAACTACAGTTTAACCTTTTGATCTTTCAACTTTGAAAAACAGTTACAGTGTAAATTGATATAAAGGTAAACTGGTCGACTTTTTTCAGTGGTACTTCCTGTTAATCTAGAAATCTTTTGCTTAAAAGAGACAGATTCAATGCGGTAGATAATAATCAAAGTACACACTGTTCATTACTTTATATACAGAGAAACAGTAAAAGGTAAAGCATCTACTTCCGTTTTACTGTTTTATGGTTTTGGAATACTATATTATCTCTCTTTAAAAGAGAAACCAGCCTTTTTCCTTTAAAGCATTTGTGGTATATTTTAGCAATTTATACTTTTTCCACAGCCAATTAAGTGAAGGTCATTTCCTAAGTAACCACTGTAGTCTTGGTTGTGACGTCACAATACAAAATGTTAACATATAATTGGGTTTTAAAGCTTTTATACTGGCATATAATGAACTATTCCCAAACTGGTTGCTAGAATTTATTAATGTTTGATACGTGGATGAAACAAAATAAGGACTTTAAGGTCACCACTGCTTTATGGTGACCTTAATCTCGCAACAATAACTCTATTACAGCAACTTTAAAGTTGCCACTTATAGGACCAATAATAAAAAAATTACTTTGAGAATTTCAATTATAATTGGTATCTGAGTGTTACTTGGACCTTAAAAGCTGTATACTATAGGGTGGTCTTAAACTCTGAACAATGATGACTTTAAGGTTATCCATTCAAAGCCCAATTAAATATAACTGACATGACAGATTCTACTTTTTTTGGTAATGCAGGTGTTCCACTGGAGCCGACCTTACAACTCTATGGTCAGCTTCAAAAATCTTTAAGGCCACCCTAAAGTATACAGTTTTCAAGGTCCAAAGAAAATATGAAAGTACCAATTATAGCTGAAATTCGCCAAGTATTTTTTTCATTTTTTTTTTGCAGTGCAAGTGGTAACCTTAAAGTTGCTAAAATAGACTTATTTCCAAGAGTTTAAGGTCACCAGAAAGTGGAAGTACGCTCCATACTTTGTGTCATCCACATACCAAATATCAATTAAATTCATTTTGGCAATTTCAACTCTTTTAAGCCCATTCACATGTTAAAATTTGCACTGTGACGTCACAACTGGCCTACTGTGATTGCCAGGGACATGACCTTCACCTAATAAGCTGTGGGATACTTGGAAGGCCAAAATATACCATAAACAGTCAAAGGAAAAAAAAGCCTTTTTCTGTTTCAAATCCTGACTCTGATACAGTTTTAATAATTATAACCAGTCATTAGATAAAGGCCAAGAATATAGTATTTCAAAACCATAAAACAGTAAAACAGTAAAACGGAAGTAGATGCTTAACCGTTTTGTGCTTCTCTGTTAATATATATAGGTCAAGTAGTGAATGGTATGTACCTTGATTGATCAGCCCTCTATTTACTGGCATAAAACAATTTAAATGTGTGTTACTATTTCGTAAAACAATCAAACAGTAAACAGAAAAGGAGTATTAACTCTTTGTAAAAAGTTCTGAATATGGAATGGTTTTCAGATTAACAGTAGGTACCTTGTGAGAGGGTTTTAAACCTACTATTTTGTACTTTTCCATGTTCATCATACTCAAATTGATTACAAGTGTGTTTCAGTTTATTCAAACTAAAACTGTAAAAGGGTAACAAACTGTTTACCCTTTCAATCCCAATAAAAAGAGAAATATGTAAAGAAATTAACGGTAGGTACCCTGATTCTACAATATAGGTTTACAGGCATCAGAATTGATTACCATTTTTCGCACACATTGAATTGTAGTGAAGGATGTTTGGCGTGATAGCGTGCGTTCAACAGGCCTGAGATTTGTGGATTGAATCTGAGATAAGACGTTTTCTGTGTCCTTTTCTGTGATCAAATTTTCACTGTTCATAACATGGTTGTCCAACTTACCTTTGCTCGACAGAACCACAATATCTTTTTCACAACTTCACCCAAATAGCTGGTCAACACAACCCTTACAGAATTATTTCACTCCCGATGTTACAATGCTACAAATAATGCAATAGCAACAGTTGGACAATGTTCTTTGCTTAATGTACTTGTGCTTTAGTGTGTATTCACCTGTTTTAGAGTGCATTCACAAGTTTTAGGGTGTATTCGCCTGTTTTAGAGCACATTCATCTGCTTTAGTGTGTATTCACTTGTTTTGGAGCACATTCACCTGTTTTTTAGAATGCAAACCTTTACCGGGAGGTTTGCGGTTTCATTCGGGGACAAATGATTGCATGTCCGCGCATGCGCACTAACAAGTATTGACAGCGTGGACTCGAGGGTTCGTCACTTTGAATTCAGACAGCAACGAGTGAACATTCAGATTTTAAATTGTCCCCAGTTGGGATTGTGCGGTGTTTTAATAGTGTTATGTGATATTGTGGGCCATGCCAATTCAGTGGGGATTGTATTGTGTTTGTGTAGGACGTGAAACGGACAGTATGAAGAGTAAAGAGAAAGATAAACTTGCTAAAAATGTGAATCATGATGTGGAAGGGGCAATAGCAAATGAAATAGCCTCAAGGAAGGAAGTGGGCGTGCAAGACAACTTGTGTACACCTGTGCCGCAGGCGGAGAAAATTACTGGTATGGATTCAGTACCTTCTGTGTTGGAAAAGTTGGTTGGGGCCATTGACAATGTAACAGGAAAACTGGGAGGGATTGAGTCACGGCTGAATCAGTTAGAAGCAGAAGCAAGGCTGTCACGGGCAGCATCACAGGAATCATTGGGACAGTGGCAGGTGGGGGACGAACCGTTGTTTAATACGGGAAGTCTAGAAAGAAAAAGAAGGCGGAGAAAAGGCCTACGGGACAAGTCACGCATACTGTGAGTGTAATGTCCCCGGAGCAGATTGCTAAGTTAAATCAGGTTACAGATAAAAAACACTTGTTGAGAAGAGAACCAAAACTGTTACGACGGGACCAGGGGCCCATGACTTGGGAACACAACAGAAAGTTTTTAGTGTAATGCCAGGTATGGGGGATCAACGGGAGACGAACATACAAGGGTGGACAATGGACCAAGCAGTGGAGAACAATATAGCGAAACCCGTTATTGAAACTCAGAGAGATCTTTTAGACTTTCTGAAACCGACTTATATGGGGCAGAACACGGACACTTTTCTGTCGTGGCCGGAGATGACACAGGGTATAACTAGTGGCGGGAGACAAACAAGGGGAGTATGGAGGGATGACGAGGCCTGGAGGGATGATACAAGGCTACAAACTTTAGTGTGGGAGCCTCTACAACAGCTCGAGAACGAGGCGAAATTGGATGGAACTCAAGGTAAACGCAAGAGATCTGGTCAGTATGTGGTTACTGACAATTCCACTGTGCCACCTTATCGTAAGTGGGCGAATGAGGCAGTCTTAGTGGGGCCATCACGTAAGCGAGTAACCTTTGATGAGCTGACGCAGACCCAGTTCACGATGGGTTTCATTAAGAACGTTCTTGATACTACTGATCAACAGATGCGACATAATATGCTCTTAGAATTCTGGGAGTTGGTGAAGCTGGCTGATGCTACGTCATGGGGTGTAGCGAAATCTGCATACATAACACAAATGCATGCAATAGAGGACGGGGAAATTTTGTGGGCAGATAAGGGGGCACTCCTGCAGAAACGGATGATACAAACACATGTGGGGGCCTTTGGTGCTCACTCAGTCAAATCAGTTCCCACGAAAAGTGCTGCGCTGGGGAGTGAGAAACGTCTTGTGTGTAAATTCTATAGGTCAGGTTCATGTAGAGAAACGGGACGTACACATAGACCCGATGACAGGAATTTTGTACACACACGACCCTGCCACACGTAGGAAATAGGATCAGGTGGACAACTGCGGTAGTGCCAATCGTGAACAATTGGACGTATTTAATAGTGTTGCTCTTTTTAGTCAAGATGTACCTAGGGGGCGGGGCTGTCACCCGGATGGGCAGGGCAACCAAGGGGCAATGTCTCGGAGTCGGTATATCAAGGCGTCACGCAAACCACCATTGACTGGTGGGGATGGTAATCAAGATAGACAAAGTCGGGTTGTTACTGGCTGTTTAGATAGTAGTGCTCCTCATTTTATTCCGGGTAAGTTGTGGTGTCAGATGACTCTGGCCAACATGGGTGATAGTTGAAGTGGGAAGGGGGGAAATCTACAAAGAGCCAGGGCATACGCGGGTAAACTTCACGTGGACAGTGGCCAAGTAAGTCACAAAAATAAAACGGGGGCTGATAATAGATGGTTGAGTCATGGGGAGGGGAACCGGATCTAAGCATATATCAAGGGATAGCAAATACAGGCTCTAGGGTTGGCACGAGTGGTGACAGCTCCGGCCCTGGGAGTGCGGATCATAACAGTGTTTCGAGTCATAGTAATTGTCAAGGCCTGATTGGGGCCATACCTGTGTATTATAAGACTGATGATTGTTTGAACAATGTTGAGTCATATTTAAGCCAATGGAACACGCTTGGTCGTGATTATGTTGTATGTGGTGTTGAGGGGCACACTGCCCCAGTGACGTGGTGCAATCAGTGTAGTCAAATGCAAGCAAATACGGAATGCGTAAATGCAGGTGTTAATGTGAATTCAAGCAGAAGTCAGGTTGGTGATGATAGAGTGGGAAAATGCATACAGGGTCATAAGGTTACAGATGCTATAAGCAACGGTTTTTCTTTGCCTAGCGCTAGGTCGCAGGATGGGCTGGCCCCAATAGAGCAATGGAGTGGCAATGAGTACATTCAAAGTGACAACCAATGCCATATGTGCGTTAATTATAGTAGTGCTGATGGGGGGTTAGTGTGCCCTCGAAATAATAGTGTTGGTTGTAAAAATGTTGATGGAAACGACGTTTTATTTGAAAAAGATCAGTTCAGTAATTCTGAAATTGTGTTTTCTTCACGTGTTCATACTCCGGGTCAGGGTCACAACATGGGTGAACAACAAGCGAACGTGGGCGTGAGTGGGGAATCAATCCCCCAATGTATTTATAAACCCATAGGTTTGAATACTGATTTTGGCTTTAAGACTCGGAATGTCAGGCGGACGACCCTTGTGGACGAAGTGAATGCAGAGTCACAACTAAACAATACAGATTTTATTGCATTGACTGTTAGGGTTCTAGAGTCGGGCAAGTATAATTGTAATAATGTAAAAGTACCCTTGACATCTACTTTTAACCTTATGGCTTGGAAGAAATATGCTCACATATTTAAGGATAATCGTTTAGTTGAGTTTCTGACCTATGGGTTCCCTTTGGGTACACGCGACTATGAGGCATTGTGTAGGGGGGAGAGTCAGAACCATGAGTTGGCTCGAAACCACCCTAGCCAAATTGCTGAATTTTTACACAAGGGTGCTGGCCCTGGTCACGTGTCACCATTGATGTCTCGCAGTAAAGATGACAATACAAGGCGTGTCATTTTAGATCTATCTTATGGGGGCCCGGGGAAATCAGTGAATGGTACCACGATACGGTCAACATATGACGACTCAGAATATGAGTTAACGCTGCCGAATTTGGATGCTCTGTTATTGGATATATTGAGCAAGGATAAACCAAAGCTTCTAAAAATAGATATTGCTAAAGCTTTTAGGAATGTGCGCATCGATCCGGGCGACGCGTTGAAACTCACTATGTGTCATGAGGGCAAGTTCTATGTTGACCGGTCGTTGTCGTTTGGGGCAGTGCATGGCACTGCTATTTTCCAGCGCATAACGGATGTGATACGTAGGATCTTGGCACATGAAAACATACGGGTATATAATTATATTGACGATATATTTGCTTGCGCTGAGGAGGACAGGGCACCATACGTGTTCAACCGGTTAAAGGCTTTAATACAGGAGTTAGGTTTACCGATAAATGATAGCAAAGTTGTTGCCCCATCGGATGTTATGACATGTATGGGCATCGAAGTTAACGTTGTGGACAAAAGTGTCCGCCTCCCTCATCAAAAGATTCAGGAAATTAGCCACGTGTGTGATTCTTTTGTGGGAAGACGCATTTGCAAGCGTCGTGAATTGCAGTCACTCTTGGGTAAGCTTTTGTACTTGGCTAAGATTATTGTGCCAGCAAGGGGCTTTCTGAATCGCATGCTTTCCTACTTGCGGGGCAGTAATCAGTCTAATAATATATATTTAGGCAAGGATTTTAAAAGGGATTTGCTTTGGTTTCGTAAGATTCTTGGCACTATTAATCCTGAGGCAAAGTATAGTATAGTGAATGAGCAGCACTTTATAGATGTATATGTGGATGCGTCATTGCAAGGTTTGGGGGCGATATGGCGGAAGGGCGCATATAGTGAGAGAATACCAAGTTTCATTGTAGAGGGCAGGGGGATTGTACACTTTGTGATGTACAACCTTTGGTTGGCACTCCAGGTCTGGGGAAAGCATGGAAAAATAAAACAGTGCGAGTGTTCTGCGATAACGCTGCGGTCGCCCACATCCTTAACAGCTTTAAGACTAAAGATTAGTTTTTGGCCACCTGTCTTAGGAATATCATGTTGTTGTTAGCTCAGAATAATGTACAATTAGTATGTGAACACATTAAAGGTCAGGACAATGGTCAAGCTGATGCGTTATCACGGGCAATTCACGATACCAAGTACAGTTGGATTGAACAGGTGACTAATACGAATCAAGTCCCTACTCACAAATTTTATATGGATTTTCATTTGTAGGCACGGGGGCGGCGCGCACCTTGGCTGAGACGGCATATAGACGAGCTCTACAATCACGCCATCCGAGGACTGCGGCACTGCAGGATAGGGTTATTACAGAGTACATGATATTCTGTCAGGCTCATGCGGTGACTGACCCGAGGGCAGTGGGATCCTTGTTGGCATTCTTGGAGACTCTGATGGCTAGGAACTTGAGTTTTAGAACTGTGACCAACTACTTCAGTGCCTTGAAACAGGCACATTTGCGCCTGGGGATATATGATAAAAACTTTGAAGCTCCGTTAATTAGTAGCTATCTAAAGGCGATAGCAAAGATAAGACCGTCAGTGGTTGTAAAAAAGGGAGTATATACAATGGACCAGCTTGACCAATTATTTAGAGTTAACTCACAACTTCCTTCTCCACTCCCGTTCAAACTAGCATTTGCTTTGGGGGTTTTCGCATTGTTAAGGATTTCAAATTTGGTTCCGCCCAGTGAGAAATATTTTAACCCTGACAAGCATTTGACTAGGGCAGATGTGACTGTCACAACAGCAGGTGCAGAAATTTCTATTAAATGGGCCAAGAACTTACAGCGAACAGACAATACCCACATAGTGAGAGTGCCCAGATTTACACAGCGACCTTATTTGTGCCCCGTTCTTGCTATAGAGCAAACACTAGCAACCCCCCCTTACGCCCCTTCTGCACCTTTGGTGATTAAAGGAAACAGGCCTGTTACGAAACGAGCTATTAGGCAACGTTTAGCGCTCATAAATCGACACATGGGTCTGGATCAGTCGGGACTCACATTCCACGCATTGAGGCGTACGGGGGTTACATTGCTATTTGGGAAAGATGTTCCGTTGAGTGCAATTCGCTCCCACGGAGCATGGGCGTCAGATGCCATATGGCAATATGTCAAGAATACGGATGAAGTCGCTGATAGGGTACCTCACACTTTTGTTGACATGTTTCGTTAGTTTGGGGGTTTAACTGCTCAACAAACTTGTGATGTATGAATTTTATTGTCGAGTGTTATAGACTGATATTACTGAATAAAACACCCCAAAAGAACAACAACTGTTTCGTCTCTTTTAGTTTGCCCAGCGAATGTAGCATGCAAACCTTTACCGGGAGGTTTGCGGTTTCATTCGGGGACAAATGATTGCATGTCCGCGCATGCGCACTAACAAGTATCGACAGCGTGGACTCGAGGGTTTGTCACTTTGAATTCAGACAGCAACGAGTGAACATTCAGATTTTAAATCTCGCCCACCCACTCCTGGCATTAGGGTTTTTAGTTGTTTTTATACAGCATTATTGCTTGTATTGTTATATAGGGGGGGGGGGGGTAACTGTTCGACAAACTTGTGATGTATGAATTTTATTGTCGAGTGTTATAGACTGATATTACTGAATAAAACACCCCAAAAGAACAACAACTGTTTCGTCTCTTTTAGTTTGCCCAGCGAATGAGTGTGTATTCAACTGTTTCAGGATGTATTCACCTGTTTCATATGTTTATGTTTTGTGCGGTATGTTTGTGTTTGTTTTATGTTGGTATTTCTATCTGTGCTGAACTGATATGTATTGTGGTGTTTTTAGTGGTCCAATACGTTACTCTGTTACCTTCCTATACCTGACATGTCTCGTATGTTTTTGGCTGTTCTAACATTTTTTTCTATAATGACTGAATTTTTTCACTTTAAATTCATACCATGAGTAACATCACATTCAAACAGGTTTTGGATAATTCAGGCAGAGAAAATCCAAGTTGGAAATAAAGTAAATGATAATAACTCATTCTATTACACATCATCAGATGAGCATCAAACTACAGAATACAGTTCTTAGGACATGAACCACCTGATCTGGGCGCTTACTGCCTTCCTCTTACCCTGCACATCACGCCACTGCTGAAACATTCATTTAATCATCTACCTTGATATAGAAATTTAAATGCTCTGCAGGCAAATCGACGAACCTTTTCTGTTGTAAAATCATGCATAATAAAAAGTGCAGAAATAGTCAACATGCAATCCTAAAATGTTTTACTTTGTTCACAAAAAATCAGTCCAGATTTTGCTGTCTTCAATTAAATGTAATGGAAGTGTCGGTGTAATTTCTTGAGAGGATGAAGTAGTGATTGACATTATTAAACATCAAGTAAAGTCACGCTGAAGAGAGTTTATGACTTAAAAAGAAGTTTGGGGGAAAATGTACGCTGTATGTCTGGAAACTGAAGAGTTGAAAGTAGATGTAAATTTCAAGTATAAAATTGTCAAATATTTACATTATATTTACAATATTTATTATTACAGCACTTAAGCAGTAAACGAATGTGTTGAAACACAGCAACAACATTAATTTGATTGGAGAAAGTTGAATAACATTTGTATAAATAACATTAATAGACTGTGAATACCTACATAACAATAATCTTAACGTATAGAACAGAACATACTTAGTAACAGTTGTCTCTTCACATGCAAAACGAGACTTGCTCTCAATATGACCTAAGTTCAATATATACACTCTCACGAGATTTGGGTACTACCATTTATCAATTTCTATCGCATTAGTTAGTATACAAACAAACAAGATCTGACACCCCGAGATCTTAGGTTCACATAATAAAATTTGCCCACAAAAGAAGGTACAATTAACATAAAAATATAGATATAAATGACTAAAACAATCCCCCATAACATTATGACAAATACGGGGGTGGGTGGGGGGGGTGGGGGGGGGGTGGAGATTAAAATGGGTGGGTATAAAAAGCATGTTTACTCTTCAACTTTCAGATCGCATATGACTCTCTGCACGATTGGTTGACTAGCTGTAAGAAAGAAAGTCACTGATTGGACAAGAGCAATAACATCTTTGATTTGTCAAATAGAAGAAATGGCAGAGTTCATTGCATGGTATAGTCCTAGTCAACTGAAACGCAATCCTTCAGTGGTGTTGTCTCTACAGTTGCCTCTTCACACACAGACTTGCTCGCAATATGTTTATTTTATTTATTTATTTGGGTTTTACGTCGCTTTCAACACTGTACAGGTCATATCACGACAGGTAGTTGGAAGGGCAGAGGAAACCAGTACAAACAGTTGGTCAAGGTTCTGTACTGTAAACTGCCGACCAACAGCAAGAAACTACCAGCTTTCCACTTGAGGTAGAGCCGTGAACCGAATCCCGGCCTCAGAGGTGGGAGGAGAGAGTGTTACCACTCTGCCACCATGGCCCCCGCTCTCAATATGACCTAAGTTCAATAAATACACTCTCATGAGATTTGGGCACTACCATTTATTAATTTCTATCACATTAGTTAGTATACAAACAAAAGAGATATCACACCCCGAGATCTTAGGTTGGCATAATAAAATTTGCCCAAACCAAACCAGCATTTAATGTAGTGAATTAGCCAAACATTGAAAAGTAAGGGGAACCCGAAGGGCTTGTGGTGTGTTATCTGATATATACGACCAACTTGCATCACTGTTCCACAAACCATGCAATTTTATAGCTGTAAGCGAGGCATTAGCATCATAAGCTATAGTCATTGCAGATGTATGAATGTATGAAACCTGTGCCCCAATAACAGTACACCCATCGTTCTCAAGAAAGTGGCTAATCAAGTTCTCAAATGTGTTTGTGTAAGTAAATTGTAGTCATTCTAATTCTAATTGGACTTTTATAGCGCTTAATCTCCCCTATTCAAAGGGGACTCTAAGATGCAACAAAACAAAAACAGTCAACCAATTTCAATATCCAGGGACAGAAAGAGTCTAAGCACCATGGAGAACGCCAGGGGTAAGTAAGACTAAGGAGGGTATGCCTTGGGGTAAAGGTAGGGTTTGAGGCATTTTTTGAAGGAGGCAAGAGAGGGGGACGCACAAATCTCCTCAGGAAGAGCATTCCAAACTGTGGGAGCATCAAAAGCAAAACTATAACCAAACTGTTTGATGGATTTATGGACTGAGGGTTGAAACTTGGAAATGACAAGGAAATTACCACCACTATGACTGCTCCTGGTACTGTAGGAACTGCTGTAGGAGAGATGTATGGAGCAAAATACTAAATACAGGAGTTGTACTAGTGTAGCTACTGGTATTTGATACCATTCTGCACTGCACTGTTTTGGATGTACTTTAATTTACGAATATTGAACTTAGAGAGACTCCTGAAAAGTGAGTTACAGTAATCCAACCAACTACTAACAAGAGCATTGGCCACTAGTACAGAAGCATCATCAGTAAGAAAGCGCCTGACATGTCTAAAAAATCACGGAGTTGCACAAAACAACTTTTGTAGACATTCTGAACATGTTTGGACAAGGAAAAATCAGAATCAAACCACACACCCAGATTCTTGACCGACTCAGCAGGGCAGAGAGGACTACCCAAGATGCTAGATGGAAAATATGCTTTCAATTTGGCCCTCTGTCTTTTTGAACCAAATAAAATAAACTTAGTTTTATCTGGATTAAGTTTGAGTTTACTGGCTCACATCCACTCCGTAATATCGTCCAGGCACCTCAACTTTCTGGAGGCAGCAGATGAATTCTTCTGGGATAGATGGATATAGACTTGAGTGTCATCTGCATAACAATGAAACTTTACTCAATTGTGTTTACCAATAACCAAACGGGGGTGGGTGGGGGGGGGGGTGGGGTGGGGGGGGGTTGTGTACAGAGAAAATAATAAAAGACCCAAGACAGAGCCTTGGGGCACACAAAACAGGAGTTTACAAAGATCAGAGAGAGTAGAACCAATTTTTATTGACTGATAGCGCTCAGATAGGTAGGAGGTGAACCATTTCAGAACAGAACCACCAATTCGAAACCAGGTCTGAAGACAATGAAGAAGGGTGGAATGATCAATTGTATCAAAAGCTGCCGACAGATCGAGCAGTATCAGGGCAGTCAGTTCACCTCTTGACAAAGATAGGTGAACTTCATTTTTTATAGAAAGAAGAGCTGTCTCAGTCGAGTGACCTGTTTTATATGTGGATTGATATGGATTGTCTAAGTTATGGACATGAATATGTTCTAACAGTTGCTTAGCAACCACTCGTTCAACCAATTTAGATATGAAACTGAGGCCAGATACAGGACGATAGTTCTTAAAATCATCTGCAGGAAGAGTAGCCTTTTTAATAAGAGGACTAACTACAGTAGTTTTGAAACCATCAGGGACACAACCCTCCATGAGTCATCCAGTACAAATAATGGTTCATGTGGTTTCAAACGAAATTTTTGCAGCAATGCTGACAAGGCTGTAATAGGACACAAAAATTTTTTCCCTGGAGCCTGAATGTTTTAGCCCATTTAACTTTTACATGTGCACCTGGATACAAGAAAGCAACATAAGAAAGCAAGAGATGTCAAGAAGAATCAAACAATGATGCAGGCTATGGTGTGAGATTTGAAATTCTGAACAAGCCATAAAAGGCTAGAAGATAAGCAGCACGGTAAGTGAGTGAGCTCTCAAATGATTCACATAATTGTGAAATCTCGCGAATTTGATGTAACAAGAACAATCCCTTCAGTGTTAGGTACAATAAATGTAGAACACTGGATACCCCGCAACATTTTCCTCACTAATAATGCTTCAAAAACTCGAACATCCCATGCATATCTGGGAAAATAAAATTTCAATGCTGTTACATAATTATTAATCACTCTAAAAGACAATGAATTTGGTGCCAAAAATTGGAGAAAACACATCACTGTGGCCCCATCACCAAAGACCCGAAAGTCCTGAGCCATGGCAAAAGCCAGAAACAACTTAAATTGTGTTCTATATTGACTTCTTGTGTGAGGACGCCAACCTTTATGCGTGGTTTTCAATGCTTGTGACAGCAGCAAATGAGCTCTTGAAGGAACCCTAGAATAAAGAAAATAGTGTGTGTGGCACAATCTTCCAAGTGGCTTCACCCAACTTGCCAAACGTATGACGAGACAATGCATCAGCTAAAACGTTATCCCTCCCCCTTATGTTTTATTCTCACATCAATGTTCCAAGTTGCACATATTAACCAAATATTCCTTAAACATAAATCCAAAACAGGATCTTTAGTTTTGTTTGATCTCACGACTGTGATTCCATTCTCATTATCACAATGTATTCAAATTGTTTCATCTCACAGCTCAAGGGTTCAAATCCTTAGAGCCAGGAAAACGTTGTACATCTCACATTGGGTGATAGGAGTGTGCCCTATGACCTCAAACGGAATGTGAACGGAATATACCTGAGAACTCCATATTCCACCCAAACTCTCAAGACTCACATCTACATAAATTTGTCCTTGTCCATTGCATTATTAACTGAAATCTCCCCATAAGAGAGGTCCAGGATAACACATCTACCATTACCTTTGGGTCGCGTCATTGATGGTGACCATGTAAATTGTGGGTGGGGTTCCTCATCAAATGGCAGCCTCCTCAAGCTCCTTCTCTATGAAATTATCAATCTCGCAAGAATAACTTGTGGCTGAATAGTGATTACTACGAATACCATCCCTGTCCTTCAAACTCAACAGGAATCCAAACTTAGTAGTAGTCAACTAAAGGACCATCATGATATGACCCAATGTGTTTATCTATGAACTTCCAGTTGAAAACAGATAAAAGAGGAATACGCTTGCCACAATAGTAAGGAATACCAGCTGACAATATGTCAGAAACTGCAGCTAGGTAAGCTTTAGATTCATTCATATTCATTGGACTGTTCATATCACAAACCAAAGGAGTAGAAGGTTTAGTTATAAAACCTATATTGCTGTCAAACTGTGCACATATACTTACATGCTTACTTTCAAGTGGTGAAGAAAGACAACTCTGTTCATTGACCTGATGGTTAACACATAAATTTCGATAACATTGAAACAAAGGTAAACCAATGTAACAAAATACAGCAAGATCTTTCAAATTATCATAAGGACCTCGACTATGTAATGCAAGTAAACAAGAAAGACTGGAAGACACAAATAACTGAGACACCCCACATAAGGGCCTGTGGAGGACCCTTGCATAATAAACCCACCACCATATAAATTTTTACCATCAAAATTAAAGTCATGTAGCAAACACTGATAACTGAAATTACAGTCACAGTCAGAGCATCCCTAATCTGTAGCGGCTTTCTTCTTATTTCTTCATGTCCAAACATGGTCGAACTTTAACTGTCCAGATGATCTCCAGAGTGTGGACAAGTGACGTTGTTATACCACTTGCACACGTCTGTCGCTTCAAGTGATGTGTTCTCTTTTTAAATTTTTTTCACATTTATAATTACAATACAGTACATAGCACTTTCCATTGATAAACACAAAGGACATACACTAAAGGACTTACACGTACAACACATAAACAGGTATAAACAAGTACAGTGACCGGCATACTGACATTACGACATTACAGCTTAAGCTGCACAAATTTCAGATGGCGTACTTCATAAACAATTTGAGACTTTTCCAAATTTTTCCTGAAATTTATCATTTTCCCCTTTCACATTATGTGCAATATGCCCCATACCCTGGAGACTTGCATCCAACTCAATGGAATAATCAGTAGGTTTCTGGTCAAAAAATGTGATGCCATTGTATAATGGAATGAATTTTATAAACCAGTTAATGTCTCTTTTGGCTTCCCTAGTAACTGGCACTGTCTGTTTATCTTCCATAGACCTAAGAATGTCTAACAGTCTATTTAAGAAAAATCTGGAAGCCCTGACACATTTACTGATATAAAGGAGGCTGCCTAGTAAAGATTGAAGCTGACGCTTGGCACAGTACGATCTGCTGCTCCATGTTTGACAAATATCAGAAATTTCTTTGAGCTTTGCTGGTAGTATCGACATTGTAAAAGTTTCAGTGTTTATTAGAATGCCTAAGCAAATTTGACAAGTCGTTGGGGCTCCAATTTTTTGTTTGATATTTGGAAACCTAGTTCCTCTACTAAATGACGCAAAGCATCGAACGAGGCGTCAATTTTACTAGGTAGATCAATTCCAAGGATGTCATCGATATAATTTATATCATACTTTCGTTGACACACATAATATGACACACTGCATCGCTTAAACGCTGAAATAATGCACTGCCATTCCGATACCCGAACGGCAGGCACGTATCAATGTAATAACGGTCGTGACACAAACCTAAAAGGTCATATTCAAAGGGATCCAGCTTACAGCCTCTACCTAACAGCTTGACCTGGTCAGTAATTGTATCCACTGTAGGTAACTTTAAAATGAATGGAGTACCCAGATACTGATCTTTGGGTATGCCCGCATTACAGACTGACCCTGGGGAAAACTGAGATCTATGATGACCCTACGGTGTGGGGCATTTTGTTTATCCCTAGTCAATAGTAGTTATCATGGGGGATATATGCATATCTTTGAAGGGAATGTCCCTAAAGGGGCCCAAAATAGCCTCATGTTGGTGTTCCTGCTTATCTTTGTTGTAATCTAGAGGGAATCCAAACCTTATCAATAAAGGCAACTGCTTATCCCAATAGCTTTGCAAATAGTGATCCCACATATCTGGCAGGGGGCTCGGTGGTGTAGTGGTTAGAGTTCTCGCCTCCAACCTCTGAGGCCGCCGGTTCGAATCTCGGGCCGGGCGCTTCATGTTGGAAAGTTGGTAGTTACTTGCCAATGCCCGGTGGTTTACAGTGCAGTATGCACTGGTTTCCTCCACCTGTAAAACTACCCGTCGCAATATGACCCTGGCTGTTGAACGCGATGTAAAAGAACAAATAAATAAATCTAAATCCCACATATCTGGCTTTAACTGAGATCTGAGAGTAATTTGACTTTGCAAAAAGTTATATTGGTTTGAATCAGTTATTTGTTTGTGCAATGTTATAGGATCATCCTTACTTTCCATTGGATTGACATCCTTGGGCATAAGCTGACTTCCCAAAGGGATAAATCCAAATTTGAACTTATTTTGGGCCTCCCAGTGTTGAAGGGTAGGGCAGTCAGATAAGACTTGCTTATAAGAAATTGATTTACTCTTAATTCGCAGGGGCAAATCATATTTAGAGCAAGGATTTACATCCCCCTGTTTGACTGGAGGAAATTTTTTTGAAGTGTGTTCAATGGTGTTGGATCTGATAGCCTTGACATTGGTACTGGTTTTTGTACTAGTACACTTGCGGTTACAAGGACCTTTATCTTGAGTGTTGCCTAACTGACCCCCTAGATTGTCCTGATCTGAAAGTACGTCAAAAACGATGGCGTTGACTGGCAATACGTCATATCTGTTTTCACAGATTATGTGCTTTGGATAAGCCTTTTTTACCTACCTAGGATTGAGCTGTCTTAAGACTAACACTGTTAGACAACTGTTTCTCACTGATACTTTTGTCTCTGGGTACTTTATGAATATTTGTAGCATTGTTAGGTAGGTGACCCACCTCATTTTTGTGGGCATGTTTGCTAACCTGTAAATGACTACTGATATCTTTAGATGCATTGCTGTTTGGCCTAACTGTTTTAAGGACCTGAGCATAAGTGAGATTCTTATATCTATAAAAATCTGATCTCTAATTACTGCTATCACAAGTTGCTTTACTTGAATTGTAAATTGTTCTAGATTTGAACCTAGGAATTACTTGTGCAGATTTGAGTGTAGCTTTGTGATTATCATGCAAACCATCAGATTTTTTAGGCACTGCAGTGCCTTACTCGTTTTTTGCGTCCTGTTGACGCTTATTTCTGCAATCTTTAAGTGCATGGGCAAATTTTTTTCCCATACTGTAGCAATGAGAACAACAATGTTTGTAAAGTTGACAATTTGTAGTATGGTCAGATTTGTGACTACATTTCCCAGACTGAAAGTACTTACATACCACACCCTGGACGTCATTCTTATTTTTTTAACTTTGAACATTGCTTGTATTGAGTATTTTTTAGTATGTGCCCTAAGAAGGTCTAGTTTATCAGAACTAAGCCAATCTACCTTGCCTTCCTCCATCCTACAGAGGATTAGGGCATGAGTCCCTTTGGCTGACGCCCAGCCAAAATCTTGACCGTCTTCCATAAGGTCAGACAAATAGTCAAGCATTGCATTTTTTTACTTTTGTACTTTTTTCCTCTCTAATGATAGAACAGAAACCTGCCATCCATTGGAAAGTTGATAGACTATCGTACGTGACCCTTGCTTTAGACGTATCAGCCAGTACATAATTATGTGGCCAAGGAATTTGCTGTTTGACTGTAACTTGATCATTGTTACCTCTTTGCGATTTGAACCTACCTTGTTCATTAATCTTGGCCAACTCCTGCAGCCTGAGGTCCACTGACTCTTGTATATGTTTGGAGGTTTTCAAGTGTTTGACGGTGGGAATGACGACGTCGTCTCCAGCGTCACTGTCCTCGTCCACTTCCTGAGAGGGTGTGGTGCTCACATCCAGAGAACTGCCTGTATCAATGTCAGACTGTACTTGCCCCTGAAGTTGTTCCTCGGTTCTGTCAATCCTTTGCTCGATTGCAGACAACCTATAACTCACAGCATTAAGCGCATTAAGAATTCGAGAACTTGTATTTTCATCCATGTTTTGATCAGAAACAGTAGCAGAAGTACTTGGAGTACTTTCCCCGGTTATTTGACATTTAATACCTACTGGCCTTTTATGTTGGCCCCCGCACTTGGAACAATGAAATACTTTTGGCATGATGAATACAAGCTTACATACACAGAACAATCTACAGAGTTGATGGGCAATCAAAAATAAAGTGTACAATAATTTAATACTGATCAAGGTTTACAAAATTACATAATATCACACCAGCAGTCACAGCCCGTCCATTCACCAGACCATCTAAAACATAAACAGAATAACTCCGTGATATGTACACTATAGGAACGCCACACAACTAAATTACTAAAACAATGAAATAAAATACCAGTATAAAATAATTTAATACAAACTTCGACACACAAAATTTTACAGATTACATAATATTGTTAAAATGGTGTCCTCTCTATTTGACTTCCCTCTCAAGAGTGAAGGATTGCAGATTTAAGCGGGAGAATTTTTAATGAAAGGTGAAAGGTCATCCAATGAAATTAAATAAGGACAGACAAGAAGTACTGTTTAACAAGGAACTGGAGCAATGAAATGCGTAGTATCTTTATACCCCACCCCCACATTTTCCTCTTTCACATTATGTGCAATAGAGATGTTATGTTCATGGTAAATAAGTCATCATTATTTGAAGAATGATACCAAACAGAAATTCACAAATGGTAAAGTTAAAGCCTAAGGTTGATCAAAATTCAGTTCTGAAGTTCTTTCCAGAGTTGAGTGAATGATCACATAAAAACAAGTGATGTTCTAGGGTGTCAATAACTTTATGGTTACAGTAACTGCAGAGTGGAGTTTCAGCTGCTTTCCAGTTAAACATATTATGATTACAATTTAGGGTTCTATAAATAACATTGTACTGGAAGATATGGCTCAGTTGTAATAGTGTATACCAGTTTGAACATTTTACTCCATTCAGTAAATTCCAAAAACGGATACATTATTTTGAACAATTTCCCAGTCAATACTGTTATTCTTTATACATTCAATTTTAAAATCGGGTGATACTTTGTGTGTTTTTAATTTCAACCACCATTCTTTTGGAACTGCAGCAATAATTCCATAGTAGTCTAGTCAGTTTATCTGATTCAATAACTTTGGTAGTATAATATCAAACTCTAAGGCTTGTCCATTCAAATCTTTAATATCATAATGTGTGCAAAAGTGATTTTCTTATTTCCTAGCGTAAATAATTGTTCACAAGATTTGTTAACTTAAATATACCTATTACATAATAAATATTCATTTAAAATTTCATTCGCAGACTATGGCCTTTTGGTTTTGATTGAAAACCATGAATTCAGCACCTGTTGACAAAATTTTGTGTTTGCTACCTGGTAATGTCCTGCAGATAACTTGAAGTCTAACAAATCTTTTGCAATGCTAATAATGACCATGACCAAATCTTCCATCTCCTGCTACTTCCATCAAATATAAACGTTTGATCCAAGAAATTTTTTGCATTATGTGAATACTATAACTATCTGGCATTTTGAGTTCCTCATTTTCAATATCATTTATTACTGTATTTCTTTTTATTCGAGGGTTTTTTTGTTCCACAGGAAATTAAATAGTAATTTACTTATCTTTTCAAATATATTAACAGGTGTATGTATACTGCTGAATAAATGCAAAAATTTGGGGACAACTAGAGATTTGAGTGTTGTTATTTTTCCTTTCCAAGAAAGGTTTCTTGAACTCCACATATAGAGCAACTTCTCCACTATTTTTAATTTCTCAGTGTAATTCAATTCTACACTGGTGATTGAGTCTATTGGAAGGGCATTTTCTGTTAAACATAAAATACCTAAAGATACAATCTCAGTTTTGTCTATATTTAGTCTTAATCCAGAATGCCCTCCAAAGTCATTAAACAGCTCAATTGCCTCTTCAACAGAAGTTAAGTCTTTTAAAAACAGAGTGGTGGTTGAAATCACTTGTAGTAATTCAGTTGCTAGCACTTTTGCCAGTATCTTATAATCTGTTGCCGGTAAACTCACTGACTTCCATGATTTTAAATATCTTAGATCTTTCAAAGCTTTTGTATAGTCATTTTATCCATACTTCCAATGTTCCCTTGTGTATGTCCAGGTGGCTGTGGCACAGACCACCCTTGTGTTTGATTGTGACACTAAGATCTCCAGCAGCCTGTGCAGACTGTGCCCCTACCTGCAAAATCATGTCAGTCAAGGTAAAACATTGGCGTTAACTAGAGATCCAAACAAGGCTTCTTCAGAATCTCCCACATCACGTCTCTTTGTCTGCACTGGTGAGTGAGATTTCCTTGCAGATTTTGCTGGTGTTGGCTCTATGGGTGATGCTAATCCTGTAATGTGTTCATCCATCACGGCAAGTTTCTTCACCACCAAAGTCATGGTGTTCATAACCATATCCACCATTTTATTGTTTGATCCAAAGAACTCTTATTCTTGGGTGTTTTCTTAACTGAAGCAGTATCACGGCTTGAATCACATTTGTCTTCTCGCGTAGCTTTTGCCTTCTCACACTTAGCCCCCACGGGCTTCTCGTGGTTGAGATTACACTTTTTGCAATACGAGATTGCAGGCTTGGGTAACGTGTACTGGTCAAATAGAAGAAATGCAGAGTTCATTGCATGGTATAGTCCAAGTCAACTGAAATGCAACCCTTCAGGGGTGTTGCTTCTATATTCACATTCCTTGACATCCTGTGCTACATTCAGACAATTCTTGATAAAACCATTGATTTTAGTATCATCTCTCAATATATGGACACTAACTCTAGGTTGCTTTTTGTTCAAATGACAATTTAAATTATTTTTTTAATAACAAAGCAATCTTTACTGTAAGGTTTGTTTCAATCAACATTTCTGGACATGTATAACTTGTCTGACAACCTGAGCTCCAAGATATTATGGGTAAAAATGCAGAAAAGTGCACTGTCATAAATGATTCCGAAACCTTTTTTTGCGGCTAAAGCTTCCATTTGATTGAAGCTGGTCACAAGTTTCCAAAAGACATCAGAAATCATTTACAGTTGAAAAATGTCCAAGACATAAGTAAAGATCACTGAAGAGTTATAGTTGGAAGGTGCACTCTGTGACCGGACCTTTACTGATCTGATAGAGCAATTCTTCTCACTCTGAGAAAGCTTGCAAAGCAATGTACCATCAATTAGACTGTATGTGCAGATTGATCTCTATTACAAGCACTTTTCACTCTGCTTTATTCGTATGGAAACAGTAGAGAAAGGAAGCAATATTTGTCACACACCTAGTGGATATTTTACTCAAGAAGAAATCCAATCTGTGTTTTACATACACAGAACAATCTACAGAGTTGATGGGCAATCAAAAATAAAGTGTACAATAATTTAATACTGATCAAGGTTTACAAAATTACATAATATCACACCAGCAGTCACAGCCCGTCCATTCACCAGACCATCTAAAACATAAACAGAATAACTCCGTGATATGTACACTATAGGAACGCCACACAACTAAATTACTAAAACAATGAAATAAAATACCAGTATAAAATAATTTAATACAAACTTCGACACACAAAATTTTACAGATTACATAATATTGTTAAAATGGTGTCCTCTCTATTTGACTTCCCTCTCAAGAGTGAAGGATTGCAGATTTAAGCGGGAGAATTTTTAATGAAAGGTGAAAGGTCATCCAATGAAATTAAATAAGGACAGACAAGAAGTACTGTTTAACAAGGAACTGGAGCAATGAAATGCGTAGTATCTTTATACCCCACCCCCACATTTTCCTCTTTCACATTATGTGCAATAGAGATGTTATGTTCATGGTAAATAAGTCATCATTATTTGAAGAATGATACCAAACAGAAATTCACAAATGGTAAAGTTAAAGCCTAAGGTTGATCAAAATTCAGTTCTGAAGTTCTTTCCAGAGTTGAGTGAATGATCACATAAAAACAAGTGATGTTCTAGGGTGTCAATAACTTTATGGTTACAGTAACTGCAGAGTGGAGTTTCAGCTGCTTTCCAGTTAAACATATTATGATTACAATTTAGGGTTCTATAAATAACATTGTACTGGAAGATATGGCTCAGTTGTAATAGTGTATACCAGTTTGAACATTTTACTCCATTCAGTAAATTCCAAAAACGGATACATTATTTTGAACAATTTCCCAGTAAATACTGTTATTCTTTATACATTCAATTTTAAAATCGGGTGATACTTTGTGTGTTTTTAATTTCAACCACCATTCTTTTGGAACTGCAGCAATAATTCCATAGTAGTCTAGTCAGTTTATCTGATTCAATAACTTTGGTAGTATAATATCAAACTCTAAGGCTTGTCCATTCAAATCTTTAATATCATAATGTGTGCAAAAGTGATTTTCTTATTTCCTAGCGTAAATAATTGTTCACAAGATTTGTTAACTTAAATATACCTATTACATAATAAATATTCATTTAAAATTTCATTCGCAGACTATGGCCTTTTGGTTTTGATTGAAAATCATGAATTCAGCACCTGTTGACAAAATTTTGTGTTTGCTACCTGGTAATGTCCTGCAGATAACTTGAAGTCTAACAAATCTTTTGCAATGCTAATAATGACCATGACCAAATCTTCCATCTCCTGCTACTTCCATCAAATATAAACGTTTGATCCAAGAAATTTTTTGCATTATGTGAATACTATAACTATCTGGCATTTTGAGTTCCTCATTTTCAATATCATTTATTACTGTATTTCTTTTTATTCGAGGGGTTTTTTGTTCCACAGGAAATTAAATAGTAATTTACTTATCTTTTCAAATATATTAACAGGTGTATGTATACTGCTGAATAAATGCAAAAATTTGGGGACAACTAGAGATTTGAGTGTTGTTATTTTTCCTTTCCAAGAAAGGTTTCTTGAACTCCACATATAGAGCAACTTCTCCACTATTTTTAATTTCTCAGTGTAATTCAATTCTACACTGGTGATTGAGTCTATTGGAAGGGCATTTTCTGTTAAACATAAAATACCTAAAGATACAATCTCAGTTTTGTCTATATTTAGTCTTAATCCAGAATGCCCTCCAAAGTCATTAAACAGCTCAATTGCCTCTTCAACAGAAGTTAAGTCTTTTAAAAACAGAGTGGTGGTTGAAATCACTTGTAGTAATTCAGTTGCTAGCACTTTTGCCAGTATCTTATAATCTGTTGCCGGTAAACTCACTGACTTCCATGATTTTAAATATCTTAGATCTTTCAAAGCTTTTGTATAGTCATTTTATCCATACTTCCAATGTTCCCTTGTGTATGTCCAGGTGGCTGTGGCACAGACCACCCTTGTGTTTGATTGTGACACTAAGATCTCCAGCAGCCTGTGCAGACTGTGCTCCTACCTGCAAAATCATGTCAGTCAAGGTAAAACATTGGCGTTAACTAGAGATCCAAACAAGGCTTCTTCAGAATCTCCCACATCACGTCTCTTTGTCTGCACTGGTGAGTGAGATTTCCTTGCAGATTTTGCTGGCGTTGGCTCTATGGGTGATGCTAATCCTGTAATGTGTTCATCCATCACGGCAAGTTTCTTCACCACCAAAGTCATGGTGTTCATAACCATATCCACCATTTTATTGTTTGATCCAAAGAAGTCTTATTCTTGGGTGTTTTCTTAACTGAAGCAGTATCACGGCTTGAATCACATTTGTCTTCTCGCGTAGCTTTTGCCTTCTCACACTTAGCCCCCACGGGCTTCTCGTGGTTGAGATTACACTTTTTGCAATACGAGATTGCAGGCTTGGGTAACGTGTACTGGTCAAATAGAAGAAATGCAGAGTTCATTGCATGGTATAGTCCAAGTCAACTGAAATGCAACCCTTCAGGGGTGTTGCTTCTATATTCACATTCCTTGACATCCTGTGCTACATTCAGACAATTCTTGATAAAACCATTGATTTTAGTATCATCTCTCAATATATGGACACTAACTCTAGGTTGCTTTTTGTTCAAATGACAATTTAAATTATTTTTTTAATAACAAAGCAATCTTTACTGTAAGGTTTGTTTCAATCAACATTTCTGGACATGTATAACTTGTCTGACAACCTGAGCTCCAAGATATTATGGGTAAAAATGCAGAAAAAAAAAAGTGCACTGTCATAAATGATTCCGAAACCTTTTTTTGCGGCTAAAGCTTCCATTTGATTGAAGCTGGTCACAAGTTTCCAAAAGACATCAGAAATCATTTACAGTTGAAAAATGTCCAAGACATAAGTAAAGATCACTGAAGAGTTATAGTTGGAAGGTGCACTCTGTGACCGGACCTTTACTGATCTGATAGAGCAATTCTTCTCACTCTGAGAAAGCTTGCAAAGCAATGTACCATCAATTAGACTGTATGTGCAGATTGATCTCTATTACAAGCACTTTTCACTCTGCTTTATTCGTATGGAAACAGTAGAGAAAGGAAGCAATATTTGTCACACACCTAGTGGATATTTTACTCAAGAAGAAATCCAAAAGTTTTCTAGTCAAGTAAACCATGTTTGAATGATTACAAGAGAGATTTGTTTTCAAGTAGTAAAGAAGTGGTGTTAACAAGTGAATAAACAGAAATAAAGAATATTAAAAAGACGTGGTTTTGCAAATTTACTTCAAATAATGACGTTACAGTTACACTTTGAACATGAGTGAAAAACAGTTTGACTTCACAACAGGCAGGCTTGCTTCTACAATTTAAGTATTATTTTAAAGGATTATAAAGTCATTCTACTGACATATTGAAAAGTATGGTTAGTAGTTAGTTTTAATTTCCTCAACACTAAGAGTAAGATCCACCATAATCTATGTTTGCACCACAGACCAAGTGTCTTTAACCACTTGTCTCATTAATATAAAACAGCTGGGTTATGTGTGTGTTAAGAGCCCATAACTCACATAAATATATCAATAGCTGCTGGTTTAATGGAAGGAAAAGGCTATACAAAATATAATTTCTTGTTCTGTTTTGTCTGTTTGTTGAATTTTTCTCAGCACATGTTCCTACAAACTGTAACATACAATGAATTCCATTTTTTACTGAATGGTGTTTCTAGAAATTGCGGAGTCCATTTGAGTAAGAGGGTGTTTTTCTCTGGTTCTTGCAGCATTTGCTTGAACTGTCTGTTGGTCTTCTCTTAAAATGGCAGCACTCCTGGATTTGCCAGAAGGTCTTCGGTAGCCAAATGATTAGCAAGTTCAGCATCTAATCACTTCTGTGTGGGTTCGACTCTCATGAGTGAAAATGCTGTATAAAGATAATATAAAGATAATCTAATTTGAAATTCCAGTAATGTATAGGGGCCGGTTTAACTAGGGTAATACTTTCTGAGAGCCAATTTAACGATGGACCATTTGACTGTGACTCCCCAATATTGCCCTAGCAATGGGATTAGAAACCCTAACCTTGACTTTGGAACCACATGGAATCACTTTCTCCAACCTGATTTTATTGTAGATTATGTAAAGAGTTAATTATAAAGAAATAAATATTGTTATTGGAATAAGCTAATCCTGTCAAAAGGGTTCGGTTCTCAGGAAAAAGACATAAACATAAAACGTAACATAGGCTAATTGACTTGATTACAAGAAAATAGTGAGTAGGTACTTAAGCCTATCAAAAAGGTTTTGATACTTTGGGGGAAAAAACATAAATGGTTGCTAGACTTGATTAAAAATAATATGGGACACCTTATCAAAAGGGCCTTGTTCTTAGGAAAAACAGAAACATAAAGGAAAATCAAGACAATCAAGACTTCAATATTATGATTTGAAGTTCTAGTGTCAGAAATAGATAAATAATTTGTCAGAGTTTTAAATTCGGAAAAAAATCAGAACTCCCAATTGGAATTTGTGATGTCAGGATATCAAATTCTGATGGATTGGACTTACTGATATGACAATTATATTAATAATAAAAAGAACGGCCATTTCAGTGAATTAAGGATATAACTTAAGCACTATATATTATAATATTTCAGTTATGTATTTACTCCATCAATCATTATATTTTATATAAATACAATAGCATACACAAAGTAATATACACATAATTTGGCATACAAACAAACAAGTATACAAAGTAAAAGCAAAATGCCTTTTTTGAAAGAAGTAAACATTTAAAATTTCTTCATTTGCCCAACAAGCCAGAAACACACTTAATCAGCTTGTTTAGAACTGTCTTCCTTGTCATGCAAGTCCTTACAGTTTGTAAAAATGGCTCTGTGATGCCATGATTTAACCTTAGCGCAGTTTTCTTGACGTGGCTCTGCTTGGATATTTACAAGATACAATATGGTACCTGGGAAATATGAGTAATAGCTTACATTTCTCAATTTCAAAATAAAAGACTGTTGACCTTTGGATAGAGAATATCAGTATTTGTATAGCAGTCAAAAGGTATTAACTTCCCAAGAGAATTGTCACATTTATCTGATTATTATTTCAGCAAAACTTATAACGTATATTATATTATTAGTATATTATATTTTTAATTGTGTCATTTTTTGCCACAATAGAGATAAATGGTCAAAAACATGCCATGTAAAGTGGATTTCTTTAACAGGACGACATTTAGCAATGAATTACATTTTGGTTCCTGCAATTATACATGTATTAACATCAAACAGCCAAAATAACGAATTGAAACAAAACCGTACAACCCTTTTCTGTGATTCCTATATTCTCTTATTTGGTCTTGCAATTTAAATGTTCAGAATTTACATCTCCTGGATAAAAATTATGTGACCTCTTTTGTCCATCAACTTTTCCCCAATATTAGTCACATTGCACATTTAACTGGACTATTTTGGCTGGTTAAAAATTCAAACAGATTAGCTTTTCTTGACCCTGACCTTGTTACTCATCATTTACTTACAGCAGGTCTGATTAAAATGATTCACTGAATTTAACTTTATTAAAAGCTGTTGTCTGAAAAGAGATCAGTTCATCTCAAAGTCATCGCCATACAGCCTATTCACAAAATAAAAGGCATGCAACTTTGTTTTTCAACATTCTTGGTTGTACCAATAAATGTTCCTCATTGCCTCTAGTTCCAACACAAGTGAAAAGCAGGGGTGGGGTAAAATATATTTTATTTACAATTGATTAGCATATATATATATATATGTAGTAATCTAATGTTTATTTACAATTGTTGACATTCATTTACATATTCATATAAGTTAATTTATGGAATTATTCATATTCTAAATTTGCATATATGAGGGCACCTCAAAGTCGCCAACCCAAATTTGGCACTTGCCCAAGTGTGAGCCAAAGGCCACCTTAAAGCAAGTGGATACAATCTACTTGTGACAGGGCGAAGCTAAGGCCACCCTAATGTTTACAAGAATAAAAGATGTGACCCTAAGGTCACCATAGGTTAGGATGAGTTTGAAGTGGCCTTAATAGTGATTTAAGTTGATTTACAAGTGAAAATAGTTGCCAAATGTTTGAAAGGGTTAATTTGTAAGATATTAGGTGACTTACAAAATACTAATAACAAGAAATATTTGAAAATGAGAAAAGTCCCCAAACCCCAACTAGTGAGGAGTAGGGATGTATAGTTGTTTCTTGAAAGCGGACGCCACCTGGTCTGCACCCTGATGATCTATGGTGATGTATCTCCAAACGCATTCCGACGTCCAGGTGCCATGGCTTTGGATATGCTGTAAATCTACATTAGCATTGAAGGCGTAGGTGGCACCTGAATGCCGGAAGGCGTGGAAGGTGAGCTTGGAAGTGGCCAAATTAAGTTTTTTCAGGACTAGGCCAAAATGGCGCCTGACCTGTGTATCTGTTAGTGGGACCCAACCCTTGGAGGTTTTGTACTGAAATAGGGGAGAATTGTTATTTCCTGGAGTGATGGCCAGCAAATTCTTAACTGCTGTAACTGGGCAAATGGAATTGGAGCCTAGATGAGGAATTTTTAAAATTTTTACAACATTTCTGGCCTGCAATGTTTTGGACCATTTTATAAGGACCTGAATGCCGGGATGTGCAAAAATGATATCAGCCCTTGCCAGATGGTACAATGGAGAAAACTGGGCAGTGGTGTGAGGCACTAGGTTAGATAGGCGTAGAAAGGAAAAATAAGCTAGAGTGTAAACTGCTTTAAAGACTTGTCCCATGTACATAGAGTCACAGGCTCTGACAATTAACTGTAAGGTATCGATATCAATGATCTTTTTCAATTTTACTTTGAAAGGTTGATGGAGAATCATGGCTTTATGAAAATACTTAATTCTATGGTCATCAAAAATTCTTATGGAAATGCCAGACAAAGATAATTTCGCTTTGATGGCTGACATATGATTGCCCATGGCAGATGGTGAAAATTGGTTACATTCCAGGAACTGTAAGTATGCTATTAGAATCAATGGAGTGAGGTGGAAGATACTTAGCTTCATGAAGACTGTGAATGCTACAAACAGCCTGAACATGCTAGTATAGTTCCTATCTGTTGCCGGTCTGAAGGCCATATGGGTCTTCTGAAGGCCGAGGTGTAGTAATTTGACAATTGATGGATGGAGGCCTACAGAATAAAGGTAACATTAAATGGACCAATCTATAACAATATGACTCTCATCAACGTTAGTCCATGTGTGGGCAGGTAACAGATGACACAGGGTTACATTTGCCATGGGCCTACTACCCCACCTAGACAAGAGGTCTGCAATCACATTAACTTTGCCTGGAATATGGCTGACTTTAAGATTAATATTCATAGTGGCCACTTGGAACTGAATATTACGGGCAATGGCTGCCAGTGTTAAATCCCTAATTTTTCCTGAGTTTAAGACCTGAACTACAGCTAGGTTATCACAGGCTATGGCCACCTTGCTATTCCTCCATGCTTTACCCCAGACTCTTAAAGCTGCTAGGATATTCAGCATTTCAAGGTGGACTATTGACATATCCATATAACCTAATGGAATTTGAAGGGCATACACCTGTGATCCCCAACATGCCCCCATACCCTCCAGACTTGCATCCAGTTCAATTGAATGGTCTATGGGTTTTTGGTCAAAAAATGTGAAGCCATTATATTTTGGGATAAATTTTAGGAACCAATTAATGTCCCTTTGAGCTTCTCTAGTAACAGGAACTGTTTGTTTATCCTCTATGGATCTAAGCACATCCAGCAGTCTGTTAAGATAAAATCGAGAGGCCTTAACACATTTACTTATATACAGTAAACTACCTAGTAAGGACTGTAACTGACGCTTTGAACAATACTTTTTATTGGTCCATTGAGAACATATATTAATAATTTCTTTCAGTTTTTCTGGGGGTATAGACATTGTGAAGGTTTTGGTATCTATCATAATACCCAAGCAATTCAAGGCCGTGGTGGGTGGTTCCAATTTTTTCTCAGAAATCTGGAAACCCAGTTCTGGTAAGAGATGACATAGAGCATCAAATGAGGCGTCAATTTTACTCGGAAGGTCAATCCCCAGGATATCATCAATATAATTTATGACGTCATAATTACGTTGACGCATAATATGACGCACAGCGTCGCTTAAACGTTGAAATAACTCACTGCCATTCCGATACCCGAACGGCAGGCACGTATCAACGTAATAATGGTCGTGACGTAACCCTAAGAGGTCATATTCAAAGGGGTCTAACTTGACATGGCGAAATGCGCGACTGATGTCGACTTTATATAGCTTGCAACCTCTACCTAATGCCTTGACTTGATCTATAATAGTATCCACTGTGGGTAACTTAAGGACAAAAGGTGTGGTCAAATATTGATCCTTTGGTATACCTGCCTTGACAGATTGACCATGGGGGAAGCTAAGGTCAATGATGACCCTACGGGCCGGTGCATTGGGTTTTTCCCTGGTCATCATGGGTGATATATGCAAACTTTGAATAGGTTTGATATCATAGGGACCTAAAATGGCCTCATGTTGGATTTCTTCAGTAAGATAAGTTTTGATGTCCTCAGGATAATCTACAGCTGAAGGGTGATTAAGTTCTTGACTCTGTAGCAAAGCTGCTCTATCATAATCCAGAGGGAAACCAAATCTTATGAGAAGTGGGAGCTGTTTGTCCCAATAGTCTTCAAGATAGTGGTCCCAAGCATCTGGTTTCAATTGTGACCTAAGAGTGATTTGACTTTGCAAGAAATTGTATTTCTTAGACTCTCGTACTTTAGTATGCAATGTTATGGGGTCATCTTCACTTTGGATAGGATTCACTAAGTTTGGCATAAGCTGCTTACCCAGAGGGATGAAGCCAAACTTAAACTTATTTTGGGCTTCCCAAAGTTGAAGTGTTGGGCACTCGGGTAGGACATGCTTGTAAGTTATGGACTTGTCCTTTATATGCAAGGGAAGGTCATATTTACAGCAAGGGGTGACCTTTGGTATACTTTGTTGAGCCATCTGATCAACTTCCTGTGTAACCTTTCCTGGGGCCCTTGATTTGACTACCCTGTGGGTTAACTTAACCCTATCATGGCTATGAGAGCTGGCACTGTCAGCATTAGAAGGAAGTGCTTCAACGTCCTCATCAAGAACGACGGCGTCGACAGACAGAACGTCATAAAAGTTTTTAGAAACAACACTTGTGTCATCTTTATGGTGACTTACCTTGCTGTGTGCCTTATTGCCTTTAACTATGCCACACTTTTGCTTTGTAAAAGTACGTTTATCTTGGGGTACTTTTTGAGTACTTTTTACTTTCTTATCAGTGATGTTTTCATTGTGTCCATGGATTTGGGCACTGATTTTTGGTTGACTTTTGTGTTGAATTACCATATCTGTTTTAACTTTACCTCTTTTGAGGACCTCAGCATAGGAGAGATCAGTGAATCTATAATAGTCTGCTCTCCAGTTGCTGCTGGAGTTGGCTACTTTACTTGAGTTATATACAATTCTATCCTTAAATTTGGATCCAATTACCTGGGCAGTAATTTCATTACATGAAGCCCTGCTAATATGGGAATTGTTAGGCACTGCAAATCTGCAGTGCCCTATTCGTTTTTTGAATCCTGACGCTTGTTCCTACAATCTTTTAATGCATGTGAGAATTTTTTTCCCAAACTATAGCAGTGAGAGCACCAGTGTTTGTAAAGTTGGCCATTTGTAGTGTGATCAGTTTTGTGGCTGCATTTGCCGGATTGGAAGTACTTACACATGACACCTTGGGATTCATTTTTTGTTTTAATATTTTGACCTGTGCTTGGATTATTGGTAAGTACTTTTTGAGCATGTGCTCTTCTAAGACGGTCAAGTTTATCAGAGTTTAACCAATCTAGTTTGCCTTCCTCCATTCTACAGAGGATTAGAGCATGTGCCCCTTTTGCTGAGGCCCAACCAAAATCTTGGGCATCTTCCATTAAGTCAGACATATAATCCAGCATTGCATTTTTGACCTTAGTGCTTTTTTCCTCCCTAATGATGGCACAAAAACCAGCCATCCATTGGAAAGTTGTCAAACTATCGTAAGTTATTCTTGCTTTGGAGGTACCTGCCAATACATGATTTTGAGGCCAAGGAATTTGCTGCTTGACTGTAATATTATCATTATTGGCCCTTTGTGACTTGAACTTACCTTGTTCATTGATTTTTGTGAGTTCCTGAAGTCTGAGGTCAACAGCCTCTTGTATGTGTTTTGATGACTTCAAGTATTTGATGGTGGGTATGACGGCGTCGTCTCCAGCGTCACTGTCCTCATCACCATCTTGAGAGGGTGTGCTGCTCACGTTCAGGGGGCTGCTTGTAGTCACAGCTGACTGTACCTGAAGCTGTTCCTCAGTCCTGTCAATCCTCTGCTCAATTGCAGACAACCTAGAACTAACAGCATTAAGTGTGTTAAGAATCTGTGAATTTTCATCTTTGAACTGATCAGAAAAAGTAGCCGAAGTACTTGAAGTACTTTGTTCCATTATCTGACATTTAGTGCCAACGGGCCGTTTGTGTTGACCATTACATTTGGAACAGTGAAATACTTTAGGCATCTTTACAGTTTCACAACACTTTAAACCACTAGAGCGAGTTGACGGGCATAAATACACCACAATACAGTATTACCCACTAACGTTAACAAGTTACCTGATAAACCAATACATATGACAACAATATAACCCGTCGACTCACCTAAATGCGAACCACTAAAACATAAACAGAGAAACTCCGCATTATATACACCATATGACGCCAAATAATAAAATAAACTAAAATACTAAATGAAATTGTTAAAAATACTTAACAAACAACCACAGTTTACAACATAAAATTTTTTACTGATACTTAATGCTGTAAAAATGGCGTCCTGTTAGTTCGACTTCCCTCTCAAGAGTGAAGAATTACTACTTTAGGCGGGAAATTTTTAATGAAAGGTTGAAGGTTATCCAATAGTATAAAAGTAGGACAAACAAGAAGTACCTTTACTAAGGAACTGGAGCAATGAAATGTGTGGTACTTCTTGTACCCCACCCCCATTCACATAGCAAATATTACATACTTCTGTATCCGGATGTGGATTGCTATATCCTTTATGCCAGAGATCAGGACCCATGAATGGTTCACTCCATGGCAACCAATGCAAATGCAGACTTATAGGCAACACCCCTCTGGGGTTGCAATTCAGTTGACTGAGAATGAACTCCCCTTGTTTGGTCTCTTACCAAATGTTGGTCTTCTCTCTGACAGATTTATTCTCCTGTCTGTTACTCGGCTTCCTGGATTTCAGTGTTATTTGTGTTATAGAATTACGAAAGTGATGACATGTTTTAAACTTTAATTTTATGCTTCCTTTAATCTATGGAATTTGTCAGGTTTTATTTGCACATTTGTCACTTGGATAATAGCTACAATTTCAGGGAGTGACTCTACGGAAACGAGCATTCTTGTTTTGCTAGTGGTGTGGTCACCACCACAAGAAACCTGTTGGAGCAAAATGCAAGAAAACGGAGTGTGTTAAGCACTCAGAAAGATATCAGTTGTGTGAGCCCATCAACCAAGAAAACTCCCAAGAGTAATCAAATGGAGAATGCGCAAGACAAAATCTTAGATTTAGTCATGAACACTATAACAAACGTGACGTTGGCTGCAATGGATGAACGCCTAAAGGGACGTGCTTTATGTATAGAAGCAACACCAGCTAAAGCCACATCTCACATATCTGACTCGCGAGAGCAGAAGAAATGCCAAGGCATTACTAAGGGTAAGGAGAAAGCATTTTTATTCCCCAATTAGTTCTGGACTTAATTATAACCCTGCATTTGGTCATGTGGATCAGTTTCGCAACCCAATGAGAGTTAAGGGGTTTTGGATAACCAAACAAACTTGTGTGAAGTCTTTGTCCCCACGGCAGAAAGGTCTGTTGTACAAAAAAAGCTTCTTTATACACACTCAACAGTTGAGATAAAACTAACTAATCAAACAGCTAGTAGAAGAATAAGTAACTAATTTAGAACGTAAAATGAAAGCTGAGTGTTAGCAAGACATGCTTAAGAGAATTAAGAGTGGGAGATCTGTGTGGGATGGTCGAATGAATCCTGGGTCATTTGAATGCCTACGGAAATGTTTGACATTTGATGAGTTAAGGTCTGTTTGTGTTTGGACTAGAACTTCTCATGGTCCATTGTCAGGGGTACTTCTGCAGCTCCAGTGCCGAAAAAAAGACAAAGGTCTCACTTAGAGTAATACATGGACTTTAGTGGATCATGGATTAACTTACTCTCAGCGGTGTTCTCAGGTCCAACTGCCGAACCCTACACCACCCATCCTGGGTAACCTACCTACCTACCTATCCTCTTCGTGATTTGAATCACATAAGGCCAGGACAAAACTCCACCCATCTCGGTTTTTAGCAATTTTCTCTGCCTCCTTCCATGTGCAGCTGTTACTGTTTAATTCTTTTTTTATTGTGTGTCAATATGACTCTTCATGGCATCCTTGTTTTCTTTTCCCTTCTAATTCCCATCTTAATACTGTCTTTACGATGTTTCCTGTTTTTTTCTTAGGACATGCCCAATCCATCTCCATCTTCTTTTAAATATTTCTGCCTGTACGGTTGTTTCTGATGTTTTATGGTGTAGATCATTATTGGTAATTTTCCTGGGCCAGTATATTTTGCAGATTCTTCTCAGACAGTTATTGTGAAAGACTGAAAGTTTATTTATTTTTGGTAATCCACAATGTCTCTGCTCCATATAAAAGAACTGATTTAACTTTACTCTTGTAGATTTTTATTATTGTGTTAATGTTGATCTTGCTGTTCTTCCATACATCCCAGGTAACAGATCAGGTATGTACCACAAGTTAGCAAGTCGTTCCCACAGGTTAGCAAGTCGTTCCCACAAGATAGTAAGTTGTTTCTCACAAGATAGAAAGTCATTCCCACCAGATATTAAGTCGTTCCCACAAGATACTAAGCCGTTCCCACAAGATATTAAGTTGTTCCCACAAGTTAGAAAGTCATTCCCACAAGATAGCAACTCGTTCCCACAAGTTAGAAAGTTGTGGTCATGAGATATTAAGTAGTGGTAATGAGATACTAAGTTGTGGGAATGAGATGTTAAGTCATGGGAATGAGATACTAACTTGTGGGAACGAGATACTAAGTGGTTTCCCACAAGATAACAAATCTTTGTTTTATTTCATACCCACCACTTATCAAGTCGTTCCCACCACTTACTAACTCGTTCCCACTACTTACTAACTCGTTTCCACTACTTATTAAGTCGTTCCCACCACTTAATAACTCGTTCCCACCACTAACTAAGTCGTTCTCACCACTTACTATCTCATTCCCACCACTTAGTAACTCGTTCCCATCACTGAATGACTTTAATTCCCACCACTTATTTACTCATCCCTTGAATCAATAATATGCAAACAGGGGTTAACAATATTTATTATACATAATAGTTATAACAGTGACCACTAACAGCTTGGCAGTATTATCAATTATTACAGGAACTAGTTATTAATACATAAATTTATTTAAGATTGTTACTAGATAAAAGACAGAAACATTATTTACAACATACATGAACACATAATGGTGTGGTTTCCCCCCTAAGGTGCCACATGCAGACACTATAAGCCAAATAGTAGTAAACCTCTACATTGCCATGCCCATACTAGAAGAATTTAGAAATTTAGACAGGGGGTTAAGACCAGGGCAAAAATGGCAATTTTTTTGCAAGATAAAGAAATGGTCTATGAAGAAAGAAAATGTAAGTTATAGTGTAATGTATATAAAGAAGGGGTTGAGTATGATAAGACTAAGCAATTTACAGTATGAAAAGACTACGCAAATTGCAGTACAGCAAACACGAGTTTTGCTGTGTCCATTTATTTTTAGATTTATTTGTTGTTTTACGTCGCGTTCAACAGCCAGGGTCATATTGGGACGGGTAGTTTACAGGTGGAGGAAACCAGTGCATACTGCACTGTAAACCACCGGGCATCGGCAAGTAACTACCAACTTTCCAACATGAAGCGCCCGGTCCGAGATTCGAACCAGCAGCCTCAGAGGTTGGAGGCGAGAACTATAACCGCTACACCACCGAGCCCCCCCTTGCTGTGTCCAGGTACAGCTTATATGAAAATCTGATGGAGATCCTGCAAGATATGCTGTGCCAAAAAGCACTGAATCCAATGTAACATACTAAAATATCTTAGAAAGACAAAGGAAAGTGCCATAAAACAGGCACCTCTAAAAGACAGCAATGCAATATACCTGTAATAATAAGTAGATGACCTCTGAAGGTCACTAGGTAGGTAACTAAGAAGAATAACCATTAAATTTGCTAAAATTATAACCAAAATGGCATATAAAAGTTGGACATGTAAAGTAATAGGAAACATGCGACCTCTGAAGGTCAATTAAATCCTACAGGTATATGTACACTTGAGTGGTATGCCAGTAGATGGGTGACCTCTATGTAAGTTAGGTATTATAGACAAATAAATTGCCTGTCCATTGGCATCAAAGAATGACCCAGTAAAACTCGTGGGAATGACTTCATATCTTGTGGTAACGACTTGCCAACTTGTGGAACGAGTTAGTATCTTGTGGTAATGACTTAGTATCTTGTGGTAACAACTTTCTAACTTTTCTAACGACTTGCTAGCTTGTGGTAGCATCTTGTGGTAACAACTTTCTAACTTTTCTAATGACTTGCTAACTTGTGGGAACGACTTGGTATCTTGTGGTAATGACTTTCAAACTTGTGGGAACGAGTTAGTATCTTGTGGTAACAACTTGCTAACTTGCGGTTACGACTTTCTATCTTGTGGGTACAACATACTGTCTTGTGGGAATGACTTTCTATCTTGTGGGAACGACTTGTTAACTTGTGGAAATGACTTAGTATCTTGTGGTAACAACTTTCTGACTTGTGGGAACAACTTGCTCTCTTGTGGGAACGACTTGCTATCTTGTGTAAACGACTTTCTAACTTGTGGGAATGACTTAGTATCTTGTGGGAATGACTTGCGATCTTGTGGGAATGACTTGCTATTTTGTGGGAACGACTTACTAACTTGTGGAAATGACTTCCTATCTTGTGGTAACAGTTTTCTAACTTGTGGGAATGACTTAGTATCTTGTGGTAACAACTTACTAACTTGTGGTAATGACTTACTATCTTGTGGTAACAAGATAAAAAAATGATAGGAAAACATTTCTATGTCCCTTCCTGGGCTCCGTATTGAGCAGTATGTGACACATTTTTCTTTAGTTGTTCCACATTTGTTTGTATGACATAGATATGATCCACAGTAATACTAAAGAAATCCATATACAACCACAATTTTTTGGATTACCATTGTATAAATTTCACTGTACGCACTGTAGTCTCTGGCATTGTTGAAAGTGACAGATCTTTATACAATAGCAAGGTGTTCCACAATGAGAGTGGGTTTCCCACTGCACAAGTGAATAAAATACTTGAGTTTCATCACTTTTTTGAGTTTGTTACTGGTCCCTCTGGTCCTTACTGGTCTATAGAAAGCTGTAAAGTATCTATTCCCTGAATTTGCAACACATCACCCCAGACTCTCCTCCCCCATGTTTGTGTCTTTCTCTACAGTAACTGAAGATCAAGTTACCAAAATCTTTATAGTCTCTCCAAGTAAATCATGTTCCCATGACCCTTGGCCCACTTTTCTTGTTCTTTAGTATCTGGATATTCTCATCACCACCATCACTTCAATTATCAACGACTCTCTTGAACAAGGTCCTAATTTTTTAAGCTGGCCCATGTAACCCCAATCCTCAAAAAATCATCCTTAGACAAAGAAGTTTTCAAAAACTATAGGCCTGTCTCTAATCTAAACTTTATTTCAAAGATACTTGAAAGGGAAACTTGATACTTGAAACTCACCTTGATGAAACCGGCCTGATGACTGCCTTCCAGTTGGCTTATATAAAACACCATTCTACTGAAAGTGCCCTCCTTAATATTCACAATGATATTCTTCTCAATATGGCCAAAGGGTCTCTCACAGCCCTTACCCTTCTAGATCTCTCTGCCACGTTCGATACCATTGACCACATCATTCTCCTGGACAGACTAAATGGTTACTATGGTATCAGTGAACTGGCACTCGGCTGGTTCAAATCATACCTGTCGTTAAGGACACACTCAGTCAAGGTAGGCAGCACACTCTCACATCCTGTTGCCCTCCAGTATGGGGTCCCCCAGGGCTCTGTCCTTGCTCCAATTCTTTTTTCTCTCTACACTAACCCAGTTAGCTCAATCATTCACTCTCACAGTAGTATTAATTACCATTTCTGCACCGATGACACCCAGTTATACATTACACTCTCTCCAGCAAATTTCTTTCACTCTATACAAAAACTAAAGAATTGCCTAAATGACATTCAAAATTTCATGCTCACAAATAAGTTAAAACTCAACCCCGACAAAACCGAGTTCATTTTGATAGGTTCGAAAAACAACCGGAAACAACTTCTTTCTCACATTCCAATCAATATTCTTGATAATCAGGTCTCACCAGCACAAAGTGTCAAGAACCTTGGAGTGGTGATTGATTCCAATTTCACCTTCTCTGACCATGTGTCACAGGTCATAAAGTCCACCAGAGTTCATGCGAGAGACTTCTACAAAATTGGTCCCCTTCTAGACCTTAAAACATCAGTTCTTCTAGCAAATGCTCTAGTGAGTAGCAGATTGGACTACTGCAATTCCCTGTTCTTATCACTCACTGATTTTGAGTTAAGGAGATTTCAGCTAGTCCAAAACTCACTCGTTCCTCAAAATTTTCTCACATCACCCCTCAACTGAAAAAACTCCATTGGCTCCCAGTCAGGCACAGGGTACTATTCAAAATAGGCCTCATTACATACAAAATCCTTAACCAAGGTCAACCAGTTTACCTGAGAGAATTAATTCACCCCTACACTTCCTTCAGAAATACAAGGCGTAGTACCCCTAAACTCAAGTTCCTTCATACCCCCACTTTTGACCACAGAGTTCATAAATCAGTTAAACACTCTCCTTATTAAAAATGATTTTTGTTAACTGGCGCACTGAGTTCCACTTGAAGGGGAAGATATTGCGCCTGCAAAGAAGTAGATTAGATTAGATTAGATATGAGTGACCTCGTACTTAGCTATCACCTGTTGCAGACAAACTGTCTTCAGGTCTCCCGTCCAGGTCCCTCTTCCATTTATCCTGGAAAAAGAAATTGGTTCATATCACAATTGATTACCTGAAGTTTGGGTTCCCCTTAATCTCACTCAAGGAGATGCAATGTAATGCAACTATCAGTCACTACTCAGCTCTTTCTTATGCACAACAGCTTGATGAGTAAATTGACTCTGAATTAACTCATGGTGCAGTATTTGGCCCGTTTGAATCCAAACCCCACCCTGCCTTTACCTGGTCATGGTTAATGACCAGACTTAAGGGGTGTTGGTGCAGAGTAATCCTTGACTTATTCTATGGTGATAATTCAGTCAATGCTGCCACTGATAGGGACCTTTTTAGGGACCTGGATTATTTGCTACCAGCTTTGAAATGCTGGGGTGTGGATGCTATACTCTTCAACACTGACATATCTGTGCATTTAGGCATGTCCCAGTTGACCCAGGAGATGATATACATTAAGGTATGAAGTGGCGTGTGTATTATTATGTGGAAAAACTTTCATTCATAGACCCATACCCAATTGGACAGTAATGTGCATTCAAACCTGCTTTGGTTTTTCCCTTTTATGAGACCGTTTAATGGGATCGTTATGTTTAAGAAACCTCAGATAGAACATTCTGTTTTGTAGATGTAACTTTGCACTGATTTGGGGTTTTTTGAGGGGGGGGGGGAGACCTCAGAGTCAAACATATTAGGTGCATTTTGTTAGTCTTCTATGGTCTCTTCCGCATCTCAGGCTTTGCCTTGTTTTAAATCTTTTGGCTAGGCTAGACACCTCTTTGTGTGCTGATGTGGCTTTTGGTTCTCCCGGTGTACATATTTGAATCAAATGGGCTAAAAACATTCAGCCCCAGAAAAGGGTGCATGGTGTTAAAATTCCTACAGTCTTGGACCCCTAATGTGTCCAGTAATTAACCTCAAGCAACTTTTGTCCATGTTTCGTCTCACAAGCCTATGTTGAGCTTGGATGATTACAACTTATTGACACAGTCACACTTGAAGGTTAGGTTAACTGTGTGATAGTGTCATTTATGTCCATGCATTCCACACATTTAGGCACTCAGCAGCTATATCGCATATTATGATCTCTTACTGTCATGGTCACATTTTAGATATTTTATGTCTATGGTCACATTTTAGATATTCTATGTGTCATTAAATGCCTGTATAAAACTGCCAGTCTCCTCAGCCATCAATATTTAATACCTTGAGAAGCTTCCTTGACAAACATACCCCAAATGAAGAGAAAAAATATACCAAGACACGCCAAGACTGGCTTCATGAACAGCAACATTCTCAAGGCAAAATGACTCAAGAGGAAATGTAAGCGGGCATGGCGTCATAAAACTCTGCCAGAAATATTAGCCGATACCAGGCTGCAATCAATCACTACAATATCCTGCTAAAGAGGTCCAAATGTAATCATTACTTCAAAATTGTCGCTGAAAATCAAGGAAATCCTAAGACTCTATGGAATTGTTTCAAAAAGATTTTACACAGGTCTTCTGCTGTTATTCTACCAGACGGTACCAATGAAACTGACCTTGCCAACACTTTCTGTATGTTCTTCTGTGACAAAATCCTTAAAATAAGGGACACTCTGCAGGCATCATCATCAGCCACAGTCATCAGACCCAATCCCATAAAAAATACAAGTGTGTCTGAGGAAGATGTACACAAAATTCTAAAGTCTTCACCATCCAAATCCTGCGACCTTGACCCTTTGTCTACTTCACTGGTCAAGAAATGTGCTGATATTCTCATAACCCCCATCACTAGTATTGTTAATTGTTCAATCACAAAAGGAAGTTTCCTCAACTAACTTTGCTGATATCTTTGTGATTTGTGATGGGTTGGCAAATTCCTTAGTGTTGATACTGCAATACTTGTGGCAAACACTATGGCCAGTAGTTGTTTGGACTACTGTAACTCTTTTTTTATGGGTCAGCAAGTCTAACATAGCAAAACTACAGAGAGTTCAGAATACTCTCTCTGTATCGTTTTCAGACTTGACAGAATGAGTCATGTTACACCCTATTTGAAAAAACTCCACTGGCTTTCAGTTGAACATTGTATCCTTTTCAAATACAACCTTCTAGTTTTAAATTCTATAAACTTTTTCCAACCCCCGTATCTATCAGCTTTAATCAAGTTCAGCATTTTTACTCATAGCAATAGGCTATTTGTTTCCTCAACCCACCCCAAGAAGCACATAGTTAGGTGTGGCTTTGCAGTCGCCGCACCAGTTCAATGGAACAGGCTGCCACAAACTGTTAGAACCCAGCAGACAATAAATGGATTCAGGAGCCAGCGCAAGATCCACTTGTTTAGGCTAGCATACCCCCCACCTTAAGTCATACCCTGGCTGGCGCTTTTTGGATATTGACCAATGTCTGTCCCTTGACTATCCCTTCATTAGAGGATTTGTATAAGTTTTGCACTCTATAAATCCTTCTATTATTATTATTATTATCAAATGGATCTCGTGTTGTGAAAATCCTGTCTATTGGGTAAGTATTGTACCAACGTGTGCTGGAATCTAATGGGGGTGTTCCACTGGAGTCCACTTCTTTGTAACTATGTATTTTTCGAGGGTTGGGAGTAATGTTTACAGAGTTGGTTAGGATTGGTTTTACTTTCCCGGCTTGTCACAGTGGATCAGCAAAATATCGAACATGTAACCATCATCTGTAACCTTCTTGTCTGGAAGAACTTCCCGGCTTGTCACAGTTAAGTACCTGAAACCATCTCCTGACAGGCCATACACACAAACTAACCATACTTGAGGGAAGAAACTACACACTCAGCAAAGGAAGGAGTGCCTGAAAAGTGTGTAAGGACAGATAGAAGTGACACAGAAATAGGTACAGAGGTTGGAGGAGAGCCGGCCACATCTCAAGTGCACTCATGGCATGATAAGGAGCACATGACAAGCATCTACCTGACGGACTCAGATTAGGAGGCTATTGTGGAAGGACCACGAGGAGTTGTACAACAAGACCAATGAATATTTTAAGGACAATGCCAGGAAAGGAATGCCTTTGGGAGAGGTTCACCAACAGCTGCAAGCTGTCTGTCAAAGTGTTAAACACTTGGTTCGAATCCAAAAGGACTCACTATAGCAAAACTTACACAGTCCAAGTCTGGTCAGGCTCCAAAAGAAATGACAGAGAGGCAGAATTGGATTCAGGAAAATTTTAACTTCTTGAAGACACACATCAGACACAAGAGATTCAGCAAATCTTCAGCCTTCAAGTCCCCAGACTAAGGATCCAGCCCATCTGCCGCCTCAGTACACAACATCTTCAGAGGTTCAACTGACACAGATAGTATGGAGATCAGCATGCGATCAGACACCACAATACAACCTTCAGGTTTAAGCCCCAGTGCAGATTCCAAGAATAAGAATCTTTGTGAATAGGAAAATTCTTATTCTTAGAATTTTTCTAAGAAAAACGACAATTCTAAAAAAAATCTAAGAATAAAAATAATTCTAAGAATAAGAATCTTTGTGATTACAGGCTTAGAACTGTAGCTACTTTACATGTACATTAACTTTAGAAAATGTACAAGAGTACATTATCGAAAGATAAGGTGACCCTGAAGTATAACAATTAAATCACCAGTTGGATTGATGATGATAATTATCATTAAATGAATTTTGTTTTAACTTTTTAAAACAGAAGCACTATCTAGTATGTGAAAATAACACTTTAATGATACAACAAAGACTACTTAGAATATTCCCAGCTTAAAATGTCAAGCCATTGGAGGGACACCCACATAAATCTTTTCTTTCTTTTTTCGGTAAAGGGCAATTAACTTTTGCCATCTCAGTGACCCATTCATCAAGAGTTCAAAAGCAACAGATATATATTTCAACCTGCGTTGAAATTCTGATTGAATTTGAATTAGATACAACACTGTTATATCACAAATGAAACATAAGGAAAAACCCTCACTGTTAGCTCACAGCTCTGAAGTAGCTATCAGGGTATTTGCATTTTTTTTACTTTTGTTAATTATGACATCAGCTGGTTTAAATCCAGTCAAATAATTACTCAAAGTGGTGTCGCCAAATCTTTATTACTATTGCCAGGAACAATTAGAGCCTTATCATAGCATGGTATTACTGACTCAACAATTGGATTTCTTAAAATTGTCAAGCAACATATGGTTATTATTAAAATGAAAAGTGAGAAATAAAATGAATATTGTTGAACCAGACAGTATATTTATACTTGGAGCTTGGAATGGAACGTTCTCACATCTAACTATAATTCCATTATGTATTTGCATTTTTATTACATTCTAGTTTGAAATTACATCTTATCCTGCGCAAAAAAGAAAACGTATGAATAAAAAGTAGCAGCTGTCCCTGAAGACATTTTAAGTGTTAACCACTGTCAAGAAACTTCCTTAAAATTAGACACTTACAAGTAAAGTATTTTTTCTTTCAAAATGGTGAAATGCAATAAGCAGCTGGGAGAAAGGAAGGCACTGGAGTGAGGTAGAGACATGTTCTCTTGTAGCTTATGTCTGACATTCTTAACACATCATTCACAGAAATAAAGCTATCCACTCTTAATATGCCATAAAGAATATGCTGTGTCAAATTATCTTCAGGTTATTTTACTTGTTCTATTTGGCTTAATTCGCCAAACTCTAAACTAAAATAGTTTTCTCCAGTTGATCTCAAATATATATATATATTTTAAATCTGGCGTCATCTTACATATTCTCTTGTTAAACGTGAATTCACCATTGACCTGAACAAACAAGAAAAATGGGTGTGGAGTTTTGAAAAAAAACGAGGTGATCACTTGTTGTTGAATCTATTTCTTAATACCTAGGTCTGATTAGGGTATGTAAATATCACACATTATTTTGTCATTTTTTCCTGTCTAACATGTTAATATTAAGGCACTACTGATTTAGGTTTATATCCACTCCACCCTGTCTGATTTGCATGTTCTTGATGCTCTAAGTAAGTGTCACCCCATTGTGCTTTGCCTCTTCCTTCTTGGTTAGTCTTAGTGTTTTTTTGTTGCTTTTTCCTGTCATGGTTTAGGCTTAAAGATTTAAGAAGGCTATATTACCAGTTGAGAATGCCTTATATTTTTATTTATATGTTTAATATATCAGTCATATGTCTGTAATAATGTTCTATTCTATTCTGTACTTTTATGGCCCTTAATCTGCCAGGCATACTTTAAGGTGCAACACCAGAATCCAATTAAAAATCACCATTCCATAGCCACTGCCAAGTCCTATACCCCAGAAACGCCGTATAGAGTGTATGCCTGTATGTATGGAAAGCCTTTTTGAAGGGATACACTTTATACTCTTTCCTGAAACAGGTGAGAGTTGGGGCTGAACCTATCTCATGAGGTAAATCATTCCAAACTGTGGAAACATCAAAAGCAAAGCTTTGGCCAAAGTGTTTTTTTTTATTTATGTAATTCTTATTTTAATTCTAATTGGACTTTTATAAGACTTAATCTCCCCTAGTAAAAGGGGATTCTAAGGTGCAACAAAACCAAAGCAATCAACCAATTTCAGTATCCAGGGAGAGAAAAAAGGCCAAGTACCACAGAAAATGCCAGGGGGTGAGTAACACTAAGTTGGGTATGCCTTGGTGTACAGGTAGGTTTTGAGCTACTTTCTGAAAGAAGCTGGGAAGGGGACACACGAATCTCATCAGGAAGAGCATTCCAAGGAGTGGGGGCATCAAAAGCAAAACTATAATCAAACTGCTTGACAGATTTATGGATAGAGGGTTTGAACTTTGGAACCACAGGGAAATTACCAACACTCTGACTTCTCCTGGAACTGTAAGAACTGCTATAGGAAGAGATATATGGATGAAAATACCAGTGTGCAGAAACTTGTAAACAATGGTGGCTGTCTAAAAGACTGAGCAATGTTCAACAGAAAGCCAATGCAATGTCTTAAGCACATGAGTTATACTAGAATCTACTGGTATTTGATACGATTCTACCTGCATTATTTTGGATGCACTGTAATTTAGAAAGATTGAACTTAGAGAGACTCCTGACAGTGAGTTACATTAATCCATCCGATTATTAACAAGAGCATTGGCCACAAGTACAGAAGCATCACGAGTAAGAAACCACCTGACATGTCTAAAGTCACGGAGTTGCACAAAACAACTTTTGCAGACATTCTGAACATGTTTGGACAAGGAAAAATCAGACTGTCTCAGTTGAGTGACCTGTTTTGTATGCAGACTGATATGGATTCTCTATGTTACAGACATGGATATGTCTAACAGCTTGCAACCACTCAATCAACCAATTTTGATATAAAAACTGAGGCCAGATACAGGACGAGAGTTTTTCAAATGATCAGCAGGAAGGGTAGCCTTTTTGATAAGAGGAGTACTTACAGCAGTTTTAAAACTATCAGGGACATAACCCCCTATGAGTGAGCAGTTGACCAACTTTGTAATTGATGGTAGTAGTATATCACTACACTCATTGATTAGAAATGTGGCCATGGATCCAACAGGCAGGGTTTTGTAGGAGAGTTTCTAATTATTTTATCAACAGTATCTTCAGAAACTGGTGTAAAGGCAGAATAGGATCAGAAGGAGGATGAACATCATTTTCAGTGCCAGAGGGGACAAAGGTATCTCTGATTGTCTTGATTTTATTCGAGAAAAATGAGGCAAACTGGTCAGCCAATGACTTGTCAGACTCGTGAGATGGTACTGTCATTTCAGAAACCCTATTCAGTGTTTTGTGCAGCACATGCCATAATTTTCTAGAGTCATGACTATTGTCTGAGACCATAATAGTCTGACTTATCTTTGTTAAAAAGTACATTGTACCAAGCAATCTGGCCACGAAGGCAACTTCTGTTCAGTAGATTTTTGGCCCTTCACCAAATTTCAATTTAATCCCTAAGGGACTTTGCACATTGATAAAAATCAGACAGCCAATCCGCAGAATCTTTCTTTGTCAGTCTAGATACCAGTGGCACATGCCTGTCAAGAACATCCGCTAAATCATGTACATATTGCTCATAAGGGTCAACTACAGCATCACAGACTTGATGAAGTAAGTGTCTTTAAGATCAGAGAGGAAGTCAGACATGTTGATACGGTGGTACATCCTATATTGAACTGGAATGTGAGCCACTTGATGAGGAAAGGCAATTGGGCACTTGGCAATTGGGCACTTGACTAATGCATGGTCAGATATAAAATCACAAATTGTGACATTAACAATAGTATTATGATCACTGGGGGATAGAATAAGGTCCAATATGTGACCAAGCAGATGGGTAAGTTGATTAACTGTTTCAGATCACACGAGTCAAGAAAGGTAATAAATTTATAACCATCACCAACTGGTACATGAATGTTGAAGTCACCACAAATATAATATGAAGAATTAATGGATGACAGGAAACCGACAAAGGACATGAATTATTGTTGAAAGTTGCAGGTACATGATCCTGGAGGGCAGTAGACACAGACAAACAACAATGAACGGCCATGAATTACAATTGATACCACCATGTTCTCAAATGACTACAAAAAGGAGATTCTATTTTTGTGATTTATAGGATCTAATGAAAAAAACTAACACCAATACCTGAGAGACGAGGCCTTTGAGAAAATATATAATCATAAGGGGTAATAGGCTGTAAAAACAATCTGAATCAGAAGGACGAACATGGGTTTTAGTAAGACAGAGAAAGTCAAGGTTATTTGATGTTACAATATCTGCCAGGAGTGAATCCTCATTCCTTACAGATCTGACATTCAGAACACCCAGTGTGAGAGAACTAGGGTTGAGGGACATACCTCCGCCAAGTAAGAGTCACAACATAAGCACTCTTCCATTGACTAAGGATGAAAATTTGGGACTTGAACAGGAATATGAAAAATATTTTGCAACTCTAATCAGTGAAGTACTCGATGTACTGGATACTGTAGTGAGGAACCACTCATACTTATGCAACTGTAAACAGTGCAGTAAAGAGGAGTACACAAAGGATGAACATGACTGGTGGGATTGCACAAAAGTAGGAAGCCCTAATCTAACTATACAGTGGGGAGCCTCAAAAATATGTCCCTACATCTCAACACAGTCACAATTCTTCATCATGTGGGCGACTCACAGGCACCCTAACACCCCACACTACAGTCTCACCTTAAGCTGAGTAGCAACCCCACCAAACGACCAGCAACAAGAGAAGTGTGTATAAATTTAACAAAAGAGAACTGACATTACACAATTAGATGGTTGATAATACCCAAATATTTGATGTAGGAAACATATTCAATAGAAATGTACAATGTTAATACCCGGCAAGGTGGGCAGTAATACCAGCTATTTAAACAAATGGGTATAACAGTGACTGGGAGTAAATAATAATGTAAAAAAATACAGACAAAACTGCTGGACTACATGAAAAGCAATATAAGGCAACAATTTCCATAAAATATGTTAGATGTATCTAAAAACATAACCAAGATAGATAGAGTTGAGGAACCTCCAAGAACTTTTTATCTGGACAATTGTGTATCTTACAGAATGAGTAAACATAAGAGAACCAAAGTAACTGTGATGACTACTGTGAAGAAACTTGTAAACTAGAGTTGCAGTTTTGAAGATACAACCTAATTCAACTGGTAACCAATGGGGTGGTTTGAGAATAGGGGATGCCCATGTGTAGTTGTTACAGTTTGTGACATAGTGAGTTTTGGATACACTGCAGTTTGTGTATGTTGAGACTGGAGAAACTCCTGAAGACAGAGTTGCAGTAATTAACGTGACTACTCACTCAAGCATTAACTGCAAGGATGGCAGTCTCATCTGTCAAATACTGTCTAACCTGCCTGAGATGACGCATTTGAATGAAGCATGTCTTGCAAATATTGCGGACATGATCAGCAAAGGAGAAATTAGTATCAAACCAGACACCAAGGTTCTTCACAATAACTGCTGGATGGATGAAATTACCAAATATCCTAACAGGGAGGTATGGAGCTAATTTCTTGAGTTTCGTAAGAAATCCAAAAGATGATAAACTCTTTAAAGCTTTTAATTTGAGCATACTTGACGACATCCATTCTTCAACATCTAGAAGACATGAATTCAGCAACTAGGTGTCATTTGCATAAAAGTAGAATTTGAAGTCAGGATACATTCCAATAACCATTCTCGAAGGAGTGGTGTATAAGAACAGCAGAGGGCCAAGGACTGAGTCTTGTGGTACTCCACACAGCAGCTCGTGCAATTCAGAGAGGGTTGACCCAATTTATGCTTGAAATCGGTGGCTGTTTGACAACTACCTGCTCCACCGATTTGGACATAAAACATAATCCTGATATCAGTCGATAATTCTTCAAATCTTTACTTGGAAGCAATGCTTTCTTTATGAGGTGGGTAACAACCACCTTCTTGAATTTCTGAGAAAAACACAGCCTCAGCTAAAGACAAATTGACAAGTTTTCTAATTGACAGAAGTGAAATATCCACACAATATTTCAGAAGGAAAGTAATCACTGGTTCTAAAAACATGATTTTGTAGGGGAATTTTTGATGATTTAAGTACCTTGTTCTATGAGACCTCATTGAGGTGAGGGAGGTGGAAACATGGGTGGTATAGTAGTTGAATAAGAAGCTATGAACATGTCATGAATACTGAAAAAGGAAGCAAATTGGTTTGTGAAGGATTTTTCTGACTGATGAGGAGGGAGAATCATCTCTTGGCCTTTATCTAGACCATGTCGAAGTGCATGCCATTGCTTCTTTGGGTCATGGCTGTTGTCACTAATGACAGTGCTATAGTATTCAGCCTTGTCTCTGTTTATGATTATATTGCACAGGGCAATCTGTCTGCACAATCTACTTCTGCTCAACTGTCCCTTATGCTACATGCACTCAAATTGATGCCTGATAAATTTGACCCTACAATATGAATCAAACAGCCATCCACCTGATATTTTCTTAGCTCTTCAACAAAACAGCTAACACACAACCAAGATCACTAATATATTGATCATACAGGTCAGCAGCAATGCTAGTAGGAGACATGACAAAGGAAGTACTTGCAAGATCCTCGCAAAAGCTTTGCATGTTGATTTTATGATACCTGCTGTAAGAAATACTGTTGACCTTTGGTATCGCAGGACATGCAAAATCTAGATGACATTTCACCAATGCATGATCTGAGACCAAATCACCAACTGTCATATTGCTGATGAAAGAGGAATCAGATCAGAGTAGCAGATTCAGTATATGACCATGCAAGTGGGTACATTTGGGGCAAGGTTAGAAGGATCTGGTAGATTGAGTAATTTTTTTTGGTTGATGCAATCTGTATCCACATGAACGTTAAAATCTCCACAGATTATAAAGGAGGAAGTGAGAGATGAGAGAAAACCACAGAAAAACAGGAAATTATCAAGAAAGGCAGATGAATATGAACCTGGTGTACAATAGACGCAAGCTACAACAAATGATTTTGAATGAGTGACCATTTATATGACAATGTTTTCGAAAGTAGAATAGGTTGATGCATCAACAGAATTAGCAGGTTAATCTTTCCAAGTAAGGAAGCCCATACCACCACCACAACTAGTCGTCTGGGGCCTATGAGTGAGTTGATAACCAGGTGGAGTTAAAGACTTAATAGGCTGTTAGTATTAGAATTTTGCATTGAGTTTCTGCAAGGGCCAAAATATCAAGATTATTTTAAACAATTGTGTCATCAATTAAGGTAGAATTTCTGATAGAATGGCAGTTCGTGAAGCAAAAGTTTATAGGACCTGGATTAAGGGTGATATCACCAGACAGCAGCAACAGAATCAGAAGACACTTGACATTGGCATGTGCAGGGAACCTATTTGAAAAACATTTTACAAGAGTAATCGCTAACTGGAACAGGAATACGAAGGGCACAGGGGGAGACCAAGAAGTGATTTCCAACTAAAGAATAGAAAACCCAACAACATCATGGCAGAAGAGCAGGCAAGGGTGAGTGATGGACACCTAGCAAACTAAATGATTGGGGTGACTCACCATAATGTCCCTAGTAAGCTCACAGTAAGCTCACAGTCTGATCTTTGTCCAGTGGGTGACTCACGGGCACCCTATTCACCCCAATAAGCCTCAAAACCTTAACTGCCCTGAGGATAGTCACAATGACAGATATAACACAAGAAACTAAAGAAGTTCCATCTATATATATTAAACCTTTGGGTTGTTTTACTTTGTGTTCTCCTGTACAATAATGACAACAATTATATTTTTAGCAAAGTATTCACCAGAGGGATTGCAGTTTTTGACATCTGTAGAACAAATCCTATGATCTGATGATTTCTGCTTTAACCGAAATTGCTTCCAGCACCTCAAAGTCTGTCTGGCTTAGATTAAGTTCCATCAAAGTTTGTATTGCATTTCATTCATTAATTCTTTCATAAAATTTTATTTTGGAAAAGAAAGTTGAAATTTTTAGGTATATAAAATAATGAAAAGGTGGAGAAAAGATAAATTTGCTTTCACATTGTTATAATGGAGACTATTCCAGTAGGAAGTCTGGTAGATGGATCATTTATTACACTCTTACTCTGGTATGTCTACTAACTCACAGATATCTGTATCCTGTGATCTGTTCAATGTTCAATAAAACGAAATGTCCTTATCCTGTGATCCTTTTCATATCCAATCACACAAAATGTGTGTATAGAGATATTCAGAGAGTTTGCACAACTATACTGTCTGCTCCAAGATATGGACAATTTCCAAAATGCAGTAAATCCACTCTCTGGTATATCAATGCACAATATCCAAAGTACAACAAATCTATCCAGACACTGTATCCAGTTCACTCCAGTAAAAGTTCACAACAACACAAGTAGTTTATATCCACTTGATATTAGTTCTAAGACACAAGTAGCCTTCCTTATTACCAGCGAATACTAAGTTCATATCAGATGTACAGTCCTTATATATAGTTATGGAAATGTCTAGAATCTTATAGAACTAACTTGAACATAACACTTGTCACCAGAAGCAGTAAGGAAGCTCTAGAAACTACTTTAAGGGTTTCCCCAAATCTATTAATAGATCAGTATAGTAGAATTAAGAAGATTATAGAAGCCCAGATGGATTTCCCCCAGTCTATAAATAGACAATAAACATTAATGATACACAAAAATCAATAACTCCATTACAATCATAACATAAACAATGTCTATAGTGTCTATATAGTTCACACCCAGCCAGTCATGATGACTTCATCATGTTTCGTCATTAAGTTGTACTAGATATCTAAAAACATATTCACCACACTCTAATTCTATATAATTCTAATTCAACTTTTATAACTCTTAATCCGTGCAAAAACTAGATTGTAAGTTGCAATAAATTCATTAGGCAGAGTTCAAAAATCAGATATTAGGGGGATATGGAAGGGGTCAGCAACCATGGACACAGACGGAAAGTAGAAACTAGGGTAGATAAGCCTTCGAGAACATTTTAATTTTGATCATTGGGATGTGACAGAGGTAGCAGAACAGATGTAACAATGGAACCGATAAAAACAATCTGTCAGACCTACCATATCTGGTATTATTGGGAGAGGTATACAAAGATAAGTAGGATCCAAAATATTAGGATATCCTGTGTGAAGGTATTTGTGCACCAGTGTAGCTGTTTTAAAAATGTAGCAATATACAAAGGCAACCAGCATACAATCCTCATGATGGTGGCACATACTCATATCTGTTACTTTCATTAACCACCCTGGCCAGACTATTCTGAATCCACTCCAACTTTAGCAAGCTAAATCACGCAAGGCTTCTGAAGCAAGCATTGTAAAAATCAATACGGCTACTAACCAAAGCATTTACTACCATGATGACAGTTTCATGAGAAAGGTATTGTCTAACCTTCAGATGTATAATAGGAAAACTTCCAAAATGACATATACAGAAAAAATATATCATGAATGAAGATAATAATATTATACAAGTGCACTCTTCGCGAGTGACATTTTTTTCTGTATATGTCTAATGAGGGATGTTTTACTTTTATTATCCACCATTTTAAATGATTAACCAGTGAAAAATAAACATATGTAAACAAGGTTGAAAAAAGGTTGTCACATATACAGGGGCACAAGTGAATAAAAAAGACTCAATATTTAACTTGTGATTTCGCATCCATTTCTGCATGATTTTTTATGCACCAAACACAAGCAGCAGCGCTGTAAAACACCTTGCTAATGATACAAAATACACACACAGTCACTCATTCTCCGATAAATGGGATAATTAGAGGCCAAATTGTGGCACAGCAGTGATGGTGATAAAATTTATTGTTTATTATCTCTATTTGGTAACAGAGCATGTAAAGCATCTTGCCACAAACTTTTTCATAGCTATCTATTTGGGATTTTAATTGGTGTCATTTTGTAAATGTGCTGCCAAATTTTAAAAATCTTGCATTGTGAATTATGTTACTTCATACTGGTTTTGTGATTGTTGCAGTAAAAATTATATAAATGAAATGACACTCTGTATTTTTCTGAACTATAGTAAACCTAATAATAAAACATAGTTAAGCAAATAAAATATCACTGATCTAATTTAAATATATTTTTCTTGAATAGTTATGTACAAATAAAATATAGAAATCAACATATTTTTGAAAACATATTGGACAAGAAACCAACAATGATAATACCTTTTATTTTAATGATTTTTGATTTCTATGTTTGGTAACATAATTCACATAGAGTAAGGAAGCAAGTAGAGCAAGGTAAAGATAGTTAAAAATAAAATCCTAAAACTATCACTAGCTTCTAAAAGTGTCAGTTAACGGTGTATAAGCTCTTTGTAAAGCTATAATTGTATCTTTTGGTGTATTATCTTGTATTATTGTTTAAGGGGGTTATTTTCATAACATAATGCTACACATGACACAATTTAAGTTTTATTTAAATTACATTTAATCTAAAGTGGTTATAAAAACAACCCCATGAAAATGTCTATGGAATTGTAACATAATTCACTTACTGTGCTGGTAAATGATAGCACTTTTGTCAAATTGTGTTCTCAGCACTGTCTTACTATTCTTTGGTGGTGTAGAACACAATCAGTATACATGTACACATGAAAAAAGTTAATATCAATATCTGTTTATTCATTACTAAACTCGAAAAGTCTGTGCATAGTGGAGAAGGTGAGGGCTTACTAACATTACATAATATGTCCTTAGCCTCTACCCAAATCGCCTCCCAGTTTCCTGGTTATTTGAATGAGCATCCACTCCTTGAACTGACATTTTGCAAACTAATAACTTTGATTTATCAAATTGATCAAAGTTTGAAATTTGACCAATGTACCACAAGCTGTTGTTTTGAGCTGCTACAAAATAAAAAAAATGTTGGGGTTTTACTTCCCACTCAACAGCCAGGGTCATATTGGGACAGGTCCTCAGCATTGCCATGTATGGAACTCGAACCCACAGAGGTGACAGTCTATGGTTAGATGCCAAACTTGCCAACCATTAGGCCACCGAGGACCTCACATTTTGATTTCAATACAAAAACATGTTTCAGTGAACTTTTAACATTTTCACTCTCAATAATCTCTTTGAATTTTTACTCTGGTATCTCCAATTTTATTTGTACAGGAAAAATACATCCATAAGGTTCACACAAAACTACAGATGAACTGCATAATATTGAAGTAAATACCCTCTGTCCGCGCCCCCTCAACAAGTTGATTCCATACTCCAAAATTTGAGTGTATTCAATGAGGGCATAAATGATAAACTAAAGAGTCAACTGATCTACTGATTCAATGTTTAATCAATTATTTCATGTTAATTAAAGAACTTATAAGCAGCAGATTGGGCTACATTTGAAGTCAAATATATGTAACTGATACATCTGAATTGCATTACTGCTTTGTGAATTATGTTACTTCATGTTAGATGCTACAGCAAAAAATCTTCATTGTACACTCATCTTTAATACTGCTCTGATTGAAAGGTTTATCTGATTGAAAGGTTAAACTATTGAATGTGTACATTCAATGGGAAAATCATTGAATGCATACATTCAATGGTTGGGATTTGGAATGTGTACATTCAATGGCTAAAATCATTAAATGTATACATTCAATAACCCAAGGCATGGAATGTACAAAAATGAATATAAAATGCAGATATGGATTGCAAAGACCACATTTATAGCCTATATTGGATATTTTAGCATAATATTTAGGCAATTAAATTTATCTGGATTAAAAGTGTTACGTTTCAGGAATTGACATGAAGAAGGATCAGTTTATAACATTAAAATTAAAACACATATATGTAATGACATGTCATATATTTCATTGCATTATTTATGATATCTGAGAAATTCTTAAATGATGCATCAAGCCTTTCTGGCCGAAGCCATTACATTGCCCCCAGTTGAATATAAATCTCACCAACTCTCTAAAGTCATCTCTCATCTGACAAATATACAGATGAACTATAAAATGTTAACTAAGTTCAAATACTCCCAGTAAAAGTCAGTTTAAGGCAACCTTAAACTACCTGAAATGTTCCAAAACTTCAAATGAACCAAAAATTTAGGGTCACCTTACCTCTAGGTACGCCTGGGGTTAAGGCCACCCTTACAAACTTTATCTTTGCATACTAATCAATCATACTTTAAGGTCGCCTTAAGCTCTGCATAGCTATGCTCTGTCACTCTTAGGAATATCTATATCTTAGGAAGATCCATCAAATTTCATGTAAAGTCAAGTTGATGGATCATAACTACTTATGAATGTGTATATTTTATTACTATCCATTAACAGTTAATGTAAAGTCAAGTTAATGGATTTTAACTTATCTGTGAATATGTATATCCCATGAATATCCATTAACATATAATGTAAAGTAAAGTTAATGGATCATAGCTGATTTATGAATATGTATATCTCATGAATATCCATTAACATATAATGTAAAGCCAAGTTAATGGATCAGAATTAACTATATAACCAAGTGTAAAAACAATGTGAAAATGTACATAAACTTAGAATCTTAGTTGTTATGTATAATAAAAATTTATATCCCCATATGGGGCGTTTCACTGACTTATATTCAACTGGGGGCAATGTGGGGGTGTATGACCTTAAGTTATACACATCTCATTGCCCCAGTTGTTTTATACAGAATTTTCTTGTTAATGACCACTGAAGGGGATTGGCTGACCTTTGACCCAGGTCATCAGAGTCTCCCGCCAAATGCTTAGTGGCTTCCATTGCATTATTTATGATATCTGAGAAATTCTTAAATGATGCATCAAGCCTTTCTGGTCAAAGCCATTACAAAAGCTGTAAGTTCTACATTAATCCACAAATATTAAAATGTTTTGGCCTCTCAATGAAAGAATGAAAGAGAAATAGTTCAAGCATGAGTAGTTTTTTTATGGTCTGTCAGTGTATGATTCTAAAATGTGATAGCAATTAATTCATCTAATTAAGCGTTAAATTTGGGTATTTAATTGTAATTAGCCCCATAGTGGCATCCCTGTATTGTTAGAGAGGTTCATTGGGACAATTTTATATGAAAACAGATAAAGATAAACCTTTTTTTTTAGAAAACCCAACAGTTTCTTATAATACATAACTATGTTACCAACGGCAGATAATCAACTTAATACAAATTTTTGTTTCAAGTTGATATCAACATATGTGATTTATTAAGAAAAATGACAATAATAAGTTCCATTTCACACAGTATCAGCTACTTATTTGCACTTGTTAAGTTCATATACATGTTACAGTAAATATGTGAAATCAGTAAATACGCGTATTTACTGATTTGGTCACTAAATATGTGTATTCCCTAAAATGTTCAGTAAATACACGTATTTACTGATTTATGACCTGTGTTATTTCACAAGTTTACTGGTTTGACTTTCAGTAAATATGTGAAATAAAACTTTGATGTTCACTGGTTGTAACTAGATAATATTATATGGTAAACCAAACTGTACATTATATGTGAACATTTTACTCTATATAATATTATATGGTAAACCAAACTGTGAATTATATTGGGACATTTTACTCTATTATGATGACTATTAGAACATACTAAGCATACTATATTTTAGAGTACATTACATCCAAATATGTTGAAAAATAGCACTGGGCTTTTAAATATTTATTTTTAAAAACCTTAGATATGTGCTTCCTGTAGATATTTCATTTAAGCTTATATTATTTTCAATCCCACAGCAACTAAGGACCTATGTCATCCCTACAAATGATTAAAGATCATTTAACTTTTCACTATTTTTATGTGACTGATACATAAAAAACATTTTAATGGAAATAAATAAAAGTTTAAGAAATTAATTTAAATTTCTAAATTTTAACTGTAGTTTCATTCAGCAGAAATTTTACATTATCATTTAAGACATGATTTACACCCAAACAAGTCTGCATGTATTCTCGAAGAATCTCTTGATAAACAGAGATTATTAGTAAGTAGTCTCTTTATTTTATTTCAACCAAGGCTTAATATTTTGCCATTTTCTGGTAGATTTATGACTTTAGTGTGGGTACTGGCTACTTGATCAAAGAATTGTTGTTCGAACCAATGAAAAGGCCAGCTAGCCCCTAATTGGATTTCATCATAGTCTTTCAGAGGGACTTAATCTCTTTTAAGGTATCTATGGTTATGGTGTGGCTTCCTTTATTGTAGGGACAACATTAAAGGGAACTTTTATTCAACCCTAATTATAGATCTAAATTTTATTGGTGACCTTTGGAAAAGAAATACATTGTTAAAATACATTCTTAAAACTACAGTAAAATTCAGTTCTTGAACAGAAATATATCTTAATCTTATTACCTTGATTGTTGTTCCTTATACATAAAGCATCACAATTTGATAAATATTTGGATGTATAAATTTAAAAACTTGTCCATTTATATTACAATTTATTTTACATGAAAAAAAAATTACAAATTTTTATCACATATCACATGCAAATGCTTTTGAAATTATAAAGTGATGTTAAATAGTTATCCCAGTGCTGGATTGTAAACAAGTATCAAACTTTGAATATGACAAAACCATTGAAAGTTTGAAATAACTGTTAATATGAAGATAAGATAACACCCAGTATTTGAGATATAAAGTCTTCATGATGATTTTAGTAAATATGTGTATTTACTGGACCAAAAAAACAGTAAATACACGTATTTACTGAAATATTCAGGGAATACGCGTATTTACTGATTTCGCATATTTACTGTAACACACACATTCAATGACTGTGGTTGTTGAATGTACACATCCCACAATTAAACTATTGAATGTACACATTCAATGGCCGCTTGCTATTGAATGTGTAGATTTAATGGCCAAGATGTTGAATGTAATTCACAGTAATGCAATTCACTATCTCATACTAAATCACATATAAAACTGCGAGCTGGTATTGATATGGCTGTTATTCTAATACACAACAAGGGTCAACATATGCTTGTCATATATAGTCTTCTTGGTATTTTCACATCTCGAGGAAGTTAACATAATTCACATGAGATAATACAGAATTTATTTTTGGTACTTCCCTAAGAATTTCTTGTATTAGTAGTCTTCTGCTAAATATATCTTTCACATTCTGATAATCACCTAGTTCAGGGATTATTGCACTAAAAGGCTTTTAGAATAACCAAATGTGAAGAAAATTAAGTATTTATACTGGTCATGTATTTCACAAGAATATTTTGGACATGTTCAAATTTGGAAAGGGGTAATAATTTGTTAATATCTTTTAAAAGAAATTTTGATATTTGCATATTGGAGAATAACTGGGAACCAAGCAGTATTAAATTAACTCGAGTTAACCATATTAAAGAGAAAAAAATGCCATTTACATTTTATTACCCAGGCTTTGGACATTGTGTTTTGGGGCCATTTTCACAATTTAATGGTAAATTTTAACAATAAAAGTACATCAAAATCATAACAAACTATATATCACCAGATTTGTTTTTACTTGAACCATATAAATAGATGAACAAAAATTAGAATAAGTTAATTGACAGTCAAATATGCATCTGAGACATCTTATTTTCATATTTGTCCCATTTAACTGAGAATGGGTGAAAACCTGGAAGTTATTCACACTAATTATCCATGGTATGGAGGCGCTGTTGTATGCAAAAAATATATCCCGCTCCGTATATCCCTCTATATGGGTCAAATACAGCTTGCGGTCGATAATAAAAACAGTTATACAAACAGAAGGAACATGACTTGAGAATGTAAAGTCAGAATTAAACAGCGCTTCCTAGCTTTTAATGACAATAGCAGGACTGATCAGATTTCCAAGTATACTGACAGTCTTTTCACATAATAAATACTGTGTTGTCAGGATTTGGCTTGAGCCTGCTGGAAGATATTCACTGCTGAACATCACAGGGCATTGTGGGGAGAAGCTAGGATTTTTTATTTGGTATGGCCCGATTTTTCAGAAAGCTTTGAGTATATGCAATATTTGTTAGAGGAAGGAGTATTGTATATCTCATTAAAGATTCTAATAATGAAATGGTATGCATGGGTGTACTGGCTTATACATGAGCAACGCGGCTGGTTTCCTTTAATTTCGTAAGTGGCAAGCAGGTATTGTTTTCAGTAAGATGGCTATACAGTTGTGTCATCTGCACAGAAATGTTTTGAGCACTGCTGATCACACACCAAACCAGGATAACAAACTGCTACGAAGGGTCCCATGATCAATGGTGTTGATACCTGCTGACAACATCAAAGGAACCAGCACACTTTTATGATACTTGGTTTGTTTGTAAAACAATCTGCACCTAATGTCCTTTAACAAGACAAGGTTGTTGTAAGACATTATATTCAAAGACATCATATTATGCATGCATATAATTGAAAACTACAACATAAAAGAAACTTTTACTTCCACAAAAAAACATCTGTGACATTTTCTTAAGCTTACATATTAATTTGCTACCTATTAACATCCGCCATTTGATGTTGAAAGTCAATTTAAGAAATCCTCTGAATTAAGTAGTGCTTGTAATGGTCGTGGGAAAAGCGTGGTAGCAATTACCTGTTGCTTTTTAGTTGCAACAGGGAAAAACCAAAAATTTTACTTAACAAATTTATTTAACAATTAAAAGAATAATTACAGTCAACTCAGATTCTCTTAATAGTTTATACAATATTACAATAATGAAACCACTTTAACCTGATTACAGTCCTATCCATGTAATTAGCAGTTAAGTTTATCCACTGTATCCAGCGATCTGTCCTGTCGGTGTACACTAACATACAAATATCTGATCCAGAGATCCCTTCAGTATACAGTAACATAAAATGTCTGTATCCTGTGATCCTTTTAATGTCCACTAACACAAAATATTTATATCCAGATATTCAGAGTGTCTGCACAACTACGCTTCTCACCCCAAAAATGTGAACAATATCCAAATACAGCAAATCCACTCTCTTGTAGATCCACACACTATATCCAGTTCACTCCAATAATAGTTTACTACAAAATGTATATCTAGTTGTATATCCAGTTGAAGTTGAAACACAAAATCTAGCAGTCCATATTTTTAAGACACAATTACCTTTTCTTATAGCAATCAAAATCCATAATTATCTGTGGTCAGGCTTACAGCACTTAAATGCAGCTGGGGAAATGCCCAGAAGGTTATAGAAATCACTTGGTGATACATACTGTTACAAGAACTACTTAGGATGTTCTAGTAACCTAGGGAGTTTCTTCCAAATCTATAAATACATCACTCTAGCAGAGTGTAACAAACATCAGTACTAACTTGATCATTCTTTAGGATACAGAAAAATCAATAATTCACATTCCTCAGATTAAATTATGCATTGACATGGTGCCCATTTATGTAACAGTGCTGAATATAAAATATGTCTTTTAAATTTTAAACTGTTCACATTCAAAGAAAAACTTAATTTTATCCCGAATAACACAACAACATGGACAAAGACTGTGCTGAACCTCATGAAATAGTCTGGAGTGCATTGTTTTAATGTTTAATGGAAATGTTTCACTCCTTAGATGAGCGACCAAGGAGAACTCATTCATTGATAAATTGGCGTCCATATAAGGCTCTACAGCACATTCAGATTTGTAGGTGGCACAAGTCAAATAAAGCTATGGTGGATACACAGTTTACTGTGGCTGTGTGACAGAATGTTGTGTCTGACTATTATGTTTTTCAACTAAAGCTATGGTGGATACACAGTTTACTGTGGCTGTGAGTGGAAGCCTAGTGTACGCTCAAACTGCAGTGGGTCAAAACCTATAATGGTCTATTGTTTCATCTTAATTTTCATTAGACAATTATATTCCAACATGTCTATGATTAAACTTTCATTTACTCATGTTACGTGTATTTGTACAGAAATTGTATAAATGATTAGGAAGAAAATGATAATTAATGTGGCGAAAATACTGTAGAGATTTAAGAGGGTGAACTAGTCAGCAGATTTGGAAACTGGACAATTAAGAGAAGACTCAAATGGGAGAGTAGTATAAGGAGGACGACATCCTTATACTTTTCATCTTTTTTGAGCGATCTGATTGGTCGAGAGTGGTCACGTGACGTCACCATGCGCACGCTAGATTTTATTCCGCACATGCGCACACTAGATTTTATTTCGTGCATGCGCGCACTAGATTTTATCCCGCGCATGCGCACACTAGATTTTATTTCGCGCATGCGCGCACTAGATATTATCCCGTGCATGCGCACGCTAATTTTTAGGCAAAGAGTACTGTAGTTTGGGCCATATCTCTGTGAATATTGGGCGGATTTTTAAAAGTAAGATATCGCTGGATTCGTCTTGAAGAGATCTTTCCAACCATATAAATATTGTTAGGGTATGTTTTTTAGGAAATGTTACAACTTTAAACACAGCATTGATATTGTGCTCACAATATTCAAACTATCTTACCCATAATTTGCAAACTATGTAAACATATATAACACATACTACTGCTTTAGTTTAACAGAAGTATCCCTCCCCCTTTAAAAGAGAAACTTATATAGTCCTATTGAGCGATCTGATTGGTCGAGAGGGGTCACGTGACATAGGTGACGTCATCATGGACACAAAAGTAGAAATAGATATTGGTTACAAAGGTTTTGGTGAACACCTATTAAGTATAAGAAGATATCGTTACAAAGACGGGAAAATAATTTTGAGTATGGTAGAATGTCGACATAAACTTTATGACAGATTATATGAGAGTATAGGTAAAATTAATCATTGGATAGAAAAGGGTTCTTTTGAGAAAATGTGGTTGAATGAGAATGTGTACGTAGAAGTATTTAAATATAAAGGAGAAAGTGAAATTCACATTAGACACACAGATGAGGGTGTGATGTTGACTAAAACACATTGGGAGAATTTGGTACGTTTAATGGAAAAATATGCAAAAACAATAGGTTTCGATAGGTATTTTGGTGAATAAAAGAAAACAATGGGAGTGCGCATATGCAGGGTACACAGTATAAAAAGACTGGAAATTTTAGAGGGCGCATGCGCATCCTAAAAATTGGGTAAAAGGTAGGGCGCGCATGCGCGTGGTAAAAAATAGTCAAAGTTGCTTAAATTATTGCGTGGGCATGTGAACTTAGAACGTGTATAAAAGCAGGTGAAAGAGTGCAAAATAAAAGTAAAAAATGCATGTGGAGGTTGAATTTTTTAAGAGCAGAGAACGAAAATTGGTGGTATTGAGAAAGATAAGTGAAGAAGAGCGAGTAACAGATTTTGATGCGACTGTAATTTATACTGAAGAATATGATGCAACGTATCGGGATTTAGGTGCAATAAGTAAAAGAATCCAAAAAAATTATCAAGAGTATATGGGAGATAAGCGTCGTTTAAAGGTGGAATTAGACAGTTTGGTGTATATAGGGGATTTTTATTTGACATTTTCTCAGTGGACAGAATTTTGTACGGTTTGGAATCAATTTGAAGCAGGTGGATTACTATATGAAAAATATCAGTTATCAATACCAAAATCTAGAAGAGAATTAAGGAATGATTAGTTTTGAGTTGCAGAAAAACAAGGTGATATTTTCTAAAGGACATCAAAAGGTTATTGTTGCAGGTGAAGATTACAAAAAGTTTAAAAAAATTTTGAGTAGAATAAGTCGTGGATTAAAAAAGTCTAGTCGTGAATTTTTTGGTGAGACTTGGGGCGGGTGTACAATAGAATTAGTGAAGGTGTTAAAAATAGGAGGAATATCATTAAGTCGTGAGCATTGGTTAAAGGTGGTGGCAATTTGTCGTAAATCAGAAAAGGGAGTATATTACCTTGGATGAGTTTAAAGGAAATTCAAGTATTAGCAAGGAGACAGGTGGATGCAGTGGAGGTAGTGAGATTGGTGAATTTAAAGAATACTGGAAGAGTGATAGTGGTATTGGTGTATTGTTTTTACCGATTGAAATATAATTTTTCCTGGAACACCTTATTGAAGCTTGGTTATCATTTCCTGGGTCGATTTCTGAAAACGCAGAATGAATCATTTTTCTGATTATTTACAGACACTTGGTAATGATTTTGAGTTAGCAGCTACAGAATTTGATTTGATAATTGTAAAGGAAAACTCTGAATTAATGTTAATGGGGATGATGGAACAATTAAAAGCGTTAGAAAAACCTTTAAAAGAAGGTATATCAAAAGGGGAATTTTCAGAATACACGATGACAGATGGATGGACTTGTTATATTTCAAAAACAGGTTCATTTCATTTATTTTGTTATTCTCAACCTATTTTGAATTTGAGTTTTCAATCATTTTCATATTTATTGGGTTTAGTAACAAATCATTACAAGGGTTATATGATAAAGTTTGAAGATCAGCTCACAGGACAATTGTGTGAGTGTCACTCTTGCTATAGTGACGAGTATACTTGGGACCATTTGGATCTATTTGAAAAGCGAGGTTTAAAGATAGAATTGGGTGATGTGGTGACAGGAGAAATGTTGTTAAAGATGTTAAAGATTCAAGAGGATCTTTTTCGTTGTTTGCATCATTTTAGACCAAAAAGGTTAGAAGAATTATGTTTGGCTAGATTAAATGAACAGGGAAAGAAAAATTTACCAGAAAGTGTGCACTATAGTTGTTTCAGAGGATCAATGTATCGAGACGTACCATATTTATGGTTTAATTCTACTCCTTTTTCATTACACTGTTTAAGGCGTCCGAAAGAACATCATTGGGAAATTGATAATGAGCATGAAGTATGGAACATATTTCCCGTTTTTCTAAAACATAAAGGTTTTGTCATATCCAAAAGGTGGATTTAATGCGCATGCGCATACTATTTTTTTTTTTTACTAAGTGTTACTAAAATGTAGAATGCGCATGCGCAATGGAAAAAAAAATAGCATGCGCATGCGCGACTTAAATATTAGGGAAAAGTGTTTAAAAGAGAAAGACAAGAATCATATGAATTATTCGAGATAAAGAGTTTGTAGAGAAAGGAATAAAAAATGGAATTGAGTTCAACTCTTTCAATATCAGTAAGACAGGGGGTTGGGAATTATGTGAAACTACTTCGAGAAAAGAATGGGAAGTCTTGGTGGATTAATTTGAGCATTAATTTATTTGAGAAAATTCTTTTGATGAAGGGGGAAATTCATAAATGGATGCAAACAGGGGAAGAAAAGGAATGTTTGAAAATGGGAGCAGTGGTTGTTCAAGTGAAAGCGTATGAAGGGGAATATTATTTTTGTTTTGAAAAAAAGAATGGGGAATTTGTGAACAGAATTAATTTGAATGGAAAAGAATGGATTCAATTACACCAAATGATGGACACAATTATGGGTCAATTAGATCCTAAAAAAGAAATTTTTGAGAAACCATTTTTAGTGCGGTATTATCCCAAACACGGGGAAGTGTTTTATTTTCATGAAGCATCAGCAGCCGCTGATTATCCGGGTGTTAAAATTTTGAGGAAAAAATTGACTCCTCCAACAAAGTATGAGTTTATGCTGATGGGGATAAGTTATATAGTAAGAGAAATGTTAAAAACATATTCAAGAAAAAATTGCGAGGGTTGTTTTATGGGGTATTTGAGTCAATTAGATCATAATCTATGTCTTGTGGAGTGGGGTGATCAAGTAGATAATTATTATCATAGGGTAAAATCTACATTAAAAGAGGAAAAAGTGGTAGAATTTTTTGAAGGGGCTTTAAAAAGTGTAGGGATAAATGAAACTATTTCATTTGAGAGAATCATGTCCATGGAAGATAAGGAAATAATGGATGTTGTAAAACCTGTAAATTATCCTCGTGAATATGAGATGTTGTTTAAACCTTTTGTAAAAGAAGAAGAAGAAATGTAAAAATATATCAAAAGTGGTTGTTGTTATGTTTTTTGTGGTGGTTGTCAAAGTTGCTAGGTGATGTAAAAATGTATATAGATACGGTTGTCAACGCAAGTTCAAAGTTGCTAGGTGATGTAAAAATGTATATAGATACGGTTGTCAACACAAGTTCAAAGTTGCTAGGTGATGTAAAATGTATATAGATGCGGTTGTCAACGCAAGTTCAAAGTTGCTAGGTGATGTAAAATGTATATAGATACGGTTGTCAATGCAAGTCAATGTTGCTTGGCAATCAAAGTGACGTAAAGGGTGTTACATGAAATGTCCATCAATTGTACTTTAGTCAAGATGGTGTACACAGTGTTTTTTAGACTCTGTCATAAAGAAGATGTGTTTAACATTTTTCAAAATTTAAAAGTGCATTTGACAGGGGACTATGTAGCTTTAAAGTTAACTAAGGGAAAATTGAGTTTGTTAAAAGTATTTGTCAAAGATATGTCTATTGAGGAATCTTTTGGGTTTAAGAGTTTTCAAGTTTCTTCATTAGACTTATTAGACCAAGGATACAGAGGGTACTTAGAAATGGAACGTCGAGGGAGTTTTTTCACTTCACAGTATCTGGACATTGAAAGTAGTTTAAAAGAATTGCAAAAGTTCTTGAATGAAAACAAAGTAGACTTGATGGAATTTCAAGACACGATTCATGTGTGTGGTTATCCCGGTCAAGCTAAAGCCATAGAGATCAAGGGATGTTCAAAAGCTATGAAGACATATTATTTTGCTCCAATGAAGAAAAGTATGGTGACACAAGTGATTGAAGAAGACAATCTTCCCACGAGTAAAAGTTTAGGACTTGGAGCACAATGTCTCTGGGTAAATGGAGCAGAAGAAAGAAGTGAAATACTGATGCCCCTTTATTTAGGTGCTCATTGTGAAGATCTTGTCAAATCCAGTCGTCAATTGATAAAAGCCAAAAAAGTGATTTTTATTTTTGTGCAGCAACTTTTGGGTTATTTTCCCAGTGTGACATTGGAAAAAGAAACACCTGTGGGGAAAAAACCATTACACCCATTAGCCTGGCAGAAAGTATTCCATTCTGAAGATGTGGCTAGTTTTTTAAATAAAATAGTGGATCCTCTTCCCGAAAGAAGTTTGAGAATGATGATGAATTCAACATCTCCAAAGACTTTGTTTGAAGAACTGGATGAAATCTTAACAGATGTACAAATGCCAGACAATGAAGCGGATAATTTATTAGAGACATTATTAACCATGACTGAAGGGACAGAAGGACTTGACAAAGAATTATCTGGAGTTGAGAATGTTTTAGAAGATATGACCAGTTTCCAAATGATGTGCACTGTGTGTTACCAATTATCAAACGAAGGATGTCATTGCCATGAAATGAGGTGTGAACGATGTTTTGGTTTGTAAAAGGTGAGAAACTGATTCTTAAAAACCCGCTAAAATACATATGAAAAATATTTTCCATATGTTGTAAAATTATAAATCATGAAAAAATGATAAGCAAAACAACGTTTATTTAAAAAGTGTTGTGACGTCATAAACCACAAAAAATAAAAATTGTAACGTTGCAAATGGTATGACGTTTATTGTAACATTGTCTTTAGAGATGCGTTATTTTATTACATACGTTTTAAATTTTAACGCATAAATGTTTTTTAGGAAAGTTTCTGTCAGGCAATGTTTAAAACAAACTAAACGTATAAGTTATAGTTTAAATATGTTTTTTATAAAAGATAAAAGGTTTTTTTAATTTTTTGTTTCTTGTTTTGAAACTAAGGTTTTGTTTATAGATATATTGTCTTGACGACGTAATTTACGTCAAGCTAAAATATTCTTTGTATGTCATTTGATTTCCAGCAGTCAAAGAGGGGGGACGTGTTCAATCATCATGTCAAGCCTCAAATGTGAAAAATGTCAAAGATATCTTCATCCAGTGAAAAAAAATCTCAGAACTGTTACTGGTGTTTCTGTGCCCTTCTGTTACTGGTGTTCGAAGTTTTTAAATAAAGAAGATCCCGAAGGACTTGTAATGCATGTATTTCACTGTGGAAATCACCCGTTGAAAGGCAGTCAAAACAAAATGAGTGCTTTAGAATGGGGACAAATGAGGTGCCACTGCTCCGTTTATCAGAAGCTGCAAGATTATCTGGATGGGAAGATTCCTTATCCCTTTTTTGGGTGTGATGCCGCAGTTCAAACAGAGGAAGAATCTTTTGTGGAGAATGTCAAAGCTCCCGAACCTATACTGATTCATCCAATTGTTGGTGAAGAACTTTCCACTTTAAAAATGAAATTTGAAGACGGGGAATTTGAAGTCAAAGTAGGGAAGAACGGCAAATGCACCACATGTTTCAATGGTTTTGAATGTGAACTGTATTAGTCAAAGAAGCTTTCCAAGGGACTTTCCAAGGGGACTTTCCAAGGGACTTTCCGATGAACTTTTATCTATGTGTCTGAAAACAACATCGAGGATTCAGAGTGTTGTGTTTCTTATCAAAAGACTTTTCCTACTTTGGAAAATACAAGGGTATGAGAATTATCTATTTTCCCTGCTTGTCTTTTACAAATGTTGAGATATTTGTTCAAACTTGTGTCGTTTGCTTTTAAAAGGCACTTTGTAGAGTCTCAGCAGGCAAAAAAAATGTTAACGTTAAAACCGTCCAAAAAATAATAATATATATAAATAATGCATAATTTTTGCACCATAATGTAAATTATGGGTACAAAAGTTTGAATATTTAGAAGTAATTAAATCGTTTTCTTTATTCAAGCTTTATTTCGCTGTAACTTTTGGAATGTAATGATGTTCTGATCTCAAAGTGCGTGATTCATTTTAAATGTCTTATGACAAGACTTTTTTTGCCTGCGGGGAATTATTTGTAGTTTACTAAAGGTTTTAAAACGTCTTTTCAAATCTATGTTCTGTGGTGGGAATAAGGTAATATTTTCAAGCATGAAAAAATTAACTTATCCGTTTATAGAAATTAGATTTAAAAAGCCTTTTTTAAAACCTTTCTAAAAGGGGAATAATTTTTGTACAATGTTTTTATACGTCTCTATGACGTTTTAAACTTTTCTAATATGTAAATGCGCATAAAGTGTCACTGGTGTTGCACGTCTCCAAAAAAAAAAGACGTGACTTTTAAAAAGAGTTTTTTCCAAGGGTGAAATATGTAATGATTTTCGCGTCTCCAAAAGACGTGTCTTTAAAAAAAAAAAAGTTTTTCAAGGTTGAAATCTGTAATAAAACTCAAGTGATGGTTGTATAAATTTAACTTTAACTTCATTAGCTAAAAAAAACTCTGATGGAAGGTTACCACAGTTCCATTTTCTTGCAACTTTAGCGATAAATATTCTTCTTAAAGCATTGTTCCCAGTCGGTCATTATTTGTGAATTGTCTTTTCCCATAAATTCTTTTGAGTTAATTTATCCGACTTAAAGTGACTTTTGCTCTGTGTTTTGCAATTCACGTGTAAAATCCATAAAGGTGATCATTGTTGATGCATTTAAAAAAAAAAAAAAAAGTTTTTCAAAGCTTTTCAAATGTAAAATCTATTTTAAGACTTTTTAAAGTGTAAAAACTGTAAAAGAACGTCACGTCCCCCCTCTTTGAAAACTTTTTAACGGAATATTCATAAGATAACCTATTTTTAAATCTAAAAATAATATAAAAAAAAATATTTACTCTAAAAAGTGGGGTTAGATTTTATTTCAAATTTTATCTTTATGCGTTTTAAAATTTGTTAAAGATTTATTGATAAAAAAGTTTCAAATATATCATTTCATTTTTAATGCGTGAAGATGTGATTATAACCACGTCATTTTTCTGTGATTATCAAATTTTAATGCCTGAAGATGTAAATATAACCACGTCATTTTTCTGTGATTATCAAATCTTAATGGAAGATGTAAATATAACTACGTCATTTTTCTGTGATTATCAAATTAATTAAGAGACTGTTTTTTGTTAGTATTTTAAAGTTTAAAAATTTCTGTTAACATTTTAAAAAAGGTTTGTTAAAAAATTTTATGAAATATTTATTGTAAATTTTCTGTGATGACTTAATTTCTTTAAAAAAAATTTATCGTTAAAATGTAAATGAATAAAACAAGTGGATTTAATCTTGATTTTTTTTTTATGGTAGGGAATGAAAATTCCCCTTGATGGTTTATATTTTAAAAGTACTTTGATGAACAGCCGTCCTGCAAATGTTGATAAGGGATCGGCATTCGATTTCTTTTCAAAACCACCCTCGCAAGGTATTCCAAGGGAAGCACACGATTGTACACTGCCCTTTTCAATTTCAACCTTGTCACTGTGCTGCCTACCCAGTCGTACAAATAATTTTCGTGGTAAAAATCCAAAAGTTCCTCCTTGGAGTTAAAGCAGGTCAGATTCAACTCCAATCTGTACTGATTCAACGGGGTTTCTCTTACTATTTGTCTGGTAAACAGTTTATCGGGGCCCATTTTTACCACCAAAGTTATTTCCTGGTTGGCCGAATCAAACAGCACAATGAAAGAAAGTGGCTCCGACAAGAAATCAAAGCAATCCTTCAACTCTTTGGCATGAACTATGTGGCTCAACATCTTGAAAAAATGATGCAGGATGAACGCCTAACGTCATCATGATGCAAAAAATTTCAGTGACGTTGAGATGTAAACTTCGTCACAATGAGCTTAAAATTTGAATGAGGTCATAAAAAAAATCAAGTTTCTTTTAACGATTTTATTTTTAACAAATAATAAACTTATTTACCTTATAACTACTTATACAAAAATAAAAACAGATCTATATACCATTATGAAAATAGACATTTTACTGAAAAAGCTTTGCTTTGACTATAATAAGTTTATCTTAAATTACAATTATGAAAAAACATTTTACAATGAAAACTTTTACCGTTTATACAATTTTGAAAACAGCACCACTACCTCATTTTCAAAAATGGTGTTGAAATTTGGTGGTGGTGATGGTGGAATGTGGTGTTGAAATGTGGTAGTGGTGGTGGTGGTGATGGTGGTTATGGTGGTGGTGGAATGTGGTGGTGGTGGTGGAATGTGGTGGTGGAATGTGGTGGTGGAGGTGGTGGTGATGGTGGTTATTGTGGTGGTGGAATGTGGTCGTGGTGGTGGTGGAGGAGGTGGTGGTGGAATGTGGTGGTGGAATGTGGTGGTGGAGGTGGTGGAATGTGGTGGTGGTGGTGGTGGTGGTGGTGGAGGAGGAGTGAAAATGAGGGTCAAGGGTAATATTAGGAGGAGGAGGAGGAAAGAGGAGGAGGAGGAGGAAGAAAGAGGAGGAAAGAGGAGGAGGAGGAGGAGGAAAGAGGAGGAGGAGGAGGAGGAGGAGGAAGAAGAGGAGGAGGAGGAAGGAGGAGGAGGAGGAAAGAGGAGGAGGAGGAAAGAGGAGGAGGAGAACAAAATAAAGATATCAACAAAATGTATTTTATTTACAATAATATTCAACAACATATGAATAATAAAAGAAATTACAAGTTTATGTACAACCATATACATTTTATTTAAAAAAAAAAAATATTTTTTTCATTATGACAGATACATATGGAAAACTATATATTGCTGGAAAGTGTACTTTACAACGTTTCTTTTGGTCTTGATTTCATTAAAATCCATCCTTAAATAAGGAAGTTATGACTAAAAATATAAAAATTACACATTTATACCGAGCTATAAACAAAAATATACGCATGCGCGACCTAATAAACAATCACCATCAATCCATTAACCAATCAGATGACTGCATCCTGGTTGATGTGATGTCAGCAAACAATCAGATTGCAGCATTTAGTCATCAACCAATCACATTGCAGTATGTAGTCACGTGATATGATGTCATCAACCAGATTCAACCAATCAGATTGCTCCATTTAGTCACATGACATCATCAACCAATCAGATTGCTACACACCACATGACATCGTGCATGATGTCATACAAGATGGCGGTGAGCAATAATAAGGGATTTTATGGAACTTTGTCAAAAAATATCTTGAGACGGGTTAGCCAATACTCAGAATTAAGTAGTCCCTCAAATTTTAACCCGCTATTTTGCGATTTTAGACATAGAAACACTATTCTTACTATAAATTCACCCTGATGTAACTTGCTATCTGGCATCATTATAATAACAATAATTATTATTATTCCTGGATACCATATCTAACCGCCATTGTTATTGTTTACCACAAGTCAATCACTCTGATGTCAGTGGGGTCATGTGAGAGGTCCTCAGTGGCCTAGTGGTTAGCAAGTTTGGCATCTAATCATAGGCTGTCACCTCTGTGGGTTCGAGTCCCACAAGTGGCAATTCTGAGGACCTGTCCCAATATGACCCTGGCTATTGAACGGGGCATAAAACCCCAACTTTGACCTTTGTGGGGTCATGTGATGTCATCAACCAATCAAATTGCAGCATTTGGTCACGTGACGTCATCTACCAATCAGATTGCTACATACCACTCCGCAAGCGCGAATAAATATTTAGGGAAAAAAGTCTAGCATGCGCATGTACACTCTAAATTTTATTGCACGCATGTGCACCTTAGCTAATAGCTAGCTAGGGATATATATAGGGATATATATTACTAGCTAACTAATAGCTAGCTAGGGATATATATAGGGATATATATTACTAGCTAGCTAATAGCTAACTAGGGATATATATAGAGATATACATTACTAGCTAGCCAATCACCATGATGACGTCACCTATGTCTCGACCAATCAGATCGCTGCATGATGATGTCACTTCCGTCACCATGGTGATTATATTGACGTCACTTCCATCGCCATGGTAATCACGATGTCACTTCCATTACCATGGTAATCCTGATGACGTCCCTTCCGGTGCCATGGTAAACATGATGATGTCACTTCCGTTGCCATGGTCACCATGATGACATCACCTATGTCACATGACCCCTCTCGACCAATCAGATCGCTCAAAAATGATGAAGAATATAAGTTTCTCTTTTAAAGGGGGAGGAATAGTTCTGTTAAACTAAAGCAGTAGTATGTGTTATATATGTTTACATAGTTTGCAAATTATGGGTAGGATAGTTTGAATATTGTGAGCACAATATCAATGCTTTATTTAAAGTTGTTGCATTTCCTAAAAGGCAAACCCTACAAATATTTATATGGTTGGAAAGATCTCTTCAAGACGAATCCAGCGATATCTTACTTTTAAAAATCCGCCAAGTATTTGCAGAGATATGGCCGAAAAACCCAAACTACAGTACTCACCTCTTTTGCCTAAAAATTAGCGTGCGCATGCGCGGGATAATATCTAGTGCGCATGCGCGGAATAAAATCTAGCGTGCGCATGGTGACGTCACGTGACCACTCTCGACCAATCAGATCGCTCAAAAAAGATGAAAAGTATAAGGATGTCGTCCTCCTTATACTACTATCATGGGTACATTTCAAATTATCTCGATCCACCAAACTTGGAAAATGAGCAGTAATTAAACTAAATGAATGATATTACAATGTTTAATATGAGGACTCATTCAAACCTATCGATAGAATCACTACTCCTGGTTCACACAGTCAATTTGACAAAGAATGAGAATTGAAACAGATTAAACAAGATGACTTACTCCAAGCTCATGGACTCCAGCAAACTGTTTCTTTTGCGACTCATACAGGAAGACATTCTATTGATCTGGTGATCACTAGGCAAAATGACAACATTTTTGATGTCACCTCACCTGGGTATCCATGTGTATCTGACCATCATGCTGTTTTTAGTCGCCTCTTTGCTCCAAAGCCTAGTCCCATTAGTAAGACTGTAAACTGTAGGAAATTAAAGGACATTGATCATGACTCACTGAGTGAGGATTTGTCATCAGTTACATGTCCAACGGATGACCTGGATAATATGTTGCACACATATAACAATGACCTGACTACTGCATTGGATAAACATGCTCCTGTAAGCCAAAAGAAGATTATTATTAGACCAAAACTCAGTTCTTTTCAACTAAAGTTATCGAATCAGAAAATGACAAGAAGAAGCTCTTTAGTGTTGCCAAAACTCTGCTAGGAAATTTTTTAAAATCTTTTCTTCCAGACTTGGGCTCAGACGACAACATTGCCAACAGCTTTAATGACAATTTTATAAATAAAATAGTTATTATTCGTGAAGATATCACTAAATCAGCCACTGTTTCAGCAGTTACTGAAATAAAAGAAAAACTGTTTCCTATGTCAAATCTTGACAACTTGACAAACTGTCATGCTTTACACCAACAACTCAGAATGAAGTCAAGAGGCTAGTTTTAAATTGTTCAACGGCTACCTGTGAGAATGATCCATTACCAACATGCTTGGTCAAGCAACATGTTGACATGCTGGCTCCTCTGATTACTAGGATTATCAATAAATCACTAGAAAAAGGCTGTGTTCCAGATGACCTAAAGCATGCTAACATTCTCCCATTGATAAAGAAAGATAATCTAGACAAGGATATACTGAAAAACTACAGACCAGTTAGTAACTTAACATTCGTATCCAAATTACTTGAGAAAGTTGTTGCTGAAAGACTTAAAAATCATTTGAATAAATATGATCTTTGGTCAACTATGCAATCTGCATATCGCTCTTTTCACTCTACTGACGTCTGAAACCAATAGTGCTGAAATTCCAGGGTTATTTCATTGACATGACACATAGAATAGAATTCATTTGAATAAATATGATCTTTGGTCAACTATGCAATCTGCATATCGCTCTTTTCACTCTACTGACGTCTGAAACCAATAGTGCTGAAATTCCAGGGTTATTTCATTGACATGACACATACAATAGAATTCCTTTTATTTCTGATTTTTGTAAGAACAAAGAACGTGATACAAATGATTTGAATCATGCAATACAAAGTGGTTTCTTTATCAGAGCGACAGTTGGCAGTAAATTATACTTTGTTTTGTACAAACTTCAAACAGCCAAAATAACCAAGTGGAACCCTTTCTTTGTGTTTATCAAAGAAAAATGACTTTCTTGTTCTTATACTATAATTTCTCAATAAAAGATCTGCTATAAAACACATGTTATTGCTTAAATGATGATTGTTTTATTGTTGCTCCCCATTTCAAGTTATTTGTGAGAGCTTTTATACACGCAATGCGACTTGCACTGTAGTTTATAAGTCAACAAAGATGAAAAATATATAATTAGTTTGTTTATATTTTACTTTGTTGTTGATTTGAGTATTGATTTGTTAATTCAAATACATTATCCACAAAATTTACATACAATTAAATGTACATTAATTTTAAAAGAATCCTATATAAAATACATTGAAATGTTTCTTCTGTTCCACAGATATATTGACTGTATTGTCAAAGAGAGTTCAAGCTGTACGTCAGCTGTTAGCAGTGAGGTCATTCCTGACGGTGACCACTATTACCAAGCTCCACATAAACCTTTAAGAATCAAGAAAGTAAGCCCCGCTCTGATTGGCCTGGCCTGTGTGATGATCACATAAAGATTCAGTCATGTTGTGCCAGTTAGATTTGAAGGTCCAAGGGGTGACATTGAAAATGCTATAACAATATAATTGAAAATGTAAGTCCCAACCCTTGCAAAATTTTGGTATGCAAACAAATTTTAGTTGGCTCCATCTTGATCAACACACAAACTAAGCAATGGCTGTGGCCATTTTAAGATGCTTAATGAACCTCACCTTGAATTACTTAACATAAGCTATGATCTACTTAAAATTAGATTTTCAGTCCAAAATTATTGGCTGTCATTTCCAAAATTATTGACTGTCTTTTGCAAGTTTCACTTTTTCCTTTTGTATTTTTATAGACCCGAAAACAGTCAGGCCACTCAATGTAGCAGATAATATAATATAAGGACACACTGTAACGGCCAGTTACCAAATGTAGGACTACTCGGACACTTACCAGTCAATCGTGGTAGGGATTAAAGAGGGCATGCTCACTGAGCCCGTCAACTGGATAAAAAACAGTTTGACAGGTCAGACAATAACATGAGGGGAAGGGAAAAATTTATGGTCATAACTTGAAGTTGGAACATCATAATGAAAATGTAGCCCTGTGTTAATCTATATAGCAGAGAGTTGATGACTCGATAGGAAGAACCTTTATGGCATTCAAACATGAATACGGTAGCAGTGAACCAGCACAAAGTATCAAACATGTGCTGGAATTAGATCCAAACCAACCCAAAATGTGACTAGTGATTTGGATATTATCCCTGTTTATCAGAACCACAGGAGCTTCAAAAACAGAGAAAAATCTTGGAGGTGGCAATATTTATTTAAAAAGTGCTATGCGTTTTAGGTCACATTTATTGAGGGTAAGTGTACACTTTGTTAGAACTGGAGTATAGACATGGCATTCACTCGGAGAAGTGAAAACATTGCATCATGTCATAGTTTATAATAATTCATTTCATCAGGTATGTGGCTTCCAATTCATGTGCAATGCACTTTTTTCTCACTGCATATATTGTTCACTTATTCCCAATTTTACATTGCGTCTTGCAACACATCTGGGATGTGTTGGGATAAATTGTAAAGTCGTAAGTTGGTAAAAATTTAATATCTTAATTTCTTTTCTTGGCACATTATTTCCTTAATGGGAGTTTTCCACTCGAGCCATCTTGTTTGTTGCCAAGGTTTTTTTGAGTGTCGGTTGCATTCTTTATAGAGTCGGTTAGGAACAGTTAAAATTTCCCGTCTTGACTTGGTGGGTCGGGTAAATATTAAACATGTCTGATATTTATATCAAACCTCCATGACTCTTGATCCCATCCGTGGCTTTGCCCAATTGGATACTGGCTTGTCCTGTATTGTCGTAGTCACTTTCAGATCTGTCCTTTAGTGTTACCATCTTGTCGGGAAACACTTCCAGCCTGTTGTAAGCTACCAAAACCTGATCTGGTGACTTCCTATCAAGATAGGAAGTCTCCAATTCTCCAAGCAGGACAAGCTGGGAACACAGCAGGACAAAATTCAACAAGAAACTGTAACTGTCAAGGCTGTTACAGAAACAGACAAATCAGGAAGTGTGTAAGACAGGTCAGTTTCATTTCACCGACTCACGGCTTGTCACTGAGGGATCTGTGTCTATAAAAGGCAAGTGAGTGCACAGAATGCATCATTTGGATTTTCAATACCAAGGGATGACAACTGATAGCATTGAGATAGGCTTTGGTTTCCACAGACACACCTGCAGAGTTTGAGTTGGGAGATACAGCTGCTAACATCCAGAGGAGGAGGGAGGAGAACAGAGAGAGAGGGAGGAGACCAGGAGAGCTGAGGATACTCAACAAGAGGATATTTTTACAGAGTCCAAGTCTGCCGTGTCTCCCAAGGTAATGACAGAAAGGCAGAACTGGATTCACGATAAGTTCTTTTTTTTGAAGAGCCACATCAGAAGGAAAGTCCTTATCAAGGCTTCTGGATTAAAGTCACTACAGGGAGGAGCCAGATGGATCCGCCTCAAACATGTACACCAAGTGACCCACAGTAACAAGCCGCCTCTCCTCCAACCACCCAGCAGCAAAAGCCTCCCTAGCAGCCAGCAAAGCCCCCTCATCAGAGACCAAGCAGCAGCAGCAGTAGAAATAAACTGCAACTACCACCTCCAAAAAGTCTTATTCAGGACCACTGCTGTAAAATGTCCTTTTCAGGACAACTGCTGATTCTTACGTCCTTCTCAGGACTACCAAATCCTCAAAACAATAATTCAGCTGACTGTTTAAAATAACCCAAACAAAAATTACATTGCCCCACACAAAACACATGACCCCAATACACACACAAAAATGAGTGAATGAGTGAGTGATTGATTAAACTTGAGATTTAAAATTTTTTAAAACTTGGAAACTTTGAAAAGGATTTTGACCTTCAAGAAACTTCAAAAATTTTGAACTGATTTAGACCTTGGATAAATTTCTCAATTGGAAAATACTTGGACTTTTGAGAAACTTTTGAAATGATTTTGACTTTTTCATTTGGACCTTTGACTTTTGAATTTGGACATTTGACCTTTGAGAAATTTCACAAATTGGTAAAAAGACTTGGACCTTTTAGAAACTTATTTATTACTTGTCAGTTTAGTCTCTACAGCTGGTTGTAATACTTTCACATCTGGCTGTGGAGAAAAACATCCCGACTCGAAGTCAGGTTAGGATCTGTATCCAGACAAGCAAGGAAGTACTACGTCCTGTCGGGAAGATAAAACTGTCCCATACTTTTCCCGCACTATTTTCCTGATTTTTGTTCCCAATTACCAACTCAGCTAAACATAACTTTGACAAAATGTAATATATATAGTATAGCATTCTCATACATTGGAAAACAGTAATTTTTGAACATAATAAAGTTTTCCATAATTATGCTTTTTCATTAGATTAAGTATAATTTCATACACCAAACAATGCAGAAAAACATTTTGATGTTGGAGAAAGAAATTTTTTGTATACCCTCACAATTAAATTTGAGTGAAATTTGTTTTTAAAATATCACTTTTTTAGTAGACAGGTTGTCACAATACCATGCATGTCATAATACCGTGTCTTTCTGTTCAGAAACCTATCCAGCAATAAACTAGCCATCAATATTTAATATCTTTTTGAATTTTAGCATAATTTATGGGGGTATGATTACTTTGGAATCATATGCTTCAGTTCTGGTACCAGTCTGGAATGCTGCATTGTGGGATGTTATGCTTCAGTTACTTTTACTTTTAAAGCCTAGCCTAGCCAATTTTGGTGCCACACTCTTTGGATTTGAACAGTACACAATGAAAAATTTAAACTAAGCTTTATATTCTCGATTTTATACTTGTTTTATTAATTTTATTCTTGATTTTATAGTTTTATATTTATTGCTCAGTTTCAGAATGCCCAAAGTATTTTACTGTTCGAAATGTACTTCACAGCAAAAGGTGCCAAGAGGCAGGTGAATCCCTGGTTTTTGATGTGGAGATCGTTGCACCCCCCTCCTCTTCAGCGTCCGGTTTAAGTTCGATGTCCGACCAAATCTTGCTAAGACTACAGCAGCTGGGGGACAAGATGGATATCATGGACAGGAGGGTGCAGCGGACTGAAGCAGTTCTGGACCAGGGCAACTCACAAGCAAGTAGTGCTGTTACTTCTGCTAAAAATTCACCAGTTAAAAATTCAGTACAAGTGTCAGTACCGGACAATGTTACAGAGAGTGTGGTCCCCTCTTTGGGTTATCTTATAGGAAATGAATCTTTGCAGTCAGAAGTCGATAAACGTTTGGCTGAGCTTAAGGAACTTAATGAAACAGCTACTCGAGGTAGATTAAAATCACAGAGAGGAAGTCTGGGTGATTTTTTTGGTTAAGCGAAAGGTGGATTGCCCTCAAAATTTCATTCTCACTGGTAGTAGAAAGACTAGACCAACATATGGCGATCTGACCGTTACCCAGTGGGTGTCCGGGTTTGTCTGGTGTATTCAGGAGGAGAAGTCAGATGCAGCCAAAGAATGCATGTTGGATTATTTAGGTAATCTTATGGAGGATGCATCTGACTTCTCCTGGGAGGCAGCCAAGGCATCTCATGCTATTGCTTTAACCAATATGTAGGCGAACAGTTTAAAATGGACTGACAATGATAAGCTTGATAGAATTCGTAGGGTACATGCTCAGAGGCATGTGAATTCAGGTCAAATTTCAAATTCCAGAGTTTCTTTGTTGAAAAAACAATAGTTCCAAGAATGAAGTAATTTGTAGATATTTTCAGGAAGGTTCATATAAGTTTGCTACTCACCATAGAACTGCTGGGCAATATTTTAGACATTTTTGTGAATAATGTGATGGTCCACATGTCACACGTTTGTGTACTCAAGTTAAAAAAAGTAGGTATCCACTGCAGTAATGAAGTGGTAAGTAATGGTGAAAACAAAGTATTTTCTGATCGCTTTGTCTATAAAACTGGCTTTGTAAATAGAGACTTGTTTGATACCAAGTATGTAGTTAGTTTGTTATCTGTATGTAAACAATTAAAACCATCACTTTCTTTTGCAGTAGTACTTAAACGCAAAAATGTTGTTTTTAACCATGTAAATGTGCATTCTTCTGTGAAAAGGTCAGATAATAGAGGCCATTAGCCAAAGGTACAAGATAGCACAAAGACTTTACAGTATGGTAAAAATATGCAACATGACAAAGTAGTCAAGGACAGTACTAATTCTGGTTTTGAACAAGGTGTCACACATGGGTAGAGATGTATGTTCACTTGTGAAAAGCAAGTGTAAACATTGTTCATTATAGAATGATAAGAATAAAAACAAGAGTGTCCTGAGTGTGAATAGACACCAAAATGAACCCTCAATTAAATAAATTGGTTTATGCCAATTGGATGTATTGCCCCAATATTCCACATCCACCATTTCTCTCTCATCTTTCTGTGATCAGAAATGGCTTTGTGGTATTTAAGGGAACAGGATTCCAGAAGGGAGAACTGCATATCTTTAACAGAATGGCCCTGTTCTGTGAAGTGTTTAGAGACTGGGGTAATTCTGGAATCCTTAGGTTTAGATACAGACAGTCTATGTTCATAGATTCTTTTCCTGAACGGGCGTCCTGTTTCACCAACATAGTATTTGTCACATTTTCTACATGTGATAAGGTATACGATATCACTAATCTCACAAGTTTTGTGAGGAGGGATATTGGTCAGGGGGTAAATTCTATGTGTGATTTTACACTTGACCTGGGTGATAGGTGTTATAAGAGGACAATATGTACACTTTCCTAGTCGTGTACAACATATGGGTCTAATTGTACGCTCCTGTACATTAGATGGGGGGTATGAAATCTGTGCTCTGGTTAACAGATTCCTAAGGTTGGGTAATTTTCTGAAACCCACTAATGGTTTATCTTTGAAAGTATTGACACAGCCATTGCTGTGTTCAATAATGTTCCAATTCGAGTGAATGAACTGCTTAATGTCTGGGTTACTGGGGTTGAAATTGGTGACCATGACAGGTGTGTTTGTCTTAGGTTTTTGTTTCACCGTTAATAATTCATCCTGTGTGAATTTGGCGGCTTTGAGCATGTGTTTTTTCAGAGCCTGTAATGGGTAACCCCTATCAAGGTAATGCTCAATGAGTTTTATCCCATTGGTGATGAAATCGCCATTTTTGGTGCATATTCTCCTAATTCTGAGGAATTGCCCATAGGGACCCTTTGTGTGGCAGGGTTTATGGTGTGCAGATGTGTAGTGAAGATACAAGTGTGTATCTGTTGGTTTTTCGTACAGGGTTGTGTACAAATGTCTACTACTGTCTATTTTGACAGTGGTATCCAAAAAATTGATGCTTTCAGTACTAGCTTCATGTGTAAACTTGATCTTATCATGGATGTTGTTAATGTATTTAATAAACCTATCCAGTTCTTCTTGACCATGGTTCCAAATCATAAAAATGTCATCAATGAAACGTAGCCAAAACAAAGGTTGCTTATCCCAGTCTTTGAGGGCCCTAGTTTCGAACCTATCCATGAATAGATTCGCATAATTAGGTGCTAGGGCTGTTCCCATTGCAGTCCCCCCTGTCTGTAGGAAATGCTGATCATTAAATGTAAAGTTCATACTATGTAGCACTAGTCGTAGCAGTTGTAGGACATAAGGGCTTATTGGGTCCTTTGTCCTATCTTGTCTGAGGTGAGCTGCTACAGCCAGTATTCCCTCATGGTTTGGGATATTGGTGTAGAGTGAGGAGACATCTAAAGTGACCAGTAAGGCACCCTCGGGTATTTGACCCAGTTGTTTAAGTCTGCTAATGAAGTGCTGAGTGTCCCTTACATATGATTGGGTTTTGGGCACATAATCTTTAATATGGGCATCTACAAATTTGCTAATATTGCAGGTAGGGTGTCCTATGGAGCTACAGATTGGTCTACCTGGGACCTGTTTCTTGTGAATTTTCGGTAACGGGTAAAATCTGCTTGCTTTGGGATTCTTAATTTGAAGGTACTCAAAATTTTTCTCTGTGATAAGTTTGAGATTTTTCATTTCAGTAAGGACAGCACATATCTTATTAGATTATTAGATTCCTGTCACTAAGCTGTCTATAACCTTCTCTTAAGTAGTCAGTAGTTTGCATGACTACTATTGCTGACCCTTTGTCTGCTTTCGTAATAACAATTTCAGGATTGGAGCTTAGTTGTTTAAGGCCAATCCATTCTTGTTTGGTTAGGTTTTTGTTTGCACTTGAATGTGTTCTACAGTTTAATAAGTCCATTTTAAAGGCCCTTTTAAAACTATCTAATGTTTTATTAGGAGGGCTAGGTTTCCAGCTAGATTTACTTTTGAAATTGTTATGAATTTCTTTGTATGGGTCTGATTCTATTGTAGACTCATTGCACTCTGTTTTTGCATTCTCGTTCATAAAGTCTATTATGCTTTGAGATATGTTCACCTCAGGGTGGTTTTCCTGAGGTTTGAAAAACTGCATTAGTTCCAATCTTCTATGGAACTCCTTAAAATCTTCCCAGATCTGAGATTTATCAGGTGCATTTGGTGTTGGGCAAAAAGTGAGTCCCTTCTCAAGTGCACTGATTTGGTGTTCAGTTAGATGGACATTAGATAGATTGATCACATTGTGACCAATGTAACTTTTAAATTTAGTGTCCTTAGGTAAAATGCCTGGTTGGGCATTTAGGGCTGCCAGTTCCAATTGCTCCTTGGTTAGCGCCATTTTTAGATAATAAAAGATGGTTTGATGGTAGTTAAGGTACTTTATTGACAGTGCAATTGCACCACTTTTTATGGGGGTGCTGTGCTTGTAATAATATGTAGGTGTATTGATATTTATAATAAAGTCAGGCAAATGTTATAAGGACTTAATTAGTGTTAGTCTTTTAGTATTTTCTTGAGCTGCACCATGAATTTCTGAAGCTCAGCCTGGTTATTCCCTTTCCCTTTGTTTGGGGTTATTTTCCTCCTCTTGGGTGGTTGACCTTTTTTAGCTTGTCTGGGTTTCTTGGCGTTTGGCTTTCTTAGAATAGGTTGGAGCTATCCTGGAGCACGTGGTCTGCAGGGACTCTCTAATTTCCTGTAGGTGTACAGCTGTGAGAATATTGCCAAGTGACTGATAATCTTTGGCAATATGATCCTTAACCTGTGAATATTTGGTGAACAGCTCATCTAATAAGGTTTTGGTGAGTTTCTGTTTGCACTCATCTAGGATAACCTTCCAGGAGGCTTGCACTTTATCACTCCTACTTTGATTGATGTTAAACTTGAAGTCCACACTGGGTGGGTAGATCTTCTTTAGTAGTTCACCATGCATCCTACTAATTTGGCTAGCTATGGCTATTTTCTTTTTGTGGTTGGTCTTGAGCCTGAGGTACACTGGCTTAGATTCAGGAGGGTAACTGCTTCTTTCAGGACCCTTGCTGGTACTTGCCTCAGGAGTAAGGTCTCTCCTGGGGCGTTTCCCACTTTTTGGTCTCTGATGAGATAGCACACTTTGACTATCGAAATACAGTTGTGTATAACATTACAACAGTATAAGGCCCAACTCTATATATATTTGGTATAAAGTGAACTGTATCTGTGACTACCATCACTTCTGCATCTGTTTCCTTTACATTATAGAATGATAGTCGTGTTGACAGGTTTGTACATAAGAACTGTTTTCAACCATTATTTGCATGTGATATTGAAAGTAATATTGAAAGTAAATGTCAAAACGAGGACAGTACATGTGCAAGCAAAGAAAGTCAGGCGTTTTGCCAGTAGTCTTACCTGTGAAAGATGGAAACAAAAGTGTCAAAGGTAAGTAACTTAACCCTTCTGAACGCAGTAATCCTCGTGATAAGGGGGAGTACTTTGGGAGTGCAAAATCCGCTGAGAGTAGCCTAATAAGCGTTCCTCGGGTTTCAGAGGCAGTTAACATTGTTGAAAATGAACAGTTAACTGGTAATGCTTGTGGCAAGCCCTCAGAGAGTGCAAAATTTGCTGTTAACTGGTTACTGGGCGTTTCTCGGGTTTCAAAAGTGCTTGACACTGGAGAGATTAAATAGATGACTGACAATGCTTGTAAAAGTATTATTGACAATGTCCATAAAGTAGGAGATACTATTGTGGATAAGTACGCTTTGGAGTTACAAACTACAATGAAAAAAGAAAGATTAAATATGGCAAGACAATCTCCTGATAACAGACTATGCATAACTCAAAATACACCTTTATTTGGCTTTATACCCATTTATGGGCTAAAAAGCCAGGTGTATGACACATGTATTAACACAGAATGCACTGACATTCTGCAACTGCATAGAAAGTTAAGTGAGGATGGCAGGCATAATTACAGAGGCTTGCAAGTACCGGTACCATTAAAATTTAATCCTGAAGCATGGGCTCAATATTTGCAAGAGTATTGTGATTGGCAGTTGCCTTTACTCATTAAATTCGGATTTCTGCTGGATTTTGACAGAGATAGTGTAATCACTTCTCAGCGTATCAATTATAAAAGTGTGACTGAATATCCGGATCATGTCACAGCTTATCTAAAAGAGGAGCTACAGTACCAGGGGATTTTGGGCCCTTTCAAATATCCTCCCATTAACCACTTACACACCAGTCCTTTCATGACTCGGGATAAGCCTAATTCAGAGCATAGAAGGGTTATTATCGACTTGAGTTGGCCCTTAGGTGAGTCTGTTAATGCAGGTGTCCCTGCTGATAAGTATTTAGGTATGGAATTTGTCTTAACTTACCCCTCAGTAGACAATATTATTCAATAGGTACTTCGATTTGGTAAGGGTTGCAAAATAGATATCAGCAGAGCATTCAGACATGTTCCTTATTGATCCTGGGGATCTGGATTTATTAGGTTTACATTGGAAAGACTGCTTTATTGATTGTTTGATACCGTTTGGATTTAAACATGGATCTTCCATCTTTCAGAGAATTTCCGATGCGGTACACTTCACTATGAAGTGGGAGGGCCATGGTATCTGGAATTATATTGATGATTTTTTTTTTGTGTGTGTCCCTTCCATCCAAAATAAATGCTACTTTTGTCAGATTGCAGGTATTGTTGCAAGAGTTAGGTTTAACAGTTAAGTTGGTAGCCCCTAGTACTCAGGTCACTTGCCTGGGCATTGTTGTAGATACCGTGACCCTTTCTGTATCCATACTGGCTGATAAGTTGGATGCAGTCAAAAGTCTTTGTTTACAATGGACTGATAAGCAAGTCTGTATGAAAAAAGAGTTGCAATCATTGTTGGGCTTATTATTGTACGTTGCTAAGTGCATTAAGTATGCCAGGTACTTTTGAATAGAATGCTCATGCTTTTATGAGAAAATAGTAATAATAACCAAATGTGTATTACTGAGGACTTTAGAAGGGCCTTGAGGTGGTTTAATGCCTTTTTACCTGTCTTTAATGGGGCATCATTTTTCAAAAAAACTGTGCATTTAGATGCTTGTCCTTCAGGCTTAGGAACTATTTTTGATAGTCAAGTCTATACCCTTCCCTTGCCAAGCAGTTGGAGGGACTTGAATATAGTTTATACTGAACTTATCAATATCCTGGTGGCATTTAAAGTTTGGCATATCCAGTGGGCCGGGTTATCAGTCATAATTAAATGTGATAACCAACCTGTGGTCTCGGTTCTTACAACAGGTAAGACCAGAGATCCTGTTATGGCAAAATATGTTAGGAATATCTTCTTGTGGCTTAGTGCTTTCACTATAGATATAAGAGTTATTCATATTGCAGGTTGGCTGAACCCAGTGGCAGATATTTTATCTAGGTGGTATCTGACCAGTAATAATTTTCAAAAATTGCAGGAATTGGTGGATCCAGTATCATGGGTGAATGTTTCTGCAGAATTGTTGCATGTTGATGAATCTATTTAATTATATATTATAGGTTCTCACCCAGCATCACCTGGCTTGACTGGCAACATCTGGACTGTCCACTGCATTTGTGGACTCCATCAAGATAGCCTACACCACCATGTTTAGCACCTTCCTGGCCCTCGTGATCTTTATATCCTGGGATGTACAACAGGTGACTGCAATCCAGTTACTTTCTTGAATGTCTGCAGTTCAATGGTGTTAGGTGTTCACAAATGTCAAATTATTTGTCAGCCATCAAAACAAAGTTGCTTATTTTTGGTCTAGATGTTGCTGGTTTTGCTGACATACGTCTGAAATATTATCAGAAAGCTGTTCAGATGAATGCTCTTTTGAGAGTCAATTTGAAAAAAGTCATTGATATTTCATTGTTAAAATTAATCATTCAGCAGTGTGATCATACTTATATGGGACAAGTATTCAAGGCATTGTACCCTTCTTAGTTTTTATTCTTTTCTAAGATTGTCTAATTTAGTCCCTCATGCTGTATCTCAGTATTCCCCTCTAAAGCATTTATCTAGAGGTGATGTTATTTTTCGTCCTGGTAAAGCTGTAATTCTGGTAAAGTGGTCTAAAACCATGCAAGACAATAATCAAGTGAAGCTTATCACTGTTCCAAGAATTCCAAATTCCAGCTTATGTCGAGTATCAGCTTTAAGTAATTTACTATTGCTTACATCTAAAGGTGCAAATCAAAGTGGCTCAAGAGTGGGTCCCTTTAACTGACAGTCGAGTCAGCAGACATTTTGATATTATATTATTCAGACTTAACTTGAAAAACACTGGTTATACTCCACACACTTTCCAGCATTCAGGTGCCACGTTCGCTTTTAACAATGGTGTTGCTTTGCAAAATATTCAAAGGCATGGTACATGGACGTCAGGCTGCGTCTGGAGGTAGATCACTGATTCAGCTAATGCTGGGGAGCAGGTAGACAATATGTTTAGGGATAAGCTTGCTTCTTCCTAACCCTACTATACCTTGGGATTTGGGTGGAAAAGTTATTTTAAAAGTTTTAAATGATATTGTTATTTATTAAATTATAAAATTGGTTTCAGTAAATATTACAATTCATAAGGTCACCTTACCATAATGCACCCTTCCATATTTTCTTCCAATTACACCTTATAGTATATTTTACTTTTGCTTATCTTAACCTCATTATTGTAGCTTAAGATTCTAAATTGGGGCTAATGGTAAGGTGACCTCATCAATTATTAACTTCAAGTATTTGACTATCAACGCTATCAACGGAAGTACATAAAATTTGTTTACGTAACGCCCGTCAGATGGTGCAGCAGACAGAGTCACTGTTGCTATGCACAAAGAGAGGGATATTTACGTCACTTTCTTTCAGCGGTTGAAAAAAGGTCAACATAAAACACTGCATACAGTATGTACTAGGTTTTTGTAAACATTGACTTCTTAATTTTATACATATAGGATCCACATGGAAAAATCAATAGAACCTAATGGTCTTGTAGATCTTACAAGTTTACTACTGTGCGTCTTTTCTGCACTGGGAAAATGAACCCACATTATTAAACATGCACTGCCTGTGTATATAGCCTTTCTGCTTACTTACAATAAAGCATATCTTTTATACACACTGAACCTATATTTGTATCACCTTAATTGTTTATGTAATAAATTTATCTAGTGTTATACTATTCTGATAAAAATTTTGTAAGTGTAACTATAATTTACAAAGCTTTGTTTACATTAGTTAAGGCACTTCTTACATTAAAAGAGTATCTGTTCATGTAAAATATAATTCTCACTGATGGAACATAAGATGTACATATATTCAATGAGAATGGAGTAGTTTTCTTTTAAAAAATAGACATAACATGTAAGGAAAGTTTGTTTTTATTTAGAGACATATACACTAAAAAAGGAAGCCAAATTAAAAATAGTATATTTTGTATAACTACGCCTTAGTTACTGGTGAGAGGCTATAAAAGTTTGTTGGGAGAGAAGGGAGAGGCTCATGTAGTGTGACACAATATGAACACCAACATGTTCTAAATAAAGATCTAAGTACATACACAAGGCTCCAAAAGCATACATATTAATTTGAATGATTTACTATTTTAAGTAATGGTTTATTAAAATTTTAAATGAGTGTAATGTGAAATAGTGATGAAAAAATGATAACATAAAATGTTATGTTTCTTTGTTTTTTATCTCTGCAAATAAATACCCAAATTAAATAAAAATCTAATTCATTCAAAATTTGTGTGAGACATTTTTCTTTGGAATAGTGTGTAAAAAACTGTCATTGTTTTTCTTTTGTATGCTAATTGTGTCACAAGAGGAAGGTATGCACTCTGTTTTAGGTGTCCAGAAAAAAACATATTTACTTCATATTTATTGTGGTTATTTGCTGTTTATATGTATATATATATAAGTTTAAAATAACAAGAACATTTTATTGCATAACTTTATTTCCCTTATTCAACATATCACAGAACAAACAAATATATTCTCCTCAATAATTTGTGACTTTAAGCCTTAGAAATATACATCCCTGAAAAAATTATTCCCATGTTAAAAACCACTTTCGTCGGCCGTAAATATAATGCGTTACGTTGATAGCCCCTTAAGTATTTGACTTAAACTGTTATGATTTGTAAATATGAAGTAATTTAGAGATCTTGTTTTATATATAAAATAAAAGATTTAATCCTGCATGTTGTCTTATCTTGTTGACTGAAGGTCATAGGTCAATCTATGTATCTGCTGGTCATCGAGGAACTGTTGCTATTTATGATTTGTTTAAATATTCTATAATTTGAATGCAGTCTAGAGAAAAAGTGCTGGAAAGTGGCTGGATCTCAGCCACAGTTAAAAACCACAGGCATCACTCAAATTACTCTGAAGCATGCCTCCAGATCTTGTCAAAACAAACATGATACTTACACTCATACCAATGTACTTGTACAGAGGGTGGATTGTATTTGTTGTACTGACTACTGATATATTGTAAATATAAAAGAGACTAGAAATCACTTGTAGAGTGCAAAGCCCCACCAGGCGAGGCATATCTGAAAATAATGGATTTTTTTTTGTATCCCGAATGTTATCCTGATCTTTTCCAAAATTAAAACAGTTCTTCCTTTGCTCAGACCTTACTCACATAAACAATTAGTGCCCATGAATGAGCTCTGTATCAGCTGACTGTGTTTTGGGTTTCAGAGTAGAAATGAAAGCAGAAAATTTTTATGTTTCTATACAGGACAGAATATCCATTGGCTTATATATAAGAAAATTTTTATGTTTCTATACAGGACAGAACCATTCACAAATGACGTTACAATTTTAAATGATGATTCCTTTTAAGTTAATTACCAGGATATGTTAATATTTTTTTAAAAGATTGTAAAGGTATAAGGAGTTATCAGAGGGATCTAGGCACAAGTAGTACAAGTAGTAAATTGATCGATTAAAAAAATTAGTGCCGAATAGAAAGTAGGTATTTAATCCTTGGAACTCAGGAAAATTAGGAAAATTTAAAAACAAAAGATAATAGGTTAACAGCCATAACTGCCTTGATTAATAGACATGAGTGAGTAGGTATATTAAAAAAAGAGATGAAAATTATAGTTTTCAAAATAACCTAAAATCTAAAGCAATATCCCCAGTCGTCATTAACAGGATTTGAAGTTCTATCGACAGGATTTCAAATTCTGTTGACAGAACTTCAAATTCCTCCAAACTAATGAAACACAAGAATTGGAAGTTCTGTTGAAACAACTTCTAATTACAAGTTCGGTTGAATTTGTAATTCTGTCAAATTTGAAGTTCTGTCATGTCATGTCATTTTATATATAAACATATAAAATTTGACTTGAGCTTTTTCTTCAAGGTCATTGGTTCTAATATCAACATTTTTGCATTTTTGACATATTGTTGGATAATTACATTTAATAACTCTCTGTTACTGGTCATATGGGTTCAGAATGTCAAACAAACCTTTTGGAAATCATGGACTAGGAATCGTATGGAATGGTCAGATTTAACATTTGACCCCTGCTTTAAGGTCAAAGTGTGTTTGCGAAAAGGCTTTGTGTCTTCTCCATTATTGGTTCTGGAATTTTGCAAAATGAAAACAGCCTATAAGAAATCATGGGCTGTGAATTTTTAGAAGGATCAACTACTCCAAGGTCCTCTGTATTTAAGCGTCCCTTGCAGGATGCTTGTTTGTATTTAGGGGAGAGGGGAGAGAGAGTGGGTCCACCAGCTTAGCCGGCTCCCGCATTCTTTATTGCTTTTAGCTTGGCAACCACTGGGCGGATTCTCTTCAAATTTAGCACATGTATGAAGCAGCCCTGGGAAAAATTTCTGTATATGGTGTCATAACATTTCAAACAATCAGACAAGTCACATGACCAAAAATGTGATTTTGAAAGGGGTGTGCTTGTCCAGATGATAACTTAACAAGAGGGTCAGAAATGCCCCAAAAGGCAGGTTGCGCAGGCAGCAATAAGGTTAGCGACTGCTGTAATTACATTTAGAAACAAGGAAAGAAATGTTAGGTCACCCAGTTAAGGCAAATGTGTTAGCGGTGCTAAGAAATGTAAAACTTGTAATCTAGGTTACATAATTGTATCTATGCTATAAACGGACAAACAAACAGACGGAATTACACCAATTGATCTATCTCCCTGTCAAGTTTGAATTCGATTGGACAAAGCGTTTTTTGAGTTAGAGTCCGGAAATGGAAATGTTGACGGACAGACAAACGGACAACAAATGAACAGACGGAATTACACCAATTTCGAAAGGAACCTAGCTATGATGGTGATCTATCTCCCTGTCAAGTTTAAATTTGATTGGACAAAGTATTTTCTAGTTAGAGTCCGGAAACGAAAATGTTGAAGGACAGACAATCGGACAAAACATGGACAAAGGAACGGACGGCATTACACCAATTTCAAAATCAACTTAGCTTTGATGTTATCTATCCCCCTGTCAAGTTTGAATTCGATTGGATAAAGCATTTTCGAGTTAGAGTCAGGAAACGGAAATGTTGACTGACAGACAAACAGACAAAAACAGACAAACGAACAGACCGAATTACACCAATTTTGAAAGCAACTTAGCTATGATGGTGATCTATCTCCCTGTCAAGTTTGACTTCGATTGGACAAAGCGTTTTCGAGTTAGAGTCCTGAAACGGAAATAATAGCGAACAGACAAACAAACCAAAAAACAGACAAACAAACTGACAGAATTACACCAATTTTGAAAGCAACCTAGCTATGATGGTGATCTATCTCCCTGTCAAGTTTGAATTCGATTGGACAAAGCATTTTCGAGTTAGATTCCGGAAACAAAAATGTTGATGGACAGATAGATGGACAAAAAAACGGACAAACAAACAGATGGAATTACACCAATTTCGAAAGCAACTTAGCTATGATGGTGATCTATCTCCCTGTCAAGTTTGAATTCGATTGGACAATGCATTTCTGAGTTAGAGTCCAGAAACGAAAATCTTGACGGACATACAAACGGACAAACGAACCAACAAAATTACACCAATTTCGAAACCAGCTTAGCTATGATGGTTATCTATCTCCCTGTCAAGTTTGAATTCGATTGGACAAAGCATTTTTGAGTTAGAGTCCAGAAACGGAAATGTTGACGGACAGACATATGGAAAACAAACACGGAATTACACCAATTTTGAAAGCAACTTAGCTATGATGGTGATCTATCTCCCTGTCAAGTTTGAATTCGATTGGATAAAGCGTTTTTTGAGTCAGAGTCCGGAAATGGAAATGTTGACGGACAGACAAACGGACAACAAATGAACAGACGGAATTACACCAATTTCGAAAGGAACCTAGCTATGATGGTGATCTATCTCCCTGTCAAGTTTAAATTTGATTGGACAAAGCATTTTCTAGTTAGAGTCCGGAAACAAAAATGTTGAAGGACAGACAATCGGACAAAACACGGACAAAGGAACGGACGCCATTACACCAATTTCAAAATCAACTTAGCTTTGATGGTTATCTATCCCCCTGTCAAGTTTGAATTCGATTGGATAAAGCATTTTCGAGTTAGAGTCAGGAAACGGAAATGTTGACTGACAGACAAACAGACAAAACAGACAAACAAACAGACGGAATTACACCAATTTTGAAAGCAACCTAGCTATGATGGTGATCTGTCTCCCTGTCAAGTTTGAATTCGATTGGACAAAGCATTTTCGAGTTAGATTCCGGAAACAAAAATGTTGATGGACAGATAGATGGACAAAAAAACGGACAAACAAACAGATGGAATTACACCAATTTCAAAAGCAACTTAGCTATGATGGTGATCTATCTCCCTGTCAAGTTTGAATTCGATTGGACAAAGTATTTTTGAGTTAGAGTCCGGAAACGGAAATGTTGACGGACAGACACACAGACAAATGAACAGACAGAATTACACCAATTTCGAAAGCAACCTAGCTATGATGGTGATCTATCTCCCTGTCAAGTTTGAATTCGATTGGATAAAGCATTTTCGAGTTAGAGTCAGGAAACGGAAATGTTGACTGACAGACAAACAGACAAAAACAGACAAACAAACAGACGGAATTACACCAATTTTGAAAGCAACCTAGCTATGATGGTGATCTGTCTCCCTGTCAAGTTTGAATTCGATTGGACAAAGCATTTTCGAGTTAGATTCCGGAAACAAAAATGTTGATGGACAGATAGATGGACAAAAAAACGGACAAACAAACAGATGGAATTACACCAATTTCGAAAGCAACTTAGCTATGATGGTGATCTATCTCCCTGTCAAGTTTGAATTCGATTGGACAAAGCATTTTTGAGTTAGAGTCCGGAAACGGAAATGTTGACGGACAGACACACAGACAAATGAACAGACAGAATTACACCAATTTCGAAAGCAACCTAGCTATGATGGTGATCTATCTCCCTGTCAAGTTTGAATTCGATTGGACAAAGCATTTTTGAGTTAGAGTCCAGAAACGGAAATGTTGACGGACAGACAAATGGACAAGCGAATGGACAGAGTTACACCAATTTCGAAAGCAACCTAGCTATGATGATGATCTATCTCCCTAGTGTCCTAGTGTCCGGAAACGAAAATGTTGACGGACAGACAGATGTCAGACCATCAATCTAATAGGCGGGTTGGTTACATGCATGCGGTGAAAGTTAGAGTGATTTTGACAAAATTTTTGACCCCCCAGTGTATCCGCAGAGTCTACTGACGACTTTTCGCACAAATCATTTTCCCACCAATTTTGTCGGTCATCTTGAATTTCTGCATGAATTGCCAAAATGTATTTATCTCAGATATGGTTGGAGATAGAGCGATTTTTGCAAAATTTTTGGCCCCCAGATTATCTGCAGAGTCAACTACCGATTTTTTCAAAAATCCTTTTTTTTGCCATTTTTGGTGGCCATCTTGAATTTCTACGTAAAACACAAAAACAGAAAAAAACCACATTCATCTATGAAACCTTGCATTTTGGATATAGTTATTTTACATCAATGGAAAAACATATTATACACAGGAAGATGTTCATTTCTACAAAATCATTAATACCCATTGGGACACTTTGTTTTGCTATGCAAAACCAATTTCGTTCTCTCTTGAGAAGCAATACTCTAGTTTTGGTTGCTATTGCAAATCAGTCTATGGCTGAGTAGATTAGCACCAGTAGCTGATTGGAGTAAAGTATTTATGACTACAAAATGACCTGGGATGTCACGTTTGGGGATGCATTGCATTGAAATGTAATCTCCAGTTACTGTTGGAGTAATTGCAAACACAAACAGATAAACAAATGTACCTAAAACATGACCTCCTGATGGATGTAAGGAATGAATTTATTTTTGCCTCAAAAAATTTGATTGTACATATTTGGTTTCCAGTGTGAAATAGTTGAGAAATATCTGAATCATGTTCTAGATACCCAAAAAATCCCAAATTTTCTGAAATTCTACCAGGCGGAGGTCTGCACTATACAAGCACTTCTGGTTCAATTTGTAATAAAAGGGTAAAATTGGCATGCTAACTATGTTAGGTATTGTATGATTAAGGTTACTAAAATATACTCTGGATATATTGACTGATGTAGCTTTTATAATCACTTGTTTCTTTTTTTCTAATAGTCCTCTACACTCAAAGAACAAGTCAAAATTGGATGTTTTTCTTTTTTCCAGTGTATCAGTGTATGTACACACAACACTGACAACTCAAGAAAATAGTTGAAAAGACAGTTTACTGCAAGTACCTTATACACTAACATATCTGTGTTATCAAATTGAAGAAAACACAACCTGACAACTGACAGCAATAAAACTCAGTGGGGTATGACAGGGAGGGTCATGGGGAGGGGAATGAATTTAAGGAAAACTTTACACTTTTTCCCTAGACTGAATGAATAGTTTTTGTAATTTGATGGTTGAATCCTAACACAAAGTATCATGACAGGCATGTTGTTGTGACAACTCGTGTACTTCCAACACTCTGTGAATGTGATGCAACCATGAGAATAAAATTTTCATTCACTTTGTATTGGTAACCAGTAATATAACATCAGTTTGGAGTTCCAAAGACTTCAGTTGTATTTGTAAATATCATGTCTGAGATTATAATACAACTATAATGAAGAGTCTTTTCCTGTAAATATAGCTGTTTTGGTTGAATTCCATGTGTTATTTGTATCGAATGTGGCATGTACAGTCACTCTCTCCAAATCATATAGCTCCAAAGTCTGTGGTGCATGAAATCCGTTTGTAATCCTCCATTCTGGAGTTAATGTGGCATTTCTGATTAAACTTTTTACTTGTGGGGATTAAATGACTTGTTTCTTTAATTTGAGGAAATGGAATTGATTAAATGCATTGAAAGTGCCCTTTTTCTGTAAATTATAACTTCTTTTTCTATTTTCTGTTTGCTAAAATATGTTTCGTTTGACGAAATATCAAGTCTATGGAGTTTTCAAAATTATCACATAAATGTTAAAATTGTTTTACAAAATACCAAACAAAGATTCTATAAAAGGTTAAAAAGATGTTTAAGAAAATAAAATTACTTTCAACAGCAAATGCATTTGTGGTATTGTGTACTCATGAGTACCTATTTTTCAAATAAACAGACAAATAAACAATAAATTTAAAATATTACATTCAATTTTATTACGTTTCTTGCCAGAGTGTTCCTTCTTTCTGACTTTGTTTGCCCTTCTTTTGAATTTCACAGCCATTTTACAGTCCAGGGAAAAAGTGCTGGAAAATGACTGGATTTCAGGTTCCTCATAAAGTCGCTCAAATTACACTGATGCATGCCTCCAAGTGTTATCAAAACAAACACGATACTTACACTATACCAGTGTACTTGTACAGAGGTGAATTGTATTTGCTGTACATACTGATATATTGTAAATATAAAAGAGACTAGAAATCACTTGTAGAGTGCAAAGCCCACTAGATGCGGCATTTCTGAAAACTATGGATTTTTATGGATACTATGGATTTGACTTTGTTACGCCGCCGCCGCCGCAGTATGCAGAGATTTCACCGTTACCGCTCTAACAAAAAAAAATATTATAGCTAGCTTCTCAAATTTGCAGGATATATTCATAAACATAAAATCTTGCCTGGGAATATTTTTGGCCTCATTTTGAAAAACAAAATGGCCGCCAGGGACATTTATTCAACTTTAAACAAGGACTTTTGTTGGCCCTCTAGAGCAAAGGGTATTATAGGTATTAGGTAGAGATCTCAAATTCACAGGATATGTTCCTCATTATAAAATCTTGACTGAGAATATTTTTTGCCTCATTTTGAAAAACAAGATGGCCGCCACAGGCGTTTCTTTGTCAGTCATGAAAAGTGCCTATATCTCCCTTATTATTGGTCCTAGAGGTTTGGGATGGTAAACAAACCTATAGGAAATCATGGGCTGGGAATCGTTTGGTGTGGTAGGATTTGACCTTGGACCCCTCCTTCAAGGTCAAACGAGGATAGCCAAACTTAAAAGTGCTTATAACTCGCTTATTATTGGTCCTAGAGGTTTGCAATGTCTATTCAACCTATAGGAAATCATGGGCTAGGAATCTTTTGATGTGATCAGATTTTACCTTTGGCCCCTCCTTCAAGGTTAAATGAGGATAGCCAAAATTAGCAGTGTTTATATCTCGCTTATTGGTGTTCCTAGAGGTTTGCAGTGTCACACCAACCTATTGGAAATCCTGGGCTAAGAATCTTTTGATATGGTCAGATTTCACCTTGGGCTTCTCCTTCAAGGTTAAGTGATGTTTGAATGGCTTTGGTGAGTTTTCTTTCTGGTGGATACAATTTGCATCAGTTCTCTGATGCGATAGGTCTAGTTGTTTTTGGTATCCTAAATGTGATCCAGATCTTTCCCAAAATTAAATCCCTTCTTCCTTTGGTCAGACCTTATTCACATAACAAGCAATCAGTGCCCATGAATGGGCTCTGTGTCAGCTGACTGTTTTTGAGTTTCAGTGCAGGAGTGAAAGCAGAAAGGGACACAAAAGTTGTGCCCTGCAAATGGTATTCAGAAGTAAAGTACAAAGTTAACTGTTACAGTGTAAAAAGTAGGTGAAAAACATATTTAAGCAGACACCTTGCAATGACAATTGGCATGCAAATTATTCCCTGCTAGCTCGCAGCATGACTACAAATGTATACCTATCTCAAGGGTAACTTAAGAGAGACTTAGGCATGTGCATTATCCTTACCAGTGTTATAGGTTCTCCCCATTTACTTATATTGTTTGCACGTCCTGTAAGATACACTCACCTGTACCTTGCATGTATATAAACTCACTGTATGACCTGTAGCTAGTAGCAGTTTGTGCTTTGATCTTCAAGTTGCGACACTGTTGCTGGCAGAATACACCTTGTTTGCATGTGCAAATATTTTTCAACAATATTTGCAGCACACTTACGTGTGTATACACGTACGATGGGATGTAAGAGAAGCGTTAACAGTATCTAATCTAATCTACTGCTTTGCAATATCTTCGCCACAAAGGGGAACTCAGTGCGCTAGGTAACAAAACTCATTTATCATCACGAGTATCGAAGGGCGTTCAAGGACAAGGTCTACATCGTAAAAGGGGTTACCTGGTTTAGAGGTCCATTACAATAGCTAAATGAGAAATAGCTTTCTGTATTTTTAACAGCGAGTAAATGGCTTTTCTGGTTTTTTTTGGTACAAGGATATGAAATCTGAAAATAACCAACAACAAAACTTGGGCTGTAAATCTTTAAGAATGGTCAGATTTGAAATTTCACATTTGACCCCTGTTTCAACGTCAAACAGATTGTCTATAAAAGTGCCTTGTTTGGAGTGTTTTTGAATGGTTTTTGCAGTTTTCAACAACCACAGGAAATCACAGATCACGGATATTTCAAGGGATCTAATATGAATTTTTGACCCCGGCTTCAAGGACAGTGTTTATATTAAAAACCCTTACATCTTCTTTGTATTTGGACATTGGGATTTGACATTCACAAAGATATCGTGCAAGCGTCACCAGCCATATTCTGAATGTAGAATTCTCTGTGTCACATCTGGAGATGGATTGCATCGAAATGTAATCTCCAGTTACTGTTGGAGAAATTGTAAACACAAACAGATAAACAAATGCACCAAAACATAACCTCCTGATGGATGTAAGGGATGAATGAATTTTTTCCCACAATACATTTCAGTGTACATATTTGGTTTCCAGTGTGAAATAGATTGGGAAATATTTGAATCATGTTCCAGATACCCAAAAATCCCAAATTTTCAGAAACGTTCCCTGGCGGAGGTCTGCACTATACAAGCACTTCTGGTCCAGTTTGTAATAATAGGATGGAATTGGAATACTAATAATGTTAGGAATTGTAGGATTAAGGTTACTTAAAATATACTGTGGATATATTGACTGATGTAGGTTTTATAATCACTTGTCTCTTTTTTCCAATAGTCCTCTAAACTCAAAGAACATGTCAAAAGTGAATGTTTTCCTTTTTTCCAGTGTATCAGTGTATGTACACACAACCCTGACAACTCAAGAAAATAGTTGAAAAGTCAGTTTACTGCAAGTACCTTGTACACCAACATATATGTGTAATCAAATGAAAGAAAACACAACCTGACAACTGACAGCAAAAAACTCAGTGGGGTATGACAGGGGGGGTCATGGGGAGGGGAATGAATTAAAGGAAAACTTTACACTTTTTCCCTAGACTGCAAAAAACTCAGTGGGGTATGATAGGGGGGGGTCATGGGGAGGGGAATGAATTAAAGGAAAACTTTACACTTTTTCCCTAGACTGTTTACACTTTCAAATGAAACCATCCTGATATTCTCTGTGTTCTCTTTGTTGTTAGTTCATATTTTCACAGGTTACCTCATTCACTACCCGCCAGTTATATGTTACGGTAACTGTAAGCTGTAGTTTATCTTATAAACTGTAATGTAACCTCTTGCAGTTGTAGATGTTCACATTTGGAATTGTGAATTAAGGATGTTACGGGGGGGGGGGGGGGGGGATATTGTATCAAGTAAGAGACACCACCCTTACTATTTCACTAGGGGCATGAGAATTATTTTGTATCAAGTTAAAACTCTGTAAATGATGAACCACAGTCGAGCTACCATTACTAGTGACGTTATTGGTAATAGAACTGCTACTGATTGGTTCAAACTTGTAAACTACAGTCAAATATGTTCTGTGCAGTCTGCTGTTACTTCTTAATGGTTCATTTACACTGTCCTGTGTGGTTGTTACAACACTTATTGAATTAAGGTGCTGGAAATACTGTCCGTGCTGCGTCAAATGCACCTTACCTAAATCCTAACTTATTTACACTTGTGAAACTAATGGATAATATTTAAATACAACACGCATCAAGAAACAAACTAGCTAGCCCAGATAAGTTAAATATTTTCAGCATATATGTAGCTGGTGAGGTCAGCAGGGAACAATTTTATTTTGATATTAGTAAGCTAAATGGGTCCTAAAGAGGGCAGAAGAGTGAGAAAGATAGTAATCCCCAGAAACTGTGAGTTAGAGGATACAGCTGCTAATGTACAGGGGAAGAGGGAGGAGAGAAAGGCAAGAGAAAGGGAGGAAGAGGCACAGAAACAGAGGGAGGAAGCCAGGGGTGAAAAAACTACACACTCGGCAGAGGAGAGAGTGGCCGAAAAGCAACAGACAGATCGCACTCAAGGCACAAGAAGGGCCGCATGACAAATATCTACCTGACAGACTAAGATAATATTGTGAACTTTATGAAGGACCATGGGGAGTTGTACGACAAGACTAATGAACATTTTAAGGACAAGGCCAGGAAGGAATACCTTTTGGAGAGGTTTACCAATAGCTGCAACCTGTCTATCAAAGTGTGCAAGACTTCGTTCGAATCCCTCTCGACTCGCTACGGCAAACTCACACAGTCCAAGTCTGGTCAGACAGAGGCAAAACTGGATTCAGGATAAATTTAACTTCTTTAAGATGCACATTAGACTCAAGGGACTCAGCAAATCTTCTGTCTTCCAGTGCACAGCCCAAGGAGCCAGTGCATATCCGTTGCCTCAGCAGACATCTCCAGAGCTTCGACTGACATTGATAGTACGGAGATCAGCATGTGATCAGACTCCACAATACAGCCTTCAGTTACAAGCCCCAGCGCAGTTTACCAGCATTCTTCAGTCAACCAGGAGGTCATGGACCAGTTTGCACAAATTAAAACCATGCTGTCATCATTTCTCAGGCCAACAACTTTCTGTAACTACCTGGCATCTGAGGTGGAGACCTTAGTGGATAGAGACTTTCAAACATTCTGAAACGAAGCTGTGAATCTTCCAAGCAGCATCCAGAGCAGGGCAGAGGAAAGAGCTCTCAGCCCCAGCAACCACAGCAACAGATACTTTCTGGGAGATCCAGTGCAACTTCAAAATTTGTGCCACAAAAATTTCAACAGCCACAGCAACCAGCACCAGCTGAGAGACTCAGATGCCAGCATGCCAGGTCATCCAACCCGCTCAGCTGAGCCAAGTGGCACACAAATGACTGCAGTAACCCAGAGGGCAGCCAACTTCCTTCTTATTTGTTGACGATCGACAACAAAGGTCTTTAAGACCGCTTACTTTCACATTGACCCTGATAAAGCAATTCAACTCACCGTCAGTTGCCTCTGCCACAAGTGAAGAAAGTCAACATAACATATCAGGACTCTCTAGCTTCTTTTGGAATCTGCAGTGAGTGATGAGCTAGCAACAGATTGACACACCACAGCCGTTTTCACGACCTGAGCCGCACCAACACACCACTTCTCCTCCAACCACCACTGTGCAGCAAAAATATCAGCAGCAGCCTGTCCAGCCTCGGCCTCTCCAGCAGTCAGCCGACACGAAACAGCAGCAGCAGTAGAACCATTGCACTTGCCTACAATTGGTCCTTTTCAGGACCACTATTGTAAAATATTTAAAGGTCCTTTTCCTCACCACCAAATCTTCTAAAAACAATTTATCAGCATGTTTAAAAAATTCCCAAAACAAGAGCAAAAAACAAAATGAGTGAGTGTGGGAGCAGATATAAATTTGAAGTAAAAAAAAAAACTTCCCAATTTTTAAACCTGGACTTAAAAGGTTCTGAACAGAAAAAAATGGGCAAAATAAATCAGCCATATACAAAGCAATAAAATCCCTCTGTAGTGAAATATGGTCATGCACCCATAGGCATCAACCAATTTCTGTGACTTCTTTAGGTATTATACCGGCTACTTAATCACTCAGTAGTCAATTTTACCCTTTGTTTGTCTTGTATACCTAAATGAACTCACCAGAAATCACTACATTAATATAGCATAAACAGCTGAATAAATCAAATTTATTAAAAATACAAAATAAATTATATCGCTGCTAAAACGTTAATTTAACACATTTAACACGATGAATAAGATTTATTCATGATAATGAAACACATATAAAATATCAGAGCACGATTTTTGTGAATAATTCAATTCTAATGGCTATTTCTCAAAAATTCATAAAAAATTCATTAAAAAATTATATGACTAAATGAATGACTCCAAAATAAGTCACATAATAGCCAAACGAGTAGTGACGTAATAGAGCATTGTACATCATCGTTAAATGACGCATCTGGACATCACAAAGTAGTCATAACCACAGAATCCAATGACTATAAGTTAGACATTGTAATGGATCCACTTAAATATAAATGTGGGGAGTGTGAAAACAAGTAAATCCAGATTGACACGCCAGACAGAATTTTGTACAGCCAATTACCTCCCGTGAGGACAGAACCAAAATGAGACTGCCCAACAAATCTGCCTACGATAAGTGGATACGAAAGTTCCAGAGCGAGACGAAACCACAAAGTCCCACAGACTTCGTAAAATCTCAATCACCGACAATATTCAACAAGCCCGAGATTAGAATTTCCAGCGAGAAACAACCACAGAGCAATACCAAAATTCGAAAACCTACAGCATTAACTATCGATAATGAGGTTTACAATGCTATCTGCAGTAGGAAACCAACGAAACCTACCTTAGCGACCTCTCCATGAAAGATCATTCTCCCGCCACCAAGAGAGAATGAATGGTGCTACAGGACAACAAAATTTTGAAAATAAGATACCAAAGTAGATTATTAACTTTATTCTTATTTTTGACCAACATTTGATTCTATTATAATACAGAACAAATTATTTTTATAACTATTAATTGTATGTTTATTATAGAACATATTATTTCTATACTAAATAATGTGGTTGCATATAGAACATATTAATTCTATACTGGCTTCATTTGAATAAAACACATACAATTGAGATTTTTTTACTACACGTTGAATAAAATCATCAACCCAGAACATATTTATTATGGTGAATAAATTGTCGACTCAATTCATGTCCGGTGTTTTATTACGGAAATTAATAACCAAATAATGGTTATTCATATTCCCTATTTAATTCATTCTAATTAAGCCATAATAAATTAAGACTATATTGATCCTGGGTGGAATCCTTTAAAGATTACTTAAAAATAAAAAGCAAGGAAATGAGTTACCATTTCTCAATACACCATACTTTGAATCAATAATAACAATAGTCCTACCCCTTTACACTAAACTTATTCATGAATAAATGAATAAATTTAGCTTTGAAATTCACTATAAATTTACCACAAATGACTTTTATTTGTGAAACTCACCTGGACCCCCCAAAAAACACAACCCATAAGGTCAATTTGGAACTTACCTGCTGAACCTGCAGATACAGGTACAAAAACCGGTACAACCGGTTCATACCGGCTTAGAGCCGGTTCAAAATGGTGGTACAACACCTGAACCCCTAAAGTACTTCAGGGAGTCCAGAGGCACATAAATCCATAGCCTCTGATGAGACTGCACCCCTAAATCAACAGTCGAAATATAATAACAGAGAAAGTTAATTATATCAGGCAAATATATTTTATTTTCCAAGTCTGCGCTGCAACAGGAAGTTATATACCTTTGTAATTGTATATACACTGACTGTTTTCTAACCACAACTGTGGTTCATCAAGGTGACAACTAATATCCTACATTGTTTGCCCTATATATTAATGATCTTGCATGTGAACTAAAAGAACTTGGTATAGGGGTCAAAATTAATGAACTTGTGATTCCCATTTAACTATTCGCAGATGATATTGTATTACTTACTGAATGTGAAAAACACTTACAGTTGCTGCTTGATAAGCTAGTTCAATGGTGTAATAATTTGAAAATCATACAAGGGAAAAGATCTATACTAGCACAATTTCAATGAGGGATATTACCACTCAATATCAAAACCTGTAGATATATACTTATGAAAGACAAGCAGGGTAAATTTAGAATAACTAAAATGAAGACTTTGTTTAGTTTGTAATTCTGGTTTTACTGAAGATGAAACACATTTCCTACTTGCATGTATATCTTACAACCAAATGCAACAAAAGCTCATTCAGATAGCTTCCATTAAAAATGAAAACTTTACGTCTCTTGATAAAGATGTTAAGATTAATTGTTAATGAATAATTGTATATTTATTTATTTAGGGTTTTACATCGCTTTCAACATTGTACAGGTCATATCACGACAGGTAGTTGGAAGGACAGAGGAAACCAGTACATACAGTTGGTCAAGGTTCTGTACTGTAAACTGCCGACCAACGGCAAGCAACTACCAGCTTTCCCACTTGAGGTAGAACCATGAACTGAACCCTGGCCTCAGAGGTGGGAGGCGAGAGTATTACCACTCTGCCACCGTGGTCCAAAATAATTGTATAAAGCTAGTAGCAGATTTCCTATTTAATTCATGGGAGAAACGTTGAGATTTATCATATGCTACTGCATAAAATTATGCAAGTAATATGTTACTCCATCTCTGTAGTTATGTAGAATAGTTTATATATATATTTTTCTATTTTTTATTGTAATTTTTATTTCTGTTATATTATATTTTATTTTTTTTGTTTTTGTATTTGGTAGTTTTTTTCTATTACCGCTTGAAGCTACACCACACTGGCAGACACTTGTTTTGAAATGACAAATAAGCTCAATTAGGCTGGGTACAAATGGCCTTAATATATTAATGTACTTGTCACTATAATAAAAAAATTCTCTCTGTCTCTATTACAACGTTTGATATTTTTATTGTGTAAAAATGAATGCAGAAATGGTGGTGAAATCTCAAGTTAAACAATAAATTTTTAATATTCACATCCGTCACACATAAATTCAAACATCAGAAAAAAACAGTTGTTCTAGTTCTGTGTGTAGAGCGTCGGACTTGAAATGCTAAGGTCATGGGTTTGCCTTCCAAGTGGATCAAATGTTTTTTATTTATGTATTTTATTTATTTATTTTTTATATGACAAAAAGGGGAAAAATTCAAATCACAGCATTCAATTTTTTTCTCTCTGAAAACTTAAACCAAGAAAAGATTATTGTTATTATTATTATTATTGTTATTGTTGTTGTTAATGCAATAGCTTTAAGCTTTTCATTCAGCAAATAAGCAAAAATTTGGTCACATATAGTCGAGAGTTTGCTCTCTCCAAGTGCATCTTATTTGTGTTAAATATACTTATAAATATGTAGGCCACCTTAAAAATTAGATTTAAACCTAAGCTAATTTGGACGTAAGTTACATACAACATTTAGGTGTGTTTAACTTGGTACTATTTTTAATACAAGTTAAGATAAAATTGCTATTCAAGTTTAAACTACAAAGGTTTAATTAAGACTAAACATAGCTTTAAAGGTTAATACGCAATAAAGTAAAACAAATCACCAGTGGAATTGATTACCATACCAAGGATAAGGCATCAAAACAATTAATCTTAACATGTGTTAGAAGACTGCAAACACAAATGTTTTGTATTTCTGTATCAGCGTACACGGTACTTATAAATATAAATGAACCGACAAATGACTTTATCCCAGCTTAAAATGGTGATGCAAGTAAAACACAGTGCTACACCACTGAGAAGAAATGCCATCACATCACATTTCTCTAATTACCACTAAATGCCTTCAAATGTAGTCGTCGAGATCCCCTCTCAGCTGTGTTATCTCTGTTAATATTTATTACTATTTTTTTTTCATTTTAACACCAGTTTTGTAAGACGTTTTTTTCAGGCTAGAGAGAAGTTGACATATTTGTTACCATTCACAACCAAATGATTGTGAATCTGTATAAAAGTCAACAGTGTCAAACCTCCAATATACAGGAGGTCCATCAATTACTTTTCATAAAATAGCGCACTGGCACAAGTGATTAACTTTCAACTACATATATTACAGATTTTGTATATGTCCCTTTTTTCAAATTTTCTGAAGAGTTTCCCATGTGAAGAAAAATTCCCGATGATTCTGGAAAAGGTGGTGGGTCTGATGGATGGGGCCTGGGAAGCATTTTGCAGATAAGTCCAAATTGCTGAGCTCCACCAAAGACCATGAGCCATGATTTCCTGAATTTTGACATTATTGTCAAATGCAAGGGTTGTCCCCGAGGGTCTAAAAGTATGGAACCCGTGTCCTCTGGTTGAAATGTTCCTATGAACCAACACCTTTTTCAGAGCATCCCAAATGTGGGTGTCAATTACCCCCAGTAAACATTAGAAACGTTTTAAAATGATTTAAACGTTTACAAAACGTTTTAATACCTCTTTTAAACCCTCTCTTATGGTTTTCTCAATGTTTCCAAATAACAATCATGTTGTAATGTTTAAAAAACGTTTTATAAACATTCTATATACAAACAGTTTTACTGAAAATGTTTTTAAACATTTATAAAATAGCTGAAGAAATGAAGGTTATATTGGGAATGTTTTTTCAACCATTCATCATGAAATGTTTGATAAACAGTAGACATAAAACGTTTAAACAACATTGTTGATCAAATGTTTTCTAAACATTCTATCAAAAACGTTTTTTAAACCCATGTTTGCAAATGGTTATTGAACCCTTCACCTTCAAACATTTCCAAACAAAGATGGTGGTGAGCAATAATAAGGGATTTTAGGGGACTTTGTCAAAAATTGCCCCACACGCAAATCCCTAAAAGTAAGAATTGAATGGGGGCACAATTTTTAAGCCACTATCTTACAATTTTAGACATAAAAATAATATTTTCATTAGTGATCAACCTTAAAAAGATATTGAATTTGACCTCTGACCCCATCATTATTCAGACATTAATATGTTCATTTGTGATTGTTGTGTAAACAGATGTGCAGTTGCCTGGTAATCACTGATAAAATTCCAGTTTGCTAGTTCTACTTTTATTTACAGTGAAATTACATTAATAATCCTGATACATATATTTTATAGTAATTAATTAGGTCTGCCTAATTAATACTTCTTAAAGAATTGCAAAACTGTTCAGATAAGAATTACTTAGGTCTGCCTAAATAATATATATTTACATATATCTAGCTCTATGGCTGAAAACACTTCTTACTGCCTCAAACTAACTCAGAAAACTGTCCCTGTGTACATTGCAGTAACAAACTAATACACAATCAAAATCTGCCCTGTGGGAAGGGAAAGATCTACAATAACATAAGGGTTGAACATAATAGTTAAACTGTCAAATTGATAAGTTGCATGCAGCTGGAGAAACACATAAATGTTTCTAGGAGTGAAAATGACAAAGAAAATATTTTAGCCTTTGCAGTGGCTATGTTTTAACATCACAATAATTGACTTAATAAATCACAATAAACTGTTTATATCTCAGTTTTACAAATATATTCCAAATGTGTAAAGGTGAGGGTGGACTACCTCCCTTTACTTTTACAGCAGTTCCCCTGTGTATTATTCTGACACATAGCGGGGAACTGGAAATTTTGAAACCACAACTTCCGGTAAACTAGTAATATAAACTTTCAAGAGACTGAATCATTATTTTACATACAACACACACACACAAAAAATACCAAACAAATATTTATATAAAAGTGATACAACATCCTAATAAAAAACACATATATTACAGTGATGTTTTTCTAACATTTGTCATTAAACGTTTAATAAATGGTATACATAAAACGTTTTAAAAACATTCTATTATAAATGGTTTTCGTACCCATCATTTTTAACCTTTGCTAAATGTTTCCTATAAAATGTTTGCAAAACCCAAAAATGTTTACTGGGCTTGAGCATAGGGATAAAAATTGTTGGCAAATAGAGGTCCGGATTGAGGAAGGGGTTTAGAAGCTAAAATAGCCTGTAGAGCTCGAACTGCACACAGGAAGTGGTTATTTATGGATGGCAACTGAACCCAGTAGTAAGATTTGTGGTGCTGGAGGGTTTTAGTCCATTTAATTAATAGATGGGCACCAGGAAGGGAGGGGGAGAATATCAAGCCCTGCCTGAGCAAATGGAAGTCAGGATTGAATTTTGAGGAGCTATTAGGAGCAATGTTAGACATCCTAAGGAAACCATAGAAGGCAGTGAGGAACACTGTCCTGAATAATACTGGATCAGAAAGGATGTCACACAAAAGTGACAAGTTTTAAAGAGTGGGTATGTCAAATATGCCCCGGGGTGGGGTTGAATTTGGAATTGATGGATATGCTACAAATGTTCCTGTGCACAGCTGGATGAGAGGTTGCTGAGGTATCCTAGTCATATAACTGTGCTTTGAAATGGATGGAGGAAAGTTGATATAACCTGAGGTGAGATTGAATTTTGGTACAAAAATTCCATAAAAGTGAGAATGTTGTGAACATTGCATGAAACTGGTAAGTCGATAAAAATGAGGAATGTTAAAATATTTTGAAGAGCACATTGTGAGCTGCAATGGTAAATGGTCTGAATGCTTGATAGGTCCTCATACAAGTTCTCTGGATCAATGATGAGGAAGAATAAATAGAACCTGGAATTATTTAGAAAAATTCAAGTTAAAGAACTTTGTATTTTGTGCCAGATGTAAGATTTGCAAAGAGTTAGTAATAATTCTCCATGAACAGGTTTAGGGAAATACAAGCGAGAAAGTAAGTCTGCTACCTTAGATTGACATTAAATGTGTTCAACATGAAGGTCAGTGTCATGTGTGGCTGTGATAAGCCAGATATTTTTCATACACAGTGATAGCATGTTGTCCCTGGTCTTTCCAGTTTAAACCACTTGAACCACAGCCAAGTTATCACAAAAGAATCTGATCACAGAATGTGACAATTAATTTGAGAGATATGAGCATCTCTGGATGGACAATTTTAACGCAATACCATGTAAAAAATTGGAGTTGCATAAATTTGATTGTTCCAGACTCCTCCCAAGCCAGTTAGATAGGCATCAACATGAAGGGTGTGACTATATGGTACGTCAGGCTTTCTGATGTAAGTAATGCTGTTGAATTGAGGAAGGAAGACCAAGAACCAGGTCAAATCTGAAGCGAGGCGTCATTTATTTGACTTCTCCCTAAACAAGGCAAGCATCCTATTTCTGAACATGTTAGCTGGGATCACACATTTATGTAAATATAGTAGTTTGTCCAAAAGGCCTGAAAAGCTCCTTTTGTCAAGTGATGCATATGTTTGATGGAGTTTAATTTGTCATGATCAATACTAAGAGAGTTAGCATCTAGGTCAATCTTGCATATCAAAGCCCTACAAGGTGGGGTTTGTTCTTTTGATTGCTAGGCAAACCTAACGGTGACAAGGTCGATGCCAGAGTGTCAAAATGTTGTTGTGGAGTGGCCTTAGGCGAGATAAGGGCATCATCGATGTTAAACAACCATGTTCACTCCAACTTTGGATAATATGAAAGTGACAGCGTCATGATCTGCAAGTACTTTCAGTAAGGTACTTGCAGATTTCCTACTCATTACAAAACAGCAGGCCAGTTCTATAGGCACGTTTGTAAAAATTACAATGGTACTCAGACAACAAAAACTGTACACAAAAAATAGCAACAAAAAACTAGGTAGCCACTGCAGCAATGCAGGTAAAAATACAGTTCATTTGTTCACGGAAGGGGCCATGCCAGATCTGCTTCACGAATTTGAACCAAAAATTCTGAATAATGATGGTCAGAACTGTTCAAACCATTACTTATTGCAAAGGAAACTCTGGCTTGCACGGATTTCGACAAGTGTCTCCTGGGGGACACTGTAGGCGATAATGTTACTAGTGCATTATACGGTGATAATTACTCTCTGGAAATGAATACTACATGTAAGAGTGATCACTTACCATTGGCTAGAGGGGCCATAGAAAATAAAATTCAAATGGCACAGAATAAACAATTCTTCGGCTTTATCCCCATTTATGGGTTACAGAGCTGCATGTATGATACAAATACTAACTCTGTATGTGCAGATATTTTGCTGTTGCATAAATTATTGTGTCAGGATGGTAGACATAATTATGAGGGCTTACAAATACCTGTCCAGTCATAGTTAAATTTTGGAAAATGGAAGTCTATCTCCAAGACTATTGGGATTGGCAACTTCCATTATTAATCAAGTATGGATTTCCCCTTGATTATAAACACTGTAACACCATTCAGAATGAAAAAAATTAATCATAAAAGTGCCTGCAGTACCCCTCTCATGTCTATGTGTATCTCAGTGATGAAATAAATCATGGGGCAATGTTTTGCCCTTTTAGGGACCCACCAATTAATGATTTGCATATTAGCCCATTTATGACATGAGATAAATCAAGTTCTGACAAAAGGAGAGTCATTGTCAAACTCAGCTGGCCTAAAGATCAGTCTGTGAACTCTGGTGTTGACTCTGATCGATATTTGAATGTGGATTTTGTTCTTACCTACCCCTCCATAGATAATTTTATTGGTGAAGTACGTAAACTTGGGAGAGGGTGTCAAATATTCAAAGTTGACATCAGTAGGGCTTTTCGCCATGTTCCCACAGATCCAGGAGATCTGGATCTCTTAGGCCTACACTGCAAAGACTACTATATCGATCAATCACTGCCATTCAAATTCAAACACGGATCCACCATCTTTCAACGTATATCTGACTCAGTTCGCTTTATTATGACCCAAGAAGGTAATAAAATATGGAATTATATAGATGATTTTCTATGTGTCTCCTTACCGTCTAAAATAAACCATTCCTATAGTAGATTACAGTCTCTTCTAGAGGAGCTAGGTCTCACGGTTAGTACAAAAAAATGGTTCCTCGTAGCACACAAGTGGTGTGCCTAGGCATATTGGTTGACACTCAAACATTTACTGTTTCTATTCCACCTGAAAAAAACTACAGGTTATCCATCAAATGTGCTTGAAGTGGTCTATTAAAATTCGTGTACCAAGAAACAACTTCAATCCCTTCTTGGTTCATTGCTCTATGTTACCAAATGTACTAAGTATGCTCGCTTCTTTTTGAAGAGAATGTTGAATTTACTTAAAGAAAATTATGATAAAAGTAGAATTACACTTACTGAAGCTTTTAAGCGTGATCTTAAGTGGTTCAATACTTTCCTCCCAGTATATAATGGTTTAACCTTTTTCCAGTACATTCCCACTAAAAATGTTTATCTGGATGCTTGCACAACTGCTTTAGGTGCTATTTATGAAAAACAGGTTTTTGCCGTTGCCAAAAGATTGGCAGGCTTCTAATATTGCCTCACTAGAATGATCAACATTCTGGTGGCACTAAAAGTTTGGCATTTGCAGTGGTCTGGTCACAGAGTGTTGATTCATTGTGATAATCAAGCTGTGGTTTCAGTAAGATTTTTGGAGAAAGATTGCTAGGAACATATTCATGTGGTTAAGGGCATGCAACATTGAGTTGCAGGTGGTACATGTTGCAGGGAAGTCCAACACAGTTGCTGATTTGCTGTCTAGATGGTTTATTACATGTAACAATTTCCAGAAATTGCAGAAATTGATTCACCCTGTAACATGAGTTACTGTAAATGAGCAGTTACTGTACACTGATGAGTCTATATAGTCTCTTGTCTTATTTGTAAATTTCAGACTGTTCACCTGCTGAGACTTATCTTACCAAGCTTGCCACCTCCAGACTGTCAAATGCCTTCACGAATTCTACCAAGAGGGCTTATGCTACCCTGTTCTCCACCTTCCTGGCCTCCACAGTATTTATGGGCTGGGCCTTATCTTAGGTGAATGTGTTTAACCTCCTCTGTTTTTTGGAGTGTCTGCATTTTAATGGGGTAAAGCATTCTCAAATGGCTAATTACTTATCAGCCATCAAGTGTAAATTTTTAATATTTGGTCTGGATGTAACCTGCTTTAATGATCACAGGCTTAAGTATTATCAGAGGGCAGTTGCATGCCCCACTTCATGTGAAGCTTAACAAAATAATTGATGTTGATCTGCTTAAGAAGATTGTATCACAATGTGACCTCACATACATGGGTCAGATGTTTAAAGCTGTATTATTTGCTTGGTTTTTTCCTCTTTCTTGTGGTTATCTAATCTGGTTCCACATTCATGTACTGGTTTTTCCCCACTGAAGCATTTGTCTTGGGGGGGCATTATCTTTAAACCAGGTAAAATTCTTGTGCTTGTATAATGGTCCAAAACCATGCAAAATAACAATCAAGTCAAACTTATCTCTGTACCTAGAATTGCTGGCTCTATACTGTGTCCAGTCTGTGCTATTTCCAACCGTTTATCATTGACTCCCAAGGGTTCGAACCTTCCCTTGTTCCAGTATCAACAAAATTCTAATTGGGTTCCTCTTACTGATACAAAAGTCAGGAGGCATTTTTCTTTGATTTTGTCAAGGTCGGATTTGCAGGGATCTGGCTATACTCTGCACATCTTCCGGCATTCAGGTGCTACTTTTGCTTTCAACAATAATGTTGATTTGCAAAACATCCAGAGGCATGGCACCTGGACATCGGATTGTGTGTGGAGGTACATCACAGGTGATGCTAATGCTGGGGATCAAGTAGCTGAAATGTTTAAAATGAAGTTATCTACTTCCTGATTATACTCCTACCTTTTGGGGTTTGGCCGGTCAAAAAATTATTTCTGTAAAACTTAAAAATTACCATGTCATTACTTTGCCCACCTTCATTATGTAATCTTATTTTTTTTCAATCTGTATGAGGTTCTTTTACCTCCTTTAAGTAAGGTTACCCTAAACTCAACTTAATTTAAGGTGACCCTGTGCCAGACTTAATGCGTTGTATGGATTGTAAATACTCAGTAGTGTGGCTTTATTACTGTTAAATGTTAATTAATATATATATTAACCCGCAATGCATCTTTAACTTTGACCCTAGAGGTCACCTGGTTATTCTTTACTTTGGTCTGAACTCGAGGAACTGTAACGCCGTGCTCCAATGGACTCAGCTGAACATGAAGGCAGCATCAATGTATACATCATCCTGCCATTAAATGTCTAATTTCATGGTGTTGGCTGGGTCCATGCAGAGGTTCCAAAAAGCTGTAGATATGTCCATTTTGGACAAAGTGGCGTCACCAAGATATTTCTTGGACTTCGTCATCCACAGAGGGAAATTTCAAAGTAAAGGCTGAAGCGTCAAAAAGATCCCTATCTATTTGGTCATTCAGTGATAAATCTTTTGGAAAGGAGATATCAATTATGACACATCGTTTGTCAGTGCTCTTAGGCCTGGTTAATAGAGGTGAACAATGCATGGGGTGATCTTGAAAGTTTGAAATAGAGCCCAAAATGGCCCCAAGCTGCTTTTGTTTAAACCAAGTATGAAGAAATTGCTTGATCATGTTGAATAGCCAAAAATAGATTCATTAAGTTTTTTCAACAAGATATTCTGAATATTTGATAGATAGGGGGAAGCCATATTCGAGGTATTTAGTGAGAACCTGATCTTTGTAGTCTCAAATCCTAACTTGTTTATAATTGGGTACACCCGATTCCCTGATGATCTATGCTAAATTCAGATACTGATCTATGTTTTTGGTGTCAATACCTGGCCTGTCAGGGCCAATGGATTTGAAATCAGCAGGTTGCATTGCAATATAACCCCTAAGTTTTTTGCTTTATGTCCCTGTGTGGATGACTGTAAGAATTTTTGTTCAATCTGTGATTTACACGTACCGCCTGAGGAATACTAACTTTACTGCCAATGTTTTGGACCCCTTGAAGTGTCAGTTTGTCATCAGGACTTTCAATAGTATTCTCATCAATATCACGCTGTGCATCAATCAGTGAATCAATAACATTGAATCAATAAGTTACCACATATCATTATTAACAACAACTGACATCACCTTATTTACAATATTATCATTCAGGGATTCATTTATATTGTTCACACCAAGAGTCCTTCTAAATTGGTCAAAGTGAAAACTATTATGTTCATTACACCCCGGTTTATTATATGGACCCATAAAAGTGTCATAACTGTGGTCAGTTGGCTCAGATGACCCCCCTAACTGCTGCTTTTCTGCTGTCGATCAGCTTGCCTCTGTTTACTGTTACACCTGCTTTCTCGATGGTTTAAATTCTTTCCTTGCTTCATGCGATTGGAACAGAAATGTACATAGTTGCCATGATGGCCCTGATAGTATTTGTATGATTTCCTAGGTGGTGCTGATTGGGTTGGGGGCTGGGTGTGAGCTAAGGCTATCTATGAAGCCCTAAGTCTGCCCATTGAGTAGAGTCGGCCCATGAGAGGTAGTCCTCCTCCACCTGGTGCATGGAAAATGTCCATGTAGCTCTTACAGCTGGCCATGGAAGTGATCCAGCGCCTCTCATGGGAAAAATCACCTCGAGTAGGGCCTGTTTTGATACTGTTGGGTCTGAGATTGCAAATATATTCGACAACTGGACAGGGATCCATTGTGTTAGGGAAAGATCATTATAAACCACAAGCTTTTTCCTATTGGATGCCTAAAAGCCCTCATTAGGCCAGCAAAGATGTGGGGCCGTGGACACTGTGTCTTGCAAATTATATCCGCCAGTCTTCTTACCCTGTGGCTTATCTTGAGAGAGATCAGAGTAAGCCTGTCCTTTATATGAAGCCAACAAGTTTTTTAACCATTTCAGAAATGCCCGGGTTGTTCCTTATAGTCTGAAGATTGGGTACAACAGCATCACGGCAATCCAGAGTATAACCTGGCGGTTTGAGACAGAGGATCTGTGTTCCAGTTCTTGTATTTAGTACCTCTTGTAGCCTGACCTTGAGGAAGATGATGTGTGAGGGAGGGATGTGGTTGCGAATGTGATTTCCTCATGTCCAGCATTGCAATAGGGTCTCTCAACTGACTGGCTATGTCCGTCTGATGAGGCGTATGTGAGGGGCCTAGCTGTGGTGATGCTGCCTGACTGAGGCTGTAGGACCGTGGGTTAATAGGCGCTGAATTATGTCTCTTAACTTTGTCCAGACGTCTGGCCGAATTTGCATTTGACTCCCTAATTTCAAATAGCATAGCCATAATGGCATCAGAATTGTCTGGGGAGGTTGACGGCTGTGTGACGGTTGGGAGATTACTTACTGTTTCTTTATCTCCCAGATAAGAACCGTCAGATCCCTTGTTAATCACTTTCCTAGCTTTTGTGACTGAAATCCTTGCTCTAGCTGAAGTTGTCACAAGCTTAATAGATTGAGGTAACATTTTTTCCCAGATGGCATCTTTGTAAACGAAATTCACTAAAACTTCATAGTTATCGTAGCTTTTGATCAGTAAAAGAAAAAAATTCTTATGTGTCCACAATGGCGTCCAGTTTGAGAGTGGCCCTAAACTCAAACTGGAGCCAAAACCTGTTGCCCTGATTCCTGATTTGCTGGTCAAGGGTCAAGCCTAGCATTGAGGCTGTGACCCCTAGAGGTAATACCAGAGTTAAGGTTGAAAGCAATTGCTATGGCAGGCCCCTTACTGGACCATGCTCAATCATCTGAAAACCGGTTGTATAGATACGGTGACAGCAGGATTAGACCTATTTAAGCAAAGGTACATTGGTGCTATTAAATACATTAGTGTGAACCTCACTTGTGGTTTACCGATTTTTTGTGAAGTATATATATATTGTATGTTTCTGGTTTAGTTAATGTCTTAAATAAACACAAAGCCAATGAATGACCAGTTTTTCACAATGAATTTTTGTCTCAGTGACATTGACTTGTATGTTAAATCACCAAGTCAGCCACTACCTAGGACTGTTCTTTTTACACAGAATTATAACTTCCTTTCCTATATCCTATTATTGTTGTAAGAACGCAAAAACGAAAACAAAGTGAAAATATTTATGAGTGATACAATACACAGGTAAATACTTTGCCAAAGAAGGTTTATGAAGCTTACAAAAACAAAAACAAAGACTGTATTGATAGAGAGAACATCAAACACAAGTTATTGAAAGCTGCAGTAATAACACTGTCACATGCTTTTGTAAAGGTCAGAAGTCTAAACTTCTGAGGTAAGACAGAACATCTTTACATTGTTGAGTTTTTAGAGTGTTTACATTTAACAACATTAAGTTATCACTAATTAAGTTAACTCAACCATCATTATAATTTCGGATAATTCAATCTAAATAAAAACAAGGTTACTGTGCATTAGGTCATTTTCACTCATAAATAAGGTCACTTTGTGCATCTTCTGATAATTTAAAATTAGTAACATCTTTCATCATTTACAAATGTGAACACAAAAACATATTTGGCAAGATTGTAATATTAATTAATTCTAATTGTAATATTACAGTGCAACCTCTGCATCAGTAATCGCAGAAATACCTCCAGATGCATTCCAATGTCACTAAAGCTTTGCCAATAGTGGAGTAAAAACCTTTCTTTACTTCAATTAAGCAACTTGTAGATTTTTACTTTAAAAAAATACTAGTCTTACCAGCACTCCTGTTAAATTTCTGCCTCATTACCTGAGGCCAGTAATATATAAACAGGGAGTTAAAATTTTATTAACATACATTAATCATTATATTATGTGACTACTATCCACTTTGCAATAAACATTTCACATAAGTTATAACTGGTAATTATGATCCTGTATGATCAACTCATTATTATAAGGATCCATGGTTGAACAGATGAATTATTAATAAAAAATACTCTTGCATGACAACATGTAATGATAATAAGCAAAAGTAATCAACCACGGGTGGTAATTATGATCCAGAATAATCAACTCATTACTTTATAAGGACCCCCATGGTTGAACAGATAAATTGTTAATAATACTTATGCATGACAACATGTAATGATAATAGAAAAAAGTAATCAACCACGGCCATACGTGTACATTATGGAAGTGTGGTTCCACCCATGCCATAGGATCGGTAAAATCAATTAAGATATCATACTAAAGTATAATTAAAAAAGTGAAACCACTTCAAGTGAATGTTAAATATACTAGGTAAAGAGAACTACGGGACCTCTGAAGGTCCGTAAACATTTGTGAAAAAAGTCCAAAGGTCACTAAGTAAAACAAGATGAACCACCAGTTACATATACAAGTGAATGTATAATTTTACTGGGCACTGGTAAGATATATAATGTACAAATGGACACCCAAACACCCAAAATAAAGTACTAGTAGTGTAGAAAGCTTCTGAAAGCATCAGAAACCTGGGAAGAAGAGGAAGGGAGAAGCTGTATATAGTGCCAAACACATTGGGAAGTCCAGGTACCTGAATGTGCTCTAAGAGAACTCCATGCCTGAAAGCCCAGTTAGCACCTCCGCACCTGAAATCATGGAAGGTTATATTCTTTGGAAATTTAAGAAAGTTACATATGGCTTTCAAGTGCTTTCTGGCATAAGAATCAGTAAGAGGGACACCAGGATGGATCTGAAACAAGGGGGAATCCCTGGACTGAACAGACACCTCAAGATGGGCAATGGTATAATTCTTGAAGCCTTGAGGAATGGGTAGTGCATACACCAAATTGTTAAAGCAACCACCTAGGCCATATAGTGAAGTATCTAAACATATGGCATCTGGTGTGGGCTTGAGGTCATAAATAGTAATGCCATTATAACTGTTCAAAATACAGAAAACAATTTGAGGTCCCTGTGAAAGTCCTCATTAAGAGAAATAATGTTGGAATTATGGTTGCCTCTCAAAAGCTGTAACATTCTATTTAAGAAAAAGCTAGCAGGTTTAACACGTTTGCATAGTGTCAAGTAGAGGATGGTTTGTATTTTTGTAGTGTTTGTTTTCTTCTTGGTTTTCCTGGATTTGTCTACTTGACAATTGGTTGAATTCAAATAAAATATATAAGATGTAATTTTCAACAAATAATTCTTTATTTCAACAAAGTTATTTTTCACAAAAAAGTTACAAAGTCTTTTGATGGTGCCTCAGTTGTAATCCTGCTCTGCCCACTCTTCTGGTCAAAAGTCTCTCTGGTGAAAAATCTGCACTCTCTAGCTAAACTGGCTCTTTTTATAACAAACTGTGGGATGCAAGCCCTGAGTCAGAAGCATTTCTCTCTCTGGAATGCTACAGGAACTAATGGTCACATGTTCACAGAATTCAGTAAAATGTCCAAATATGGAAGTCACATGATCAAGGATTTTAGTAATTTAAAAAATCCTTATATACATTTTGGTCATGTGACCAAAACACTGCCTAAAAAGGATCCGTAAGGGGTCATGTGACCTGTCTTCATAAGAAATGCATTGTTTAAAAACTACTCTATTTGTTGAAGAATATTCTTTATTGTAATAGATATGTAATAGAATGTTGGGTTTTTTTTGTCTTTTTTTTTGTAATAATTGCATTGTAATACACCAAAAAGAAAATTAAAAAAAAAAAAAAAGTATTTAAGCACTGAAGCAGCTCAAGTCTTGTGCATATAGTAGCAGAACAACAGACAACCACAAACATGATTGGTACAAAACAAAATCAAGTAAATCAATAAAAATACATCTGGAAAATCTAAATCTTCCTTTTTTATACAAGCTTACTTGTCTCTGTAGAAGTTGTTTCCCACTTCATATTCAGCTGTAAAACAAACAACACACATTTCATTTGATGCAGTCGTTTAACTATTGTTTTGCAACCAAATCACTGAACCCCAGTAAAGTGAAAGTGCAAAAGATGAGAAAAATACTTCTACTTAATCAATCATAGTAAATTTCACTGCATAAGGCTGTCCAAGGAAGTAGTACCTATTTCAACATAAAATTGGTTTTGTCATTCTTAAAACTAAACTGAACTTAACATAGTTTCCTGTTAAGCAGTCAATGTGTTGGTATAAAGGAAAAGAGCAACTTTTAATAAATTTGTATGTACATGATAATGACATTTGTATGCTTATAATTACATTTACCATGATGTTTGATGCTTGTTGGCAGGAATACTATAAGTATAATATCAAAGATAAAACGATGTGGATTATCACAGAAGAGTAAAATCTTGATAACATTTAAGGGAAAATGTTGATTCATGTGTGAATAATTACAGAAAATAACACTTTGTAAAAGGTAACATCTGCTGTACCAATAATGTAGTTTTAAATACATTTATTCCAAAGTAAAAGTAATGCCTCAACAATAAATTCACTGACTGTTTAACAGACTGAATACTGAATACTGAAAAAAAAGAAATGCAGGTAACCATGTGACCAAGAAATAAGAACTGGTGGTGGTCATGTGACCTATTGTCTAAGAGTTTTGCAGATAACAGTACCTAATATGGCGGGTCATGTGACTAGCAGGGAATTATGGGAAAGACTGGTTCTTAAGCTTGAGAATGCCATGTGACCACATATTTTGCCAAACTCATCTCTAAATATGGGAAGATGTTCCTGTGTCAGGATTACTAAGCTATGAAGCAATGCCTCTCATTCCTTGTACTTGTATAACCTTCTAACTTATATAAAAATGACCAGAGTTCTATTTAATATTGTAACAAAATGTAAACTTTAATTACTGGAACTAAGAATAAGTAATTACAATGCACCATATAAATTACTGATTATTATAACATATGAATCCTTGATTAATAACTACATTTGTATTCAACTGTTTACATAGAACAACTTGTCATAATATTTCTGTACTAAATATTGAACATGGATTTTAGATGTACTGGTTTATTTCTTTAATTTAATTTACAAATTAATTCTTCGGATTGCTTATGTTAATAGAAGTGATTTAATTAACATCAATCTATGACAAGTCTTATAAACACAGCATATTTAGGGTGGCATGATATTTAACAACACAGTGTATGCTGTGAATGACAGCAAGCAAATGAACTTCATGCTAACACTAACACACACTAATCACAAACAGAAGAGAGATGTTTGTATAAATGGTAATGCATGGATCTTACATAAACATATAAAATATATTGACATCTACTGTGTATATCATAAGTATACTTATGATGTTTTAAAGTATTTCAGATCTATGTTTTACTGATTAATTTTACTAAGATTAATTAAACAATTAATAGTAATTAAAATAATTCTTCTTCTCTCTAATAATATATACAACAAGTGTCCCAGCAAAGACTGTAATTCCTGCTTTGTACAGGTGTACCATGGTTCGAACAACTGTATCAAACAATATCCCCAAGCAGACTGCTTGGGTACTTGGTGGAGATATTTATAAGGACCTTGTATTTTAGAAGGAAGGTCACAATACAAAAGATCACCTATATAGTTACACAGGGCAGTATGACCATGTTTGCTCATTATATACCTAACTGCATCACTTCTTTTTTTGAAAGAAAAAAGATCCCAAGCAACACCCAAAGGGCAGGGCCAAATCAAGATAATATTTATCCGCAACCCCAAGAGGTCTATGTCCCCAGGGTCAATTCTGATATGTCTGAAGGCCCTGCTAATGTCAACTTTAAATAATTTTGCTGATGGACCAAGAGTATTAAGTCTATTCACTAAGTCATCAACAGATGGGTAATGTAATTCAGAAGTAGTACCCAAGTATGTTTCTCCCTGAACCTTATTATTAACAGAACAACCCTTGGGCCAACTGAGGTTCATGATAGTATGCCTGGTATCTGAATCCTGTTTCTCCCTTGTCATAAAATGAGATATATGAGCTCTGATGGAAAATCATCAAAAGGACCAATCATGGCTCCAAATTTGAGTTCTTCTTGAATACATTTGTCAACATGATCTGGAAAATTCAATGCTGAAAGATGATTTTTATCAGTGACACCAAGTTTACAAGTCCTAAAAAATCTAAAGGAAAACCAAATTCCAATAAATCAGGAAGCTTTTGATTAAAACATCCAGTAAGATGATGTCTCCATCTGTCAACATTAAGATCTAATTTAAACGGTATATGCATTCCCCCAAAAAATGGAAGTTGACTCTCTCTAACTAATAGGTGAGCATGAATAATATCAGGAATTTTTCCCCAGTATATTAGTAAATCAGTACACAACTTAATGGGGGAAAAGTGGGACACAACTAAATTGGACCCCATTTTGTGCCTTACACTGTTGATATTCCTGACATTCTTGACCATCAGCATTAGGAAGTGCTTGTACGTCTTGACCAGCAGGTACTACATGAATCTTAGGTACCGTCCGTGAATGACCATGGCTATGTCTGAAATAATCACTTGGGGACTCACATTGTACAGGGTGCATGTAGATGCATTCTTCCTCATACTGTAACAATTCAAACCTATTTTGCAAGGGAATATGCGAGTACATGTCATCAATGGAGACAACCTTACCACTGGTGCCAACATGACAAGCATTGCTGCGCTGCACAGACAAACTTATGAAAGAATACCCCACTTTCTGGCGAAACTGTGACACCATTGCGCCAAGTCCGATGTGGTATTTCATGCAATTTCTCATATTGCCAAACTTTTGATTGTGCACAGTTGGAAACATATGGACACAGCCTGCTTTAGAAGCAACTTTATGGCTGTGATGTTTTGTATCTGATAAAATTGGTTTTGACCTTTAGAATGTTGTACAACACTAGCATAAGATCTGTGATCTCTTTTATTTACATTAGCAAGACCTTTAAAAAATAGCTGTTTTGTTTGAGATTTGGAGAAATTCTGTAAATGACTAATTTGGTCAGCGTAATAGGCCTTATTAATCACAACTTTATCATTGTGGACATGACTTTTTAGACGTAAAGGCATGTCCAAAGCTACTTGTTCTTTTTTGTTTTCTTTCTACAATCAAGTTGAGAATGAGGGTATGCCTTGCCCTCACTTGACCAACAAGCAGAACATATGTGTTTGTAGAATACACCTTTTGTTTGATGGGTATGTTTCTGTGAATACATATTTTTATTGAAGTACACACAGGGAAAGTTTTTGGTAGCAGCACCATGATACTCTTGAGATTTAGCACTGTTACTCTGATGGCTTGTATGCCTTTGTGCATGAGCATGTCTAACTCTATCTATTTTTTCAACTTCATGCCACCCCCTATCTCCCTCTGTTCCATGCGATACAACAAGACCGCATGGCTGGCCTTTCCCGACAACCATGAGAAGTCCATTGCATCTTCAAGCAAGTTGATTACATAACCTAACATAAAGTCTCTATTTTCTGAAACAGGATCCTCTCTCATGATCTGGTAAAACCCAGCCATCCACTGAATGGGAGTGAGCTGATTGTACCTAACCCTCTCTTTACACTGACTGGTGAGGACATACTCTTGAGGTCATTTGATCCAATTCCCAACATATACATCCATGGGACCACCTCTCTGAGATTTAAGTCTGCCAATTCTTTTAATCTAAACTGAATTTCTTCCCCAATTTTTTGCTCTTGTCTCAAAACATTTGACGGTGGAAATTTTGCACCTGAGGTACCAATAGAAGATTGACAACTGGGGGGAACCACACCATTATCAGAACGCACAGTTGGACGCCTAGCAGTAGAATTGTCAATGACAGATGACTTCTTCCTAGACTTGACCTTTGACCTATCTTTGTTCTTTTCACCAATACTACTGTCATGTTTTTCAATTTTGGTAAGGCGGTTGCCTAATGCAACTGAGCTGGTGTAAAATTTTCTTATTAATATCATTCTGGGACAAGTTTGCATATTTATGACTGGAAGTACCAGAGACATGACCAATACCACCCGACATGGCATCTGGATCCAATTCCAATACAGGGGGGGGGGGGGGGGGGGAGAAATTTGAAAAATCTCTCTATGTTTCAACATATCACTAAAATCTAGGTCTGACTCGCTGGCGTCAATGGAACTGTCAAATAAAGAAACTTGCCCGGCTGTGGGGTGGCTAGACCCCAATGACTGAGTGATGAAATCCTCGTCTTCCACCTATTGTAGTTGAATTGGAATGCGAGTTTCTTGCATTCTATTAGACCTCAAGTTATAAAGTCCAGCTTCCACCATTTGCTACGCAACTAACTGGTATAAAAAACTAAAACATCTAAAGAAATTTGATATGATGCATGCCTGTCAATGGTCAGAATTATAATGACAGCATGGTCAGGCGATATTATGGTTAAGCAAACCCCAGCCAATCCTAGAAAGGATAACAAATGAGCGGGGTTGCAATACTGTATTCCAAACAAGGACTGACCAGTGCATACTACAGGGACTGACCACAGAATACCATTTTTAAGGTGCCTCCAGTAATGAGGCTTTCTACAACTAGATGTACGAAATCACTCTGTCTCACCAGGGTGCTCCAATAACCGAACTTAATACTCCTGTTTCACTGTTATCAGTTAGTGTGCTAGATGCCACTGTTACATGGGTGGAGAGGCATTCTTGTCTCTCACGCAACTTCTGTCAAGATTCAGAGAGATTGAGAACATAATCACAGTGATTGTATGCCTCCTTTTTATTTTTCGAACATGTTGAAAAACCATTGCAAGGGAGCATCTCTGTCCTGACGATTTTTTTCCCAGTTATAACTGTACTGAGACTTATCTTTTTGATCACAACACATGTTGTTGGTAGTGTTAACCTCACTAAGATTCATTTCTTACTGAAAATAAACCCTCACAGAAATTCAGGGAAATCACTAAGACCTACATTATACAATTGCTAAAAAACAGGAATATACATTTATTGGTGATATATTTATGTAAATGGTTATAAAATCAGTGTCTATTGTTACATATTAAATTATGTTTGTTGTAGAATATATACAATTTAAAGTATAAAGTAAATTAGTGTGTTGGTACACATCAGGCTGTAGACACTGCGGTTTCACAGAGAGAGAGAGTTTTGATTGAAGGAAAGGAATGTTTTTTTCACAACTTTTCATGACAAGACCAATGTTCTGACAAAAGTGGAACCAGGTAACCTTGTCTGATGAGAAGATAAGTCTCCCAATTAATCTTAACTGTGTTCAAGACTGATCATGACTTGGTGTTAGGGGGTGTCTTGATTTGGGAGCAGGTCATAAGACCTCTCTTTTTGAACTTATGGGGCTGTTCCACTGGTACAGTGTTGGTTAGGGTCGTTTAAGGGGTACCTGGCTTTACTTGGTGAATCAGTTAAATATCTAATATGTTTGATGTTTCACCAATCCTCCAGGACTTTTTTCCTGACCTTGGATCTGCCTACAATGAAACTGTCTTGTCCTTGTCTCTTATGTCTTATCCTGGTCACTTCCAGTCTAGTCCAGTCAATAAATTTACTGTCCTATCGTTAAATACATTTTTAACACTTTATTTCTCCTTTAAATACACAAGTGCAAACAGTTTCCGTAGGGCTAACCTGTCCTTTCAAGTACCCCATCCTCACTCCATGATAAGATGCAAAACAATACTGACCATACTTGAAATCATCATGTTCAACTAGACCATACTTGGTGGGTTCATGTCAAGACAGGGTAGTCTCCTAGACTTTGTCCACAGAGTTGGTTTCATCACAGCAAGAAAAGTCAGGAAACAAGAAACTGAGAATATGGTTACAGCAACAAAGCAGGGAAGGATAGCCTCTAGGACAGCTTCTCCAAGAGATGCAAACACTTTGTCCAGGTTTGGAAGACATGGTTCGAGTCCCAAAGTACATGATTTGGCAAGCTCACAGAGTCCAAGACTAGCCAGGCCCCGAAGGAACTGACAGATAGTACTGGACATGACAAGTTTAACTTTCTCAAGTTACACATAATAATAATAATAATAGTTAGATAGTTCTTATATAGCACAATTCTAGTTACTGATTTGCTAACCACTGCACTACTCCAATAAAAATGCACTCTTAAATAGAAAGCTTTTAAGTCTTTTCTTGAAGTCATTTAAATCCAGTTTGATGTTGTGGACATCATCAGGTAGGTGATTTCAATGGCAAGGTGCAGCAATGTGAAAAGATTGGTATCCCTAGCTTTCCATCGATGCTCTTTAAGTTTATACATTTTGTCACCAGAACATAGTGATCTTGGTAGTTGGTTTATAGAAAGCAAGTAAGTAAGTAAGTAAGTAAGTAATTTAAAATTAAAGTGCAAAAACACTTACGTGTTATACTGCACTATTAAAAAACACAATAAATACATTAACTAATATTTACAATAATAAGCAAAATTATATATACATATAACAACAAATAATACAATTAACAAGTAGCCAAAAAGACCAAGAAAACAACATCACAAGAAATGACTAGAATAATCAAAGTGAAAAACAGCAATAAACAACAAAGAAAACAAAATACAAATATAAAATAAGAGACAAAGTATAAAACTATCACAGTATAATAGTCACCAAGACTAGACTTAAAAGGTGTAAAATATACAAATGATCAAAAAACAAAATAAAAATTTATTGTGTAAAATCCAGTCAAGATTTGTGTCTCCTCCAATTAGTCGCCTCTTACGACACGCAGGAGGACACGTTGGGCCTATTCTACTTCCCCGGACCCACAGGGGGAGTTTATAGAAAGCAAAGATTGAGCTGACTTCTTCTACTTCAATTCATCAACATCCTTGATTCTATGAGAAATTGCTTTCATCCTTCGTGCATGTTCAGACTTCATGATACTCTGGGCAGAAATCTCATCTCCAAAGAACAGACTCTTTTGTTGAAGGTAGTACTGCTCTACACAAGTGTATTTTGTTTTCCCATCAGTAAAAACACGTAACTGTGGAAGTTACTGAGAATGCTCTGTTCCCCAAAGAAAAAAGTAGCATCCCACTCAGGAAAATAGTGTTGTCCTTTTGTGGTCAAGTGTAGATTCTCTGGCAAGGCCTCCAAGTTATCTGCTGTATCTTTCGATCCATTTACAATCAGCTTGTCTCTTCTTAAGGAACAATTCTTTACAGATGGGTATATCTTGACAACCCGTAACACTGGCAGCAACACTTTCCTGTTCTCCTTCACTTTGTCAGGGAAGTCTTCTTTCGCATAATGCACTTTATCCTTTAGTCCTCAACTTGCTTTCCACACTTTCTTGCAATCTGAATACAGAAGGTATTTTACAATAATTGTTCTGTGCCTATTCATGCTGTCAGATATCATATGAGGAGGTCTTCCCAATCTGTGACATCTGACAAATTTAATTTCTCCAGTGTTTGATATTCCTAGTTTGTCCTTGAAGAAGATACACAGTTTCATACAAACATCCTCATTTGGGGATTCACTTATTCCATCAATCAATAGATTATCTTTTCTGGAATATGTCTGTAAGGCTAAAACCTCTTCTTCCAATGACTTTATAGATGTCTCCTGCTGTTTTGTTTTTGGCTCAAGCTGGCTAACCTTATTTTCCAAAGTGGCAATGTCTGATTTTAGTTCAGCTTTCACAGTTTCAACATCCTTATCTTGCTTGATAGTATGCAATTCTTGAAAAAGATAAGCAAAAACATTCACAAACCAGTTAGGGGCTGTACCTTCAACCATCTCTAATGCTTCTTTCTTATAGTTATTCATAACTGCATCTTCCTTTTCAGGAGAACATTTATTATCCATCCTTTTTGGCACCTGCTCAATTGTTGGGGATACTATAATGTGGTCTGCAGCTCTTTTATCTCTTTTACTCATTTATCAAAATTCCTAACTCACTGTACAGTATGTATAAGACAGTATTTATAAAAAATTCCTAACCTAATGCACAGTATGTATAACAGTGTAACTCTTTGCACTCAACCGTTTCAATGTTCATCAGTTCATTATTGGGATTTAAATGGTCCACACAATGTTGTTCTGCATCAAGAATTTAGACATTAAACAATGCATGCACTGTTTGACACCATATCGGTCTTGGGTCTTGACATTTAATTAAATCTTGTTATTCAATTAATCCAATCCATTTTTACCACTGCCAATTTTGTAAAAATAAACACAATAAATCAACACATATTGGTCAGCTTGGCCTTTTAATTCTCAGTTTGTCACCTTGATGCTGTGGCTAATTCTACACGGTTCAGTGCACGTCACATAAATATTGTCCACAATAGATGTAAATTTTCAGGTTAACTTACAAAGCAAATTGATTCTTATTTCCAAAAGCACCGAATGTCAATGCCTGCACAACTGCATATACTACAAAATGGTGTATGACTTTCATTCAAATTCCTTCTATAACTGCTTAAAAAACTGTTTAAAAGCAGAGCCTTCTAACCACTGCCTCTCCTCACACAAATTTTTCAATGACTTTGGATAAGAAGGGTAATCCAGACAGTAAGATTTTGTAAATAAGCTCTATACCCTTCTTTTTGAGGAGCAGAGTAATAACAGCATGTTGTTTAAAGTCATCTGGCATCTTACCAGTTTCAATGGACAGGTTACCTATTTTAGTAATAATTGGCATCAATTCAAACTTACATTCTTTCAGTAGTGAGGTGGGTACAGAATCTAACATACATGACTTGGATGGTGACTTCAAAACTATTTTTCAGATTTCCTCAACATACACTGATGTGAACTGTGACAGCTAGGGTACAACAAAATCTCTTGTATCATATTTATCAAAGCCTTTGGATGTTCCAAAATTATCTCTAATATTTTTCCACAAAAAATGCCCCAAATTCTTATCAGAAGGAAGAAATTCAACAAGTCCTCAGGGTTCAAGTCACAACAGAGAGGACCCATTACCAATGCAGGCTATGCACACAACATATCAAGAGCCTCTACAGACACAGTCCAGCAATCACTCCAACACACACCAGCCATCCATCACAAGCAAGCCAGGTTCTCCAACCAGTAGCAGCCCAAGAGACATGAATAGCAAAACAGCCTGGGGATAGTCAGGGACACAGCAAACTTCATGTATCTTAGTTGATGAGCAAGTGCCAGGGACATCATGACAGTTGCATTTCTCAATCAGGCCAACCAAGAACTTCAACCCACTCTCTTTGGCTTTAGCCATGGATAATGATGTATCAGCAGCACACCACCTCTCCTCCCACCGCCCCAGCAGCAAGAGCCATCATAGCAGTCATCACAGCCCTCAAAGCAACTTCAGCAGAGTTTCACTGCCAGTACCTTAAGGTCCTTTTCAGGACCACTGCTGTTTAAAGGTCCTTCTGACAACCACCCAAATATTCCAAAAACTATTAATGCGCTTGTTTGAAAAAAAACACAAACAACAAAACATTACACCCTCTGCACAAAAAAGATATCCCCTTCAGTTTTCCCCATAGTTTGCCATTTTCTCTTCCCTACTCAGTTGTCTTGTGCTGTATGGGTTCACTAGCCATGACTTCAAGGTGAAAGTATCATCACCTAGTAAGAAATAGTTCAAAAGAGACCCTCCCTCCCCCAGGAGTCCAGGTAGCCGAAGCCCAAACTTGCCATTCTCTATCTTTTTCTTCAATTTGAAACAGCTAAACTTTGTGTATCTTCCTTCAAAAACTGCTTCACAGTATGTTTAGACAAGATACTGATGTTTTTCAATCAGTTCAAACTTCTTTATGTGATAGGCATGCATAACGTTTCCATATTCCATATTTATATATTGGTCCCATTTTATAACTTTATAGCTGATATAACCGGTGAGTCGGGAAGATTTATGCCAAATGGCAGTACCGTACAGTATATACACTATTAAAAGATAAAGTTTCTATAGTAACACAATGATACATATACTCAGATATTTCAAGAATAATATCAGTTCATCCCAAGAAACATGACAGATAAAACAACTAGCTGTTAAGTGTACCAGTTACTCCAAAATACCTGCATTTTCATAGTTTATTTAAAAAAAAAATTGCAAATGTACAATTAATTAACTGATTTAATCATGGAAATTAGTCCCTGTTATTCAAAATGAACTTCTAAACTTTGTTAGGAAGTTATACAGTAAGTGATATATAGCTTGCTATGGTATGTTAAATTCTACACAGGAAATGTGCCACTGGCGGCACCCTTCAAAGGTAAGAAAAAAATCATCAAATTTCAGAACATTTTTCATCAGGGCAGATTGGAGGCCTTAATTGAGTCACAACAATCACAAATGTGTTAAGAATTTTCAAGAAGTTAAGCTTCTACACTGACAAATTCACACACAGGTATATTTTTTATTTCTCAGTCTGACAACAAAGAAGAATCTATTTACAAGTTACTTTCAAACCTGAACCCATTTCCCTTGTGAGGTTATAGATTCGTGTAAAATTCTGTGTCAACCTGGTGTTACTAGCCTCTCTTTTTATAACTTTTACTGCATTTTTCAAGTTTATAAAATTTCTAAAAAATTCTCAAGTCAACTAAGTATACTTCAAAGTAATTTGTTGAAAAATGGATTACAAAAAATTTAAAAGACACATTCCTAAAAAGTGAATAACTTTTACTTTTATCAACAGGACAGCTTGTATTATATCTTTATACACTCTTAATCCTAACATTTTTCAAAAATCAGGTCTGCAAATATCTGAAAATCCTTAAAGAAAGCTATTTTGAGGTCATAGTTTTTCCGTTTAGGCCACATAAGAGTTGCAGGATTCATTATCTGAATATTTAAATGGATGAATACTGAGTCTGTGTGGATTTCTTCAAATGTGGATTTTTTTAATTAATTCTCTTTTATTAGAAATATGTTCAAAGTATGACTTTAAGTATCCCTGTTTGTTGGTTTAGTATTTCTACTATTTTCAGAAATAGAAACATTTGATTCAGAACACATTTTTTGAAAACATATCTTCCAATTCTGGAAAGAGACTGTTCCAATTTAATCCGCCCATGTATGTGTACATGAAACTTGGGGACTGTGAACATAGCGTATTTTATCCCATAAACACCCGATTTTTCACTGAACCTAAGTTCAATGATACATAAAAATAGCAAATTTATAAGATCAAACCTTTGGGTTTTCATGTACCAATCAACAGCCAGGGTCATACTGGAACAGGCTCAACTTGTCAGCATAAACTATGCACCCATACTATCTTTGTTTTAATTACAAGTCCTTGCTTGTCTAGAGGTTAGCAAAGAGCAAAGTTGAGGTTTTACATCCTGTTCAACTTCCAGGGTCATATTGGGGTATAGAAAAGCCCTGCAGAGAAAATACATACAGAGAAAATTCATACAATTTGTTGACACCTCTGGAGAAATGCTCTACACCATTTTGTGACTGTGGATAAAAGTCCTTTTCAGATTGTACAATGTACAAACATAATCTGTTTCAAAGCTATGTATCACTTTTATTATTTTAAAATTATTATTTTTTAGTATTTGCTATATGACATACAGATTTATTGTTCTGCAAACAAAAAATAAAGAAATACTTTTAACATTTACAATACAAATAAAATATAAAAGGATCAATTTATTGTATTACTAATGAAAGGAAAGTAAGCAAATCCCAATCTTCAGAAACGAATTCCAAGTTTAATTGACTGTAAAAATTCTGGAATGAAAGTCAGTTTCTTCTTAAAGATTTCATGTTCCTTTTGATCAGTTATCATCTAGAGGTTGAGTAACTACAATCCAGAGTGGTTTTACCATGTTAATGAAGTAATCGATTTTATTGGTTCTAAAACTACAAAGGGACATTGAGATTGAATATTACAGCATAGGATAGTTTGAATAGCATTTGAAATACCCCTTTAATGATCAACCCTTTCATTAGTAAACTAAGCATGATGTATGGGGCTTTCTCCATGATCTGAGAAAATGGTGTATTGCTTTTCTAAATGGATATCAAAAACTGTAGGGCTTTTCTCCTGTAGGGAATTTCTTTATAGGGCTTTTTCCCCAGTTTCCAATGAGTAACTAAGGGGCTGGCATATTACATTAATAAAATGTGATTGCTTCACTTTCAAAACTCCAATTGTTAATTTACCCAATTATTACAATGAAATTATTAACTGTCAACTGTTATATTTTCAATCATCAACAAAGAATACACACACACTAATTTGTTAAAAAACAATAGAAAACAGGCACCACACTTTTAATAACCAGCCACTTGAGATGTCATAATACTGGCTAGTCCATAAAAGGTTCATTTTGTCTTAGTCTTAGCAGCATTCACAAAGAAGTTAAGACCAGGCCTTGGCTTAAATAAGGGCTTAACTTTAAGACTGGTCGGTAGTGGGGTTAAATTTTGTAAAGAGGACTTAAATATGGCCGCTATAAACTTTTCTCCACTTCAAAATTTGAAATGGCTGTAAATAAAGTATAATTATACAGAACACCTCACTAAAGCAGTCTTTGGGAAGTTTATATGTGGTAACAAGGTTTTCCATTTCAAAACATCACTTTTCCTTAGATAAAATGCATTAAATGAAGGATATATCTCACTTATAGTATAGTTTGAATAGAAAAGAAAGGTCACATGACACAGAAAACCACTGTGGTTATTTGATAATCTTGAACTTAGCTAAGTCACCCTTTGTGAATATGGTTTTAAGACAAAACTTAGCTGAGACAAAAGTCTTAACTTTAAGACTGGATTTAAGCCTAAGACCTGGCTAAGTCTAAGACCTTTCGTGAATACAGGCCCTGGTGTACAATGTAAAACTCTGCTTGGCCACGGTCCTGTGAAACTAGAAATAATAGTGTGCATGTTTTGCTTACTAAGAAATAGCATGCTTCTGAAAATTATTTTTTTAAATATTTCAGATTGAAAAATAAAGAAATAAGGTCTGTATGATCTTTAAGAAGAAAATATTTGTCAAGTTGTTGTAGTTCTGCCATGAAGTGACTGTACTGTGTTTAAAGATCACACCAAGGAAGTGATAATACTTTTATGTTGATTTGGTCCCATAGCCTTACCCATTGTTCAAATTTACAGCACACAAATTTTGTAAAATTTATTTTATATTCTTGAATATTATGTTGAAACATCTGTAAAGCAACCAGTTCTTGGCTTGAAGTTAATTCTAAGATATGTCTGAGAAAATATCACCTAGTGGTTAAAACGTGGATAAGTTATCAGTGATGTATAGCCTTTAATACCAGCAAAGTAACAAAACCTGATCCTTCCTGTAGAAAAAGGTGCAATATTTTGGGTTTACACCATGGTGTAAACAATAGATTTGTCCAATTTAATTTTTTTTCTTTGAATTTGAAGGTATTTCTATCCAAGTAGGTTGTAGATTTTAGAATGCAAACAATGACTAACACTTAACTGCTATGCTTTAAACCTGGGTGGCACTACAACAGAGAAATCTAATACGGCTCAATATAATATGCTACAAATATGTCCTCCAATTCTATAACTGTGTACAGGTGAATTGTCATGATTTACAGATCGCATTCAAGAAGTGTTGAAAATCAAGTCCAAATGTATGAGGTTCCCTGAATTTCTTTAGACTGATAAAATTGAACACATAGAACAAATTCACGAGTCCCTAAGACCTAAGAATATTTCAAATAAATTTGTCTCTAGTGTGACCAATGGTCCTGTTATTTTATCTGAGCAAGTTATGCAGATTTTGAAAATATTCCAACAATTGAAAAACCCCAAACATTTCTATGCACGCATCTCATAATATTGACACTTTGTCATGATTTTGTCACATGCTCAGCGATATGCATTCTACAGTCTTTTTTTGGTATTTTTCAATGCCACATGTTTTGTTATTTAGTCTGTCATATGATGGGAGTGCTGTCAAGGTATTTCATTCTTACTGATCCAAAATAAGTGTTGAAAATCAAACCCAAATGTATGAAGTTCCCTGATTTCCTTAAGAGTGATAAAATTGAAAACACAGGACAAATTCACGAGTCCCTGAGACTTAGAGATATTTCAATTGAACTTGTCTCCAGTGTGAGCTGTTATTTTATTTGAGCCAAGATAACAATTTTCAAATACATTTCAACAAGTAAAAAAACCGCCACTAATTCAAGCATATCTATGCGTGCCTATCTCGAAATCACAATAATGACGTCATGATAACATGGTCTGTGTCATGCATACTACTGTCTTTTTTGTTATTTTTCAATGATACATTTTCGCTCATTTAATCTGTTATATGATGGGAATTAAGTACTGTAAAAGTATTCATTACAAATTACATAAATTTGCAATTGAACCTTCAGAAATGTTCATTGCAGTGAACACCTGTTTATGAAGTAGTTATCAAAGTGAAACCAGATCCTTAGTGTACGTATGTCTAAAACAAAACTGACAGATTTGCTCAAAATAACATCAGTCACTTTTCTGATCAAAGAAACTGTGTCTGAAGGCCAGGAACCCAACGAAAAGACTTCTTTTTAAAACACACCAACTGAACACAGCACAAAGAAGAGGTTAAATGTGAGCATGTTCATACACTTAAGTTGTGAGGTTACAATGAAAATGTATTTGTACAAAGTTCAAGGTATCACTATATGCTATTGCTACTGCTTCAATCTGGCTTTATTTGAAAATGATCGTAGAACATTCAGAGGTTTTACTCTAAATTTGGAGACAGATTGACACTTTACTGGTCCTAGGTTCCAGTGAACTCCTGACTTGCATCATTGAGGTACTGGCATGTCATCATGTTGCAAATAACATGCTGCAAAAGTCAAAGTTGTGGTTTTTTACGTCCCGTTCAACAGCCAGGGTCATATTGGGACAGGTCCTCAGAATTGCCACTTGTGGGACTCGAACCCACAGAGGTGACAGCCTATGATTAGATGCCAAACTTGCTAACCACTAGGCCACTGAGGACCTCATAACATGCTGCAAGTCAGTTGTGTCAATTGTGTTCCACTTGTAAACCTTGTCATTATATTATGCTCTGAGATATTGAATATTTTTGCTATTTTTATTAGAAATATAAGACAAATGTAAGGCTAGATTGCCCTTTGCCATGTCGTTACTTGTGGGGGTTTCGGCGAAGACGGGGTTCCATGTCACTGTGTGTAGGTAGTTATCTGCTCTGTAGAGTACAATCTGACCTGAATGCTAATGTCCAGAGGAGTCTAATGAGACACTAGTACCCTGTCATAAAGCATATACTACAAACGGCGGGTCTGAATGGGATATACCTTTGAATAGATCCAGAAAAAAGTCTACACAGAACATCTTTTCAGAAGTATTTTTACTTGTGCGATGATCAGAGACTGAGACAGTAACTTATCTTGTGTTTTTTATTATTTAAATAAACTAAAACTGAATTTAAGTTAATGTCTTTGTCAGTTCATTTCTTGGAGGCCACGTTAATTTATATTAACTTGATTTCGGGGAACTTAAAGTGTAAGAATTCATGCATAATTCTAATTTATGAAAATGTAGATATTTGCAGATCTTAAAATGTAATAACTTAATACTTCCCAGTTTGTGTCTACAAACTTCTATCATTCTCTGCATATTTCAACTTTCACTGGGATTTAAGCTCAGGACAATGCACCAAAATAAAAATTTGATTGATATCTTGGGCTTCAGATATCACCAACAAAGTATACAGTAAGTGAAGTCAGAGTTCATTTGATCACTGCAAACTGTAGAGGCCAATCACAAGATTTTCTTATTTTGTGTTGTATAAAAAGGGTCCATCAACAATCTTTGATAATTTAGTAATTCTCACTTTTATTACTAGCACCTTTATTATCTGTATGTTCACACCAGCTTATGCACTTCTGCGGATGTTATATTTCCAGAAAAAAAAACGTTTGGAATTCCAGGCACTTATCTCCACTCTGTAAATAAAGCAATAAATCGCCAGCAATACAAAACTGGCACTGTGTCAAGAAGACATAAAAGGCAGGGAAAGTGAAATTTTATGAGTGATAAGCATGTGATGTCTAGAATTTCAATAAGCTTTACGGAGATGAGTTATACTCCCTTGACACAAAACTAGATATGTCTGCTATATTTATGATGTAAAACTGTAAAAAGTACTGCTTTGGAATTATTATGAGTTACAAACAGGGGCAATATTTTAAGGAGATATATTCTTGTTTTAGTATTTATGTTATAAGGAGTTTGTAATTTGTTTATAACATGTGCATCTATAAATAGTAAAAGTTAAAAAAGTTTAACACATAAGAAAAGCGATGAATCTAAAGTCTTAATCACACTTTCACTAATTTATCACACTCTTTTGAATTTGACATGGTCCGTCGAAACAGGTAAAATTATGAATGCAATTATGTACATCTGATCATTTTTTCACATCCAAATTGTTCCTGGACTGATAAGATAAATTGTGATCAAGATTTTAACAGGAGTATAGGTAATACGGCTATTTTCCATGTAATTTTGGTCCAGAAATCAAAATGTGAAAACCATATCTTGGTTTGATAAAAGGAATGTGAATTTGTAGGTTTGTCTATGTTTAGGGTTTTAACAAACTGACGACGACCCGTGTCGTTTGCAGAATCATTCAGTGGCACGGAGTTTCTCACATGCATGCACAGGGAACATACTACTGTATGGTCTAATTAGACCTCTTATATTAGATTTAGAAATCAAGTGGAGAACAAGTAAAAATTGAAATTTCTGATCATGGAGTTTTAGTGAAATTTTAGTGTCCTAATAATGTATACTTGTGGACAGGCTTTTTACTGGTTGGCTGGTCTTAGTGTTTGTACCAGGGGTGTGTGTTTACCTGGTCGGTTGTGAAATGAAGGCAAAAGAGAAAGATAAACAGAAGATGGCCACAAAACAGACATTTTGACAGTGAGAGTACATCCCAGAGGGAAGTCGGGGTGCAGGAAAGCGTTTGTAAAGCCACAGCACAGCCCATCCAGAGTGAGGCAGTGCACAAAAAACAGTAATGTAGCAATATTGGATAAACTGGTCGCTGCTGTGGACAATGTGGCAGGAAAGTTAGAACATATTGAATCCAGATTGTTGCATTTAGAGGAGGGAAACCCTGGCAGATAGATACCACATGTCGCACTACAGGACCAGTCAGTTGATTCAGACGAACCCTTATTTACCGGTATCTTAGACAGGAGCTAGGCAGAAGAACTGACGCCTTCGTAAAACCAGAAAGAAAAAAGAAGGGTGAGAAAAAGACTGGTCATTCAATTAAAGCCAGACTATGCACAGAAGTTGATTAAGGGTACAGACAAGACAGTGGTCGAGAAAAGGGCGAACCCGGTGGATCAGATGGTCCAAGAAGATGCCAACATGTTAACATAGAGGGAGATCGAGGAGCTAAGTGAAATTGCCCTGGGAAGTATATCGGATATAGCACAGTCAATGCAGCCATGGGACGTCCAGCCACAGGCAACGGTAGAGATTTAGAAATCTGGGGAGGAGTAAAGGGATTTGTTGGATTATTTGCATGTGGATCAGTCAGTGGTTCAACAGGGCCCAAATAAGAATCAATCATGGATGGGCACAAGTTCACAGCTACAGAGACATAAAGTGGCTCAGACATACATTCAGCAGAGGAATAAAACTGACGAAGCTTGGAAACAGGACCCCTGTATACAGGCTATTGCGGCAGAAAGGATGCAACAGATTGAACAGGAATTACGTGCTGAAACGACTCAAGGTAAGCGCAAGAGATCAGGGCGTTATAATGTGACTGACAGTTCCAGTACTGCCTCTTTCAGACAATGGCTGAATGAATGTATACTTGTAGGCTCCATGAAGAAAAGAATGACCTTTGATGAGTTGTCTCAAGTGCAATTTATAATGGGGTTTGTCAAAAATGTCAATGACACCATTGATCTGTGAGGAGATTCATGTTAGCAGAACTCATTGATTTGGTGCAGTTGATGGAATCTATATCATGGTCTTTAGTGAAGGAAGCATTTATGAGCATATTGCACGATATTGAGGCAGGGGAGATTTCGTGGATGGATAGACAGGCAGTGATGCAGAGGAGAATGAATCATACACATGCAGCCTCAGTAGCCCCACAACCAACACGTGTTCAAGTTTCAAAGTAAAGAACTACGGTGAAATGGAAGTTAGCCTGTAAGTTCTATAATGTGGGTGTTCCACCACACGACTAAGCTTCCCAATTAAGGGTTTTTGGGAGTCGGTTTCAAATATTTGCTTAGTCCCAGACGTCCTGTAAGGGTCGGTAGTTGTCGGTTGTGGCCGTGAGAGAAATCAAACATGTTTGATATTTTTCACGACCCAAACCGATTCTCATTTCCCGCCAACAACAAAATGTCCAGTCCCAGGCTTCCTCAGGCCTCCTCAGACCCAAATTTACACAGTCCTATGTTGTCCCAGGCGTCCTGCGACCCTTAGTCCCAGGCCTCCGTAGCTTAGTCCCAGGAAGCCTGTTTGGCAGTCCCCGACTCATAACAGACCTTTGAAGTTTCATGCATGTGAAAGGGAATCGGTTTCATTAGTCCCGGGAAACCTCAGACCGTCTCAGTTGTCCTGGGACTAAGAAATCTGGGTCTGGGACTAAGCCCCGACTAAGAGAAGCCGACCCTAACCGATCCAAGCCGGCGTCCTCAGGCCGCCTGGGACAACACAAATTTAGTCCGCAACAGTCTGAGGACGCCCCAGGAGGCCTGGGACTAAGAACCGATTAAGAGCCGACTGTTTTCCGCGCGTCGGAAATTAAAACGAGGCAATGAGGGGGTCTGGGACTATAAGCGACCGCGCACACATTCTCGTTGTTACTGACTGTTTGGCTACTGAGAGACGTGTGTCACTGTTTTGTAGGGGTTTTTAGTTTTTTAAATATCATATAATACTTGAGCTTAAGGCAAATTTTACAGTTAGGAGACACATTTTACTTTTTTACTTTTTTTTATTGCTATTGACTGGAGTTATGAGGAAAGAGAAAGGAGGGAAGAGAGGAAAGAAGAAGATGGATGAGAGGCAAGAGGAGAGGGAGAAGGAAAGTGGAGAGGTGGATGAAAGGATTGAGGAAAGGACGGAGGAGGGTACAGAGGAGGGTACACAAGAGACTGAGGAGCGATTGGAACTTACTGAGGAAGCTTGCGAAGAAAAAGAGAGGTGTGAGGAGGATTTAGAGAGTCACTCGGCAGCCAAGAGAGCCAGGGTCTGTTCAACTTTCACTGACAGCCAAGAAACTGCAATTGTGGAGTTTGTGAAGGAGCATCCAGAGCTCTATGACAAGGAGCATGCACGTTTCCACGACAGACAGAAGAAGGAGGCTCTCTGGGCAGAAATCTCTGCAGAACTGAAGCTCCAGCCCTTTGATGTCAGAAGATGGTTCGAATCTCAGCGAACGCGTTATGGCAAGCTGTCAAAACTACAATCTGGCCAAGCCCCAAGTAAAATGACCAATAGACAGTCCTGGGTCTACCAGCAGATGGGTTTCCTTAAGACCCATATCAGACAAAAGGGGGCCAGCAGAAGTTCAGGGTTCGAGGCCAGGCCAAATACCAGCAAGCAGGACAAATCCTGTGGGTCTACTACTGATACAGAACACCTCGAGTCCAGTGTCCTCAGGGAGAGTAGGAGTCAACCTATGTTCACATCTACACCAGTTTCAACAGACTCCAAGATACTCGAGCACTTTGACCAGATGAGGACATTGATCTCAGGTTTCCTGCAGCAGAAGTCAGACAGGCAGCCCTTCTTTGACTACGTGGCATCAGAGGCTGAAAAGATGACCCAAGAGGAATTTGAGGACCTTAAGGGCAGAATTTTTAGAGATATTGAAAGCATTAAGACCAACCGTAGACGTCAACCACTAGCCAGAAGATCAGCCACTATTACCACGGAGTCCCAGAGGGTCGGGATACTGCCAACAACCACTCAACAGGTGTCTACTTCCACCCAAGCAGCAGCTAGCAGCAGTTACGTCTACTACACACCAAGCCCCCTTGGCTTTGGCAACCCTCCATCACTTCTAACTGTACAGGACGAGGGCAGTAGACACAACTTAAGTGGAATGCTAAGCCAGCTACCAGATCTGACATCTACACAGATCATTGAGCAGCCTCAGCAGCAGCAGCAGCCGCAACTCTTCACTATCACCACTACAGCACCGCCTCAACAGCAGCAGCCTCCTCAGTAGCCATCCAGTCAGGGCGGGTCTTTGACCTGCCAGGCCCTTTTCAGGGCCACCCAAATATTCCAAAAACAATTATTTAGCTGCAAGTTATTCCAATTCCCCTCCCAAAACATAACAGTTCAGTACAAATACTTATCACAAAAAAAACGAAAAAAAAAACACCTACACCACCACCTACACCACCCCAAACATGAAACAAATAACTCATGGTACCACACATAACCAAAAAAGGCCACATAGAAAAAAATATTAAAATAAACTCCCAACATGGCCAATAATCAGCCCATTTTTAGCTTAAAATCCATGGGATTGGTTAAAATCTTTAATAAAAAAGTCCAACACTTACATCATCCCTAGAGTTAAAAGGCATTATCACATACTTACCAACACACAAACCCAATACCAAACCTAACCCCCAACTAAACAACACACAAACCAAATACCAAACCTAACCACCAACCCACAAACAAACCAACCAAATACCAAACATAACCACCAACCAAGAAACAGACAAACCCAATAGCAAACAGAACCCAAACCAAATAACTGACAAACTATTTTGCAAACATAACCCCCATCATTGTAGAGAAAACCAGTTTGGTGGTTATATTTCCTAAATATTTGTGAAGTGGAGTAAAAGATTTTAATTTTAAGATTTCCAGGAAAACATTTCTGTTTCAAATATTTCCCCCCCCCCAAAAAAAAAACAAACAAACAAATGTAAGTAAAATTAGGATGTAGCTTTCAAAATATATGCCATATTTATTCCATTTAGGAAGTTATGTTTGGCTTTGTGTGTTTCTTTTGATAATTATGTTTAGCACTGGGTTTGTCTGTTTGTTATTTGGGTGACTGGCATTTATTTCTGTCTGTTTGTTGGCCATGGGGTTTGTCTGTTTGTTGGTTGCGTGACTTCTGCCCGGCATTGGGTTTGTCTGTTTGTTGGGTGGGTAAGTTATGTTGGTCATGGGGTTTGTCTGTTTGTTGGTTGCGTGACTTCTGTCGGGCATTGGGTTTGTCTGTTTGTTGGGTGGGTCAATTATGTTAGGCATTGGGTTTGTCTGTTTGTTGGTGGCGTGACTTATGTTTGGTAATGTTTGGGTTATTTGGAACAAGCATAGCTGATTAATTGTTTTTGGAATATTTGGTAGTCCTGAAAAGGACTGGTTATTAGTCCTGAAAAGGACTGGTTACTGCAGCAGGAGTTATATTCTGCCATCTTGCCAGGCCACTGCTCCCTCATTATTAAAGTAGTCCTTGAGGTAATCCCTCTGTCTTTTGGCTTCTCTAGCAGGGTTTCTGTCTTGGCCACCACCAGCAGCAGCACCAATCAGTAGACCAATCACCAGGCACATCATCATCTTCATCATCTCCAGGCTCTTGACCACCATGTTGACCTTGATACTGGCTTCTCAGTATGTTGTGCAGAACCTCACAGGTTATGACCACATCCCTGACTGTTTCTGGGGGTAATTCAATAGTAGTCAACATCACTCTGAATCTTGAGACCAGGATGCCAAAAGCATTCTCAACAACTCTAATGGCCCTTGATATTCTGTAGTTGGCAATCCTTTCCTCTCTGGTTAACATCCTTCTACCATAGGGTTTCATCAGCCAGGTCTTCAGGGCAAAGGCATCATCTGCCAGAATGAAGTAGGGGACATCTCCACCACCCTGTGTTATAGGAGCTGGGTCAGGGAAGCCTATCTTGCCATCCTCAATCCTCCTCTTCAGCTGACAGGCATTAAATATCTGGGCATCTGAGCAAGATCCAGCTGTACCAGCATCCACCCATCTGAATTTGTACTGCCCATCTACCAAGGCCAACATTACTATGGAAAAAACCCTTGTAGTTGTGGTACAGGGCTCCAGAGTTCTTGGGTTTCTTCAGGGCCATATGCTTGCCATCAAGGGCACCCAGGGCATGTGGAACATTCCACCTGATCCTGAATTCCCTTTCCAGTTCTTTCCAGTCATCTGGAGTAGTAGGACTGAGGTACTCTCTGGTGAACTCATCCTGGATGGCCCTGCAGACCTCTGGTAGAAACTTGGAAATGGTGGATCTGCCAACCCTGAACTGACAGGATAATGATGTGTATGACTCTCCAGTGGCCAGATATCTGATGGTGAGGGCTAACTTCTCCCCAACACTGATTGGAGCTCTGTAGTTGGTGGCCTGCCTGGCTAGACATGGTTCCAGTCTGGTCTTTACCATTTCAAAGAATTCTGGGGTCATCCTCATGTAGTTGGTGAATCCTGGAATGTCTGTGGCATACAGTTCAGCCATAATGTTGTGGTAGGCCCCCCTCTCCTCTCCCTGCAGTAGCCATGGCCTGACCCACATGTTGTGCCTTCTTCTAGGTCTCTGTATGGCTGGTGGTGGTGGTGGTGGAGGTGCTGCTTGTGGTGGTTGCTGTGGTCGACGTAGAAATAGGAAATACATCATTATTTGTAACTGAATAAAAACTAAAAAAGCCCTAAGTTGTTGCTGAAGTTGTCTTCCATTAAAAGGTGGCATCCTGCTGTGTTCCTATAAAAGTAATGATAATTAGATTGCGGAATTTATATATATATACCCAGAAAATCCAGCTTTTTTGCAAAACAAGAATCGGCGATCGTGGTCTGGGGAAGACTGAGGAGGCCGAGGACGCCTGAGGACGCCGGGACTTAATCGGGGGTTAGTCGGGGCTTAGTCCCGGGAGGCCTGAGGCGTCCTGGGACCCAGTCGGTATGTGTGCGACAGGATCGTGGTTGAAACCGACCAGAAAACTGGCTTAATCGGTTCTCAGTCCCAGACCAGTTGGGGACTGTCTGGGGCCGCCTGGGGCCTCCTCAGGCTTCCTGAGGCTGATCTGTACTTAATCCCAGGCTTTGATACTGATTCAGTATTCCCGCCCATTTTACCATTTTCTTCACCGACTGTCCATGATTAAGGGTCGCCGACAGGATCGGGCCTTAGTCCTTTGGTGGAACAGGGGCATAAAGCAGGCACCTGCTGTGAGACAGGAGAGTCTCATGTGGAACCAATGATGAACTGATTTATTTTTATGATGTAACGATGAGGAAGAAATAGAACAGGACAGACGATTGCCATGTTGAGGATGATTTTGCTATGGAACTGATTGCGATGTGGTTTCTTATCCCCACTTTGACAATCCTCATGAGAATGTGATTGCTTATGCTCGGGATCATGATATCACAGTTTGGGGTTATGTACATTGGAGTGCAAATGATGGAATAGGCCAGACTTTTATGTGTTACAAGCTGAACCCATACGCCCTTGAATTTGTTCACCGCAACGTAGTTCACCACATATGGAATGTTCACACACAGATCTTCACACCTAAGGATGTGCTACTTTGTGAGCACGAAGAGGTTTCAAGGAATGTGAATTGGGGTGTTAACAACCAGTGTGGGGGTTGTGTTGTGTGTGGGGAGGGCAAGGGGTTTCATAAAGGAATGGCTCGAGTGGAAGCTCTTAGTTTAAATGGTGCCTATATAGTGACTTTAAATGAAGAATTGAAAAATTATGGTCATCAGGGTTGAATGGACCCCCAACTGTGTATGGAACATAATTGATGAACAGTCGCATTGGGATGATGATCGTCGAAAAATGGATGACATAGTTAAGTTTTTTTACTCTAAAAGCATTGACAGTAATTTACTTAAGAAGTGTGACTCTCATGATATTTTAGAGGAAGCAAGGAAACGAGACTGGGAGCTATATAATGGGCCTCTTGGAAAAATTGCAGTGTCAGTTGTATCATGCATCATTGATCATACGTGGACCCAAAGATGATAATGATAGATGAATGATAATTGATCTATAGTATGGGGGAGCAGTCAGTTAATCGTTGCACAGCAAGAAGTGTATATGATGAGCATACATATTCATTGGCTTTGCTGTCCTTGGATTATCTTATGCAGGACATATTGAGTACTGACAACTGTAAATTGATTAAGGTGGATATCGCAAGACATTTTGTATATTGATGCATTAAAATTATGTGTTTGTCATAATGGGCATTACTTTCTGGATAACTCTCTGGCTTTCGGGGCTGTCCATGGGATGGCCATCTGTCAGAGGATAACGGATGCGATTAGAAAGGTTATGAGTAGTAAAGGAAAAATGGTATGAAACTATATCGAAGACTTATTTGCATGTGTGCCTGCGAACTGTGCGGATGCGACCTTTGAAATGTTCCAAGAACTGGTTCAAGATTTGGGTTTACTGATAAATGAAAAAATTACTTTGTCCTAGTGATGAAGTTAATGCAAAGAATAGGCCACTTAAGATTCCAGAGGATAAAGTTTAGGAATTAATGGTCTTAATAGATCAATTCCATCAGGCAAAAGCATTATCAAAACAATGACAAAGTGGTTGTCCCGACAAGGGCTTTCCAAAACTGAATGTTAGAATGTTCATGCAGGGCACATGGTCAGTCCTTTGTGGTCCTAAGACGTGAGTTTTCTTAGGGATCTTTAGTGGTTCTATGCATTGGTTGATCCAAATGAATCTGTTGAAATTTATGTGGACGCGTCACTGTATGGTTTAAGGTGTGTTGGGGTCATAGATGCTATTCTGAAATTATTCCAGTGGAAATTAGGCAGGCCCAGAAAATAGTACCCTTCGAAATGTATAATGTCCTGTGATGCATTGGGGCCTTTAAAATTGGCTTATCTTTGTAGGTGCAGGAATGTCGGCCCAGTTGGCCATGAGGGCCTATGACCTTGCACTGAATGAAATATCACTGTGGACCAAATGAATGGGGTGCCGCATCACCAGGGTTTTTTTGGCTTTCACAGTAAAACACAGGATGAAGGAATATTATCAAATCACCCCCTCTTGGCCTATGTGCAGCACTTGGCAGAAGCTGGATTAGCGTTTAGAACAATAAATATCTATGTCTCATCATTGAAAGCTGAATTTATAAGATTGGGCCTGAGAGTAATACAACTTGAAGATTTTACATTCCATAGTTTGATGAAATCCCTCTGTAAACTGAAACCCAACTAAGGTCATATTGAAAGGGGTCTTTACAGTCCCTCAGTTACAACTGTTCCTTGCAATAACTACTCTTTTCATGACCACCTCCCATATAAATTTGCTTTTCTCTTGCACTTTTTGGCTTCCTGAGAATATCAAATTTGGTCCCCCCACTGAACTGATGTTTGAATAAACAGTTGACGGTTGGTGATGTTAAGGTGGAACAAGATGGCTTGCTCATTCATTTGAAATGGGCTAAGAACCTGCAGAGGAGTGACCAATATCATTTGCTGAAAGTACCAAGAATACCGGGTTAACCAATGCTGTACCCTTTTAGGGCGTTTCACATGATCAAAGGCAGATCATCAGCATGTTTATCGGCTCCACTGATAGGTATGGATGGTATGCCACAAACTGAAAGAAATTTGTGGGCAAGAATGGCAGTGATCTTGAATAAATTTGGGGCATGTTGGACTGACGTTTCATGAACCTAGGAGAACAGGATAACGATATCTTTCTCACAGAATGTACTATTTACAAGCGATTATAGCCCATGGGGCGTGGGCGCCCGACGCTGTGTGGCAGTACGTAAAACACACAAATGAAGTCACATTGATAGTGCCAAAAGTGCTCGCTACTATGGTTGTGTAGGTTTGGGGCTGTAGTAGCTCGGTTAGTGTTGGTAGTATCCCGGTAAACATTTTTGGGTTTTGCAAATGTTTGATAGGAAACGTTTGGCAAATGTTAAAAATTGATGGATACAAAAACCATTTATAATAGAATGTTTTTAAAAGGTTTTATGTATACCGTTTATTAAACATTTTATGACAAACGTTAGAAAAACATTACAAATGAACATAATAATGTCTGAATAATAATGGGGTCAGATTTGATCAACAATGTTGTTTAAACGTTCTATGTCTACTGTTTATCAGCCATTTCATGATGAATGTTTGAAAAACATTTCCAGCATAACCTTCACTTCTTAAGCTATTTTATAAATGTTTAAAAAATGTTTCCAGTCAAACCTAGCTACTTCAGTTATTTAAGAAACGTTTAATAAACGTTTTCCATAAAAACGTTTGTATATAGAATGTTTATGAAACCTTTTTAAAATATTACACTAAAATAGCATAAATTGGGACATATGTGTTTTATTATACCATAAACTAGGTTTATACCATAAGATAGGTTGGTAATAGGTTTTAAAAACATTTTATAAACGTTTAAACCATTTTAAAACATTTCTAATGTTTACTGGGATATTGTTAATCACAATATCGAGTATGATTTTATAATGAAACACATATGTCCCAATTTATGCTATTTTAGTGACCAATGAATGTAACAAGTTGACAAACTGTGTTGTTTGCGGTATCATTTAGTGCCTCGGAGTTTCTCACTTTCGTGTGTGTGCAGGGAACACACTACCATGTGGTCTAGTCAGACCTCTCATATTAGATTCAGAAGTCAAGCGGAGAACAAGTAAAAATTCCTACCCACCCTGGTCCCCTTCTTTTAGTATTTTAGGTTTTACTGTATTAACTCATGTAGTATTGTGTTAAGATAACGGGCTTTAGTAGCTCGGTTAGTGTTGGAAGTATATTGTTATTCACAATATCGAGTATGATTTTATAACAAAACACACATTTCCCAATTTATGCTATTTTATTGACTTTGGTTATTGGAACCAATGAGTGTACATCCCGTTCAACAACCAGGGCAATATTGGGACAAGTCCTCAGCATTGTCACTGGTGGAAAACAACTCCATATATATTTGATACCTGTGATTTGATGCCAAACATGCTATCCACTAGGAAACCCAAGTCCTCTTTGTGTCTTATACAAGATAATGTCATTTGTCTGGTTTTAAATCAGATAATGGTCGATTAGTGGTCAGTTTATGAAAAGTTATGATCCAGTAATGCCGAGGTATTTGTAAAGCATTCCGATATTTACTTTTTGAATGCTTTTTTTCTGTGAAAAAAAGTTGACATAAAGTCATAAATGTTTGAGCCCATTGATATGAAAAAGCCATAAATGGCTAAATTTTTTATTTGTTTGGGGTTCATAAAAATCCTCCCAAAACTTACAATCAGACTCACAAAGATACAGAAAAGGGTATTTAAGGCAATTTATGTTGGAAATGTACAAGCATTTCCCCATCCATTCCCTACAGCCAACCTACATGAAAACATTCGGTTTTATGATCCAGCAGGTTGAAAAAGTTTCTGTGATGTTTTAATTATTTACACTAACATGTAAATAAAAATGTCCAAAATTTATGTGTTTTGATGCCTTTTCCCCCCTTTTTCCTTAAAATTAGAAACACTGCATGGTTTTGTTGAAACTTTTGGAAACTGAATTATGTCCAATGTCATATTACAGAACCCTTCTCAAATGGAAACATCTTCACAATGATTATTATTTCGAAACTACTAACTGTTCTATCCAGGTTACCGGGTTTCAGAGATTCTGTGATATTTAGGATGATTGTAAAATGTGAATGTGAGACCAGGCGGCCTATGGCCAAGTTCAGGTCCCTGAATAAATATCTTGCAGGCAAATTCTGTAAAAGAAAAGTACATATCATAACCACACAGTGAATGTATTTTATCATGACCAATAGTATTGCAAAGTGTCAGCTCCTAAATTTTCAAATTCTATGGCCAAAAACTGACCAATCTTTCAATGTGATATTGTTCACTACACAGAACATACATACAGTTCACATAGCCTTCTGAAATAATGCAAAAGGACCTTAAAAACTATTTGGTTTGTCTTTGTCATTACTCTGGCTTTGTGGCCAGATCTCGTGTTATAAAAGAGCATTATTTCTAGACGAAGAGACAGAAATGGGAGTAAAAGAGTCATTTTTTTCTCAACCTCACATTTTTGAAAAGGACCACTTCTGCCTTTGGAAGCAATTTGGAGACTATTTTATGAGTGGCAGAAAATCAAAGTTGAAGTCTGCAGAGACTATTCATTTTTAGGGAAATGCTCTGCAAGATGGTTCATTTTTGTTAGCTGTTGCAATATAATTCTCAACTTCACTTTAAAGTCAACTCAGCGTTGAACTAAAGTGACTTTATTGCCCCAGATCAAAGGGTGTAAGTAAACCCTCAATGGGAATTTAAATTTTATTTACAAGACATGAAACTCTCTATGTTTATATACAATTACAAAGCATTGATTTAATATTTAAAACAATTTGAGCCTTAGATCCTAGCTGTCGAGCATAAAGTCACCCCAATGATTTTTAGTTAATATAAATGACAAGGATTAAGGTGACCTCAAATTAGATTTAGGCTAAGATCACACTACTTTTGTAAAATGAGATTTAAATATAATTCTATCACAGTAAAGTTTATAGTTCATTTATTTTATTTTAACTTACAGATGGCAAGAAAGGCCCATAAGACGAAAAAGTTAGTGTTATACTCTAAAAAGATGTGCATGATCACTCAAGATTACAGTTCCTGTACAAGTCCATTGCAATGCATGCACCTACTCAATGAGTACGTAGTTGAGTTTTAATGAGAAGTGATATAACATACAATGAAATAAATGCACAATAGAACAGCACCTAGCACAGAAATCTGGTGCATAATGAGCCCATAAATATAAACTAACATACATGATGATTATAATACTACACATATACACAATAGGTTTGTTGTACAAGCAATACAATTATAAGTCTGCAATCGGTATGGGGCATAAATATGTCATTTGCAAATGGAATTGTACATTGGTATACGTTTATGTATCTATATGTCTTTGCTGGCACTTGTCAACGTCACAGGATGTTTGTACTTCCAGTAATCATAGAATTCATAATACACTTGCTCCCTGACGTGACAGATTTGAACAGTTATTCGCACAGCAAATAAACCCAAGGATTATTTAGGCGTCTTTCTGAATTCCCGCGAAAACATTTGGTGAACTAAGACCTGTATGAATCAAAACAATACATACTCTTCTATACAAACCCCTTTTAAAACATGGTGAATTCTTGTCAATTTTAGCTTAAGCTTGATTGTATGCGATTATACTATCTGGCGACCCCATAAAAATAGAGATAATATTTTTTCAGTCATTTATGTAAATTGTCATCACCAGACGATGTATTGCGCACTTATTAATTATCACCACTTATTTTGTTGCTATCACCAGATCACTTCATAAGTCATGAGCACCAGGTTATCTGGTTCTGAACACGAGCAATTAATTCATACTAAACATTTCTGGTGATAGCCACATAGTCAGTAATGCCCATGAGATCTTCTCGTGATCAAGACTTGATACATGTTAAAATAAAAATCATAATGTCCTAGAAGGGGCTTCATTCTATTGACCGTTACTGTTCCGGAGATTTTTCATAGAACTTTGTTCAGGTTTCTCTCGTTAAAGTATCAGATTAAATTATCACTAGCTGGAAGGTATACAAACTTTGGAAGTGTAATTGTTTCAGTTGAAGCAATAATAACTTACAAGTAATTTTACCAAGTGAAGATGTCTGAGAAGCATACAACAAAATACACATTAATTGTACCTTGTTTGATCGATGAAACGAAATTCAAAATATTAAAACCACAGTGTGTTCAAAATAATCATAAAATATCATCATCTTATTGCATGTAGGACTTGTTGCAAATTTTAAATGATCTTTGTGGTTTAGATAGAGTGTTATGCAAATAATGAAAGTGTCAGTTGTTTTTTTTTACAATTTTTTACTGATGATCAATAAAAGTCAACAGATAATGTGTAAGTTTCTATTATTATTTTTGAATATTCGCGAAAATATGGAATATTTGAATAAAGTCCGGTATGCATGTTATTTGATCCATTTCAGGAACTGAGATTAATGAACTTTTGTAATCAAATTCCATCACAAATAGAAGTGATGATTAGGTTTCCCACACTGTGTTACCTTATCCATTTTAATTTTGTGAGCAATGGTATAAAATATTGATCAGAAAGGTCTCAATTACTGGTATTAATATTAGTACAACCAACATGACTTTTTACCTTTTTCTGAAAGACATGAAAATGAGAAACAGTCGATTGATTACTGAGGACCTAAAATTCATGAAATAAATATTATACTACTAACACCAACAAGCGATAATTAAACCAAATCAATGATATAAGTGTAATTTTGTACAATCTATAAATATGTTTCAAGCATAAAAACGGTACTTAGCCTTGCTTGAGGCTCATATTCGTATCAAAATCTTAGATACATAAATTACAGGTATTCATAAAGCCCTCCTGTATATTTTTTTTCTATTTACAGGCAAGGGGGCAATAAATAGCCCACATACAGCTACTAAGAATCAATTCCAGGTGCTAGCAAAATTAATCATTGCAATATACTTGATTTAGAAATGTCCATTTGTTCTTGTGCATGTACATATAACAGTTATTTGGGAGCATTTAAGCACACAGCCGCACAACCCCATCACCTCAGAACTGAGAAAACCCTTTAAGTAAAACACTCAAGTAGAATATTTAAAGTTGAGATATGTAATATGTCCAGTGGGTTGGGTTGACTGCGCCAGTTAAAACAACGTATTAAGACGCATCTTTTAGACAAATAATTGTGAAAACATAAAGAAATAGTTTGTAGGAAACACAGATTAAAGGAAAACTGAACGATTGCGACCATAAAAACATGTCTTCAATGTAAAGGGTAATTCCATATGCATATTTTGTATTCATTAGAACTTAAAAGGCTGATGAAAGAAGCCTGAATGAAGGTATAGAAATACATGAAGTATTTTTTCTGTCTTTAGACAAAGCATTCTATTAAAAATACTTTTGCCAAAGGTGTCTCTGCCTTGACTTCTGAACTGACAAAGCCTGGAAATTTTTCAGGAAATTCACTGCTATTCTTGAATAAACATGTAACTCTATCAGCATCAAGTAAATTGCATTTACAGTTTGTAATTTCCTCCGACATTTTTCTCTCAAATTTGTTTGGATCTAGTGTAAGTGGCCCCTTCCTTTTCAGTTTTGTTATATTTTATTAGATGGGCCTGTACACAATTGTATATACTGAATGATCTACACCTATCAATAAAATATAGTTACAAAATGTTATGTACAATATTCAGCGTAGTTCTGCTAATGTTTGAACAAGATATAATTTTTACCGTCAGCACATGGGATCTAGTTATCTTTTCTTTCACTTTAGAAACTTACTGAAGATGAGTAGGACCACTCTAATTTTTTATTGTTTTTGAGCCACTCTCCCGGTGTGTTCCCATTACATCCCTGGTCCGTCCGCAAAAATAGAACTGCCCGCATTAAAAAGATCATTTTCTTTGATCTTACCTACAGCCATTATATATGCTGGTATTTTAAGAGCTTCAGTAGCTTTTTCTGTTGTTGTTGTTGCTGTTGTTGTCCTCATAAAACAAATTCTTACAGCATAACTGTAACTTCGGGATAAATTTAATTAACAATTTATCCTATATCATTTTCTGAAATATATCACTTTTATTCGACTTAATTATTACATAATTATTTATTCATTCCATGCCTTAAGCCATTTGGATGTACGAACTCAATCATTTCAGTTATTGAGTCTCTACATTCCACAGCTCAGCCATTGAATTTACAGATTGAACGATTCCATGATGTATACAATTCAATGGGTCAAACCATTGAACGTATCCCTCAGATGGTTATCTACATTCTATACAATACATACATCATTAGTTAATGTCATAGAGCTTCTGTTGGTTTCTATTCCATTAAGACCCATTCAGACACGCTAAAAAAATGAAACAAGTAATGTCTAGAAATGTGAGACTCGCTATAGCTCGCTTTTAGAAAGTAGAGTTTTTTTGGGTTTATTTTTGTTTTTTTGTTTTCTTGTTGGTATTAGTAGGTGCCAATATTTTTATGACAGACTTATTTTGGCATTTTCTTGTTATTATTCGTACATACTGGTGGGTAATGAAAGTACAAACACCCCTCTTCGAACATATAAAAAAGTAATTTATCAATCAGGAAGATACATAATATAATACCTATAGTATAATTTTGCCATCTTCATTGTTGATTTTTTTTCGTGCATGTCACTTGGACTGTTTTCTTCTTGCAGTTACAAGTCAGATTTGGCCTTCAAACTAGTACGTTATAATAACACAAGTATCTAATCACTTCATAAAAAAGTGAAATTGATTTGTTTTTTTCTGACAAAAGAGTAAGGCTGGGTAATGTCAATAAATCTGGGTCTCTTTTTTACAACACTGATGTTTTAATTACAATATGGTAATTATAGAAAATATATAGGACTTATCCAACTATAATATGATACAGTTTCTGCCTTAATACTTCATTACCTTCTTCCCCTGTTCCGCTTCTGGTGTATTTGAAATTTTACAAAGATAAATAGCTGAGGAGATTTGAGCTGTATCTAGATAGGAATTTGGTACGGCAGTAAAACAGTAGCACTGTAAGTAGCATGATTTGTATGGCAAATCCCTGTAATTGACAGCCAATGACAAAGAACGGGTCAGAGTTACTCCTTAGGTGTCTTGTTTCTCAAATAGTCAATTCACGGGATGTGGTTTCTGATCAATAAACAGGAGGAAACTCTCTGGGACACTTTGTGATTAGGAATTATCAAATTAGTGGGGAATTGTTATCCCAAGGGAAGAGTTTGTCACTTTTATGCAGTTGTTTTCATTGCAGAAAAATTCTCTCCACAGGAAAATTCCTGTGAAAGATCGGGTGACAATATTTTTTTACAAAGTAAGAATCTGTTTTTTTTTTTGGGTATCTTATTAAACTATTCTTTTTCCCTTTAGAGATTTCCAAACAGCTAAGCCAGAAAGTCTGGGGTTTGTTATGGTTATGAGGTTGGAGGGGCGGGGCTTTACCACATGTTTGGTTTCCCATGTGTTCCAGATATACTAGTGATTTTCAATGATTTGACGTTTCTAAATCACTAAAACAAACATGCCAATAAAAAAACTAATATCAGGAGCAAATAAGCCAAAGTCAAATCTCCATAAATCTTCAGTTGAATGAGTGAATAAAAACCAGACTCACTCCCATATATACTTTGGGAAATGAAGCTGTAACAAAGACACCCATTTTTTGGTCAAATGTGACTCACGTACACCCTACATGACAACTAATCGAGTTGACATCTATTTGCTGATGGACAGGCAAGTATTTTCACACAACTTGGGATCTACCCGTTGTTTGGCCCTCTTAAAAGAAGGTATGGATCCGGATCCAGAATTGTTTTTTGTGGGTTTTTTTCAGGACTACACATTGGAGAGAGTTTGTGATCTGAGGCATTGCTTTTGATCAAGTATGTTGTTCCAATACAAAATATCTCAGTGCAGTTATCACATCTCTAGTTATCTGTTTTATATACACGCCTGAGGGCATACCTAGCTTTTATTGAGTTTAATCTTACAACCTTCTGTCCGGTGGCCATTTTTATTGCTCTTCCTTTAAGCCTGAGTATTGTTTCACCAAATGTGGCATCTCGGTGACTGATTGCTAACAGCTTCCTTTACACGTGGACTCGTTTAAAGCTGACTTAAATATAAAGCAATCTTTACAAAACTTCTATCCTTCCTAGCTGCACAGCCAACCCATAAATATCTGAACTGTAAAGAATGTCTGTGAAGAGAAATCCACCCCTTCCTTTACACTAAATCTAGACCCTTACACAGTGAATTATGACCATGTCTTGACACAGTTATTCAATAATTCACAACAGCTAAGCTCAGTAAGATTCCATTCAGATTAATCAAGCCTATTTTCATGTTGATCATATGAAGTACATGGTATTAGAGTTTTAAAAAGAACAAAGCTGCCGCTGATTTATTACACAGGTGACGTGTTTATATAGCTATGCTAATCCCTTATCTTCTCAAGTGTCCCCTCACGTGAATATGCATTTACCTTAGATTTATGAGAGAGGCTTTGTGGAAAACAACATCATTTGTTACAGAAAAAAACAAGTTTATGAAGAAGGGTTAGAGTTTGCAAAGATGCTTTGGATATTTTAAGAGCCAGTACTATCCAAAAAATCAATTTCACAAATCCTTCATGAAAATGTTTTGTTATTATAATCATTATTGCAATCCCTATTAAATCCAATTAACACAACTGCTATTAAAATACATGTATCTAGTTTCAATTAACTGTAAGAAGTTTAAGATACATTTATGTTGACAGAATCCAGATCCATCAAACACTTGTGTACAAAGTTCCTGTATATTTCAATTCATATACAGGAAAAAACAAGTATCAGTGAATTAACTTGAATCAGTTGATTTTTTAGAAATACCAGATTTCTGCCTCTAACCCTATATTTCTATCGCTATTAATGAAAATCCAGCTGAAAAAATATGCTCAAACTGTACAGAAATCTATTTAAACTGTACATTAGCCAGAGCTACAGATCTGGATGGAAATTTATCAAGTTGTTGTTTGGATCCAGACTCAGACTTTTAGCATATTTAAGTATTTTTTATGATGAACAGTCAAATGGAAGTGTTGACTAGAACTGTCTCTAAAAGATTTGCTAACCTTGGCCAAAGGTCAGATTATTTGGTCATTGCTCAGTCTGACTCCAAAGGTCACACCCGTATGACCATTCTCTCGTGAGATTTTTTTCCATCCAAAAATGGTCTCTCAGAATTTGTGATATCTATGGCCATTGTATAAGCACAAATTTACATTATCCATAAACTTGTACATATTTACAATAAAAATAGTTAAACATACATACCAATAGATAGATATTACTTGTATTTTATATCCATTTACAAAAAAAAAAAAAAAAAAAAAAACATATAACCAATACATATATATTGATATTTCAGCTGTAATTCGCATGTTTTGGAATGTCTTGGGTTTATTTTGACTAAAAACTAATCCACGTGAGGATTCCTGAGCCTGTATTCACAAACATTCTTATTCTTAGATTAAGTCTTAATCTTAGAATTTTTCTTAGAATTGTCGTTTTTCTTAGAAAAGTTCTAAGAATAAGTATTTTCCTATTCACCAAGATTCTTATTCTTAGAATCATGCTTTTTCTTAGAATTTTTCTAATAATAAGAATTTGTCATTCACCACCCTCTTATTCTAAGAATATTCTAAGAATACTTGATTTAAATCTAAGACTGGCACATACCATGCACAACTTAAGAAAAATGATGCTTTGGTGGTTATAAATCACCAGTGTTAGAGTGCAGCAAGTGATTCTAAATCGACACCCAGAACAGAGTGTTACATACCAAGCTGTCCATTGTGTATACTCTAACGAAATGGAATTAAAAAATTTCTCCTTTCTGTTCACTTATGTTATGCCAAGATCTGTATGCACAAAGATTCTGAGATTTTTTTCTTAGAATTACACATTAGTCTAAGAAAATTTTTAACCTTTTCACACATTTCTTTTTACTTCTATTTTTAGGATTATTCCTATCTAAGAATTCTTTTGTAAATAGGTTTTTATTCTAAGAATAGGAACATTTTTAGCTCAGAATTTTTCTAAGACTTAAATGTAATTCTAAGAAAAAATCTAAGAATCTTTGTAAATACAGGCCCTGGATCAAAACTTACCACACAGTCCTGTGTCTGCAGAAGTGGTGGTAGTCGCGATTGGAGGCTGTCGTCGCTTGGGACTGGTGCTCAAAAGCTGATGAGTAACATCTGATGCAATCTGATTTCTATCTCAGACTCTGTGTCCCTGGATGTATCTGGAACTGAAGCTGAGGCTGCGGCTGCAGAAGGCCTCTGGAGTGACTTGAATGCAGGAAACTCCTAGGAAACTCCCTTCCTTCTGATGTGACCTCGCAGAAAACTGGAACTGTCCTTCAGCCAGGTCTGTCGTTCTGTGCTCTTCTCAGGTGATTGTCCTGACTTTGTCTGAGTGAGCTTGCCATATCTGGTACGTCGAGTCTCAAACCACTTCTTCACTGTCTTGACAGGCAAGTTTCTGGTAGCTGCTAGCTGCTCCCAAAGTCATTCTTTCTTCTGCTTGTCTTTGAAACTGTCGTTGGTCTTGTCATAAAGTTCCTCATGCTGTTTAACGAACTCCACAATGGCTTCTTCGTCTGAATCACTCAGGAAAATGGACTTCATCTGGCCCTTATTCTGTCTGGATTCAGTTGATTCTACATCAGTATCTGTGTCAGTTCACGCTCTCTTCTTTCCCCTTTCCTGACTCTCTTCCCTCCTCTCTCTCCATCCTCTCTCTGTCCCTTTCTTCCTGTTCTATCCTCTCTCTCTCCTCCCTCTCCTCTCTCTCCCTCCTTCTCCTCTCTATATCCTCAGCTGTATCTCCTAACTCAAACTGTGGTTGAGTGTCAATTGATACTTCAATCTTTCTCCTTCTGCCCCATGGCATGCTGATCAATCAATCAATTGTACAGCTTGTTTTAAAAAACAAAAACTTAAAAATAAAAGTGAAACCTCACAGAACAGATTTCACTCCCAACCAGTCCAGCCTAGCTCAAAACTTAAGCTAATGTTACAAAAAATAAAAACCTAAAAGAAAAGCTGCACACCAGCTATCTCTCGACAAGTCAAAACCCAAATATACGCAGATTGTCTACCGACTCACCTTTTTATACTCACAGATTTGGAAACCGACAGGCCGTAAGATGCAAAAATATTGCCGGCCTGTCGATTACAGTTCCCGGCTTGTCTGTTAGTGTTACAGGCCTGTCGGTTGTTGTTTACGGCTTGTCTGTTTCAGTTTAAGGCCTGTCGGTTACAAATTTTCCCGACTATGGGACCCAGTCAGTTAAAGTTACCGACCGGCCTTGAAACTTTACAGGCCTGTCGGGAACACTTACAGACAGGCCGGCTAAAGTTACCGACTGTACTGTAACACTTTCCGCACAGTCGGTGAGTCATAATGTACAGTCTAGAAGTCCATATTTGGCACAAGCTGGATACTTGTTACAGACAAGCCTGTTTGATTAACCGACAAGTCGGGAAGTGTAACCAACAGGCCATTAAGTTAACTGACAGGCCTGTTGCTAGGGGGCTGAAATTAGGGTCGGATATAAGAGTCGGTAACCGTCACAGAAATATCAAACATGTTTGATATTTCACGGACTCTCCCAGACAGGCCAGGAACTTGCAACCGACCCTAACCGACAATGTAAACATTGGTCCCGACTCTCCAAAAACGCATAGTTACCGGCCTGTTGGCTCCAGTGGAACACCTGCATAAGCAGCAATGAGTTCAGTGTGGGCAGTGTTGTTATACTTTAGAGATCACTGTGACCACAACTGCCAATGTTTGAACATTTCTCTCAACAAGAGACTGTAAAAATAATCAAGATGGTTGTTTAAAAGACCATTGACCATGTGTTCCTGTCATTATTAATACTTCACTGTGCTGCCCACGAAGTCACCTTGTCTAATAGTTTACACATTTATCACTCACACTATTAGTACAATAATTAATGCTTTAACTGTTGTAAAAAATGTTTTTTTTTCTTTTGTAAGTGATTTTATTAAAATTGTTGTCATTTTAATTGATAAATCCACACTTCATCATTGGTTAAATTCTCTGTTTTGTGAAGGTAAGACAAACCAATGAGCTCTCCTTACCAGTAGATTCTGCGGTGTATGGAAACTGAATCAATGGACAAGAATCATAAAGCCATTACTCCGAAAAAACGAGAAATTGGCATAAGATTTATATGCAATATAACCTCAATAGATGACAAAGATAAGCATCTTATGAAAGAAACTATCGCATAGATTTCTGATATTTAGAGGTTGGGGTAGATGTGGCTGTGTAATGGTTCAATATGCAAGCTTGTTACACGCTCAATGGCTCTGAACAAATCTCTGACCCACTTCATTAATGTCACACCCCTCTTACCACGGGGAGGCATTTCGTCATTGGTATTATTGAAATAAATCTCCTCGGATCTCCTTTTTGTATCCCACAAAATCTTGGGAGGAGCTTCAATAGATCAGTAATATCTTTGGTCCCATAAATTGAAAGTCTTTTTACTTCAACTCAGAATTTTTATGTTTTAAAAATAATCAACGGCTCTGCAATTTATGCAATCCAATTAGTGTAATTGAAATAAGTCGAGCACGATTACTAAAGTTACTCAAAGTGTCATAAATAAACAAAAAAAAAAATCTCTATTCATGTAGATGCGGCCTGACAGGTTTCAGAGAATTTGTTGTAATCTTTGTATGGCTGTTTCTCTTACTGAGCAGTAGACCAGGAGAAAATAATGACAATGAGACTTCTGGTTTTTACCAATTGATTAAGGTTAATTCTTAAACTGACATAGCGAAAAGCAAAATGCTATTCAGCTCTGGCAAACTGAACTATGTTGAAACATGTGAGAATATAAACTTTCCTATTATTAAAAATATCAGCATTAAATAGGCTAAATAAATGTTATTCAACAATTATATGACATTTTAGCAAAAAAATTGCTGACCTGTCTTTGAAACAAGTTGCAGTTAAACAATTAACACTATAATATGGTGGGTAAAACAATAAGATAGACAATTTTTTTTTTTTAGAATTTTCGATCCATTATAAGCGAGCTTTCATACAGCATCGGAAATCTTTAATGGAGAAAAGTTTATCAAAATGGGATTTTACAAAACAGTATATTTTTTGAAACAGTGTATTCAGAAATGCCTTAAAACTCTTGTCGTGCTAAAGACAGAACAAACTTTCACAGAACTTTTCAGTGAAACTCAAGCGGGATGTATCCATCTTCGGAACGTTATCATTTGAGTTCAACAGAAATATTTTAAAATTGATAGACTATATAAACAACCCTTGTATTTCTGTTGAATTTGGTATATTATATGTTAGTTTTCTTTTACTAAATGCGAGATAACTGAAATGTGTACATTGAAATTCAGTTGATGTTACTGAAAATGGAGAGGCATGCGGTCATGCATCTTTAAGAAATACGAAACTTGGCCACCATCTTACAATTGTAGACATAAAAATAATATTTTCATGAGTGAGCAACTTAAGATATTGAATTTGACCTCTGGCCCCATCATTATTGAGACATTATTATGTTCATTTGTAATGTTTTTCTAACATTTGTCATTAAACGTTTAATAAACAGTTTACATAAAATGTTTTGAAAACATTCTATTATAAATGGGTTTTGTACCCATCATTTTGTAACCTTCACAAAATGTTTCCTTTCAAATTTTTGAATTTTGGACATTTTTAAAATTCAGCTTCTGTGGGACACTCAAAGAATGGGGCCATGTGCTGGTGTCTCACAATTTCGCCTACTGACACCTGGTGTTAGTTGAACGACAGGGGCAGTTTGTCTGACACCTATAACCGTCTGTTATACCATCTGTAGTGTGAAAGGGTTATTAGGGATCTGCTCCTGCTTCGGTGTCGATATTTGAATTGCATAAGTGATGCATTCTATCATGTTAGAACCATGAAAATTTCATGCATCCATTGTAAGAAAATGAGATAAACATGAATACATTCATCCATGACAATGGTTTTTTTCATACTTGGGCCTCCAACCTCATATTCAAGATGAAGAACCACATCACAGATTTTTGCATGAAGAAGTGTGAACTGGTAGAAGAAATATCATAACTTCTTAGCAAGTATAAAAGCTTCATAAAAAACTTCTTCAATAGAGTCCCATTTCCATTGACATGTGGCGTTAAAGCTATAATTATAAGAATGGCAAATTCAGAGCTTTATGGACTCCCATGGTCACAGAAAAAAATAGAAAATCCGCAATAAGATTGCATGAGCACTCTATCAAGTACTAAATCAGTTCTGCTGATTCAGTAAGTTGATTCATACACTGTTTTCCTTTACAGTCATTTTCCTCTAAATTGCATTATCAAGTTTGAAGGCCCATGGCAATCCCAGACAAAAGGAATTATGTGTCAACTCAGGATAGGCCTGGGCGTCTTCATAATTTAAGAAAAAAAATAAATGGAAGATGTCCGTAATAAAAAAGAATAATTTTGAAGAAGTTCCAACTGAACAAAAGAGGTGCTTGCTTCTCATTTAAGAGATAAAACAGATATTTCACTGTGTGTAATGTTTATTAAAACTAAACAACAGTGTTAGAAAGTGTTATCATGACATTTAAAAAGTCACTTATGCATAAACTGTACGAGCTCTATCAGTATTACTGACAGATTTTATAACAAATTCTCTTAACTGAAACTGATGATAACATAGTTCATTAACATTGGCTACACTCACAAAAGATGAGCCAAAAGGCAGATCAAGTATCACACAAAAAGCTGTCCATTTTAGCTGATATTTCAATAATGACTGGACAATCTCATTCATGAGTATAGAGGTCCACGGTGACCTAGTGGTTAGCAGGTTTGACATCTAATCACATACAGTCACCTGTGGGTTCGATTCCCAAAAGTGACAATGCTGAGGATATGTCCCAATATGACCCTGGCTGTTGAACAAGACGTAAAACTTTAACTTTGCCTTTGTCTTTCATGAATACAGCGCCAATATACAGAAAATCAAACTTCTGATAACTGAAATGAATTTACTGCCACGCCATATTATTACTACTTGTACACAGTATCGCATCAATTGACCATTGTGACTTTCACCATAATGTAATTGATGCCAAACTTAGTCTAAAAATGAATCTAGCCTTGAAACTCCAGTACTACATATTTGGAGACATATTCAGAGACAAAAGTAATGTTTCCAAAAAATACTCACCTGACTGGTGTCACTGTTTTTTTCTGTTGCAGAGAAAATATGAGAGTTGCAGCTCAGGAGAGTATCAAAATAATAAAGACATCATGCTTAAAAATGGAATACACGCAGTCACAGAGTATATCCTCTGTTATTGTAAATTATGGAGGAAAAATTTTGTGGTGGATTTTTCTGTTTGAAGTTTACACAACTTCGAAGTCTTGCAATGTCTTCAATTCAGATTCACTGTCTGTAGGTCCTGGTCGTTATTTCACCAAGGAAGCAATATAGCACCGCAATTTTGAATATTTTTTTTCTGTCTAGAATTGCTAAAAGATGTAACCCCATACTTCACCAGCGCTAAAACCATCGGGGATAACCACATCCTGGTAAATTAAGCTTAAAACTCACTAGACTTGCGTATGCGTAGGCGTATGCGTGTGCGTATACGCAAGAAAAGCTTTCAATGTAAATCCCAGTACATAAACTCACTGTCTGCGTTGCGTATATTGCCTTGCGTTGCGTGAATTCTCAATGCATTGCGTTGCGTATGAAAGCTACAGGGGGGCTTTTTTACGCATACGCAATGCGTAGCATTGATTTCCAGACAACTTTTCAGGGTACCTATCACATTATAATATTCACCAGTATTGGTCACATACACTTAAAACACTGATGTACTTAGAAGTGCAAGTTAATGTAAATGTGTGAGGGATAAAAAAATTCCCCCATATTGATTGTTAATCTTTCTCAGTCGTATATTTGGTGTTTATGTACAAAATATTTTCTACACAAAGCTTCTAGGACTCTAAAAGTATATAATTTATCTGTTTAAGTTGCAACTTAATTGTTTTATTCAAATTGTAATATATCTGTATTGATATATATACATACATATATAGTTCTACTTGTATGTAATATGAAAGGTGATCGACATATAAGCCCACAAGGGCTGGGAGGAAATCTTAAAGTTTTCTTTTGTATATATTGTGAAGCATAATCTCAAGTCACAAAAATAAGAAATTTTTATTCTTATTCAAAGTTTGGCTGGGATAAAACACGCCTAGTAAGAGGTTATTAGTATACAAAGAGTGTATATTGTGTGAAGTGACTGACTACTGCCGTTTTATGTCAAATGTTTTTTTCCTAAAGTTTCCCCTCCTTTTTTAAACTTTACAAGTGTTTATACTTCTGGCTAAATGTCGTAATAAATCTTTCACCACAACTTATCTGTGCAGAACCAAAACAGATGAGTTTATACTGAACGCAGACGCAAGGTTATGTACGCATACGCGTACGCCAACGCATACGCAAGTCTAGTGAGTTTTAAGCTCCATGCAGCTGTTTGGTCTGTTCATCTCCAGCGCTCAGACAATGGGTGATAACTAATAGGTCACTGCCTTTTAATTTGTTAACGTTAACAAGTATTCAACCAATTCCACTAAAGTGTCAAGAGACATGCAACATCGTCCAACAGGGAACTGGTTATATTTTGGTGGTAATGCGAACATAAGGTGGTTTCAGAGTTTTGTTCTGGCGGCTCTTTGTATGGGAATGTGTCGAGTACCCTTGTGTGCTTTTATATGTATATTTTCCAGAGCTTAAAGCTTCATTCGTCTAAAATAGAACATCAGAAAGTACAACTATACACAATCAAAGCGTAGACAAAGTAAATCATGCGTAATGTACACTTTGTGACTGCCCTAGGAGACCAAAATATTGCTCCAGTTCACTGTATCTCGCTCCATGTTCGAAATAAAATGCAAGCCATTAAAACAGATTTTAAGGTCATGCACCCATATGTAGTAGGAAATAAAATTGCAAATTTAATAAGGAAATAAATTTTGCCTCGCCAAAACGTCAGAAAAAGTGGTCCTGTGTCTTCACTAGACTGGCTAGGTGGCTCATCTTTTTCGTTCTTCTAACTTTAGGTGATCCCTATCAAGATGAATGCAGGGTCAGTTGGGAGGGCTTTCCTGTCTATTAAGTTAATTAGTTAAAAGCATTAACTTATAAAAAAATAATTTAATCGTTAAATTTTCAATTTTATTGCGTTAATACATCTTACCTAGTAGTTTTTACATTGTACACCAGTGGGAAGTAAACTGGGTACTTACATGCCTAATATGGCAGTGCCTGATTTAAATAAAATTTGAGGGGTGGCAACTTTATGTATGTGTAGAGCAATATTTGTGTACACATCCAAAACTGGACAATATGATGTATTGTCTGTTGAAACCTGGCCAGTAGAATCTATTACGAAATCTCAAGTGGCTGGTTATAAAAAGTGTGTGGTTTCTGTTTTTTAACAAATTAGTGTGCGTGTTCTTGCTAAACTGTGATCACATTTGTGAGCCACGTACAGAAGTAACATTTAATTATTTTGTTGATGATTAAAAATATAACTCTAATTTGATAGTTAATAATTTCATTGTAACAGTTGGGTAAATTAACTATTTGGCTTTTGAAAGTGAAGCAATTACATTTCATTAGTGTAATATGCCAGCCCCTTAGTTATTGATTGGAAACTGAAAAAACCTACAAAGAACAGCCCTACAGGAGAAAAGCCCTACAGTTTTTGATATCCATGTAGAAAAGCAATACACTATTTTCTAGATCTTGGAGAAAACCCTATACATTATGTTTAGTTTACAAATGAAAGGGTTGATCATTACTTAAAGGATATTTCAATTGCTATCCAAACTACCATGTGGTGTAATTTTCAATCACAATGCCCCTTTGTAGTTTTAGAAACAATAAAATAATCACTTTGTTAACATAGTAAAACCACTCTTGATTACAGTTACTCAATCTCTCTATGATAACTGATCAAAAAGAAATGGAGTTTCGTTCCAGATTTTTTACAGTCAGTTGAACTTAGAATTTGTTTCTGAAGATTGGGATTTGTTTATTTTCCTTTCATTAGTAATACAATATTTTTTGTTTTTATATGTTATTTGTATCGTGAATGTTAAAAGTATTTCTTTATATTTTAGTTTGCAGAACAATAAATGTGTATGTGATATAGGAAAATACTAAAAAACAAGCCGATTTCAATGCACTTCCGACCTTCTTGGTCGGTGAATCACGTGATTATCTTTGTGACCTGGTCGGTGAATCACGTGACCAGCTTCGTGTAGAAGATGACGTCAGAGGTCGTGTTCTTTGAGCTGGCTGGTCGGCTGATGCTTTAAAAGCAGAGAAGCCTGGACCAGCGCTCTGAAGATGAAAGTCCTGGTCGGTGCCGGTCTGAAGTCGGTTCTACTTTCTCAGCCGGCTGTGCACTCAAACCAGTGTCCTGGCCATCCACTGCCCTTATTACCGACACACGTGCCGGGTCCACAAGGGAGGGACTGAGAGTGACTAAACATGAAATTCCTTCTATGTTGTAAATACTTGAGAGGTCGGCGGAACTGGAGCTTGCGGGTCGACTAATGCTTTAGAGCAAAGATGTCTGGACCAGTGCGCTCTGAAGAAATCAGAAGAATGTATCTCTTGCTTCTGTTGAAAAAACACTAAATACTCGAGCTAGGCTGGTGTGACTGATGCTATACAGCAGAGAAGTCGGTACCAGTGCGCTCTGAAGAAATCTGAAGAATGCATCTCTTCCATGGGGAATTCCGTCTAGGATAAATACTGCATAAACGAAGGTTTACCGTGATAGTATTTGGAAGGTAACAGAAGCTACATTCAAACAAAAGACACGGATAAAAATACCTTGTAAGTAGTATCTGCATTATTTTTCTTAATATTGTCGATCTGCCCCTAACAACACAATTGTTGAATGGGAGGAAACTAGCAAAAAGGCTGCCTTCATATTTTTCGTCGATTACTGCCCTATCATCACACTAAAGTGAATCTACTAGGGAGCGTTTCCAGCAGATTTCTTAAAGTATATCCGTGCATGAAAGTAGATAACACTTCTACACTAAAATACAGCAAATAAGGTTGAAAATCTGTCATAATGCACACTTTTTCCTTTAAAAACTCTGGAGATGTTGAAAACACGTCTGCACAGTACACGCACCAAACGAAAAAGATGCTATGACGTCAATCTGTCTAGACAGGAAGGAAGTACGATGCGCCACCTTGCGAGTGCATAGTACTGGGACAAGCCGGCTGGTGGAGACACAGGATGTCTTTTTCTGGTGTTTGGCGGGCTGGTCTGCGCCGACCGGATTAGCAATTGTCCATTGGACAGGATGTATTAATGCAATAAAACTGCAGCTTCGTTGCAGATGTAACTGAATTCTTAAGCTACTTTCTCCCACTTCCCCAGAGTTTCTTGGGAGATAGATTGGGATGCCAGTGGTGTGGCTGACTGAAGATCTGACAATCCAGCTATAGGAACTGTTCAGCTGATTAGCAGACTCGTTATACCAGAAAGACACTGAGCTTGAACCAGTCTTCTTGTTGGTGCGCACATCATATCACATGCTCTGTGACCTGGGTGTTTTGATGAACTGGTCCCTTTGCAAGCTGCCGGCCAGGAAATTCGTGAGGGGTAACCCTCCCCCAGAGTGATGTTAAGTCTGTCAAGTTTCTTACAAGGCCATTCATCACTAGGTAAATTCACTGAAATTTTGCCAGCTGGTTGGTGTTTTGGGCCTGGGAAAGGGTTGTAATCTGCCGATGAGGAAGAGCTTTCAATGTCGGGAATGTGTGACCAGCCCATATAAGATTGGATTCCATGCACTGTCTCTGTATAGTTCTTCTCTTCAGAGAAAGCCTAGTCATCTATAGCAGTGGTAGAGTCATAACCCTGGTCAGACAGTTCCCCTTTGTCTTCAATAGGTTTCCAAAGAAACAGTCGATCAGTTCTGTGTCCATATCAAAGTCCTGGTCAGATTCAGCTTCTGGTCAGTGATGAGATGTGGCAGCCAGCATTGAAGGCACTTGTCTCTGCTGAGCAGGGACCTGGTTGGTGGAAGCTTGGCCGGTAAGCTTGGTCAGCTGGCTTGGTTGGTGGAATAAAAGTTCTGATGGTGTCCACTGCACTGGCTATTGGAGCCTTGGTCAGCCTTGACATAGCTTCCAGTTACAAGAACCACTCCGACCACTAAATCTTTCAAGTCCTTGTCAATAGAAGACTTGGATGGTGTACTTTTCTTGGATTTCTGCTTCTCTTTATCTTCGTGTTCCGGATTTCATGTTCACAGCCCCTAAAACAGACGCACAGTTTGGATCAATAAGGGTTGAACTGTCGTTACCAGTCTTTCTCATCAGCCTTCTTGACCTTTTTCAACTTGTAAGATGGGGAGGCAAGTTGGCAGACCTTTGTTCCTTATCATGACAGCTTGCACAACAGGAGTGCTGGCCGAATCCTGCCATAAGGTGGCTGCAAGCCCAAAGCGTCTGGCCTGGAGATGCCATGATATATGTAAAGCAATGAAAAAGCAGTAAATATCTGAAATACTTCAGCAATTTTCTTCAACTTTCGAGAGCTTTCCAAAACACACTGCTCATGATGCTATGACATCATGTTCTCTAGCCAGGGAGGGAGTACTGCCCGCCACCCAGCGAATTGTGGCAACCTGTGGAGACACAGGACGTCTTGTTTCCGACATTTGGCGAGGCTGGCCGTTGCCAGTAATATAGTAATTGTCCATTACGTAAGATGTATTAACACAATAAAAAATGGTTTTATAAGGGATAAAAAGGTTCTACAGAGCCCTAGCAGGCCAAACAACTGGCAAAAGTTGTAAAAATCACTCTCAAAATTTCACTCCATTTCAGAGAAATCAGCCATGTTTCCAAAAATTCTAGTGTGGAGTCAGTGTATTGACAGTCGTTCTGTACAGTGTTTCTTTGATGTGGGGGGATAAATACACCAGTCGCAGGTCGCGTTTTACAGGGAGTCGTTTATTACAGGTCCAATACACTGTAAAATCTCAGGGGAGGTTTAAAAATAGGTCTTTATACACAGGAAGTCGCTGATTACAGGGGGTCGCTAGTACAGGTTTGACTGTATTGCTTTTGACCAATAGTTGCATGGTAACCAATGCATCACCCTAATAGCAAAAAAAAAACAAACAAAAAAACTCAAAGTCACTGTATCTTGCATTGTTTTCAATTTTTAACAATAAATTTTCACGTCGTATGACCTAAATGTGGCAAAAATTGGAAACTGGGTTTGGCAAACGGAGATAGGTGCACAGTACTCTCTGCAGAAACCTAGCAGGCCTAATATTCACTCAAAATTGCTCCATCTCACTCTGTTTTCAATAAATTAGCCATTTAAGGAAACAAACTAGAGTAAAATCCATGAATGCTCATTACTTGGATATTTTGGGTGACTCCTAATGTAACTAGGCCTAAGATTGTTGCATTAACCAGACCCTGCCAGATTTCAAAGCAAAACCTTCAGTAATCTCCTACAAAAAAGATGGATATAATGAACAAGATTTAAGTGGCCTGGAGATTTTTATATTCCGCTGAAAATGAAAACTAGTCTTACTTGCTTAAATTTATTCGGAGATGGTATTCAGTACAACCGTGTTGTCTGAACATGTCTGTGGCCTGATGATGGGGTTTTTATGTCTCTTTAAGCATCTAAGGTTAAATGAGGACAAACCCTCCGTTCATCCCACATCATACCATCAGCTGGACTTGATCCCATCGCTAGAGGGGAGGGCTAAGTGATAAAATGCCAAACTTTCTCATCATTCTGCCACACTTGTCACAGTTCATTGTTTATTTTACCAAAGAAAAGTCAGAGTTTGGGTTATGTGTCCCTCTCAAAAGATCACACACATTAAAGATGTTCCCACTGTGATCTAATTCTTATCTACTGTTTTACAGGCACAATATCTTCCCCACAAGGGGAAATCATTGCACGAAATGAACAATAGAACTGATAAAAGACACACTCAGGGGATGATGTAGATCAGTAATTCAGTCGGTCTTTACAGACTTAGCTAAAAAAGAAATGCAAGATACATTGTAATTTATTTTTCATAAAATATGTGCTTCTGTTTTGAGTAAGTATATATTTATGTCAAACATTTTGGGGAGACTTAAAATAAAAGCTATATTTGGTGCACACATTTTATTTAGTATTCAATTCACTTTAGTTCTATATTTCTGAGTTGTATAATCTCATGTAAAATGTAGTTATCTTATATCTCATGTAAAATGTAATTGCCTTATGAGTAACAGATATGGGTGAAAAAATGTGACAAAAGCTAAAATTTAATGTATATTGCACACATTTGTTAGCACAACTCTATATCTAATCCACTGAGAAACAATACTAATATTTAATATATTCATATTAAAACTTGACATTGCATACCAACTGTGTGACAGCAAAATCATCTATAAACAATATATTTACAGCAGTATTACTGCTATGTAATGTGTTTTAATTATGTGCCACTTGTTATGTATATATTAGCATGTTATTTTCACATCTGACAGAGGAATGTGAGAGTTTGAACACTCTTCACCACTTGGACTTGGAGCTTCAAATGTTTACAAAAATGGACATGTACATTATGGAATACACTCAGAGGAGAGATACTTTTAAGAGTTAGGTAGTTGACTACATTGCTAAATATACCAGCAAAATATGTGAAAAATATATCTTCAAGTAACACACTTTTATTCTCCACTAAGATACTGTCAACATGACACAAAAATATTTTATCACAATTGCCAATAACTATTCAATAACAGGTTTTACAAAAGAAAAAATGTTTTTAATATTTACAAAAGCTATAATACTGTATAAGTATAACAAGATATTGGTGCATATGGTGTTATAAATTAACAGTAAAACTTTCAGAATAAATCAACAAGTTATTTTCAACAAAAAGTTCCAGTGTCTATGCTAGAAATTTGAAAATGTGAGGCTGATTCCCCACCAAATCCATGAAGAATGCCAATTAGGAAACCACTTTCTTATCTATGTTGTATACCAAATAGAAGAACTACTTCAATTGGTTTAAACCTTATTCCGTTGAAAATGCAGCCAAAAGTTAGTAAACATGTAAATAAGCAAAGTTTAAGTACAACAGTGATGGGCAAAAAAAAAATTCCACCCCTGAAAATTTGGTGATGGGCAAAGTTCCTGATGGGCATTCTTCTGTACACCTTCCCCACCACTATGCAAGAAGTAGGTGAGGATGACTTTCAGATGGTCAGTGTCCTTTTCCTTTCACATCCAATATATTTTGAGGTTACATACCCAAAATTATAAGCTACAATAAGATCACACAAAGCATAAGCTTCTCATCTGGGACTAAATGCTTACCTCAGGCCGCTGCGCCCGACACGGCCAACCTTCGAAAAAAAAAAGAGTTCTAATGACCGTGTCAAGGTTTTGTAGTACCCAGCTATATGGTGATTCTGATAGTGAGCATGCGCAGTAATTCCTTCTTCAAGATGGCCCCTCTTTTACCAATCATTATATAATAACAGTTTGTATAGTTTAAAACTCACTATAGTTGCGTACAATTACATTACAATTACTGACACAACATATTGTTGTGAAAAACATAAGAATACTCAAACTAAAACCCGTTACTCATTTAACTGATATCAAGACTTAAGACAAGGTATAAAATACCATGTTAGAGACGCCTGTAACCCACAGCCTGGGAAAAAAGTATTGAACACTGCGAGTTATAGAAGAGGTGAAAAAGTATACAGGTCGGAAGACTTTTAGAATAGACAGTGTAAGTTATGTAAAGGTGCAGGGGAAAATAATATGCAAAAGAGTATACATGTATGTAAAGACAAAGTATCAGAACAAGACAGTTCAATAGCAAAGTGACAGCATCAATAAGTAAATAGTTATGAAGCTGTAAAATGTCTTAAGTGAAGTATAGCTTTCAAAGGAGATATTACAATCCGTTGCAGCAATCCATATATCTTTGTGATAGAAATATTTCTCAAATAGGCATCAGAAAACATTTCAGCAAGGACAAAGTCAAACATTACATCAAGGTCACACCATAATGTTGCACGACCACATACTCTAATCAATATCGCTATAGAGTATCATGTTTCTACACCTTATGGTTTCTGAGATAAAACCCAGACAAGATGTTAAAGGTCAAGGTCCTTACAACACAGTTTAAAGGTCAAAACACAGTCACACCATGACAGTGCACACCAACACCCCCTAGCCAATGTCACTATCAATAATCAACTTGCTATACCTTACCGTTTCTGAGTTCAAGGCCATTACAGCAAGGTTTAAAGGTCAAATCAAGTATAAACTAGAAATAGGACGCCCTGTTGATAGTAGCTGCGACATATGAATAGAAACAGGATAGCATAGAAGAACACACATTATCATGTGTAATGTCCACCCCATGAACCTTTTGTCAAAATTGTACAGTAGTCTTACAAGACCCTGTTTCATTTTTGAAATATATCGATGATGGTTAAATATTTATTAGTATACATGTAAATTATTTCAGCTTCATGCCTTTTTGCATTGGTTGGGTCAAAAATTTTGACGAAATCACTCTATCTTGCACGGTTAAGAAGATAGAAGCAAATTAATGTTTTTCTATTTTTGGCAAAAATTTGAAAATCCAAAATGGCCGCCATTTTTGGGAAGAAGAAAATTTTTTGAAAATTGCCAAGAGTACATTGCTCAGATACCCTGTGGGTTGAAAATTTCGACGAAATCGCTCTGTCTCGCACGGTTAAGGAGATAGAAGCAAATTTGTGTTTTGCCATTTTTGACAAAAATTCGAAAATTCAAAATGGCCGCCATTTTTGAGAAGGGGAAAATTTTTTGAAAATTGCAAAGAGTACATTCCTTAGATACCCTGTGGGTCGAAAATTTCAACGAAATCGCTCTATCTCGCACAGTTAAGGAGATAGAAGCAAATTTGTGTTTTGCCATTTTTGGGAAAAATTCGAAAATTTAAAATGGCCGCCATTTTTGGGGAGGGGAAAATTTTTTGAAAATTGCCAAGAGTACGATGCTCAGATACCCTGTGGGTTGAAACTTTCGATGAAATCGCTCTATCTCGCATGGTTAAGGAGATAGAAGCAAATTTGTGTTTTGCCATTTTTGGCAAATATTCGAAAATTCAAAATGGCCGCCATTTTTGGGGAGGGGAAAATTTTTTGAAAACTGCAAAGATTACATTCCTTAGATACCCTGTGGGCGAAAATTTCGACGAAATCGCTATATCTCGCACGGTTTAGGAGATAGAAGCACATTTGCCTTTTTCAGTATTCAAAATAGCCAATTACTCATTTATTTAATTAATTACTCGCTCATCTATGAAGCAATTACCCCCAAAAGCAATCTCATACAAGCTATTAACCCAATGAACCTCCATACCAAATTTCAGAAAGATAGGCTTAATAGCATTCCTTAAAATGTCTGGAAACCAAAGAGATACTCAAAAGTAGCAAAGTAGCTATTACTCAGTTAGCTATAGAGCTATCATCACCAAAAGCAATCCCATACAAGCTATTAACCCAATAAACCTGCATGCCAAATTTGGTAAAGATAGGATAAGAACTGTTGCCTAAAATGTCTGGAAACCAAGTGGGACGGTGGACAAAGCAAAAATAATATGTCCACCCCCCAGTGGGTGGACATAATCAATGTCACACCATGAGGTTGCACGCGTCCCTGACCTAACCAATGTCCCTACCAGTATCAAATTTCTACACCTTACGGTTTCCGAGATATAGGCTGATAAGATTTTAAAGGTCAAGGCCACTACTAAATGGTTAAAAGTCAACACAAGGTCACAACATAACATTTCATAACAACACCCCCTAACCAATGTCCCTACAAGTATCAACTTGTTACACATTATATTTTCCAAAATATAGAATTGACAAGATTTTAAAGGTCAAGGTCACTATGGAGAAGGGGGGGGGGGGGGGGATAGTGGCCTCTTGCCTCCCACCTCTGAGATCAGAGTTCGAATCCCGGCCTGACCTCAAGTTGGAAAACTGGTAGTTGCTTGCTGTTGGTCAGAAGTTTACAGTAAAGAACCTTGACCAACTGAATATACTGGTTTCCTCTGTCCACAAAACTACCTGTCGTGATATGACCGAGACAATGTTTTGAAAGCAATGTTAAAACCCAAATAAAAACAAAACACTTTGGCAAGGTCAAAGGTCAAATCAAGGTCACACCATGACTTTACACACCAACACACCCTAACCATTGTCATTACCAGGTATCAACTTGCTACAACTTAGGGTTACTGAGATATAGCCTGGACAAGGTTTCACTACGGCAAGGTCAAAGTTCAAATCAAGGTAACATGAAGTTGCACACCTACCCTCCCAACCACTTTCCCTACCAAGTATCAACTTCCTGCACCTATCGTTTCTGAGATATAGCCAGGATAAAACTAGACCAAGGACGCATCTGTGGCCAGATGCTGGATGTATCCACCGACAAAGGCCAACTACCATAGTTTAGAAGATAAACAGCATTTTCGTTAATAAGCAAGCTGAAAGCACTTTTAAGTTTGGCTACCCTTATTTGACCCTGTAGCAGAGGCCCAAGGTGAAGTCTGACCACATCAAAAGATTCACAGCCCATGATTTCCTATAAGTCGTTTTCACATTGCAAACCTGTAGGACCAATAATAAGCAGGAGGGGCCCAAGGTCAAATCTGACCACATGAAAAGATTTGCAGCCCATGACTTCCTATAAGTTGTTTTCATATTAATGAGTTCTTTGAGAAATACTGGCTATCTGCAATACTTCTAGAGATAATTCGCATTTACTCATTTTGAGTAGGTGAATAATTAGCTACGGGTCTGAAACATCACCAAGTGAAAGCTCTCTGCAAAGTAGGTGAATGAGTTATTTGAGAAAAATTGGCTATCTACAATACTTTTAGAGATAATTCGAATTTACTCATTTTCAGTAGGTGAGTAATTACCTACGGGTCTGGATCTTCACCATGTGAAAGCTCTCCCAAAAGTAGATGAATGAGTTATTTGATAAAAATTGGATATCTGCAATACTTTTAGAGATAATTAGCATTTACTCATTTTGAGTAGGTGAATAATTAGCTACAGGTCTGAAACTTCATCAAGTGAAAGGTCTCGCAAAAGTAGGTGAAGGAGTTATTTGACAAAAATTGGCTATCTGGAATACTTTTAGAGATAATTTGCATTTACTCATTTTCAGTAGGTGAGTAATTACCTACGGGTCTGAAACTTCACCAAGTGAAAGCTCTCCCAAAAGTAGGTGAAGGAGTTATTTGACAAAAATTGGCTATCTGCAATACTTTTAGAGATAATTTGCATTTACTCATTTTGAGTAGGTGAGTAATTAGCTACGGGTCTGAAACTTCTCCAAGTGAAAGCTCTCCCAAAAGTAGGTGAATGAGTTATTTGAGAAAAATTGGCTATCTGCAATACTTTTAGAGATAATTCGCATTTACTCATTTTCAGTAGGTGAGTAATTACCTACGGGTCTGGAACTTCAGCATGTGAAAGCTCTCCCAAAAGTAGGTGAATGAGTTATTTAAGAAAAATTTGCTGTCTGCAATACTTTTAGAGAAAATGCAAAATTACTCATTTTTAGTAGGCAAGTAATTTAGCCACAGGCCTAATTTAGACATAAAGCCTACCAATAGAATACTTTGGTGCACCCTCTAATATACCTTGCAAACTTGAGAAGGCTAGCTATAATATTTTTTTCGTTAGAGCGGTAATGGTGAAATCTCTCTACACACTGCGGCTATCCAGTGGATACAATGATTTACTCAACAGTGAGAACCTGAAAGTAGATATTGGTAAGCTATGCCATGACATAGAGGTCTGCAATTTCACTCTGTTATAGCTGACCAAAAATTATGTGAATAACATATTTAAACAAAATACTGTCAATGTAATAGTTTTCACGTTACAACTTATTTACTCAACAGTGATAACCTCAAAGTAGCTATTACACAGCTATGCAATGAGCTACATGTCTGAATTTTGTCTATGTTATAGCTGACCCAAAATTAGGTGAACAACATATTTAAGCAAAATACTGTAAATGCAATAGTTTTCAAGTTACAACTGATTTACTCAATAGTGAGAACCTGAAAATAGCTATTGCTCAGCTATGCCATGAGCTATAAGTCTGTAATTTCACGATGTTATAGCTGACCCAAAAGTAGGTGAACAACATATTTTAACAAAATACTCCAAATGCAATATTTTTCAAGTTACAAGTTATTTCCTCAACAATCAGTACCTGAAAATAGCTATTGCTCAGTTGTGCCATGAGCTACAGGTCTGTAATTTCACTATGTTATAGCTGACCCAAAAGTAGCTGAATAACATATTTACACAAATTTCTGTAAATGCAATAGTTTTCCAATTACAACTGATTTACTCCACAGTGTGAACTTCAAAGTAGCTATTACTCAGCTATGCAATGAGCCACAGGTCTGGAACTTCACTATGTTATAGCTGACTCTGAAATAGGTGAATAACATATTGAAACAAAATACTCTAAATGTAATACTTTTGAAGTTATAAGTAATTTACTCAACAGTGATAACCTAAAAATAGCTATTACTCAGCTATGCCATGAGCTACAGGTCTGAAATTTTACTATGTTATAGCTGACCCAAAAGTAGCTGAATAACATATTTATACAAAATTGTGTAAATGCAATAGTTTTCAAGTTACAAGTGATTTTACTCATGATGGAAGTTACTGAAAAGCCCAAAAGTAGCTATTACTCACTTAGCTATTGAGACAGACACCCAAGTTACTCACCATGTTGTAGCTATGAAAAAAGTATCTGAATAACATATTTTAACAAAATGCTCTAAATGCAACACTTTTCAAGTTATAAGTGATTTTGTGCATGATTTCATGAATTTTACTGCATTTTAGACATTTTTGTCTACCACAGGCCTAATTTAGACATAAAGCCTACCAAAAAGATAGGGTGGCGAGTCCTCTAGCATACCAAGCCACCTGCCAAATATGAAAGAAATCTGGAAAGAAATGTGGACTGTAGGTCGCTAACAAGCAATATTCCACATTTTAGACATTTTTGTCTACCACAGGCCTAATTTAGACATAAAGCCTACCAAAAAGATAGGGTGGCGAGTCCTCTAGCATACCAAGCCACCTGACAAATATGAAAGAAATCTGGAAAGAAATGTGGACTGTAGGTCGCTAACAAGCAATATTCCACATTTTAGACATTTTTGTCTACCACAGGCCTAATTTAGACATAAAGCCTACCAAAAAGATAGGGTGGCGAGTCCTCTACCATATCAAGCCACCTGCCAAATATGAAAGAAATCCGGAAAGAAATGTGGACTGTAGGTCGCTAACAAGAAATCTCTGTGGACGCGGACGAGGGCGCGGATGACAACGATGATGAATCCATAGTATCCCCACTTCGCGTCGGGGATACAATTATTGCTCCCGCCACCTGCACGGCCAACAAAAGCTGTCGGGTAATAATGATTAAGTGCAAAGCAATATATTCAAAACCAGATGTATAGTCACTGGTTTAATATTTGTAGTGTATTTAAAGGGAATTGTCCTTACACATCTTATCAGTAACATATGCACAGTGGACTGAAATGTCTACTACTGTTATCTACAAGACATGCTCACAGAAACTGGAGGTAATTACTACACAACATACTCAACAAAATCAAGATGAAAGCTGATTTTTGTGAAAAGATATGACAAATGGTTGTAGTTTCTTCAGATTAAATTTTATTTATCCAGTTTAGGGGCTCACAATAGATATGCTGGTAATATTTTCAGCAATTCAGTCACATAGTCTGGGTGCCAGATTACTATCCTCATCCTAACTTACACGAACAGTTACAGCAGAGTATACTGTCTTTTTATTTGCATCATACAGATATGAAAAGGGCATGAAATGTGTGCCAATATGCCAACATCACATTCAGACGAGGTATATAATATTCCCTGAAAACTTTGTAGCTGGGTATGACAACCTGTCAACTGGTGGAACTATAAAAGCACTGTATGAGCACATATTGACACTACTGCATGGAAGACTTGTGATGGAATGACAAAGATAACACTATAGGAGTGCAATCTGAATGTGTTGAAGCTATAGCATATCTAAGGATGGTAGATGGTGGTCACAGATCAAAATAACCTTTGATTGCCCGCAATAAGATGCATTTGACTTAAACTAAGTGATTTATGTCAAACCAAGATAACTTCAAAATCAAGTATATATATCTCATATTTCAGTGAGGTCACTTTGAATTTGTTTAGCTTCCCTTTTTCTCGATTGATTTTACTGTAACAAAAAATGAGCCAATGAAATTTATATCTGCATGCAAAAAAAATTAATGAAATACTTTTGAAAAATGACACCTTCCATCTTGTTCAGATTTAGGTGAAAGTCTCATTATTTGGTTGTTTAATTTAAGCTACAATTATATTTTCACCAATTTTAAAGAAAAAATATTTCAGTTTTGTTGTTTAATTGAAGAAAAGCCAACAAGTAATTCTACAGATTCTGTTTTTTTAAATTTTTTTTTGCTACACCTGCTGTAAGTATTGTACAGTTGTCAGAACTTGTGATTTCTGGAATTTCCAGAAAAAAAAAACATTAAAAGTACATATACTTCATCACGAAAAGTGTTTCCTGATTAAGATATTTCTGTTTAATCAATATATGTCACTGAAAGCAGTTTGTCCAAAAATAATAATTAAACAGAAGGAATAAGGTGAAAATCACAAATAAGGTTAGTAGTAATCAAAACAGGTCCAATAATGTGAATAAATAACCACTCCCATTTTCAGACAACATTTAACCCTGACAACATCTAGGGTTGGCAACATGCCGACCCTAAATAATAAAAAGTAACCTCTCTTGTTTCATGTGTAGACTATGAAAGCGCCTATATGAAGACATTATTGAGCAGCTGGTCACACTCCTGCTTGTGAATCTGTCCAATCCCTGTGGCTGGGGTAGGGTGCACCTCTCTCCCAGCATACCTCAACTGTCAACAACAAAAACTCAAAATTAAGTCAAATCCAGAAGTTCATATGGAAGCTCAGAGTAGAACACTGTTATACATGTTGCCTGTGGCAGGATTAGATCCCATGAAAGCTGGCATCAGAGTAAAATGTCAAAAGCATTTGCATCACTTCTTCCAATTATTTATTATTTTGATGTTTATCTCCAAACTGTACAAGCCATATTATAATTGGTCATGTTGTGTTTAAACTAGTGATCCGAATATCCGGGTACCCGATTGCTGAATATCTACCCGAATCCGAAATCACATACCCCAGTACCCCCTATCTAAGCAATAAGAGCTTCCATTATCACCAACGTTGGCCAACCGAGTACCAACATGCCCCGACTTCACAAGGTCACTTTAAAAGGAAACTTTTCAGTTAAAATGTACAACAATATTGTTTTCTCACCTTTATACACCATTTAGAGTATTATATTTGTCTTTTATTGTGGTTGTTTATACATTACCAAATGCAGGGACCCTTTGAAAAGTATATCAAAACAATTACCTAATTCTGACAACATAAAATGCCGTATATTGGCAATATAAACCTTAAACAAGCAATCAGTGCCCGTGAACGGGGTCTGTGTCAGCTGACTGTGTGTTTTGAGTAGAAATGATAGAAGAAAAGGACACAAAAGTTGTGCTCTGCAAATGGTATTCAGAAGGAAAGTAACTTAGGTAACTATTTAGGTGTAAAAAGTTGGTTAAAAACATATTTGAAGAAAATACTGCAAATGCAATAGTTTTTGAGTTACAACTGATTTACTCAACAGTGCGAATCTCAAAGTAGCTTTTGCTCAGCTATGCAATCAGTTAAAGGGCTACAATTTTAATATGGTATAGTTCACACAAAAGTAGGTGAATAACATATTTAAAAAAATACTGTAAATGAAATAGTTTTCAAGTTACAACTGATTTACTCAACAGCGAGAACCTGATAGTAGCTATTACTGAGATATGCAAGAAGCCAAAGGTCTGCAATTTTACTATTTTATAGCTGACCCAAAAGTAGATGAATAACATATTTAAACAAAATTCTCTAAATGCAATAGTTTTCAATTTACAACTGATTAACTCAACAGTGAAACTCTAAAAGTAGCTAATGCTCAACCATACTCATATACGTCTGCAATTTCACTATGATATAGCTAACTCAAAAGTAGATGAACAACATATTCAAAACAAAATACTCTAAATGCAATATTTTTTCAGTTACAACTGATTTACTTAACAGTGAGAACTGGAGAATAGCTATTACTCAGCTATGCTATGAGCTACAGATCTGCAATTTTACTAAGTTATAGCTAATTCAAAAGTAAATGAATAAGATATTTAAAGAAAATTCTCTAAATTTGAAACTTTTAACTACTTAAATGTAGCTTTTATAAGCTATAAGCTTACCATGTGGGACTGAGTGCTGTTCTCGGATGGCCGCAGGCATCCGGCCAACGTCTAAGAAAAAAAGACATTAATTTTACAGTTGGCCATAGCCTCAGGTTGTCCTCTCGTGGAACTCTACGAGATCTCTTCCTACTTTCTTGTTGCAATTTTGAACCATACCCCTCAGCTGTGATACAGCGGGGAGGCAGGGTGGGACTCTCCTCAGTCCCACATGGTAAGCTTGTAATTAAAATTTTCAATTTTATTGTGCTACAATAGCTTACCATGTGGGACCGAGTGCTGAATTCAACCGCCCCGGTGGCGGGATTACAGCTGAGGCTGGAAGATATGTCAGTTTTTTCTTAGATTTTGAAGCAATAGATTAGAATGAATGTTTAGAAATACCAGTCTGAGTCCCGTTTACAGTGCCCCAATTCCGAAGACCGGGCCTGTAATGAGCCAAAAACCTGAATAGAATGAAAGACAATGCTAAAAACTGTCTAGATATTTGACTGTAGGAGAGAAGTGTAGCCGTGCTTACTTACAAAGAGTAAGGTCCCTAGGACCAATCCACGAAAGAAGAACCCAGCCCAAGGGTTGGGGTTCTAATAATTTTTGCCACCTAAAATGAGATTAATGACAACCTTGATAAGTCCTTAATACATAATATACTTTATAAACAAAAAATAAAAAATGACCTTACCCGTAACATCTTGAGAGGTAAACCTATACCTAGACCCTGGGATTAGACTCCTGAAGACTTGGTTGCAGTGGATGTGCCCCCCCCCCCCCCTTCTTTTCTTTCCAAGGATAACTGGTCTGAGGGGAAGGGTCTAGGACTTGTGCCGCCACTACTGGACCCAGATACATATTGTTGTCGTTGTCTGATCAAGTAAGGTCTTTTAGGTAAAAATTTGTAAATGTGTTGTGAGCTTTCCAGTGACAGGCTTGCATGATTTGGTCCACTGATACCCGACTGTAAAAGGCCTTAGAGGCCGCGAAGGCCCTAATGTCATGCGCTTTAACTTCGACCAAGTCTAAGGATTGTTGGTCTGCTTGTTTATAGCAAAGTAGAATGGTTTGTTTGTAGAATGGTCTGATATATGAGGTGTGTCCTTTTTTAAAGGAGATGAAAAGGAGGGATCGAGACCCTCTCAGGTCTTTGGTTCGATCCAAATAGTACCTCAGGGCCCGCACTGGACACAAGGTCTTGTCTTCTTTGAATTGTCTATCTACAATGATAGTCAAAGCAGGAATAGTCACCAGAGACACACTTTGAGAACCTTCTCTTGCTAGTTGGTTTTTGGCTGTGAAGTCAGAAGAAAGGAACAAGGCAACCTTTTCCCACTGGCCTAGATTAGATACTTTGTTTGCAACCCAGGCATGGATTTCGTTGTGGCGCTTGCCAGAGGCAAAAGCTAGCAAGAAAGCAGTTTTGAGAGTAAGATGTTTGAGGTCTGTGTCTTTCATAGGCTCAAAGGGTGCTTTTGTGAGCTCATTGAGAACAGAAAGGTTCCACTTAGGAATCTTCCTGGAACTTTTGGGACGATCCCTGTGAAAAGTGAAGAGTAACCTGTGAAGGTCTGAGTTTTGAGAAATATGGTGCCCTGCTGGGCCCAAAGTGTCAACAATGGCCATCCTGTAATCATCAATGGTCGAGGGGCATCTGTTTAGATCTTGGTACAGATACATGAAAAAGGGTGAGGCTTGTTCCACAGGAGTGGAGAAATCCACCAAATTTTCTCTGCACCATTTTTCAAATAGGGCCCACTTTGACTTATAGATGGTCCTTGTTGATGATCTCTGAGGAGCAGCAATTCTCTCTACCACCTCCACAGAGAAGCCTTGTTCTTGGAGCTGTCCACTCCTAGACACCAGGCGTGGAGGTTGAGATGTTGTGGACTGCTTGTTGAACACATAATTGTGGGACTGTTTGAGAAGTTGACACCGGAAGTTGAAGTAGGATTTCTGTTGAGAGCTGCACTAGGTCCCAAAACCAGGGCATCCCTGGCCAGCCTGGGGTTATTATGATGATCAGGCAATGGCATTGCCTGATTTTTTGGATCACCCTGTGAAGGAGGGCCATCGGAGGGTAAGCATAGGCAGTGAGAACCGTCTAGTTTATGTTCAGAGCATCTATTTCCCAAGCATTTGGGTCTGGGACTGGAGACACGTACAGTGGAAGTTTGTGGTTCAGATGAGTGGCAAATAGATCTACATGAGGAGTAAACCACTTTTGACAGATCTGTTTGAACACCTGTGGATGCAGTGACCATTCTGTTGACTGCACTTGGTTCGACCTGGACAGAAGGTTGGCTATTACATTCAGGCATCCTGGAATGTGTCTGGCTTTCAATGTTATGTGATAGTGATGGCACCAGGTCATGATCTTCCACAGGAGAGTGCACATCTCTGCTGAGTGAGTTCCTCCTTGTTTGTTTATGTAGGCTACCACTGTTGAGTTGTCTGTTGCAACCAACACTGTTTGGTTCTGACACTGGTCCTTGAAGCTTCGAAGGGTCAGGGAGACCGCCTTCAACTCTAGGACATTTATGTGTAGCCTTTTTTCCCGGTCTGACCACAGACCCTTTGTAGAACTTTAATCTAAGTGAGCGCCCCAACCTTTGTTTGAGACGTCTGTAAAGAGTTGGATACTGTGGTCTTTGGGATGAAGGTCTCCACCTCTCATCACATTTGTGGGATTCTGCCACCAGTCTGGGTGTGCAGAAATGGCTTCTGGCCAATTTAGGAGGCTGTCCAGCGACTGAGGATATCTCCAGTGCTCCTTGAGATGAAACTGAAAGGGCCTCATGTGAAGGTGTCCCTCCGGGACCATTTTCTCCGATGAGGCAAGCAATCCAATTAGCGACATCAAACATCTTGCAGTCAAAACATGTTTTGACTTGAGTCGTAGGATCAAATCCTGAAGTTTGAGCCATCTCTCTTGAGTGGGTCTTACAAGGGCTGAATCTAGATGGTATTCGTAGCCCACGAACGAAAACACCTGAGTAGGTTTTAGTTCTGATTTTTCCTGATTTATTATCCACCCCAAGGACTGGGTTACGTCTACCACTGCCTGAGTGTTCACTTGGGCTTTCTCCTGAGACTGGGACCTGATCAGCCAGTCGTCCAGGTATTGGTGAAGTCTGAGTCCTCTGGAGAGGGCCATTAGCTTCACTTCCTTTACAATCATTGTAAAGACCCGGGGGCTGTGGCTAGTCTAAAAGGGAGGGAGGTGAACTGGAACACCTGCGACTTGTGGCAAAACCTTAGGTATTTCCTTGAGTTTGGGTGGATGGGGATGTGAAGGTAAGCGTCTGATAGGTCTATCGACGATACCCATTCCCCTGGAATCAGGGAGGTCCTGATGGACTCTGGAGTTTCCATTTTGAACTTTTCTATGTGTAGAAAAGTGTTGAGCCTGCTTAAATCTATGACTGGCCTCCACCTTTGGTGAGGCTTGGGGACTAGAAACGGGCGACTGTAAAACCCGAGAGATTTTACATTTTCCACCCTTTCTATTGTGTTCTTTGACAGAAGAGACTGGATACAAGTGGCCAGAGCTTGGTCTTTTGGACGGGCCTTGTATTCTGACTGAATCAGAGGGAATCTGACCAGACTTGGTTTTGAAATTAATGGCAGTACGTAGCCATTCGTGATAATGTTTAACACATTGGATGAATATTTGTTTGTTTGCCAGTCTCTTCTGAAAGAACGGAGGCGACCTCCTACTGGTGGACTGAGGGAGGCTTTTAAGGAGTCATTGGGGGGGGGAGGGGTTTCCACGCCCTCGTCCCCTAGAGTGGGGTCGAAAACAGCCCCTGGAGCCTCTGAAGTTCGGTTTCCCCCACCTGAGGAAAACGATTGGTTACTGCTTTGTCAGGAGTTGCCCCCATAGGGGCGTTTCCTGTAGGAGCCTCTTTTCTTGTTGTGGGGACCACGAACGGGCTTATTTTGATAGGGTCCGAAACCCTGAGAGTCTTTAGAAGTGCCTTTTTTGAGGAGAAAGTCTTCTCCCTCCTGCACAAGCTGAGACTTGAACAAGGAGGAATGCCAAAAGGGCGAGTTCCTGAGTTCTTGGCGTCTCATTTTCCTAGATGTGGTTGTAAAAGGGTCAAAATCCGTATTCAACTCCTGGATTTTCTCCTCATAACAGGGCTGTCCCACCTTGTACCACTTAGCAGTGGAAGGAGGAGGTTTAATGTATTTACCCTCAGGTAAATTAGCGGCCTGGAAATCATGCTCAAATTTATCAAAAGCATCTTTGATAACTGAGCTGTGGGGGAGCATAGAGGAAGGGCCTCTAGGCATGAGCTCCTGACTGCCTTCTTGTTGTCCAGACCCAGGACTGAGGTGGAGGACCTAGGCATAGACTCCCTGGGATCAGGGAGGGAAAGAATGCGCCTGAAGGTGTCCATTTCCTCAGCATACTGAGTGGAAACATCAGACAAAGCTACTTCCCTATAATAAGGGGGGTCTGGATCGTGTTGAGGTTGGTCTTAATCAGAGAGCCCCAGAGGGCTGGGCCCCAGAGGGCTTTGAAGACCTGTGTCTGGGTGCAGAGGGCTGATCCTCCTCTGAAGATGATGACACATATCTGGACCTCACCTTATGTTTACTCTTGTCAGATTGTTTTTTAGGTTTGGAAGATGAAATCCGAGGTTCATCGGATTCATCTGTGTATTGATCCGAGGCAGACCTCGGTTCAAAGTCATGCCTTTTATGAGAGTGAGAGTGCTTTTTAGGTCTATCCGAGGCCTTCTTAGAAGGCTCCTCGGATAGGCCTGAATGCTGATCCGATGCATTATGATGATCAGCACCGAGACATAGAGGAAGAGCAGGGCCATAGTCCACTTGCATTTCCTCAATAGAGTGTGAGATAGGCTGAGGTCTTGGAGGGGGTAGGTCCAGGTTTACAGTTTGATTGGAGGGTCCAGGCTTAGAAGCTGAAGCCGAGGTCTGATCCACCTCTACTTGTTTTTTAGATGTCAATTCATCTCGGAGAGACTGAAAAGCTTCTAACATAGATGCCTGGAAGGACCCCATTTGCTGCTGTAAATGGATGTTAAGTGTTACCCAGGGATTTTTCTAATTTTGATTCAATCTTCTGCTGTAAGGCAGTACCTGGGGTGGGTGGGACAGGTTTTGCTGGTGTTTTTAAAGATAGTGACTCAAAAGGGTAGGGGTTGTGGACGTGGAGGAGAGGTAAATAAGTTGGCTGGAGCACACTCAAGGTCTGCCTGAGATCCAGTAAAGGATTCAATGTCCTCATCCCCTAAGAGATTGAGTTCATCATCTTTAGAACTAGTAGTGTCTTTCTTTTGCTTTTTGACATAGCGTTTTCAGTGAGTAATTTTAATTAATTGCTCTTCGGTGAAAGAAGCACAGATTTCACAGGGGGATTTAAAACGTGACACAGGGGTCATCACCCTTGCCAGATTCCCTACAGGTAGGGCAGTAATTGTGAGAATCAAACGCAAAGCAAAAGTGTCAACACTTGACAGATCTCGGCTTATCTTTATTCGTTTGGTGGGAAGACATCTTAAAACGCAATAAAACGTTAGATGACAAAGTCCTGTACCGAGGAAAACTCAAAAACACCAGAATAAGAAAAAATACTTATCCTATCGAAATGAAACTTTCACAGAATAATCTATGGAATATATTAAATAAAATGTACGAAAATTAACATCCAACAATATGTATGTGCTGAGAAATAGATGAAAACATCTCTAAAGTGACAGAAGCTACCAAAACACGCGGCCAACGAGAAAGTAGGAAGAGATCTTGTAGAGTTCCACGAGAGGACAACCTGTGGCTACGGCCAACTATAAATGTCTTTTTTTCTTAGACGTTGGCCGGATGCCTGCGGCCATCCAAGAACAGCACTCAGTCCCACATGGTAAGCTATTGTAGCGCAATAAAAGCAATAGTTTTCAAGTTACAACTGATTTACTCAACAGAGAAAATCTCAAAGTAGCTCTTGCTCAGCTATGCCATGACATACATGTCTGCAAATTCACTATGTTATAGCTGACCCAAAAGTAGGTGAACAACATATTTATAGAAAATACTTAACATGCATTATTTTTCAAGTTACAACTGATTTACTCAACAATGAGAACCTCAGAATTCTATTACACAGCTATGCCATGAGCTACACATCTCCAATTTTACAATGTTATAGCTAAATCAAAAGTAGATGAATAGCATATTCAAACAAAATTCTCTAAATGCAATAGTTTTCAAGTAACAACTGATTTACTCCACAGATAAAACCTCAAAGTAGCTATTGCTCAGCTATGTAATGAGCTACAGGTCTGCAACTTTAATACTATGTTATAGCTGACACAAAAGTAGGTGAACAACATATTTAAACAAAACACTCTAAATGCAATAGTTTTCAAGTTACAACTGATTTACTCAACAGTGAGAACCTGAAAATAGTTATTGCTCAGCTAGGCCATGACATACAGGTCTGCAAATTGCATTCTTGCGCCTTAGGGCTAGAGAGCTCAGTTCCCTGAGCCCCTGACAGGCTAGGTCCTGCATTTGACTTTAAGATCCTTTACATTCTTATTGGTTGCTAGGGCTTTCTGTCCTTATTGGCTGAGGGCTCAGTGTTTGGCTTGAAGCCTAAGTGTAAACTTCACTTGTAAAATACAATTTGATGTGTCAAGAACTTTTTATAAAGAAATTTTATGTTTTTATCATGTTGTTTTAGGACTTTTTTACCTTGATTTACAAACATTATGTCTTTTTGTGTATCAAGACAGTGTGCTAGTACCAAGAGATGCGAGAGTGTTCTGTGTTGGGAATCATATAGACAACCTCATGCTTGTTTCTTCTGAGTATTAAGGGACGGTCTAACCCTTATCCTTGTGCTATAGCCTTTGTTGGTCGAATTTTTGCAAAAAACAAGCAATCTGTTGCCTATTTGGCTCCCAGGACAGATATTTAGGTCCTGTATATCTTTTCAGAGGCTGAACTTAATAGAACTGTTAAAAATTGTGTAATTAGTGTTTGGTTAATATTAACTCACCATGGGGAGATAAAAGAACTTCTTCTGTGACAATTGTGAAACTAATGATATTGATGGGGCCAGTGACATGAATGCCATGTATTAGCTGAAATGAAGAACATTAGTAAGAAAATGCATTCAATGGAGCAGAGAATCGCCAGTACACAAAAGGGTTTAGTACGGACCACGGAGACGTCGTTTTCTTGAAAACAAAATTATAAACTCCAATTGTAACAACAATCCAGCATATTTGTACACATTTCTCAGTCCAATTATTTCAATTATTGTTTTACTACACCATGTTTTCATTTTTGCTACCACTTATGTAGTCTATAGTAGTCTGCTCTTTTATTACCCCATAATCGGGTATTATCGCCCATTTACCGGGAATTACTGTGTAACTGTCCAAACTGTTGGTGTATCATCCCTATTATTTATCTTTCACAGAGTTATTCCAGTAACCTTTTTTGCTGCTTTGTTGTATGGTTCTTGTGTTATATAAGTTATTGTGGCTATCTTGAGGGCAGTTTTAAGGTTCTGAGGCTTATTGGGGTGAATAGGGTGCCCGTGAGTCGCCCACGGGACGAAGATCGGAACGTGAGCTTACTAGGGACATTTATCATGAGTCACCCCAACCACTTAGTTTGCTAGGTGTCTATTATTCTGTCTTGCCTGCTCCTTAGCCATGATGTTGTTGGGTTTTCTGTGCTTCAGTCTCCTCTTTTGGCTGAAAGTGGCTGACCAAAGTCAGTTCTTAGTCTCTCCCTGTGCCCTTCGTGTTCCTGCCCCGATCAGGGATTACTCCTGTAAAATTTTCTCAAATAAGTTTCCTGCATATGCCAGGGTCAAATGTCTTTTGATTCTGTTGTTGTTATCTGGTGACATCGCCCTTAATCCAGGTCCTGTAAACTTTGGCTTTGTGAATTGCCGTTCCATCAGGAATAAGGGTCCCTTGATCTGTGATACAATTGTCTCGAATAATCTTGATATTTTGGCACTTGCAGAAACTCACATTCACATTTCTGATACCGACAGCCTACTGAAGTCAGTAACTCCGCCTGGATTTCAACTCACTCAGAGGCCCCGGACGATTGGTCGCGGTGGCGGAGTGGGCTTCCTTTCCAAGAAAAACTTACCTGCTAAGACTGTTGACGCACCAACACATTCCACTTTCGAAAACATCGTCATATCAATTGTCACTAACTCAAAATCATTTGTTATGGCTTGTGTCTATCGCACCCCAGGTTCATGTTCCTCTGCCTTTCTTGATGATTTCCTGCATTTCTGTGGTTTTCTGTCATCTCTCACTTCCTCCTTCATCATCTGTGGTGACTTCAATGTCCATGTGGACACAGATTGTATTGACCAAAGAAAATTTCTCAATCTATTAGATACCTCTAATCTTGCCCAAAATGTTAATAAAGCTACCCACTTGCATGGTCATACACTGGATCTGATACTTAGCCCAAGCGATTCCTCCTTTGTCAGTAATGTGACAGTTGGGGAAATGGTCTCAGATCATGCACTGGTGAAATGTCATTTGGATTTTGCATGCCCTGCAGTACCGAAGGTTGACAGTATTTCTTACCGCAGGTACCATAAAATCAATATGAAGAGCTTTTGTGAGGATCTTGCAAACACATCCTTTGTCACATCTCCTGCTACAGTGGCTGCAGACCTGTATGACCAGTATATTCGTGACCATGGTGGTGTGTTGGACAGGCATGCACCATTGATTTGTCGAAGAGCTAAGAAAACACCAGCTGGATGGCTGTCAGATTCTTACCGTAGGGCCAAATCTATCAGGCGTCAATTTGAGCGCATGTGGCGTAGGGATAGGTCACAGTTGAGTAGAAGTAGATTGCGCAGACAGATTGCCCGGTGCAATGCAATCATAAATAGAGACAAGGCTGAATACTATAGCACCATCATTAGTGATAACAGCCGTGACCCAAAGAAGTTATGGCATACACTTCGTCAAGTCCTCAATAGTGGTCAAGAGAGTACTCTCCCTCCTCATCAGTCTGAGAAATCCTTAGCAAACAAATTTGCTTCCTTCTTTCATGAAAAAATCAAAAGGATTCGTGATATGTTCACAGCCTCTTCGGCAACAGTCATATCACCCATGTGTACACCTCCCAACCTACCTTCCTTCAATGAGGTCTCGGAGGACGAGGTACTAAAAATCATCAAAAATTCCCCTACAAAATCATGTCTTTTAGATCCAGTCCCTACTTTTCTTTTGAAAGATTGTGTGGAAATTTTACTCCCGTCAATTACAAAACTTGTCAATCTGTCATTGGCTGAGGGTGTATTTCCTCAAAAATTCAAGAAGGCAGTTGTCACTCCTCTCATTAAGAAAGCATCACTTCCAAATGAGGATTTGCAAAATTATCGACCGGTATCAGGACTATGTTTCATGTCAAAATTGGTGGAGCGTGTAGTTGTTAAACAGCTCATGCAACATATCAATAGTAACAATCTTGATAATCCTAGGCAATCTGCATACAAAAGTGGTCACTCCACAGAAACCGCCCTGCTGCTTATCATAAATGAGATCCATCTCTCACTATCACGGGGCGAGCCTACTGCATTGGTCTTACTGGATCTGTCAGCTGCGTTCGACACAATTGACCACCCGACTCTTCTTAATTGTCTTAAATCATGGTTTGGTGTGTCTGGCACAGCCTTGAAGTGGTTCACGTCCTATCTCAGCCACCGTTTCCAGGCAATTAAAATTGGGTCAACCCTCTCTGATTTGCATGAGCTGTTGTTTGGATTACCATAAGGCTCCGTCCTTGGTCCTCTGCTGTTCTCCTTATACACCACTCCTTTGAGTAAGGTTATTGGAACGCATCCTGACATCAAATACCACTTTTATGCAGACGACACACAGTTGTTTATTCATATCTCTCACAAAAATGCAGCCCTGGCTTTTAACAAACTGAATTCTTGTCTTCTGGATGTTCAAAAATGGATGTCGTCAAGTATGCTCAAACTAAATCCTGACAAAACAGAGTTTATCATCTTTGGATCCCATGCACAACTCAAGAAATTAGATCCCTATCTCCCAGTTAAGATATTTGGTAATTTCATGCATCCTGCAGTTGTTGTTAAGAACCTTGGTGTCTGGTTTGATGCTAATTTTTCCTTTGCTAACCATGTCCGCAATATTTGTAAGACATGCTTCATTCAAATTCGTGATCTCAGGCGGGTTAGAAAGCACTTGACTGATGAGGCTGCTATCCTGGCAGCTAATGCCTTGGTGAGCAGTCGCCTTGATTACTGCAACTCTCTCTTCAGGAGTCTGTCCAGTCTCAATATGCGTAAACTACAGTGTATTCAAAATACACTTGCCAGGATTGTCACAAACTGTAACAAATACACGCGGGCATCTCCTATTCTCAAACGACTCCATTGGCTCCCAGTTGAATCTCGCTGTATCTTCAAAACTGCCACTCTAGTTTATAAGTTTCTTCACAGTGGTCATCCCAGTTACTTTGGTCCTCTTCTGCCCACTCGTTGCGGAAGATATAGTACAAGATACAACCATCCAGATAAAAGGTTCCTGGAGGTTCCTCAATTCTGTCCATCTGTACATAAATCCAAAAATCACTTTGGCCACAGCTTTGATGTCCCCACAGTCTGGAATCATTTGCCTAATGAGGTACGTTCTGCCCCAACTCTCACCTGTTTCAGGAAAAGGTTAAAATCATATCTCTTCCACAAGGCATTCCCACCTTAGCTTACACTCTATCCGGCGTCTCCGTGGTACTGGCTATGGACAGATGATTTCTTAAACTTGATTTTTGGTGTTGCGCCTTAGAGTCTGCCTAGCAGAGATTAAGCGCTATAAAAGTACAGAATAGAATAGAATAGAATACTGAGCAGCAACTGAGAGCTTCCGCCTCTACACAGTCTCAGTCTCCAGTCGTCAAGAAGAAGAGAGCTACAGCACCCCTTCACAAAGACACAGAAAGCTCTTCAGAAGAGGACAGTACAGAGTCGGCTGATGATGAGCTTGTGCTTCCCACTAAGAAATTCAGCAGAAAGAATGGAAGCATACAACGACAGGTCGATGCCAGGATTGAGGAACTTAAAAAACTCAATGAACATGACTTGAAAGGTAATCTAAAGAGTCAAAGGTCAATTAATGATGAGGTTATTGTAAAGTGTAAGGTCCCTTGGCCACAAAATCATGTGCTTACTGGATCCACTAGATCCAGACCCTAATACGATTCCCTTAGTGTATTCTAGTGGGTCACAGGCTTTACCAGAATAATTCAAGATGAGAAAAATGTAGAAATTAAAGACAAAATGCTTGAATATATGGCTGACTTGATGGAGGACGCCGAGGATTTTTCCTGGGCATCAGCCGAAGCATGTCATGCAGTTGTTTTATGTCGCATGGAGGAGGGTAAAGTTGTATGGTCAGATACTGAGAGAATCGATAGGGTAAGAAGGTCATATGCCCAAAAACTAATTTCCAACCAAGCTACTGGTACCAGTAACGGTAATGGGGAAAAAAACAAGGCATTAGTTTGTAAATTTTATCAGAATGGTTCTTGTTCCCAAACAAAAGACCACAGCACTGGTGGTAGGCGTTATAAGCACAATTGTAGCTCATGCAATGGTTCTCATCCACTTAAAGAATGCAAAACTGTCAAAAATAAGGCAAAAAACAAGTGAGACACTGCAGTAATGCAGTGCCTAGTTTGTTGACAAGCAGTAATACAAGAGATGGGTACGGGTTCAAATCTAGATAGATTTATAATAGTACAAGTAGTTTCTTGCCGCCTGACAGGTGGAAACTTTGGTTTAAGCAATATAAACCAAACAAATTGTGATGAATTTGAACAATTTGTTCAAAAACATGTGTCAAATCAGTATGCAAATGGTGTGAAAAATGCATGTCATGGTGTGAATAAATATCATTGTGGTCAAATGAATAATTGGTGCACAAAAATAGGTTTGCTCCATTAGTTGATTACCCATGTGTGGATAGTATTGACCACGTTGACAATATTAAACAGCATGTGTTGGGTGACAATACCAGTACTGTAGAGGCAAGTTTTCATAAACAAGGTACACAAGTTAACAAGTGGAATGATAAAACAGTTAAAACTTGTGAACAGTTGGCACTTAAAGGTGAGTTAACTTATGTTAATGTTAACAACGACTTACAAGTGCATAACAGTAGTGGTGATACAAGTGTTGTGAGTATTGTTAACAGAAATAACACACAATCAGTTACTCACGATAATGACAATGGTAAGTCCAAGTTAAGTCAAGACACTGGTGACTTGTGGCTGAACAAGCACAGTAAGGTACAGAATCACAGTAGTACAAATACTGAGAGAAATCCACATGCTACTAGTCAGGTAACTATGGCAAACGGAAATGTTGAAAACATTGTATGTGAACTTAATGCAGATTCAAATGCACCTATACAACTGCATAATGACACTCAGATAATGGCGTCAATGGAGGCGTCAATTGTAGATAATGTCCCTATTTGGATTTCAGTTAATTCCAAACGAGAAAAAATGCAGCAAGCTTCACAGGTAAAGGACTTCTGTTTATGGAAAAGCCAGACAAGGGGTGGGTTTGGGTTTATACCATTAAGTCCCCTCTTAGGTGATAAAAATTGTCAAGAAAAGTCCCAGATTACTTGTCCCATTCTGGCACAACCAAGTTAAAAAATCAGGTAAACACAACTTTCAAGGTGAAAAATTTTTGCTAGATTCACAGCTGAATGCAAAAAATTGGGAAAAGTATCTATCTGGCTACTGGGATTGGCAACTAATCCAATTCATCAAATGTGGTTTTCCTCTTGACTATGATGAAGCTGTTAAACTCAAATGTGATTTCACCAACCATAAGTCTGCAATACGTTACCCAGAACATGTTGATATGTATCTTAATGAAGAAATTAACTTCAAAGCAATTCATGGGCCTTTCAACAGCCCTCCTTTTCCTGATATGCACTGTAGTCCTTTCATAACTCGTGAAAAACCAAATTCAAACAAGCATCGAGTCACTGTGGACCTTAGCTGGCCCATGGGTAATGCTGTAAATGATGGGGTGGCCCCTGATACCTACCTTGCACAAATTTTATACTTACTTACCCATCTATTGATGACATTACAGACCAGGTTGTCAGATTAGGCAGAGGATGTTGTCTCTACAAGGTATATATCAGTAGGGCCTTTAGACATGTCAAAATGGACCCTGGGGATTACAATAAGATGGGCCTTAAGTGGAATGACTTTTTCTTTGATTCCTGTCTGGCTTTTGCCTTCAGACACGGAAGTAGCATCTTCCAGCGTATCAGTGATGCCATCAGGTATATTATGCTCAAGTATGACCACCATATCATCAATTATTGTGACGATCTGATTGGGTATGGCCTTCCAAGCAAAATTCATCAAAGTTTTAACATTCACTGCAAAATTCTGGGTGAATTAGGTTTAACTATCAGTGATACCAAACTTGTCGCCCCCAGTACTTCTGTAGTCTGCTTGGGGGTCCTTATAAACACGGTAGAATGGGGCGTCAAAACCAAGACCAATAAGCAACAGTTGCAATCTCTCCTTGGATCCCTTCTTCATGTCACACAATGTGTCAAAAAAATTCATTAAACTCACTCTACGTCTGCCTTGGTGCTATTGTTGAAAGAATAAATAAAATAACCTCTTTAATCTCCCCCTTTTGACATAATTATTTGATAATTACATATGCAAACTGCCCATTTTATCATTTGATCCCCTTTTATCGCTCACATTCCCCGTTATCGGGGACCATCACTCTCACAATTCACACTCATTAACCACTGTAATCCACAAATTTTATGCCCAGTTTCTAACTTTTAACCCCACCAAAATCTCAAATATGATATTCATATATTTTTTACTGGCAATCCAACCAGTCATTGCTGCATATCAGCACCACAGTAACTCAAGCATTCAGTGTCCTGATGTTGTCAGTTTCTGCCCCTTCAAACCCCCCCCCCACCACTTTTTGCCTACATTTTATCATCAAATCCTCAATCTCAATTCCACCAGCCCTACCACCTTTCCGTCTTTTCATCCTACTCCTGCTTGCTGGTGACATAAACCCAAACCCAGGACCACTCAGGTATCCAAAGGTCACCTACGCAAATATTAGGTCAATACACAACAAATATCCTTCCATTGCAAAATTTATTTCTGATAATGACACTAATCTCTTCGCCATGTCCGAGACTTGGATTAGACCTGACACCATAAGTGCAAATCTGTCTGAAATCACTCCACCAGGCTACAATCTCTATCAACAGCCACGAGAGGTCCGTCGAGGTGGAGGATTGGGCTTTTTCATCAAAGAAGGATTGGCTCCTTCCGTTGTTCCAACAAAGACCTGCACGACCTTTGAAAATTTCCTCCTCAAGATATCCCTTCACAAAGAATCCTTTTACTTTCTGAATATATATAGACCACCGTCCTCCAGTACCACATCCTTTTTTGAACACTTCTGTTTCAGTCACTTCTGGAGGATATTCATCATACCACAGAAAATCTGGTGATCATCAGCGACTTCAATTTTCACCTTGAAACAGCATGTTCAAATTCAAAAACCTTTCATTCATTAATTGATTCATTTCACTTAATTCAGAAAGTCAACTTCCCAACTCACATTCATGGACATACACTTGACCTGGTTTTAACCAAATCCAACAATGACAATATTTCCAATGGCCATACCACTGATGCCTTTTCCGACCATTTTTCAATTAGTTTTACCCTAAATCTCTCAACCCCCATATCCTAAACTAATGCTACTGTCACCTTTCATAAATACCATAAAATTGATAAAGAGAAATTGAAAACAGATCTCCTCGATTCTAAACTACTTAATAATCCATCCACCTTGTCCACCCTTATAAACAAACATGCACCACCACACACCAAACATACCAAGACGAAGTACATCCCAGGATGGGTTAAGGAAACGGTAATTGCGGCAAAAGAGACCAAGAGACAAAAAGTATTGCATATCCAGACAAAAAGTATTAATTTTTTTTTATTTTACATTTATTGTTGTATAAAACATATGTAAGTCACTGCACATTTACAGCACAAAGAAGTATTTGTTACTTGTATATTTGTTGCTGACACCTTTTTGTATTTTAACAACTTAATCCCCCCTGAGCAGCTTCATACCATTAATCTATGCTTAGGCTTGTGAAATCTTTATTATGATCATTTGTTACTGAAACCTACCAGAGTACACTTGAAAAGGAACACTTAATATTGTGTCTTGTAGTTTTTATCCCAATTGCATTGTCAAGTGTTCCCATATCAAAGATGGAATTAATTACGATTACATTAATCTTTTCATACATTCTTGCTTTTGTGTTGTAAAAACAATAACTGTTCTTCAATTGAAAAGGAAAGAAAGTTCAAAGACAGTGAAGCTATATCTAATATAATACAAAAGATTATAGATTTTCTTTGATTGCAAAGGATACAAGATTAAAAGGCAGTGAAGCCACAGGTATTATAATTCAAAGGGTTTCACTTCATAATAGTATTTCTTTGATTGGAAAGAGGGAAGGTTGGGAAGCCATTTAATATACTTCATACAATTTCACTTCGTCAAAGTTTTTCTTTGATTTTAAAGGATAGAATGCTGTGAAGCCACATCTAATATACTTCAAAAGATTTCACACCATAATAGTTGGGCGTTGATGCATCAGGCAAAACAAAAAGCAATGAAGCCACTTGTGATAATGTTAATCCCAAAACTTATATTGAAATTTAAAGGACCATGTAAAAACCAAACACTGTTTTGCAATGTACAAAAAAATCTATAAAAATAAGTAAATTGAAGTTCATATATGTACACATTCATATAATACACATGCATAAATAAAATATATATGAAATACTTTTTGTCCTATGCCTAAGACTTTTTACCTCCATTCACCACCGTAGCGGTGTAATGCAAGGATTTTGCTAAAATAACCATCTTTTCCACAGTAGCAGCAAAAGATAGGCATATATTTGTAGAACTTGAGTAACCTTCGTCCAATGTATCTGTAGAAGTCCAGTTCCTAGCAAAACCATGACACAAATCTGTCTCCAAACTGCGCATGGATCGCATGATACCCAAAAAGCCACAGAATTGTAAGGTATTTACTTGTATAACGTGTCCAAATGAAGATTATGTCTTGTTGATATGTCATAAGAATCCATATTGTAAGACATTTTGTAAAGAAAATGTCCACAATCAGAGCTTTCCAAAACACGTCTTGACTACTAAGATGGCCAAAAAAATATGGTAAACAAAGAGTGGTCAGGTGACCTAGTGGCGGGAGGACGGACTACTATGTAGCCCTTTGGCTGATTAAGGTTGTTATATAACCTTAAAAACGCTTTTTGGCGTTGGCCATTAGGTTGCATGGCTCCAACATAATAGCTACTTTTAGGAAATGGTAGGAGTATTTCGCTATAAAAATGTAAGATTTCAGATAAATCCCTATCATAGTGACTGAGAAAATGGCGACTAAGTGTGTAATTTCATGTTTTTCAACACAAAAAAATATTTAAAATAAATTAAGATAGATGTGGGGCTGATACTCACACAAGAGAATCTACTAGTACTCCACTATATATAAATACTAGAAGTGACAGAAGAAAAGGACACAAAAGTTGTGCCCTGCAAATGGTATTATGAAGGAAAGTAACAAGGTAACTGTTTAAGTGTAAAAAAATAGGTTAAAACATATTTAGAGAAATACTGCAAATGCAATATGCTCGTTCGACCTTAAAGAATCCGACCACACAAAAACATTCCCAGCCCATGATTTCCTATAGGTTGGTTTACCATCCCAAATCTCTAGGACCAATAATAAGCAAGTTATAAGCACTTTTAAGTTTGGCTGTCCTCATTTGACCTTGAAGGAGGGGTCTAAAGGTCAAATCTGACCACACCAAAAGATTCCCAGCCCATGATTTCCTATAGGATGGTTTACCATCCCAAACCTCTAGGACCAATAATAAGCGAGTTATAGGCACTTTTAAGTTTCGCTATTCTTGTTTGACCTTAAAGGAGGGGTCCAAGGTCAAATCCGACCACACCAAAAGATTCCCAGCCCATGATTTCCTATATGTTGGTTTACCATCCCAAACCTGTAGGACCAATAATAAGCGAGTTATAAGCAATTTTAAGTTTGGCTATCCTCAATTGACCTTGAAGGAGGGGTCCAAGGTTAAATCTGACCACACCAAAAGAATCCCAGCCCATGATTTCCTATATGTTGATTTACCATCCCAAACCTCTACGACCAATAATACGCGAGTTATAAGCACTTTAAGTTTGGCTATCTTCGTTTAACCTTGAAGGAGGGGTCCAAGGTCAAATATGACCACACCAAAAGATTCCCAGCCAATGATTTCCTATAGGTTGGTTTACCATCCCAAACTTCTAGGACCATTAATAAGCGAGTTATAAGCACTTTTAAGTTTGGCTGTCCTCCTTTGACCTTGAAGGCAGGGTCCAAGGTCAAATCGGACCACATCAACAGATTCCCAGCCCATGATTTCCTATATGTCTGTTTACCATCCCAAACCTCTAGGACCAATAATAAGCAAGTTATAAGCACTTTTAAGTTTGGCTATCCTCGTTTGACCTTGAAGGAGGGGTCAAAGGTCAAATCTGACCACACCAAAAGATTCCCAGCCCATGATTTCCTATAGGTTGGTTTACCATCCCAAACCTCTAGGACCAATAATAAGTGAGATATAAGCACTTTTCATGACTGACAAAGAAACACCCGTGGCAGCCATCTTGTTTTTCAAAATGAGTCCAAAAATATTCCCAGTCAAGATTTTAATGACGAACATATCCTGCCAATTTGAGATCTATACCTTTTGCTCTAGGGGCCAACAAAAATCCTTGCTTTAAGTTGAATAAACGTCCCTGGCGGCTATCTTGTTTTTCAAAATGAGACCAAAAATATTCCCAGGCAACATTTTATGGTATTAATATATCCTGCAAACTTGAGAAGGCTAGCTATAATATTTTTTTTGTTAGAGCGGTAATGGTGAAATCTCTCTACACACTGCGGCTATCCAGTGGATACAATGATTTACTCAACAGTGAGAACCTGAAAGTAGCTATTGCTCAGCTATGCCATGACATACAGGTCTGCAATTTCACTATGTTATAGCTGACCAAAAATTACGTGAATAACATATTTAAACAACATACTCTAAATGCAATAGTTTTCAAGTTACAACTGATTTACTCAACAGTGATAACCTCAAAGTAGCTATTACTCAGCTATGCAATGAGCTACATGTCTGAATTTTTACTATGTTATAGCTGACCCAAAAGTAGGTGAACAACATATTTAAGCAAAATACTGTAAATGCAGTAGTTTTCAAGTTACAACTGATTTACTCAATAGTGAGAACCTGAAAATAGCTATTGCTCAGCTATGCCATTAGTTATAGGTCTGTAATTTCACAATGTTATAGCTGACCCAAAAGTAGGTGAACAACATATTTCAACAAAATACTCCAAATGCAATATTTTTCAAGTTACAACTGATTTACTCAACAGTCAGTACCTGAAAATAGCTATTGCTCAGCTGTGCCAAGAGCTACAGGTCTGTAATTTCACCATGTTATAGCTAACCCAAAAGTAGGTGAACAACATATTTAAAAAAATACTGTAAATGGAATAGTTTTCAAGTTATAACTGATTCAGTCAACAGTAAGAACCTGAAAATAGCTATTGCTCAGCTATGTAATGAGCTACAGGTCTGCAATTTCACTATGTTATAGCTGACCAAAAATTAGGCGAATAACATATTTAAACAAATACTCTAAATGCAATGGTTTTCAAGTTAGAACTGATTTACTCAACAGTGATAACCTCAAAGTAGCTATTACTCAGCTATGCACTGAGCTATAGGTCTGAAATTTTACTATGCTGTAGCTGACCCAAAAGTAGCTGAATAACATATTTATACAAAATTCTGTATATGCAATAGTTTTCAAGTTATACCTGACTTGTAATGACTCTGGGGAACAGACGAACGAACAGATCTGCATGGCCTGAACACTTTTTCATCCTCGATAGTTAAGGTATCTTTTAAAAAAAAAACAGCATGTCTCCGGGTATTGTAGTTTAGGAGAAGTTGTTCATGTGGACGTGTACGCCCACGCCGCAGAGTGACGACATAAAAATCATCCTTAGACAAAGAAGTTTTCAAAAATTACAGGCCTGTCTCCAATCTAAACTTTATTCAAAGATACTTGAAAGGGTAGTAGCAGCCCAGCTACAAACTCACCTTGATGAAGCTGGCCTGATGACTGCCTTCCAATCAGCTTATAGAAAACACCATTCTACTGAAAGTGCCCTCCTTAATATTCACAATGATATTCTTCTCAATATGGCCAAAGGGTCTGTTACAGCCCTTAGCCTTCTAGATCTCTCCGCTGCGTTCGATACCATTGACCACACCATTCTCCTGGACAGACTTAATGGTTACTATGGAATCAGTGAACTGGCACTCGGCTGGTTCAAATCATACCTGTCGGGAAGGACACACTCGGTCAAGGTAGGCAGCACATCCTGTTGCCCTCCAGTATGGGGTCCCCCAGGGCTCCGTCCTTGGTCCAATTCTTTTTTCGCTCTACGCTAACCCAATCAGCTCAATCATTTACTCTCACAGTAGTATTAATTACCATTTCTACGCCGATGACACCCAATTATACATTGCACTCTCGCCAGCAAATTTCTCTCACTCTATACAAAAACTAAAGAATTGCCTAAACAACATTCAAAATTTCATGTTCACAAAGAAATTAAAACTCAACCCTGACAAAACCGAGTTCATTTTGATAGGTTCGAAAAACAACTGTAAACAGCTCCTTCCTCACTTTCCAATCAATATTCTTGGTAATCAGGTCTCACCAGTACAAAGTGTCAAGAACCACGGAGTGGTGTTTGATTCCAATTTCACCTTCTCTGACCATGTGTCACAGGTCATTAAGTCCACAAGAGTTCATGCAAGAGACCTCTACAGAATTCACCCCCTTCTAGACCTTAAAACATCAGTTCTTTTAGCCAATGCTTTGGTGAGCAGCAGATTGGACTACTGCAATTCCCTGTTCTTATCACTCACTGATTTTGAGTTACGGAGATTGCAACTAGTGCAAAACTCACTCTGCATGGTTGTCACCCGTTCCTCAAAATTTTCTCACCTCACCCCTCAACTGAAAAAGTCCATTGGCTTCCAGTCAGGTACAGGGTACAATTCAAAATAGGCCTCATTACATACAAAATCCTCAACCAAGGTCAACCTGTTTACCTAAGAGAACTAATTCACCCCTACACTTCTTTCAGAAATACTAGGCGTAGTAACCCCTAAACTCAAGTTCCTTCATACCCCCACTTTTAACCGTAGAGTTCATAAATCAATTAAACACTTCTCTAATTCTTTTAGTTACTACGCCCCAGTTCTTTGGAACTCTTTCCCCTTCCAAATAGGAAACAGTCCCTCTGTCGCATCTTTCAGGAAACACCTCAAAACCCATCTTTTCAATTCTAGTTTCCCAACTTAGTCTCCTTCCCTCTCGGTCTCACCCACAACTCTGGAACACTGACCTTGAACGCCCCTCGACTCTCCTTATGACAAACGATTTTTGTTAACTAGTGCACTGAGTTCCCCTCAGTGGGGAAGATATTGCGCCTGCAAAGCAGTAGATTAGATTAGATTAGAAAAATACCAGATTTTTCTTAAACAGAATGCTGGGTACTCTTTGCAATGTTGCTGATCCCCAAAACATTGAGTTAGACCAAGAATTTGGCAGAGATCTAAGATGGTTCCAGGAATTCCTCCCCATTTCAATGGTGTCTGTCTATATAGCCATAAATGCAGTCGTTCAGGTTGACGCCTCCCTTCAGGGCCTTGGGGGTGGTGGGGTGATCAGGTGTATCAGCTATCCATTCCTGATAGTTTCTTTGGCTTGGGAATCATCCAGCTTGAGATGCTGAATGTCATTTTGGCCCTAAGAGTATGGGCCACAGTCTGGGCAGGTCATAAAGTCAAATTTCAGTGTGATAACGAGGCAGCTGTCTCTGTGCTTAGGTATGGCAAAACAAGAGATCCAATCTTTGCTACATATGGCTGTAATATTAGGATGTTAGCTGCCTGTTTTGATATTGAATTATTTCTCATCCATATTCCAGGTATTCAGAACAGTGTGGCTCACCTGCTGTCCAGATGGGATGACACCACTCAGAATTTTCAGGTATTACAGCAATATATGTCCTGCCCAATATGGATGCCGGTTAGCCGTGACATGCTGTGTATCGACTGGTCTATATAATTTATATTATTTTCAGGCCTCTCTCCAGCTGCCGCTTCCCTGGCCAGCCAAGCTTTCACCAGAGCCAAAAGCGGTTTTAGGCCTAACACTCGGCAAAACTATACAGCTATGTTTAGGCTTTTCATAGGTTTCTATTGAAAATTTACATGCAGGTGCCCTCCTGGCCTTCATGGAATTCCTGGCTATGAATGGCTCGTCCTACTCATCTATAGCCAACCATGTTTCATCTGCCAATGTGGCCTAGCGGGTAACACACTTGTCTAGGAATTCAGAGGACATGGGTTCAATCCCAGGTACAGGCAGATACATAGTGGCTCGGATAGTGACCACTTGAAATGGCGGCCCTCTGTCATTGGGTCCTATCCCCAGTGGCAAGTTAAAGAACCTCAAGGACGTTGATAAATGGTCATCCTTGAGCCTCTATCTTCCAGTTAGGGGAATGTCAGTTACTTGTGAGTTGGGGCTGTACCTGTACAGTTGGATTGGTTAAATAGCGCTTTGAGTCCTGTAGTATATGGAGATATTGCACCGAGTATAAATACATAATAATAATAATTAAGGCCCTATTGGGCCTTCATGATTTTCCTATTCATGTATTTGATAAACCTAAAGTTAAATTATTCTTGCGTTCAGTGCAGATCAACAGGCCTTTGGCCCTCTCTCAAAAAGCCATCATCAGTTCAGACATGTTATTAGATATTGTACTTACATGTGATAGAATGTACATGGGCCAAGTGTACAAAGCGGTATACTTAGTTGCCTTTTTCAGTTTCATTAGATTGTCAAATTTTGTCCCTCATCGCCTTTCAGATTTTGATCCCTCTCGTCATCTGGCAGTAGGGGATGTCATTTTTGATCCCCCTGGGGTCAAGTTGATCATTAAAATGGTCCAAATCTATCCAAACCAGAGATAGAGTTGTGTGCATGCCACTCCCCTCCTTGGGCCTTTCCCCTCTTTGCCCTGTCACTGCCCTTAAAACTCTCCTAAAAATTGTCCCTGCAGGTAAGAATGGTCCTCTGTTTCAAATCAAGTGTAATTCTAAATGGCAAGTGCTTACTGATTCAAAAATCAGACATCATTTTTCTTTGGTCCTCTCTTCACTTGGCCTGCAGTCTAAAGATTTCACATTTCATAGTTTTCGCAGGTCTGGAGCCTCTTTTGCCTTTAACCACCAGGTAAGCCTTCAGGACATAAAATCCCATGGTACCTGGTCTTCAGATGCGGTCTGGAGGTACTTAATAGCTGATGAGTCAAAAGCTTCTCAGGTCCCCCTTACTTTTCAACGTCATCTTTTTCTAGGTCCTACTCACTAGACTGGGGTTTGGGGTGTTTATTTGCACCTTCATATTATCAGTTATAGTCTGTAATTACAAGTTTTTAAATCTAACAGTAACATATTAACCAGTTATGTAAATGTGTATCTATGTAATAATTCTAATTGTTTGGTGGTGACCTTTATGTTTGTATTCATATCATGTAAATCTTAAAACTGCCCCTAAGATTAGCAGTGTGGCTAAGGGCTTATTTTAAGGTCACCTTAATCTAGTTTGCATTGCATATATATAGCATTTTGGGGTGACCTTTGTGCAGGTTATGTAAATGTTAACTTTGTCAGTATTTTTAAGAAAGTGACTTAAGGTCACCCCAAGTAATTAAACTTTATTAATAATATGATTGTAGTATATGGTTAGTAATAAAATTGTTAATGTGTCCCTCAGCCATGTGCTTGACTGACTTGTGTTCTGGAGCTTAGGGAACTGTCACTATGTTATAGCTGACCTAAAAGTAGGTGAACAACATATTTATAGAAAATAGTTTAAATGCAATATCTTTCAAGTTACAACTGATTTACTCAACAGTGAGAACCTCAGAATAGCTATTACACAGTTATGCCATGAGCTACATATCTTCAATTTTACAATGTTATAGCTAATTCACAAGTAGATGAATAACATAGTAAAACAAAATTCTCTAAATGCAATAGTTTTCAAGTTACAACTGATGTACTCAACAGAGAAAACCTCGAAGTAGCTATTGCTCAGCTAGGCAGTGACCTATAGGTCTGCAGCTTTACTATGTTATAGCTGACCCAAAAGTAGGTGAATGACATATTTATACAAAATACTGTAAATGCAATAGTTTTCAAGTTACAACTGATTTACTCAACAGTGAGAAACTGAGAATAGCTATTACTCAGCTATGCCATGACATTCAGGTCTGCAATTTCACTGTTATAGCTGACCCAAAAGTAGATGAACAACATATTTAAAAAAAATTCTCTAAATGCAATAGTTTTTAAGTAACAACTGATTTACTCAACAGTGAGAACCTGAAAGTAGCTATTGCTCGACTATGTCATGACATACAGGTCTGCAAATTCACTATGTTATAGCTGACCCAAAAGTAGGTGAACAACATATTTATAGAAAATATTTTAAATGCAATATTTTTCATGTTACAACTGATTTACTCAACAGAGAAAACCTCAAAGTAGCTATTGCTCAGCTATGCAATGAGCTACAGGTCTGCAACTTTACGATGCTATAGCTGACCTAAAAGTAGGTGAAACGACATATTTAAACAAAATACTCTAAATGCAATAGTTTTCAAGTTACAACTGATTTGCTCAACAGTGAGAACCTGAAAGTAGCTATTGCTCAGCTATGCTATGATATACAGGTCTGCAAATTCACTATGTTATAGCTGACCCAAAAGTACATGAAAAACATATTTAACAAAATACTCTAAATGCAATAATTTTGAAGATACAAGCAATTTACTAAACAGTGGTAACCTCAAAGTAGCTATTACTCAGCTATGCAATAAGCTACATGTCTAAAATTTTACTATGTTATAGCTGACCCCAAAGTAGCTGAATAACATATTTAAACAAAATTCTCTAAATGCAATAGTTTTTGAGTTACAAGTGATTTTACTCATTATGAAAGGTACTGAAAAATCAGAAAGTAGCTATTACTCACTTAGCTATTGGAATAGACACCCAAGTTACTCACCATGTTGTAGCTATGGAAAAAGTAGTTGAATAACATATTTTAACAAAATGCTCTAAATGCAATACTTTTCAAGTTATTGGTGATTTAGTACATGGTTTCATGAATTTTAATGCATTAAAAATTATTTTAAAAATTCATAAAAAAACATTAAGATAGATCCAGGTCTCATACTCACACAAGAGAATCTACTTCTGGCCTAGTACATATATGCAAGATATGAGAGAAATCCCTGCAATAGTCACTGATATAATTGTGATAAAGTGTTGAAATTTTACCTCCCTTGTAATGTCTCTAGCAAACAGACAAACACACAGCTTTGCATGCCTTGAACACTTTTTCATCCTCGATAGATAAGGTATCTTTTAAAAAAAAACAGCATGTCTCTAGGCCTTGTACTTTTGGAGGAGAAGTTGTTCATGCGGACCTGTACGCCGCACAGTGATGACATAATAAAAAAAAATAGCATCAGAGATGCCCGTATCCCACAGCCTAGGGAAATATTTTCAACACCATGAGATACAGAAGTACTGTACCAGTACAAACTTCAGGATACTTTCAGAGCACTGTCAGTTATATAAAGGTCCAAACAATGTTTAAATGGAGAAATAATGTTTAAAAGAAAGATAATGCATATAAAGATGAAGTACTAAAACAAGATAATTCAATAACAAGATAAGAGCATTAATCAGCAAACTAAAATTCAACACTCTTTATCTACACCTGCATGGCCCAATTATGGTTTAGATGGTTTGAATATTATCATGCATACAGAAGTGGTAATACATTTAATGAATGCTTATGTGTGGTGTTGGAGCAAAATCTGTGGCTCACTTGATGAAATTCTATCTCTTACAATGGGAAGTTATGAAAGTAAAATTCTTAATAAATTCTAATATGACTTTAACAGTGCTAAATCTGCATAAAAAAACAGACTCAAAGGTGCAACAAGATTTTATAGGTCAAGGTCACTACAGCAAGGTCAAAGGTCAAATCAAGGTCAGATCATGACGTTGCACAACTACACCCCCTAACCAATGTCCCTACCAAGTATCAACTTCCTACACCTTGCGGTTTCCGAGATATAGCCCGGACAAGATTTTCGAACTCAAGGTCACTACGGCAAGGTCAAAGGTCAAATCCTTGTCAGACCATGACATTGCACACCTACACCCCCTAACCAATATCCCTACCAAGTATCAACTTCCTTCACCTTACGGTTTCTGAGATATAGCCCGGACAAGATTTTATAGGTCAAGGTCACTACGGCAAGGTCAAAGGACAAATCAAGGTCAGACCATGACGTTGCACACCTATACCCCCTAACCAATATCCCTACCAAGTATCAACTTCCTACACCTTACAGTTTCTGAGATATAGCCCGGACAAGATTTTATAGGTAAAGGTCACTACGGCAAGGTCAAAGGTCAAATCAAGGTCAGACCATGATGCTGCACACCTACACCCCCTAACCAATATTCCTACCAAGTATCAACTTTCTACACCTTACGGTTTCCGAGATATAGCCCGGACAAGATTTTACAGGTCAAGGTCACTACAGCAAGGTCAAAGGTCAAATCAAGGTCAGACCGTGATGTTGCACACCTACACCCCCTAACCAATGTCCCTACCAAATATTAACTTCCTACACCTTGCGGTTTCTGAGATATAGCCCGGACAAGATTTTATAGGTCAAGGTCACTACGGCAAGGTCAAATCAAGATCACACCATGACGTTGCACACCTACACCCCCTAACCAATATCCCTACCAAGTATCAACTTCCTACACCTTATGGTTTCCGAGATATAGCCTGGACAAGATTTTCAAACTCAAGGTCACTACGGCAAGGTCAAAGGTCAAATCAAGGTCAGACCATGACGTTGCACACCTACACCCCCTAACCAATGTCCCTACCAAGTATCAACTTCCTACACCTTACGGTTTCTGAGATACAGCCCGGACAAACTCTTTTCCCGCCGCCCGCCCACCCGCCCGCCCGCCCATCCGGACACCATGGGTGAAAACAATACCCCTTAAGGGCTGTGGGGTAATAAAAGAATAAAAGTACAATGTTTTCACACACTACACAATAACTTTGCATCAATAAAATTGTTTTACCAACCTGAAAAAAAACCCATAAAGTTGCAATTCCGAAACTACATTCGAGCAATAGTTTAATGCTTTGCCGATTGATCATATGACTCCATTTTTATGGACAATGCTTGTTTGTCAACACAACAACCTTGTTTTGAATGTACATAAATCATTTTTGTTAAACACTTCTTCTGTGTCCTGTTTTGATTGAGAAAAGGGTGGCAGATAAGAAATAAAGCAAATTGCTAGATCCCGGGATTTGTTCAAGTTTTAGTTTTGTAAATGTGGAGATGTTCATAGTAATGACCTATTTCACTCATCGGTACGAGTATCCCGGTACCCGCCCATTAAAATCACTACCCACCCAGTCCCACAAAAAATGGTATATTGAGAACACTAGTTTAAACTTACTTAAACTTCACTATTTATTTATTATATATGGTTATTTTTAAAGTAGATCCACTAGAAATTAATTATTTGTTTATGTGGATTTTAAATCATATTATAATAGGAAATGTTTTATGCTGTAACATAATATCATCACATGCCCTCATTTGCTTTCTGACAAACTCTTACAAATTAATAATCCAGTCATAATTAATAGATCTACAGTCAACACAAGTATTAACACATTTTCGGTTGTGCTCAATATATTATCATAATTATCCATTGCCACAGGAGCCCATAACCATACCTTTATGCCCACCACATTTTCAAATCTGGTGTTGACAAAGTTCCAGGCGCCTTGATTTCTGTGCTCCTCCTGGGCCCACACAAAATCTGAATACAGATAAGACTGTGCAGTATTTACAAAATTACAGTAAGTGATATTACACTGAATATACATTTGTAAATGTAAAAGTCAGAACATAGAAATACATTATTAATCACGATTGTTTTATACAGTAAGGATTTGTGTTTTCCTTATTTGGAAAATCTGTAATAATTAATTAATCATTAATTCCTCAGCCATTTCATAACCAATCAATGTCAAAATCTAATGATTTCCAGATTTTAATTAAAATGAATGTATTTGCCAAGTTTCAGGTGAATAGATAAAATCCCTTTCAAGTTATCATCCAGACAAGCTTACCCATAGGAAAAAAAGAAGATATTTTTGGTCATGTGACCTCTCTAATTGGATGAAATGTCACTGCAGCGCATTCAAAACAAGGAATCAGTGCCCGTGAATGGGCTCTGTGTCAGCTGACTGTGTGTTTTGAGTTTCAGAGTAGAAGTGACAAAAGAAAAGGACACAAAAGTTGTGCCCTGGAAATGGTGTTCAGAAGGAAAGTAAGAAGGTAACTGTTAAGGTCTAAAAAGTAAGTTAAAAACATATTTAAAGAAAATATTGCAAATGCAATAGTTTTAATTTTACTATGTTATAGCTGACCCCAAAATAGGTGAATAACATACTGAAACAAAATAATCTAAATGCAATACTTTTCAAGTTATAAGTGATTTATTCAACAAACAGTGATAACCTAAAAGTAGCTATTACTCGGCTATGCCATGAGCAACAGGTCTGAAATTTTACTATGTTATAGCCGACCCAAAAGTAGCTGAATAACATATTTACACAAAATTCTCTAAATGCAATAGTTTTCAAGTTACAAGTGATTTTACTCATGACGGAAGTTACTGAAAAGTCCAAAAGTAGCTATTACTCACTTAGCTATTCAGATACACACCCAAGTTACTCACCACGTTGTAGCTATGGAAAAAGTAGCTGAATAACATATTTTAACAAAATGCTCTAAATGCAATACTTTTCAAGTTATAAATGATTTAGTGTTGAGTAAGAACCTCAAAGTAGCTATTACTCAGCTATGCAATGAGCCACAGGTCTGGAATTTTACTATGTTATAGCTGACCCCAAAATAGGTGAATAACATATTGAAACTAAATACTCTAAATGCAATAGTTTTCAAATCATAAGTGATTTACTCAACAGTGATAACCTAAAAGTAGCTATTACTCCGCTATGCCATGAGCTACAGGTCTGAAATTTTACTATGTTATAGCTGACCCAAAAGTAGCTGAATAACATATTTTCACAAAATTCTCTAAATGCAATAGTTTTCAAGTTACAAGTGATTTTAGTCATGATGGAAGTTACTGAAAAGTCCAAAAGTAGCTATTACTCACTTAGCTATTCAGATAGACACCCAAGTTACTCACCATGTTGTAGCTATGAAAAAAGTAGCCGAATAACATATTTTAACAAAATGCTCTAAATGCAATACTTTTCAAGTTATAATTGATTTAGTGCATGATTTCATAAATTTTAATGCATTAAAATTTATTTAAAAAATTCAGAAAAAAATAATTAAGAAAGATCCAGGTCTGACACTCACACAAGGGAATCTACTTGTGACCTAGTACATATGTGCAAGATATTAGAGAAATCCCTGCAATAGTCACTGAGAAAATTGTGATAAAGTGTTAAAATTTTCAAACTTAGGGTGGGGGTACCTGACTTATAATGTCTCTATCAAACAGACGAACAAACAGATCTGCATGCCTTGAACAACTTATCATGCTAGGTAGATAAGCTATCTTTTAAAAAAACAGCATGTCTCTGGGCCTTGTAGTTTCGGAGGAGAAGTCGTTCACGCGTACGTCCACGCCGCAGAGTGATGCCATAATGTCAGCTGACTGACAAGTCAGCTGACATAAAAATTCCCCAGGGCTACTGCATACACCTGCCAAATTTGAAAAGAATCCGCCCGGTCACAGAGTTATAAGGAAAACAAAATGCGAAGCCGGCACAGCCGCAGGAGCCGGCGGAGCCTGATTTCCTCCCATATACAAACAAGCGTCCCTTGTGGGATGCTTAAATAGGAGAAAGGTTTTCTGAGGCTTTTCACTCCCTTTTGGAATCTCCCAAGGTTTGGCTCTAGGTCCTTTTCCTTTCACTCTTTATACTAGCCCCCACAGTCACATCATTTCAACTTTTAAGTTCACACACCATCTGTACGCTGATAACACCCAAATATTAGGCAATAGACCCTAGGAATTTTGACTCCAGTATTACAGAGCTGACTGAGTGTCTTTTTCCTGTTCAGGAGGGGGTGAATGGTGTAAAATTGAAACTTAATCCTGACAAGACTGAATTCATTATCATTGGTGACAAGCATACCAGAGTCACAACAAAATTTTCTGTTACATTCTTTCAAAGCTCTGTCATGCTGGCAGAGGGAGTAAAAATTCTAGGTGTCACTTTTGACTCAGAAAACACCTTTGACAAGCATATAGAAAAGGTCTGCCATGCCTGTAACTGTCACTTTAGGGATTTGCAACATATCTGTAAACTTGAAAATTTTAATTTCTTAAATTGAAAATTTTAATTACTTAAATGTAGCTTTTATAAGCTACAAGCTTACCATGTGGGACTGAATGCTGTTCTCGGATGGCCGCAGGCATCATAGCCAACGTCTAAGCAAAAATAGAAATTTATAGTTGGCCGTAGCCTCAGGTTGTCCTCTCGTGGTACACTACGAGATCTCTTCCTACTTTCTCGTTGCAATTTTTAAACCTTACCCCTCAGCTGTAATACAGTGGGGAGGCAGGGTGGGACTCTTCTCAGTCCCACATGGTAAGCTTGTAGCTTATAAAAGCTACATTTAAGTAATTAAAATTTTCAATTTTACTGCACTACAATAGCTTACCAGGTGGAACTGAATGCTGAATCCAACCACTAGGCAAGTAGGAAGAGGGATTAAAGCTCAGACTGGAGGTATTTCTGTCAATGTTTCTTGTATTTGGCAATTACATATTTGGCAATTATATATATGTTAAAATTACAACTCTGAGTCCCACTTAGAGTGCCTCAGTTAAAAACTGGGTACTGTAAGAAGAAAAAAATAGCATCAGAGATGCCTGTATCCCACAGCCTGGGGAAACAGTTTTCAACACCATGAGATATTAAGTGTTAAACAGTACAAAGATCGGGATACTTTCAGAGCAGTGTCAGTTATAAAAAGGTCCGAATAATGTTTAAGCAGAGAAAACAATGTCTGGGAAAAAGAAAATGCATGTAAGGATGAAGTATTAAAGCAAGACAATTCAACAGCAACATGTCAGCATTAATCAGTAAACTAAAAATAATGACACTGTAAAATTTATTAATAGGAAAATAAATGTCAATGAAAATAGCACATTTGTGTAAAAGTATATGTGATAATCAGTTGCAGCAATCCATATATCTTTGTCATAAGAGAAAGCCGTAACCAATGTCACTACCAAGTATCAACTTCCTACACCTTACACAGGCAACTCTGTGAAAATCCTTTTTCTGAAGCAGAGGCCTCAGATGCTGTGCAAAATTTAAAATTGAATAAATCACTATTGTCATCCTAAAAGATGAGGTCTCTATTATAAATTCATTTGCACTGACCGATGAATTCTCTGCCATCTCAGGTTTGAAATTAAACATATCGAAATGTGAAAGCCTGTGGCGTGGTCCATTAAGATCAGGCCCCAAACAATTCAATGATATATCCTTTGAGAAAGAGACTATTAAATATCTGGGAATTTTCATTGGGCATGATCAAAATAATTGTCTCATTAGAAATTGGAACACTAAGTTATTAAAGTTTGAAAGTATTCTTTTAAAATGTAAATCTATTAAATTGACTCTGTTTGATAAAGTGTCTATAATAAACACTCTTGCTATACCACTCATAATTCTAAATATGTCCATTTTACATGCTCCTTCATCAATATTGAAAGTTTTGAAAAACTTATTTTTAATTTTCTCTGGGGAAAGAGAGATAAAATTAAAAGGCACATTTCAACAAGCAACCCAAAATTTGGTGGTCTTGGTGTAGTTGATATTTTTGTAAAAGAAAAGGCCTTAAAGGCTGTTTGGATGAGAAAACTAAATGATCCATGTTGTATTATTAACAATATTTTGGTACAATATTTAGAACGTAGTGGAATAACTACCTATTTTGCAACAAATGAATTTCAGAGATATTACTAAGTTGGAAATACTATAGGGACTACCTATTTTCTACGAGGAAATTATTGGTGCGTATAACTATTGCAAATATATTAAGTCATTGGAAAAATTCTCAAATTATGAATTTCTTACACAGATAATTTGGGAAAATGAGCTCTTCAAAATTAATAATACTCCACTGATTTTTAAACATTGGATTCAGAGTGAAATTATATTTGTGAAAGACTTATTTAATGAGAATGGAGAGTTGTTAAATGAAAATTTTATTTTAAGCAAATTATGCAACAAGACAGTTTGGATCAGAGAGGTCATGATGCTAAAAAAAGTTTTTTTGCAACCTAGTAATGAAGTTTGATACCGACGGCTATAAATATAGAAACACTCGAAATGGTGTAGTGATTGGGAATAGCACCTACCAGCTGAATTCTCTTCGAGTAAAGGATTTCTATAATACCTTACTGCTAAGAAATTTTTCAAGACCACACACAAAACACATGTGGCAAACTTTAACAGATACCAAGTTTTCAAAAATAGAATGGCAAAATATATATAAAAGAAATTATGAAACCCATCTTAAAAAATTTGCAGAGTTCAAATATAAAATTTTTATGAATATACTTAGTTGTGGTGTTAAGATAAATAGATGGAATCCTAATGTTTCTAAATAATGTCAGGTGTGTGGTGAGAGTGAAAATATCCCACACTTGTTATTTTACTGCAAGCGTTTACATGGACTATGGTGTAATATTGGAAAAAAGCTGAGATTATCAATCAAGTTAAAGCATATCATTTTTGGGTGGCAGAATGGACCTTACGTGACCATAACAGGATCTGCATATGATCAGTTCTTTTAGCAACAGACCAATTGTAATTATTAGAAATAATTCTGTTTATTAAATTACCCTACTATAATTATAAATATTCATTTTAGTTTATACCAAATTGCAGTAATCCAGAAATTACACAATCACTTTTGGTTGCCTTTGTGTCAATCAGGAAATTAAGTTAATACCCTATCCAATGGACAATTGCCAATCCGGTCCCAGTACTATGCACTCGCCAGGTGGCGCATCGTACTTCCTTCCTGTCTAGACAGCGTGACGTCATAGCATCTTTTTTGTTGTCTAAACCTATTATGGCCCTAGTAAGCTGATAGCGGGGTATTATTGGATAGGGTATTAACTTATAAAAATTTAATTACCTTATTAAATTTGCAATTTTATTGCATTAATACATCCTATCCAATGGACAATTGCTGAATAACGACCGTTTGGTCAGCTGTTAGTTACTAGTGACTTAAGTGAACTCATAAATAAAATAACAAAATTCTCTCCTGTTTATAACAGACAGGTATAGATATGTTATTATCAAGGATTATTATGGTGCCTTTAGACATACTCTCTATGAGAGAATTATTCTGGAATTAGCAGTTATATTTTTGAAGAACCTGGCAAAGCTGATATTTCAATATTGAAAACCAAAAGGACAAGCTGTCTGTACTAGGAAATCCAATATTGTTTAATGTGTGCACTTATGAACCTTTAAAGGACTATTCTACATTTAGATGCACCCAGTCAAACTTTATTTGGACACAGACAAATTGGGACAAAGACAAATTGTGAAATTGGATGAATAAAAGTATTGACACCTTTTAAATTTTGCAGGAAACATAAATTACAGTGCTCAAGGTTGTTATTTTGACTTTGCTGTTAACTTCTGTATAGATAAAAGACAGTCTTTGGACAATATAACTCCTTGTAAAGCACAAACTTTGCAGGAAACATAAATTACAGGACTTAATGTGGATATTTTGACATTTGCTGTTAATTTCTGTATGGATAAAATACATTCTTTGGACAACATAACTCCTTGTAAAGCACAAAGAAAAAGGACAAAATCAGAAGTCAGCTGTACACCAAGTCCGGTCTATGTTAATCCATACAAGCAACTTAAGATGTCTTCACCTGATAATCCAAGTAAAAAAGCAGAGCTGCCAGAGGAATGGGCAACCTTTTCCCAAGACAAAAAACTGGACAGACTGATGGAAAAACTCCTTTCAATAGATGATAGTGTCAATAACATCCTGGAGGAAAAGAAAAACCAAGCCAGTCCCGAGGAGCTATGGCTAAAGATTTCTTCATTGGAGGGTAAAAACCAAAGACTGGAAAGAGAAGTGCAAAAATTATCTGCTAAGGTGGAGGATCTGCAATGGAGGGACATGCGCGACAATCTTGTGTTTACCAAGATACCAGAACAAGGGGATGATTGTGAGCATCTTATTATGAATTTCTTACAGGATGAAATGCTAATCCCTCAGGCGTATATCTACTCAACACACAATTTGGGAGGTGAGATACGAATTGATGTGGCTCATAGAATGGGCAGGAGAAGTTTTAAGGCGCCTAACCCTAGGCCTATTGTAGTTAAATTTGTGACCAGAAAGGGCAGAGACACTGTTATGAAGTATGTGAAAAATTTAAAAGGAAAGGGTTTCTCTGTTACTGACCAACTACCGCCTGAAATGAGGGAGCGAAAGATGGCACAGATGGACACATTGAGGAAACTTCGCAATGATAACCAGGATAAAGCCAATAACAGGATACATTTTTTCAAGGACAAGTTGCTGCATAATGGCCAGCTAGTAGAAAACACTTTTGAACAAAATACACTTCCTAAGCTTAACACAATCCCAATGGCATATGAGGATATGTTTCATTCAGAACCAATCACCATACAAGGCAGTGTTTTCCAGGGCCATGCCATGACTATCCTCTCAATAGAAGAGGCAGTTCGTGCCAGGGATGCTTTATATCAGAATCCAAGTGCGGCTGCTGCGGACCATGTGATGTACGCCTACCGGATTGATCGTGAAGAAGGTATCTATGAAACTGGCAATCATGATGATGGGGAATGCATGGGCAGTGATGTACTGGTTAGGTGCATACAAGAAGCTAAAATTGACAATACATTTGTGTCTGTTACAAGAATACACAGTGGACCTAATCTTGGGAACAGAAGATTTCAGATGATCCAGCAGGCCTGTAGGGATGTAATTAAACTCTTTTAAAAGTTTCATTTTAGTTTTTGAAAAAAATAGCTATTTTTGAAATTCCAGTGACTCAAGATTTAATACATTCTCTTTTTACTACTTTCTACTGATAATTTATGTTCTACAGTTACAAAGTTTCATATTGATTGAAGTTATATTCTTGAGTGTTGATATCTAGTAATGATTCTAACTGTGCATAATATTCTCTTTTGAAGTAAAAAACTTCTTTTTAGTCGAATCTTTGATTCGAGTTATGTACTGAGTTGCGGCCACGATTTTAAATCGTCTGTTTAAGCCCTTAAATATCAAATTCTGAATAATATTTGTTCACATATCGGTACATTAAGGTGTATATTATACACTCTGCCATTTTGAAGATTTTTAATGCTTTTATTAAATTATATTTTATGAAGTAAAAAGCATGTCTGGCACTACGTCTGGCTTTCTATAAGGTCCCGTATGTCCTAGAACCTATTGTATTTCCATTGTGATTTTCTACTCGAACGAGTCTTTTTTAACCGTTTCGTCTGCTGGTTTCTAGACCTTAAACCCCAATTTAATTTATTCGTCTGCAGGGTTTATCACGCAGTCACTGTTAATGTAAAATTACTGTCTGCCCATCTACGTGTACTCAATTATTTGTCAAACAAATAAACCGCAAAGAAATTAATGAATGAAGTGACGTCACGGTAGTACTACACATTTGTCGTTCAGCCAATCAAAATCGAGGACACCTCTGGCAGAGACAATGAAAATATTCAAACTCCGTAGTTCTACTTTCAACCACTAGAAGGCGCTTTTGTATGTCCTAGAAGTTCTAACAACAGTTTACGTGATGAAAAAGTGAGGCTACGATGGGGTTTCTAACAACATTTTACAAATATAAAATCCAGCAATATTTTACTGTCGCCGCACCTCACTCTGTCTTCTCGCAATATTTAAAACAAATAAAATATCAAATGCTGGTAGTTGTACACCCACAGAGTGATGAAAACGTGAGGCTACAATGGTGTTTCTGACGACATTTTACAAATATATAATCCAGCAATATTTTACTGTCACCGCACCTCACTCTGTCTTCTCGCAATATTTAAAACAAATAAAATATCAAATGCTGGTAGTTGTACACCCACAGAGTGATGAAAACGTGAGGCTACGATGGGGTTTGTAACAACATTTTACAAATATACGTACGTATATAATCCAGCAATATTTTACTGTCACCGCACCTCACTCTGTCTTCTCGCAATATTTAAAACAAACAAAATATCAAATGCTGGTAGTTGTACACCCACAGAGTGATGAAAACGTGAGGCTACAATGGTGTTTGTAACAACATTTTACAAATATATAATCCAGCAATATTTTACTGTCACGGGCGATAATACCAAGTTTATAGATTTCAACACCCACTGCTGTCCTAAGATTCGACTCTGTGGTTGGCAGAATGCCAACCACTTCACCCTAGTTTTAAGCTGTGTTCTGAATTGTTTGAGCGAATTGAAACTTAAATATTACCTTTTAAATCCCTAGAAATATTGATATGATATTAAAACTAGATAAAAATTGACAATTACTTTCTGGAAATTTAACATTGCAATGACCCTTAAAAGAATGCCTAGACTGGTTTTGAAGAATGGTAAAATAGAAAAACACTGTTTCAGAACTATCAAAATATAAGTTAAAAATTACTGTTGTGTATCAACTTGTATCGATTACTATAGTCTACTGCTATTTGATGTTTTACAGATACAAGGGTCACACTGTCAACTTGTATCGATTACTATAGTCTACTACTATTTGATATTTTATAGATATAAGGGTCACATTGATGGAAGATAAATTCTTGAGTGTTGATATCTGGTCATGCTTCTTTAACTGAGGTAATAATTTTATGGAACTAAAAAACTGTGCTTTTCCCAATTGTTTGAGCCAATTGAAACTTAAATATTACTCAGGAAATCCTTAGAAATATTAGTATGACATTAAAACCAGTTAGTAATTAAAAATTACTTTCCAATCACTTTTTAGATGCTTTTTAAACTGTAGTGACTTTTAAATGAATGCCTAGACTGGGTTGGTATTATAATAAAATAAAACTGCTTTAGAACTGTCAAAATACTAGTTAAGAATGACTGGTGTTTATCAAGTGGAATCTATGAGTATACTTAAAATTATATTGAGCAAAAGAGGTAAAATTTAGTGTAAAAAAAAAAGTTAAATGACTGGTTTTTATCAAGTGGAATCTGTGAGTATACTTAAAATTATATTGAGCAAAAGAGGTAAAATTTAGTGTAAAAAAAAGTTAAATGTGTTAAATTAAAATTCGATAACTTCATTTGCTTACTTGCATATAGTATAAGCTACAGATGAAGATCTGTAATTAATATTTAAGTCCTATCTCTTCAAGATAGTTATAGCTTAAATGTATAATTCCATGAGTCTCTTTTCCTTTACAAATTACCTTAAATGATGATTGACAGGCCTAATTATAGCATTGAAACAACTACATGTAGTTTTACATTAATTATCCCAGCTAATGCACCCTACACATTAAAAGCAAAATTGGCACTGCTAAAATTTTGTTTGTAGATGTATACATGTTAATAGCCATGTTGCTTTAGGCAAGTTACTACCAAGTCCGGATAACTCCTTCCCATCCTTTGAACCTTAGCAAGCTGAGCTAAGTTTTGATACTTCGTTAAAGCTAATTGTTACTTTTTCATTGTAAAATTATGTTAAGTATCACATTTTTTATATATAAAAAGGAATATATGTGCATTGAATTGTTGGTTTATTTTTGGTATGGGGATCTTCATGCAAGTGTTATTTCTTTGTTTCCAGTGTTAATCAATGTGTTTGTACTTTATGTTGTCAACTTTAAAATTAATTGGTTAAGGAGTGCTGCTGCAGATTATAGAAATGCAAGTAAGAAATAATATAAAAGTGTTGTCTGCAAACTGCCAAGGTTTAAGAAACCATGAGAAGAGATTTGATGTTTTGTCATATTTTAAAGAGGAAAAGGTCAATATCCTATGCCTTCAGGATACTCATTTGATAGAGAGTGATATAAAAGCTTTGAAAACTATATGGGATGGGGATATATATTTAAGTGGTAATAAAACAAATAGTCGTGGTGTAGCAGTTCTTCTCAGCAGTGATTTTGAGCATAAGACAATATCAACCAACATAGATAAAGAAGGGAATTTTTTAAATATTGTGCTACAATTAAGTACCTTTACTCTCAATCTTACAACTTTATATGGACCAAATCAAGATAATGCTAGATTTTTCGAGCACATTCAACCTCTGTTAGAAAATGATAGTGCTGATTATAATATTGTTTGTGGTGACTTCAACTTGGTACTGGATCCAAACTTGGATACTTACAATTACAAACATTTGAATAACCCAAACTCTAGGAAGTCAGTTTTAAAGATTATGAACGATAATGACCTTTGTGATTTATTTAGGTATTTCCATCCTGGAACTAAGCGTTACACTTGGAGACGAAAGAATCCAATTAAGCAAGCACGATTAGACATGTTCCTAGCATCAAATAATATCTCCGATATCTGTAGTAAATGTAATATTAGGACAAGTTATAGATCAGACCACTCTGCTATTGAATTAGAAATCATACTAAATAAATTTTCCTGTGGAAAAGGAGTGTGGAAATTTAACAATAGTCTCCTTGAAAATCCAAACTATTTGGAACTTGTTAACAAACTGATTGAGGAATAGAAACAAAAGTATGCTGTACCGCTTTATACAACAGAATTTTTAAAGAATAACTCATCTGAAATCCAAATGACTGTAGATCCAGACGTATTTTTAGAAATGCTTATTCTTAGAATTCGCGGGGAAACTATCAAATTTGCTTCTAGCCAAAAGAAAAAACTTTCAAAATTGGAGTCTAGTCTTATTAGTGATATAGAAGCTTTAGAGTCATCTGAGACTCTGCAAGCTTCACATTTGAGTCTCTTAGAAGATAAAAAAATGGAATTACAACAAATACGAAAAGTGAAAATGAAAGGTCAAACCGTAAGATCACGATTACAATGGCTACAAGAGGGTGAAAAGCCAAGTAAATTCTTATGCAATCTTGAGAAAAGAAATTATATTGAGAAAACTATTAAAAAGGTGAAACTAAATAATGGCTCAATTGTTACTGACCAGGAAGAGGTGCTAAACCATGTAAGAAATTATTATGCAAATTTATTTAAGAGTAGGGAAAATGATTTATTGGATATAAACTTTGAACAACTAGGTTTGTCTAAAAGCAAACCAATCTCCGAACAAGATGATTTAGGAACACTATTAACAGTAAATGAACTCGGAAATGTATTGAAAAAAATGAAACATAATAAAGTCCCTGGCATAGATGGCATAACATCAGAGTTTTTGAAAGTATTCTGGGGTAATTTGAAACACTTTGTAGCAAAAGCACTGAACTGTTGTTTTACAAAAGGGCGCTTATCGATTTCGTTGCGCCAGGCTATTATTTCTTGCTTGCCTAAAACAGAAAAAGACCGGTCGCTGATTAAAAATTGGAGACCAATATCACTTTTGTCAGTCATTTACAAAATGGCTTCTGGTGTGATAGCCCAACGTTTAAAAGGAACTTTAGATGGTATTATTTCAAAATGCCAGACTGGATTCATAAAGGGTAGGTTTATAAGTGATTCAACCAGACTGGTGTACGATATTCTACATGCAACTGAGGTTAAGAATATACCCGGACTTTTGATGCCAATAGATTTTGAGAAAGCTTTTGATTCCTTATCATGGAATTTTCTGTATAAAACTTTGAAATTTTTTGGGTACAGTGATAACTTGATCAAATGGATTAAAATTTTTAATACAGATGTTGTTGCTTTTGTGCTACAAAGTGGATTCTTATCTAGAGAGATTCAAATTAGTAGGGGTTGTCGCCAAGGTGATCCGATCTCTCCGTATTTATTTCTGATAGGTGCTGAAATACTAGCTAAAATGATTAAAATTAACCCCGGCATTGTTGGTATAAAGTTTGGCGACATTGAATTTAACTTAACACAGTTTGCAGACGACACTACTTTAATATTAGATGGTAGTCAGCGCTCCTTACAAACAGCCCTAAATGTGTTAGAAACTTATGGAGATATTTCTGGCCTTCGAATGAAAAAAGATAAGACAAAGGTTATTTGGATTGGGAAAAAAAGACTTTCAAATGATAAATTAAATGTTTCATCAAAATTAGAATGGGGAATTACCAACTTCAAGTTGCTTGGAATCAATTTTTCAATCGACCTAAAGCAGATCCCATTAAATAATTATGGTGAAGTTTTACAAAAAATAGAAAAGTATGTAAAGAAATGGAATTTAAGATACCTTACACCAATGGGTAAGATAACTGTGATAAAAACCCTTTTTATTCCTAAATGCATCCATTTATTGACATCTTTAGAGAGGTCTGAAAATTTTTTGAGAGATTTGAATAAAATATTATATGCTTTTCTTTGGTCTGGTGGACCGGATAAAATCAAAAGAACAACCATCTGCTCAGCTTATACCAATGGGGGACTAAAAATGATAAATGTGCACTATTTCGAAAAGGCCTTAAAAATAAGTTGGATCAAAAAGATGTTGTCCAATCAAGATTCTCAATGGTTTCGATTACTTCAGGCTACCCATCTGAACATAGAAAAAGTTCTCCTGTTTGGAGATCAGTGGTGCACTCAATTCCTTAAATTAGTAACAAATCCATTCTGGTATAATATTTTAATGGATTGGATAGACTTTAATAAAAGGCAGGACATTATAGAGGAAACTGAACCTTTACAAAATAGTATTTGGTACAACTCCAAAATATCTGATATACCATTATATTTCCCTGATTGGTTTAATCATAGAATTTATTTTGTTAATGATATCATTGATGTTCATGGGAATGTTCTAAGTATTAACCAATTACAAACCAAATTTAACTGTAAACTGAATATCCTAAATTATTTCACAGTGAGGTCAAAAGTCACAACGTTTTTAAAAGGTCACAAAGTAGTGCACCCCTGTGTCATTGACAATCCTAGCTATCCCTTTCATTTAAAATATATTATTCAATCTCAGACAGGATGCAGAAAGATTTGTGGAATTTATAAAAATTTAGATGATACTAAAAAGCCATTGTGTGAATCAATTTGGGAACCCACAATCAAAATGGACTATTCAGATCAGACAAATTATTGGCCAATAGTATACAAAATTTGTTTTCGATGTGTGCAGGATAATAACCTTTCATGGTTTCAATATAGAATACTGTTTAAAATTTTAGGCACGAAAGATTATTTGAAAAAGATAAAGATAACGGAAGCAGATAAATGTGGACTGTGCAAAAAATCTGAAGAAAGTATATTCCATTTATTTAGCTTATGTGACCAAGCCAATCTCATATGGGATGGTATAAGACAGTGGATTAAAAATAAAATTGGATTTGATTTGGGTTTTAATCACACAATGAAAATTATTGGATATCTAAATATGGACAAGCACTTTTGGCCATTGAACCTAGTGTTGCTTGTGGCTAGAAAATACCTCTATTGGTGCTCTAAAAATAACTTCTCTGTGAACATATTTTATTTACAAAGGGAAATAAAAAAAGTTTTTTTGGAACAAAAGTCAATATACCAGTTGAAATATCAAAATAATGTTTTTGACAAAAGATGGGCTGTGTGGCATAATATATTTGCAGATATAGATTAAATACACTGGAAACTCTCTTTAGAAATTGCATCTAAAATAATGTAATTTACAAATCATAATGTATTTTATTTTACTAATGTTATTTAGTTTATGTACATGTATTCAGTTTTATGTCTTAAGCAATGTTCGTTTCTATTAGTCTGAATTAGCCCATAGAAATTTATTATGCTTGTTAAGGTTTTGTTCATCACATGTTTTTCTGTCTGTATATATAAAAAAAAAATAATAAAAAAAAAAAAAAAAAAAAAAAAAAATTCTCTCCAGGCCTGGGTCGACCTTGAGGTCAGGAAACCCTTTAAGGCCATGATCGGTTACCAGCAGCTGGTTACCTGGGGCTATACTGACATTGTCCCCCCTTTTTTACAGACCTGCTCTGAGGTTGGGGAAGAGAGGGATGAGTTCAGTCCCATATGAAAGGTAAAATAAACCACCCGAAGAAAGCACGTGAGAGTGTTATTTTCATACCTACAACTATTTACATATGTACAAACTATTTACATATGTACAAATCTCCTCTATATCCTGGACTACTGGTGGATCTGTTGAGCAGCCACTACAGGTCCCAGGCGGTAGAGCTCTGAATCAGCCCAGGCCACATCCTTCAGATAAAATTGTGTGAAGGTGTTATGTGATTTCCAATGGCAGGCTGGTAAGATCTGTTCCAAGGAAACTCCCGACTGGAAGGCCTTGAAAGCAGCAAAGGCCCTGACATCATGGGTTTTAACCTGATGTAAGGTGTGGGCCTCCTGGTCAGAGAGCTCATAACATAGGATCACAGTCTACAATAAAAAAAGGGGGGGGGGGTCTTATGAGTGTGAATTAAGACCAAAATGCACACACAGATAAATTGTTTAGTGCCAATTGGGTGGGTTGCCCCAATATTCCACATCAACCACTGTACACATGACTGATGTGATCCAGTCTGAGAGTGGTGAACTTTAAGGAACCCACATTTAAGTAATAGAGATCTGCCTATCCTTAATAGAGTAACCTTTAACCAATACATGTTTGGGTACAAAGGTGACTCTATTATCCTTTGTTTATTATAAATAGAGAGTCTGTGTTCATAGATTTGGGTTCTGAACTGTGTTTAGTGTACAATAAATGAATTTGCCCAATTGATGCATTGATTGGGTAGCAAGGGATATTCTATTTTAGGCTAGGGATTATCTGCTGATCTCCCCTCCACACCATCAAATTGTACATCCAGTGTGGAGGTGGCTACTAACAATTTGAATTGTGAGCTTGCACCATGTGTTCATAAGCCAAACATAGAAGATGTAACTAGAGATTGCATCTCGACGCAGTGTATCCCCGGACGGGACATAGTTAAGGCGTGAATATGTCGGTCTTGAGCCTGTTTCCTGGAGCACCAGGTCAGGATTCTCCATAGTACCAGATTACTCCCAAAAGCTAATCACTAGTTCTTTCACTTATATCTGTCTTTAAAAATTACATTTCATGGATCCAGAAGATCCATATAGTGATCCGGATCACTTCTAAAATTCAATCATTTCATCCTTTTACCTTTTCAGACATATTCTAAAAATTTCATCAAAATCCGTCCATAAGTTTTTTAGTTATCTTGTACACAAACACATCTGGCAGCCTGGATCCACATGATCCAGACAGTTATCCAGATTACTCCCAAAAACTAATCACTTGTTCTTTGTCCCATTTAAGACATTTCCTGAAAATTTGATAAAAATCCACCCATGACTTTTTGAGCTATTTATCTTTAAAAATTACATTTCTTGGATCCAGAAGATCCAGATAGTGGTCCAGATCACTCGCAAAATTGAATCATTTCTTCCTTTTACCACTTCTTCCTTTTACCATTTGTAACATATCCTAAAAATATCAAAGTCCATCCCAAGATTATGTGGCAGCCTGGATCCAGATGATCCAGACAGTGATCCAGATCACTCCAAAAATTTAATCACTTGTTCCTTGTACCATTTAGGCCATTTGCTGAAACAATCCATCCATAATTTTTTGAGGTATCTGTCTTTAAAAATTACATTTCATGGATCCAGAAGATCCATATGGTGATCCGGATCACTTCCAAAATTCAATTATTTCATCCTTTTACCTTTTCAGACATATCCTGAAAATTTCATCAAAATCCGTCCATAAGTTTTTGATTTATCTTGTACATAAACACATCTGGCAGCCTGGATCCAGATGACCCACATCCCAAAATCTAATCACTTGTTCCTTGTCCCATTTAGGACATTTCCTGAAAATTTCATCAAAATCCACCCATGACTTTTTGAGCTATTTGTCTTTAAAATTATATTTCATGGATCCAGAAGATCCAGATAGTGGTCCAGATCACTCGCAAAATTGAATCATTTCTTCCTTTTACCACTTCTTCCTTTTACCATTTTCTAACATATCCTAAAAAATATCATCAAAATTCATCCTAAAATTCTGTTGCAGCCTGGATCCAGATGATCCAGATCACTCCAAAAATGTAATCACTTGTTCCTTGTACCATTTAGGTCATTTGTTGAAAATGTCATCACAATCCATCCATAACTTTTTGAGGTATCTGTCTTTAAAAATTACATTTCATGGATCCAGAAGATCCATATAGTGATCCGGATCACTTCCAAAATTCAGCCATTTCATCCTTTTACCTTTTCAGACATATCCCGAAAATTTCATCAAAATCCATCCATAAGTTTTTCAGCTACATTGTACACAAACACATCTGGCAGCCTGGATCCAGATGATCCAGATCACTCCCAAAATCTAATCACTTGTTCCTCGCACCATTTAGGTCATTTGCTGAAAATGTCATCACAATCCATCCATAACTTTTTGAGGTATCTGTCTTTAAAAATTACATTTCATGGATCCAGAAGATCCATATAGTGATCCAGACCACTTCCAAAATTCAATCATTTCATCCTTTTACCTTTTCAGACATATCCTGAAAATTTCATCAAAATCCGTCCATAAGTTTTTGATTTATCTTGTACACAAACACATCTGGCAGCCTGGATCCACATGATCCAGATCACTCCCAAAATCACTTGTTCCTTGTCCCATTTAGGACATTTCCTGAAAATTTCATCAAAATCCACCAATGACTTTTTGAGCTATTTGTCTTTAAAAATTATATTTCATGGATCCAGAAGATCCAGATAGTGGTCCAGATCACTCGCAAAATTGAACCATTTCTTCCTTTTACCACTTCTTCCTTTTACCATTTGTAACATATCCTAAAAATATCATCAAAATTAATCCTAAAATTATGTTGCAGCCTGGATCCAGATGTAATCACTTGTTCCTTGTACCATTTAGGCCATTTGCTGAAAATGTCAGCACAATCCATCCATAACTTTTTGAGGTATCTGTCTTTAAAAATTACATTTCATGGATCCATAAGATCCATATAGTGATCCGGATCACTTCCAAAATTCAACCATTTCATCCTTTTACCTGTTCAGACATATCCTGAAAATTTCATCAAAATCCGTCCATAAGTTTTTGAGCTATATTGTACACAAACACATCTGGCAGCCTGGATCCGGATGATCCAGACAGTGATCCAGATCACTCCCAAAATCTAATCACTTGTTCCTCGTCCCATTAAGGACATTTCCTGAAAATTTCATCAAAATGCACCCATAAGTTTTTGAGTTATCTGTCTTTAAAAATTAAATTTCATGGATCCAGAAGATCCAGACAGTGATCCGGATCACTCCCAAAATTTAATCATATCTTCCTTTTACCATTTTGGACATATCCTGAAAATTTTATCAAAATCCATCTGTCAGTTTTTGAGTTATCTTGTTCACAAACAAACAAACAAATAGAGGGCCAAAAATGACCCTCGGTCAGGTACTTTGGCGGTCAGTGGATGACCTTAAATGAAGATCTGTAACCGGTAAGCCTGGATGGTAGAAGTCCATCATGTACTCAACCTCCAAAGCCATTTTCAATAGTTTCCATGCAATATAGTCAGCATTAAGTGTGAAAATATCTCCAAAAAGGCCAAAAATGACCCTCGGTCAGGTACTTTGGCGGTCAGTGGATGACCTTCAATGAAGAGCTTCAAGGTCAAATTTCTGCATGCTTACAGAGGACATATATATGTATTATATATACCAGCCATAGGATGATCTGACTTTTCTGTATAGGAGAACTGGGCTGGGTACTCCATCATGTACTCAACCTCCAAAGCCATTTTCAATAGTTTCCATGCAATGTAGTCAGCATTAACTGTGAAAATATCTCCAAATTTGCCAAAAATGACCCTTGGTCAGGTACTTTGGCGGTCAGTGGATGACCTTAAATGAAGATCTGTAACCAGTGAGCCTGGATGGTAGAAGTCCATCATGTACTCAACCTCCAAAGCCATTTTCAATAGTTTCCATGCAATATAGTCAGCATTAAGTGTGAAAATATCTCCAAAAAGGCCAAAAATGACCCTCGGTCAGGTACTTTGGCGGTCAGTGGATGACCTTCAATGAAGAGCTTCAAGGTCAAATTTCTGCATGCTTACAGAGGACATATATATGTATTATATATACCAGCCATAGGATGATCTGACTTTCTGTATAGGAGAACTGGGCCAAAAAGTGAACAAGAGGAGAGTGCCCGTGAACGGGCACTGTGTCAGCTGACTGAATGTTTTTGATTTGTGATGGTGATAATGAGAGGAAAGCATAATTATCAGGGAAAGGGCTGTACAGAAATACAGTAAATGGTAACTGAACAGCATGTTCGAAAGATATTCCGAAGCTGACAGAAAAAAAGGACAAAAAAGTTGTGCCCTGCAAATGGTATTATGAAATAAAGTAACAAGGTAATTGTTTAAGTGTAAAAAGTAGGTTAAAAATATTTAAAGAAATACTATAAATGCAATATCCTCGTTCGACCATGAAGAAGGGGTCCAAAGGTCAAATCTGACCATACCAAAAGATTCCCAGCCAAAGAATTTAGGATGGTTTACCATCCCAAACCTCTCGGACCAATAATAAGGGAGTCATAGGCACTTTTTAAGTTTGGCTATCCTTGTTTGACCTTGACGGAGGGGTCCAAGGTCAAATCCGACCACACAAAAAAATTCCCAGCCCATGATTTCCTGTAGCTTGTTTACCATCCCAAACCTGTAGGACCAATAATAAGCGAGTTCTAAGCAATTGTAAGTTTGGCTATCCTCAATTGACCTTGAAGGAGGGGTCCCAGGTCAAATCTGACCACACCAAAAGAATCCCAGCCCATGATTTCCTATATGTTGGTTTACCATCCCAAACCTCCAAGACCAATAATACGCGAGTTATAAGCACTTTAAGTTTGGCTATCTTCGTTTGACCTGGAAGGAGGGGTCTAAGGTGAAATCTGACCACACCAAAAGATTCCCAGCCCATGATTTTCTATAGGTTGGTTTTCCATTCCAAACCTCTAGGACCAATAATAAGCGAGTTATAAGCACTTTTAAGTTTGGCTATCCTCATTTGACCTTGAAGGAGGGGTCCAAGGTGAAATCCGACCACACCAAAAAATTCCCAGCTCATGATTTTCTATAGGTTGGTTTTCATTCCAAACCTCTAGGACCAATAATAAGCGAGTTATAAGCACTTTTATGTTTGGCTATCCTCATTTGACCTTGAAGGAGGGTTCCAAGGTCAAATCGGACCATATTAACAGATTCCCAGCCCATGATTTCCTACAGGTTGGATACAATGATTTACTCAACAGTGAGAACCTGAAAGAAGCTATTGCTCAGCTATGCCATGACATAGAGGTCTGCAATTTCACTATGTTATAGCTGACCAAAATGTCTGTGAAAAACATATTTAACAAAATACTCTAAATGTAATAGTTTTCAAGTTACTACTGATTTACTCAAGAGTGAGAACCTCAAAGTAACTATTACTCAGCTATGCAATGAGCTACATGTCTGAATTTTTGCTCTGTTATAGCTGACCTAAAAGTAGGTGAACAACATATTTAAGCAAAATACTGTAAATGCAATAGTTTTCAAGTTACAACTGATTTACTCAATAGTGAGAACCTGAAAATAGCTATTGCTCCGCTATGCCATGAGCTATAGGTCTGTAATTTCACTATGTTATAGCTAACCCAAAAGTAGGTGAACAATATATTTTAACAAAATACTCCAAATGCAATATTTTTCAAGTTATAGCCGATTTACTCAACAGTCAGTGCCTGAGAATAGCTATTGCTCAGTTGTGCTATGAGCTACAGGTCTGTAATTTCACTATGTTATAGCTGACCCAAAAGTAGCTGAATAATATATTTGACCAAATTTCTGTAAAGGCAATAGTTTTCCAATTACAACTGATTTACTCAACAGTGAGAACTTCAAAGTAGCTATTACTCAGCTATGCAATGAGCCACAGGTCTGGAACTTCAGTATGTTATAGCTGACCCCAAAATAGGTGAATAACATATTGCAACAAAATACTCTAAATGCAATAGTTTCCAAGTTATAAGTGATTTACTCAACAGTGATAACCTAAAAGTAGCTATTACTCAGCTATGCCATGAGCTACAGGTCTGAAATTTTACTATGTTATAGCTGACCCAAAAGTAGCTGAATAACATATTTATACTAAATTCTCTAAATGCAATAGTTTTCAAATTATAAGTGATTTGCTCAACATTGAGAACTTCAAAGTAGCTATTACTCAGCTATGCAATGAGTCACAGGTCTGGAACTTCACTATGTTATAGCTGACCCCAAAATAGGTGAATAACATATTGAAACAAAATACTCTAAATGCAATAATTTCCAAGTTATAAGCGATTTACTCAACAGTGATAACCTCAAAGTAGCTATTACTCAGCTATGCCATGAGCTACAGGTCTGAAATTTTACTATGTTATAGCTGACCCAAAAGTAGGTGAACAACATATTTAAGCAAAATACTGTACATGCAATAGATTTCAAGTTACAACTGATTTACTCAATAGTGATGACCTAAAAGTAGCTATTACTCAGCTATGCCATGAGCTACAGGTCTGAAATTTTACTATGTTATAGCTGATCCCAAAGTAGCTGAATAACATATTTATACTAAATTCTCTAAATGCAATAGTTTTGCAATTACAACTGATTTACTCAATAGTGAGAACCTCAAAGTAGTTATTACTCAGCTATGCAATGAGCTACAGGTCTGAAATTTTACTATGTTATAGCTGACCCAAAAGTAGGTGAACAACATATTTAAGCAAAATACTGTAAATGCAATAGTTTTCAAGTTACAACTGATTTACTCAATAGTGATGACCTAAAAGTAGCTATTACTCAGCTATGCCATGAGCTACAGGTCTGAAATTTTACTATGTTATAGCTGACCCAAAAGTAGCTGAATAACATATTTATACGAAATTCTGTAAATGCAATAGTTTTCCAATTACAACTGATTTACTCAATAGTGAGAACTTCAAAGTAGCTATTAATCAGCTGTGCCATGACCTACAGATCTGAAATTTCACTATGTTATAGCTGGCCCAAAAGTAGCTGAATAACATATTTATACGAAATTCTCTAAATGCAATAGTTTTGCAATTACAACTGATTTACTCAATAGTGAGAACCTCAAAGTAGTTATTACTCAGCTATGCAATGAGCTACAGGTCTGAAATTTTACTATGTTATAGCTGACCCAAAAGTAGGTGAACAACATATTTAAGCAAAATACTGTAAATGCAATAGTTTTCAAGTTACAACTGATTTACTCAATAGTGATGACCTAAAAGTAGCTATTACTCTGCTATGCCATGAGCTACAGGTCTGAAATTTTACTATGTTATAGCTGACCCAAAAGTAGCTGAATAACATATTTATACGAAATACTCTAAATGCAATAGTTTTCCAATTACAACTGATTTACTCAATAGTGAGAACTTTAAAGTAGCTATTACTCAGCTATGCCATGACCTACAGATCTGAAATTTCACTATGTTATAGCTGGCCCAAAAGTAGCTGAATAACATATTTATACGAAATTCTCTAAATGCAATAGGTTTTAAGTTACAAGTGATTTACTCAATAGTGAGAACTTCAAAGTAGCTATTACTCAGCTATGCAATGAGCCACAGATCTGAAACTTCACTATGTTATAGCTGATCCCAAAATAGGTGAATAACATATGAAACAAAATACTGTAAATGCAATAGTTTCCAAGTTATAAGCGATTTACTCAACAGTGATAACCTAAAAGTAGCTATTACTCAGCTATGCCATGAGCTACAGGTCTGAAATTTTACTATGTTATAGCTGACCCAAAAGTAGCTGAATAACATATTTATACGAAATTCTCTAAATGCAATAGTTTTGAAGTTATAAGCGATTTACTCAACAGTGATAACCTAAAAGTAGCTATTACTCCGCTATGCCATGAGCTACAGGTCTAAAATTTTACTATGTTACAGCTGACCCAAAAGTAGCTGAATAACATATTTATACGAAATTCTCTAAATGCAATAGTTTTTAAGTTACAAGTGATTTTACTCATGATGGAAGTTACTGAAAAGCCCAAAAGTAGCTATTACTCACTTAGCTATTGAGACAGGCACCCAACTTACTCACCATATTGTAGCTATGAAAAAAGTAGCTGAATAACATATTTTAACAAAATGCTCTAAATGCAACACTTTTCAAGTCATAAATGATTTTGTGCATGATTTCATGAATTTTAATGCATTAAAAATTATTAAAAAAATTTATTAAAAAAAAAGTAAGACAGATCCAGGTCTCATACTCACACAAGAGAATCTACCTGTGGCCTAGTACATATATGCAAGATATGAGAGAAATCCCTGCAATAGTCACTGAGAAAATTGAAATTGAAATTTTCACACTTTTGGTGGGGGTACCCCCCTTGTAATGTCTCTAGCAAACAGACGAACAGACAGATTTGCATGCCTTGAACAATTTTTCATCCTCGATAGATAAGGTATCTTTTAAAAAAAACAGCACGTCTCTAGGCCTTGTAGTTTTGGAGGAGAAGTTGTTCACGCGGACGCAGACGCATGCGTACGCCCACGCCGTAGAGTGACGACATAATGTCAGCTGACTGACAAGTCAGCTGACATAAAAAATGGCCAAAATCTGACCTTTAAGAGGCCACCAGTGACCTTGAAATTGAAGGTCAAGGTCACAAAACAATAACGTTCGTGGCATTGCCCATATATACCCACATACCAAATTTGAAAGTTCTAACTAAAATATTTTTTAAGTTATCGCGTCCAAAAGGAAATCTCTGCGACTTTCATCCGGGGATACAATAAAACATGTACTAAAGGCCCACATGTTATGGACTATAAATAACTTGGTCTTTCTGAAATGGTAACAACAATATGTGGAACATATCAGGCACCCGGTACCTAACCATCCTAACACCATTAAATTGTTATTGTGTAAGGCATATCATCATATTAAACATTGTGAACATCACTTGGTGACTTATTGTGCACTTCAGTTTATTCCTTTGATAGGATCACAGTCTGCTTGATCCAAGAGGAGTTGGCAGGTGAGATGTCTTTGTCGAAACCTTTTTTAAAAGAGACAAAAACCAACTCCTTATTCTGCCTGAGGTCTGAGGTCCTGTCCAAATAGTAGCTCTGACTGGACAGAGGGACCTGTCAGACTTGAGGGACCTATCCAGAGTTGTGGCTAGGGCTGGTATAACCACTGGGGCCACACTGTCTGGACCCTCTTTGGCCAGCTGATTCTTGGAAAGAAAACTGGGTGATGGGTACATTGACACTTTTTACCAGTCAGATTGGTGTCTAATGTTTCTGTTTTGCCAAGCAAGAGGAAAACCGTCTTGAAGGTCAAATGCTTCAAAGAGGCCTCTTTTATTGGTTCAAATGGGGCCTTTGTCAGCAGGTGCAAAATCAGGGAGTGGTTCCAGGAGGGGATACCCCTCCGGCCTTTGGGTTTGTCTCTGTGGAAACTATCCAGGAGAAGAGTGAGATTTTCATCTTTGCTCATATTAATGGGTGAGGTTCCCAGTTTATCAGTAATGGCTGACCTGTAACCATCAATGGTGCTGGGCTGCAACTTCCTGTCCTAAAAAGGTACATAAGGAAGTCAGCAACTGACTTTACAGGGGGTGCTCTGAAGTCCAACTGATTGCTGAGGCACCACTTTGTAAAAATGGTCCACTTTGCCTCATAGACTGTTCTGGCTGATCGCCTTTGAGGAGCCTCAATTCTTGCTGCCACTGCCTCAGAGAAGCCCTCCTCCTTGATTGCTGAGACTCTAGGAGCCATGCATGGAGATTCAGATTTGTCAGACTTCTGTGAGGGATCTGATTGAAGGGCTGTGTCAATCGTTGGGGCAGATTGGGGAGGCTCAGTGGGATTTGGTTGGACATGGCCACTAGATCCCAAAACCAAGGCATGTTGGGCCACCCTGGAGCAATCAGAATGATTCTCCTGCATGGAGAGTCATGCAACTTCTCCACCACTTTGCCCAAAATGGCTGCTGGTGGGGAGGCATATGCGTCCAGATCCTCCTATGATAGGCTGAGTGCATCCACTGCTGAGGCCAGGGGATCCGGTATCGGTGACACAAACAGAGGCAACTTGTTGTTGAACCTTGTGGCGAAAAGGTCTAATTTGGGCCGGTGCCACCTGCTGCATATTGCTTGGAAGACCTCTGGAAGGAGAGACCACTCCGTTTGGATGGTCTGGCCCAGCCTGGATAGCTTGTCTGCTACCATGTTCAGCCGGCCTGGAATGTGTCGGGCTTTGAGAGTCACTTGTTTTCTGGAACACCAGGTCAAGATTCTCCACAGTAGGGCACAAAGTGGGCCCGACCTCATGCCTCCTTCCTTGGTTTATGTAAGACACTACTGTGGTGTTGTTGGTTGCTACAAGTACTATCTTGTCTGAGCTGATGTCTAGGAATTCTTTTAAGGCTAGAAATGCTGCTTTTAGTTCCACATAGTTTATATGCAGCTTGCTTTCCGGAAAGGACCAGGATCCTCTTGCAGTGTGCTCATCTAACTGAGCACCCCACCCTTCTTTTGATGCATCTGTAAATATTTGCAGAGCATGTTTTATTGAGTGTAATGCTTGGCCTGTGAGTACATTGTCTTCTTTTAGCCACCATTGTAAATGGGAGTGCAGGGACCTGGGAATTGGGATCAACTTTTCTACTGATTCCGGTGCCTTCCAGTTGTTTTTGAGATGCCACTGTATGGGTCTCATATGAAGTCGGCCTAGATGGTCTTGTTTTTCTGTGGCTGTTAGCAAACCTATCAAGGACATGAATTACCGGACTGGACAGGCCGGTAGGGATAGCAGTTTCAGTATTTTCTCTTGAAGGTTCTGCCACCGGTCCGGTGTCGGTCGGACCCGACCAGACTTGAGGCGGAACTGGTAGTCTACAAAATCGAAGACCTGCTTGGGCTCCAGTTCTGATTTTTCCAAATTCTCCAGCCAACCCAGTTTTTTGACATATTTTTACTAGATCCTGTGTATGCTGGAGACAAGCCTGGTGGGATCTGGTTCTCACCAACCAGTTGTCTAGGTACTGGTGGATCCTTATACCCTTGTGTATGGCCATCAATTTCACTTCCTTTACTACTACAGTGAACTCCATGGGTACTGTGGACAAACCGAATGGCAATGCCTTGAATTGGTATGTCTGACCCTGGATGTGAAATCTGAGATATTTCCTGGATTGTTCCTGTATTGGAATGTGGAAGTAGGCATCCTTGAAATCGATTGAGGTCACCCACTCCCCTTGTTGGAGGGAGGCTCTGATGGTTTCCGGTGTCTCCATTTTTGAATGTTTCTGTCTTGAGGAAAAGATTTAGTTTGCTCAGATCTAGTATAGGTCTCCACTTGTTGTTGGGTTTTGGCACTAGAAATAGTCGGTTGAAAAACACCAGAGATTTTTGATTGTCTACTAGCTCTACTGTGTTTTTGTCTATAAGCTGATGTAATCCCTCCAGCAGGTAGAGGTTCCTTTGAGGGCTGACATAACAGCTTACGATGGTTGGAAACCTTGTCAGTTTTGGCAAGATCCGAAAGGGGAGGGTGTAGCCCTCCCTCAAGATTTGAACTATTTTCGGACCGGCACCTAGATTCAACCAAGTTTGCCAACAGTTTTGAAGTCTGGCCCCTACAGGCAGATTTGAGGCAACATTTTTGACATTTGTTACAGGTTTTACACAAGCCAACTGAGTGACACAAGAAACACCTTTCACATACTTTTTCACATAATTAGTACTCTTACTGACAATAACAACCTGCTGACCCAGGACTTATTTCTTTCTTTTGTGAATGCCCGGGTGCAGTATGTGCAACTTTTACAATATGAGAGTTTACATAAAAGTTCATTGTCTGTCCTTGTGTTGAAGTTGGGCTCCCGGCCAGCAGTCCATCCTGTAACTTGTTTGCACAGTAATTGTCATTTATACGACTGCTGGCCCTTGGCTGGCCAGGATGAGTAAAAAGTAGATCTGCCCCTGCCTCTCCTTTTCTGACCCTTGTTGCTTATCATCTTCCAAGCTGGTATATCCGACCTTTTATCAGTTTTCTTGTCAAAACATTCATATGGGTGGTACCGACCCTTGTTGTGTGATGAAGCTGACTGTCCCTTGCTCTCAAAGTGAGCAATATCGTCCTCTGCACACTTCAAGATACTGTCCGGAAACAGAGTGCCAGCCTGAAGTGGAGCAGTAATGAGTGCAGCCAGGGTATCTGGTTTCTTGCCTTGTTTCATGTGAGTCAGATAAGAGTCCTTCTGGCTAGAGTTAAATTACCCATAGAAACAAAGACAAAGTCTGTGAGGTGCTCCATGGTTTTCGCCACTGCTTGAGTGATGCTGGAGTTAAAATCCATGAGATACTGCAGTTCACTAGTGGCGGCTGAGACCTTTGAAGAACCCTTGCCTTTACTCTCGCTTCTGACGGTCTTGAGCTGGGACTGCATGTCTTGTTGCACCTTGAACAGGCATCTATTAAAACTGGTGGCCTGATTGCACACAACAGTAGCTTCCCTAGCCGACTTCTCTCATTTCCTTAAGTTCTCTTGGGAGATTTGACGTGAAGTTGGTGGAGTAGATGATAGGCCGGCCTGTCCAGCAATCCTGCTTTAACTGCTGTTGAGGCGTGATGCGTTGGTATTCCAGTTTGACACAGAGGTAGAGTCACCCTTATGGTCAGAAAACAGCCCATACCACTTGGCTTGGGACTTCGCTGGTCTGAGAAACTGGTCCTTCACCAGGCCACCGGCCTCTGAACTTCAGCAACGATATCCTTCAACCAGAGTAATGTTCAGTTTGTTGAGTTTTCTGCAAAGCCAGTCGTCAACAGGCATCTGGACCGACACTTTTCCTGGAGTCTGAGTCTTTGGGCCGGCAAAGGGGTTGTCTTCAGCAGAGGTAGCAGATGTATCAATGTCAGGAATATGGGACCAGCCCATGTAAGAGCGAATGTCTTGCATAGTTTCTCTATACGTCTGCTCTTCTGAAGCGACTTGATCCTGGTCGGTCATAGTTACATCCTGATCCTCTGATAGTTCCAATTCCTCCACATATAAATTTAAGGGTGGCCAGTTGGAAAACTCATTGTCCACTTCTGACTCCAAGCTTGAAATACTGTCCTGGAGGCCTGTCGGTGAGAGGCAAGGGGTTGAGAGGTAGCTGATTTGGTAGAACTTGGTCGGTCAGATTGGTCGGTTTGAGGTTTGCTGGCAGACTGATGCATGGTAGCAGAGGAGTCGGTGCCAGGCAAACCTGGAGAGGCTGGTGTTGTAGCAGGGTTGGTCAGCTTGATAAAAAGGCTGGGTTGACTTCCCAACACCGGGTGGTGGAGAGTGAGATGGTGCTACCTTGATTGTTTGAAAGGTCGGTTCTTTAGCAAGAATCTTGGCCAGTAATAAAGCTTCTAACCGGTTGAACTGGTCCGACCACTTCTGATCCAAATCATCAAATTTCTGATCTGTGGAGTCCTTGGTTGGTTTACTGTCCTTTGTAGATTTGACCGGCTTTTCAGAGTGAGGCTTAGACTTTGAATTGGTAGCCTTGTCTTTATCCTTGTAGACTCTTTTCTTCTTTCCGGCCGGTTCACCAGGACCAGGGGACTGCATCGTCCCATGGCCATCCACAGCCCTTATTGCCTGCACTGAAGCAGGGTCCACAAGGGAGGGATTGGGTGAATGTACAGAGTCGTAGAAGAAGAATCAGTTTCTAACTTCTTAGCCTCACGTTTCTCCTTTTTTAACTTGAGGGAGTAGCAAGTTGAGCTTTTTAATCTGGAGTAAGAAGGTTACAGAAGTTACAGTCAGTATATTGCGGGTTCTCTACACCAGGGTCCTTCCCTTTGCCTTTGTCCCTGCAGCATGCACAAACAGAATGGCTGTCAAAAATTTGGCCATAACATGGCCTCAAGCTCCTCTTTTCTGGCCAGGGGATGACATAATGTGCTACACACTGACAATAATCCATAACCACAATAAAAAAAGTAAAATATCCAGATATTGTAACAATAAGGCACAAAAAACTTGCTTCCAATAAAACCTGTGTGCAAAATACACGTGTCAAACGAAATCTGCTTCAGTCTGCTTTGAGATTTACCCTTGTCAACCCAGATTGTAAGCATTCACACATAATCCCAATCTTCTTCAACCTCGGTCAACCCGAGTTGAATCACTAATCTGAACACCCAGTAAGCCAGTCTCTGTATAGGGGTGGTTTTGTGTGTGTGTGTGCATGTATCTTGCAGATTGTATGGGGGTGAAATAAAAAGACAATATATTCAGTAAAATCTATTGCTGTTTTGTCTTGCATGTACTGTGAGTTGAGGACAAATAAAAGGCATGGAATTTTTTCCACTTAGCTTTGAAAACTAGTCATGTATGAAGCCTTTTAAATTTTTTTACAATATAACCAAAAATGAACTTCTGCTTTTTATTCATAAAATTGTTATGTTTGGATTATAACACAACAAAGTGGGGAAAAGTTTGTAAGTTACATTTTTTAAGTCAAAGGAACTGTGTTGCCATCAACATAACACTGATCACTTGGTAAAAGATACCAACAAAATGGTAAGCTATTGTAGCGCAATAAAAAATCACATTTATTTTGTATTTTTACTTCATAATTAATTACCACAATTGCTTCTAAAAGGCCTATCAAACATTTTCCTACTAATTAACTCCTATGTGTAAATAAACAATGGAGATTCCAATTTCACATTTATTAAAGTTTCACAGCACATGTAAGTTGACATTGACATGGTTTCATGAAAAATTACGAAATTCTTAATGTTAGTAGTTTCACAAATTTGAAAATTTAACTGAATGCTTATCTCGGGAGGCTGCAGGCCCGGCCAAAGCCCAAGAAAAATAGACGTTTAGTACTGGCGGTGCCTCTACAGAAAGTGAACCCCATGGTTAAAATACCGCTTAAACCCCCTTCTTTCAAGTTGTAATTTTGCCCGTACCCCTTGAGCTGTAATACAGCTTGGAGGCAGGGTGGGACTCTCTTCAGTTCCACATGGTAAACTTGTAGCTTATAAAAGCTACATTTAAGTAATTAAAATTTTCAAGTTAATTGTGCTACAATGGCTTACCATGTTGAACTGAATGCTGAATCCAACCGCTAGGCGGAGGGATTACAGCTGAGACTGGAGGTATTTGTCAATTTGTCTTGGATTTTAAATTAATTAGATTAGAATGATTGTTTAAAAAGCCAGTCTGAGTCCCACTGGGTCCCACAGGAACTGGGCCTGTAAGAAGCCAAAAACCAGAATACTTGACAGTACTGATAACTATCTGTATATTGAAGGAGTAAGTGCAGCCGTGCTCACTTATACAGGTATATAACCACGAATAAAAACAAGCCGTGGGCTTGAAAATCTCATAAACTTGCCACCCTTATGATGAAATTATGGAATCACCTGAATAAGTACCTAATATGTTATACATGTAAAATAGTGTAAAATAAAAAAGATAAAAAGACCTTACAAAACATCCTGAGGAGGTAGTTGCATACCTAGACTCTGGGATTTAGACTCCTGAAGACTTGGCGGCAGCGGATGTGACCCCCCCCCCTTCTTTCCAAGGATGACTAGCCTGAGGGGAAGGGTCTGGGATTGGTTGAGCCGCTACTACTGGACCCAGATACATATTGTTGTCGTTATCTGACCAAGTAAGGTCTTTTAGGTAAAAATTTGTAAATGTCTTGTGAGCTTTTGAGTGACAAGCTTACATGATTTGGTCCATCGAAACCCCACCGTTAGAGGCCGCAAAGGCCCTTATGTCATGCGCTTTAACTTGTAAAAAGTCCAAGGACTGCTGATCTGCAGCTTGTTTCTAACAAAGTAGGATAGTTTATTTTAACCAAGAAGAGAGTGTAGCAGGTCTGATGTCTGAGGTATGTCCTTTCTTGAAGGATATAAAAAGTGGGGATCAAGACCCTCTCAGGTCTTTGGTTCGATCCAGATAGTACTTCAGTGCCCGTAACGAATACAAGGTCCTGTCTTCTTTGAATTGTCTATCCACAATGGTAGTCAGAGCAGTGAAAGTCACTGGAGACACACTTTGAGAACATTCTCTTGCTAGTTCGTTTTTGGCTATGAAATCTGATGAGGGGAACAAAGCTACCTTTTCCAATTGGCCTAGATTAGTTACTTTGTTTGCAACCCAGGCATGAATTTCGCTGCGACACTTGCCGGAGGCCAAAGCTAGCAAGAAAGCAGCTTTGAGAGTAAGATGTTTGAGGTCTGTGTCTTTCATAGGCTCAAAGGGTGCTTTTGTGAGCTTATTAAGTACAACAGAAAGGTTTCACTTTGGAAGATTCCTGGAGCTTTTGGGACGATCCCTGTGAAAGCTAGAGAGTAACCTGTTAAGGTCTGAGCTTTGAGAAATATGGAGCCACACTGGGCCCAAGGTGTCAACAATGGCCATCCTGTAACCATAAATGGTTGACAGGCACCTGTTTAAATCTTGGTACAGGTACATGAAAAAGTTTGAGACTTGTTTCACAGAGGGAGTGGAGAAATCCAGCGAATCTTCTCTTCACCATTTCTCAAATAGGGCCCACTTTGACTTGTAGATTTCTTTGCCTTGAGGAATTTGTTCAGATTGCTGAGGTCTAAGATTGGTTGTTTGGTTTTGGGACCAAAAATAGTCGGTTGAAAAACCCCAGAGATTTTTGATTTTCGACCAGCTCTACTGCATTTCTGTTCATAAGCTGATGTCTCCAACAAGTAGAGATTCCTGTGGGGATGGACATAACAGCTTATGATGGCCGGTGATCTTGTCAAGTTTGGTTGGGTCCTGAAGTGGAAGAGTATAACGTTCTTTGAGTATTTTTAGTACTTTCAGACCGGCCCCAAATCCTTCCTAAGTTTTTCAAAACTGGTGTTATCTTGCACCTACAGGTAGATCTGAAGCAACAGTTTTGACATTTGGTACAAGATTTACAGAACTCAAGTGATTGACACAGGAAACATTGTTCACATATTTTAATGACTGACGTTGTCTTACAACAGCCGGACTTACGCCTTTCTTTTGTGGCTGCCCTTTTACAATATGTGCATGAGTAGCACAATTGAGTTTGCAAGATCTGGTAAAGTCTGACAAGTCTTTAATGTCTTTCCAGACTCTGGTCCGGTGTGATGGTACTGAACACAATTTACATTCTGGTCCAGTGTGGTGACACTGATTTACATTTAAAGTCTGTTTGCTCCTGGCCAGTCTTTTTGAGCACTGAAAATTTACACAGTAATCATCATTTATAAGAAGACTGGCCCTCGGCCGGACGTGATGAGTACTGGGAGGACTTGCTCTTATTTTCTGTCTGTAAGAACCGATGGTTTTCCATGCTGGTTTGCCGGACTTTTGCTCCATGGACTTTTCAGGCCTGTGATAAGGGTGGTAACAATCTTTCTCATGGCTGGAGGAAGAGTGAGATGAGTGGCCTTTGTTTTCATGCTGAACGATGTCCTCAGCCTTCTTCAGGATCTGGTCCTGGAACAACATTGGCAAGTGAATTGGAGTCTGTCTAAGAGCAGATAAAGTGTCCTGCTTAAGCCCTGCCTTGATGTGGGCAAAGTAAGCGTCCCGTCTAGCCAAAGCCATGTTAGCAACATTTATGAAAACAAACACCGAGAGATGCTCCATAGTCATAACCATGCACTGGGATATGCTAGAGTTAAAGTTCAGGAGATACTGAAGCTCATCCGTGGCATTGCTGGGCTTTTCTGAAGACTTTCCTTTTGGACTGTTCAGCCTGGATTACTCTGAGTTGGGATTGCATGCTACTCTGAAATTTACTGAGGCATCTGCTGAAACCAGCCATCTGGTTGCATATATGTGTTTATTCGCAAGGCAACCTCTCCCATCTCCTCAGTGTATCCTGGCTAATTGGACGCGATGCTGTTGCAGGGGTGGACAGGCTGGAAGACCAGGCTATTCTGCTGTAACTTGAGTTCAACTTCACTGACTCACTGCCCCAAGAAGACACTGATCCAGCTGAAGCCCATACTCGGACTGTGACTTCCCGACCTTCACAAACTCGTCTTTCTGCAGGCCACTGGCCTCTGATGCCCTAGATGGATATTCTTCCACCAAGGTATTATTGAGTTTGTCCATCTTTTTAGAGAGCCACTCGTCGGTCGGTAGCTTCACACCTTTTATTGTCCAGTGGCTGCTGTGAACGGGTTGTCGTCTGCACTAGAGGAGTTGTCCATGCCCAGTATATGAGTCCAACCCATGAAGGACCTGATCCCACATGCAGTCTCATGATATGACTGCTCTTCAGACAGAGCCTGGTCAGTTTCTGTAGCTGTGAGGTTGTGATCCAGATCAGATAGCTCCCGTTCCTCTTCAAAACCACTGGGAGGTCGTCGGACCGGAACACCATACGAGTCTGAGTCCATGTCAACATCACTGTTCTTTGTGGTCTGTAAACCAGACGTGCCTGGAGCTAGAAATGATACAGCAGGGGTCTTGTCAGTAGAAGGCTGGTCGGTCGGTTGAAGTTCTGCAGCCTGAGGTCGGTGACATTGAACTTGATTGGTAGACACAGCAGGTCGGTCAACAGGCTGGTCAGCTGGCTTGGGAGCAAGGAAAGGTTCAGTAACCTTAATAGCACTGGCTGGTGGTGTCTTGACCGGCATCTTCACTGTCTGGAAAGTTGGTTCCAGGCTAGGCTTCTCCAGAGACTTTGATAAAAGTAATGCTTCAAGTCTACTGAAACGTTCAGACCATTTCTGATCCATAGCCTCTAACTTCGCGTCAGTAGACAACTTCTTCATAGAAGAATGCTTCTTCTTGGATTTTTCTTTGCTGCTGGTCCTCTCTGGTGACTTCACCGCCTTCTCATCACTTGCAGCTACCCCAAATACTGAAACCAAACTAGGATCTACTAGGGTGCTGTCATCTTCTACTGATGTCTCAGATCTAGTGGGCTTCTCAGCCATACCACTCTTCTGTTCACATTTCTTGCTTTTCTTTTGGTAGGAAGGTGTGGACAGTTGTAGCTTCTGTTCTGAAGACAGGATGTTACAGTGAGGGCAATCTTCATTGTTCACACAAGGGTCAGTATGGCTTATCTCTGCATCTCGCGCAGTGTGCATGCTTATCAAATAATGTCATTTAATGGCCACAAGCTCCCCGTTTCTGTCCAGGTGAAGCCATACTGATCTATAAACTCTTAGAAGTAGTTTGATGTAAATTAAAGTTTGTATTTTGAAATATTATACCACAATAATTCACTTTGAAAAACTTTCAAAAATTCCATCTGCATGGAACAAATGCCAAACGAAAAAGATGCTATAATGTCATGCTGCCTGGACAGGAAGGAAGTCTGATGTGCCACCTGGCGAAGGCACAGAACGTGCGGATTAGGGATTAGAAATTGTACCAGATTAGCAATTGTCCATTGGATAGGATGTATTAACACAATAAAAAAAAAGTTTCAACAGTGACCCCCTATTTTTTCACTGTTCTGGATATAAAACATCACAATGAACTTTGGTAAAATTCTTAATGTCAGAAGTATTTAGTAGGGATTGTCCTTAAAAAAATATAAGAAATGCAGCATTTAGTATCACATGTATTACAAAGTCTCCAGATGTCACTTATACAGTGAATTGAAAGCAACATTATACTCTCATAAATTAAATCTAATCAGCCTTTAGATGACCTTATCATCTTTGAAATGCAAGTACCATATCATACCTGTTGCATTTGAATATTTGTTGATCTCAGCTCTGATTTCCTCAACAGGAAAAGGTGAAAGTGACTGAAAAAATAAACAATACTGTCAAACATTAAATTGTTTTGAAAATGAAGCAAAAACTAGCTGTAATATATGAAAAGAAACAGGATAGCATAGAAGAACACACATTATCATGTGTAATGTCCACCCCATGAACTTTTTGCAACAATAGTACAGTAGTCTTACAAAACCTTGTTTCGATTTTTACATTGGTTCAAAATTTGCTCAAAATCACCGTGTCTCTAAAGGTTTTTGAGATAACCAACATTTTCGATTTCCGATAATTGAAGATGGTGGGAGCAATTTGAGAAATTTGACATTTTTCAGAGGCAACAAGACCACTGCCGCGGTGTGTATCTCCCACCGAGCATTAAAGGGGAAGAAATACCTTTTCCGAGATATTCACAATGATTTTATAGGTCAAGGTCACTACAGCAAGGGCAATGGTCAAATCAAGGTCAGGCCATGACGTCGCACACCTACACCCCCTAACCAATGTCCCTACCAAGTATCAACTTCCTACGCCTTACAGTTTCCGAGATATAGCCCGGACAAGATTTTATAGGCCGAGGTCACTACAGCAAGGTCAAAGGTCAAATCAAGGTCAGACCATGACGTCGCACACCTTCACCCCCTAACCAATGTCCCTACCAAGTATCAACTTCCTACACCTTACTGTTTCCGAGATATAGCCTGGACAAGATTTTTTAGGTCAAGGTCGCTACAGCAAGGTCAAAGATCAAATGAAGGTCAGACCATGATGTTGCACACCTACACCCACTAACCAATGTCCCTACCAAGTATCAACTTCCTACACCTTACGGTTTCTGAGATATAGCCCGGACAAGATTTTATAGGTCAAGGTCACTACAGCAAGGTCAAAGGTCAAATCAAGGTCAGACCATGACGTTGCACACCTACACCCCCAACCAATGTCCCTTGCAAGTATCAACTTCCTACACCTTACGGTTTCCGAGATATAGCCCAGACAAGATTTTATAGGTCAAGGTCACTACGGCCAGGTCAAGGGTCAAATCAAGGTCAGACCATGACATTGCACACCTACATCCCCTAACCAATGTTCCTACCAAGTATCAACTTCCTACACCTTACGGTTTGTGAGATACAGTCTGGACAAACTTGGGCTGTCGGGGACAAAATAGATGAACAACATATTTGAGAGAAATTGTGTAGCTGCAATACTTTTGAAGATATAAGCCATTTACTCATTACAGTTATCATTAAAAATTGACAAAGTAGCTCTTACTCACTTAGCTATGGAGATACACTTACAAACTACTGAGCATGTTGTAGCTGTGGAGAAAGTAGCTGCACAACATATTGGAACAAAATACTCTAAATGTAATAGTCTGGAAGTTATAAGCCATATAATTATATTAGGTAAAGTGATATTACTCACTGAAATGTAGGCCAAAGGTCACCAAATCCAGTACAATAGGATACTCTTGTACTGCCCTGTGGGTCAAAAATTCGCTCGAAATTGCTCTATCTCTTACAGTTTGCGAGATATTTGTGATTTTTCACATTTTCACTAAAAGTAGCAATAAAGTAGCCATTACTCACTTGTACACTGGGCAACAGTTGTGAAACTTCAATATGTTACAGTTCACAAAAAAGTAGATGAACAACATATTTGAGAGAAATTGTGTAGCTGCAATACTTTTGAAGATATAAGCCATTTACTCATTACGGTTATCATTAAAAATTGACAAAGTAGGTATTACTCACTTAGCTATGGAGATACACTTCCAAACTACTGACCATGTTGTAGCTGTGGAGAAAGTAGTTGAACAACATATTGGAACAAAATACTGTAAATGTAATAGTGTGGAAGTTATAAGCCATATAATTATATTAGGTAAAGTGCTATTACTCACTGAAATGTAGGCCAAAGGTCACCAAACCCAGTACAATAGGATACTCTTGTACTGACCTGTGGGTCAAAAATTCGCTCGAAATTGCTCTATCTCTTACAGTTTGCGAGATATTTGTGATTTTTCACATTTTCACTAAAAGTAGCAATAAAGTAGCCACTACTCACTTGTGCATTGAGCAACAGTTGTGAAACTTAAACATGTTACAGTTCACAAAAAAGTAGATGAACAACATATTTGAGAGAAATTGTGTAGCCGCAATACTTTTGAAGATATAAGCCATTTACTCATTACGGTTATCATTAAAAATTGACAAAGTAGGTATTACTCACTTAGCTATGGAGATACACTTCCAAACTACTGACCATGTTGTAGCTGTGGAGAAAGTAGCTGAACAACATATTGGAACAAAATACTCTAAATGCAATAGTTTGAGCGTTATAAGCCATATAGTTATATTAGGTAAAAGTGCTATTACTCAGTCAAAAGTAGGCCAAAGCTCACCAAACCCAACAGCATAGGATACCGTTGTACTACCCAGTGGCTCAAAAATTCGCTCTAAATTGCTCTATCTCTTATGGTTTCTGAGATATTTGTGATTTTTCACATTTTCACTAAACGTAGCATATATAATTAGCTACGTGTCTGAAACTTCACCAAGTGAAAGCTCTCCCAAAAGTAGGTGAATGAGTTATTTGAGAAAAATTGGCCATCTGCAATACTTTTAAGAGATAATTCGCATTTACTCATTTTGAGCAGGTGAGTAAGTAGCTATGGGTCTGAAACTTCACCATGTGAAAGCTGTTCCAAAAGTAGGTGAATGAGTTACTGAGAAAAATTGGCTATCTGCAATACTTTTAAGAGATAATTCGCATTTACTCATTTTGAGTAGGTGAGTAATTATCTACGGGTCTGAAACTTCACCATGTGAAAGCTCTCCCAAAAGTAGATGAACGAGTTATTTGATAAAAATTGGGTATCCGCAATAGTTTTAGAGATAATTAGCATTTACTCATTTTGAGTAGGTGAATAATTAGCTACGGGTCTGAAACTTCACCAAGTGAAAGCTCTCCCAAAAGTAGGTGAATGAGTTATTTGAGAAAAATTGGCTATCTGCAATACTTTTAAGAGATAATTCGCATTTACTCATTTTGAGTAGGTGAGTAATTAGCTATGGGTCTGAAACTTCACCATGTGAAAGCTCTTCCAAAAGTAGGTAAATGAGTTATTTGAGAAAAATTGGGTATCCGCAATACTTTTAAGAGATAATTTGCATTTACTCATTTTGAGTAGGTGAGTAATTATCTACGGGTCTGAAACTTCATCATGTGAAAGCTCTCCCAAAAGTAGATGAATGAGTTATTTGAGAGAAATTGGCTATCTGCAATACTTTTAGAGATAATTCGCATTTACTCATTTTGAGTAGGTGAGTAATTACCTACGGGTGTGGAACTTCATCATGTGAAAGCTCTGCCAAAAGTAGATGAATGAGTTATTTGATAAAAATTGGGTATCCGCAATACTTTTACCGATAATTAGCATTTACTCATTTTGCTCTTATGGTTTGTGAGATATTTGTGATTTTTCACATTTTCACTAAAAGTAGCAATAAAGTAGCCATTACTCACTTGTACATTGAGCAACAGTTGTGAAACTTCAATATGTTATAGTTCACAACTAGACCTAGCGCATCGGAAAACCGATGCAAATTGTATCCACCGTAAAGACAATGCACCAAAACCTCTAGGACCAATAATAAGCAAGTTATAAGCACTTTTAAGTTTGGCTGTCCTCATTTGACCTTCAAGGAGGGGCCCAAGGTCAAATCCAACCACACCAGAAGATTCCCAGCCCATGATTTCCTATATGTTGGTTTACCATCCCAAACATCTAGGACCAATAATAAGCGAGTTATAAGCACTTTTAAGTTTGGCTGTCTTCATTTGACCTTCAAGGAGGGGCCCAAGGTCAAATCCAACCACGCCAGAAGATTCCCAGCCCATGATTTCCTATATGTTGGTTTACCATCCCAAACATCTAGGACCAATAATAAGCGAGTTATAAGCACTTTTAAGTTTGGCTGTCTGTCCTCATTTGACCTTCAAGGAGGGGCCCAAGGTCAAATCCGACCACACCAGAAGATTCCCAGCCCATGATTTTCTATATGTTGGTTTACCATCCCAAACCTCTAGGACCAATAATAAGCGAGTTATAAGCGCTTTTAAGTTTGGCTGTCCTCATTTGACCTTGAAGGAGGGGCCCAAGGTCAAATCCGACCACACCAGAAGATTCCCAGCCCATGATTTTCTATATGTTGGTTTACCATCCCAAACCTCTAGGACCAATAATAAGCGAGTTATAGGCACTTTTGCCTTCGGCTGTCCTCGTTTGACCTTGAAGGAGGGGCCCAAGGTCAAATCCGACCACGCCAGAAGATTCCCAGCCCATGGTTTCCTATATGTTGGTTTACTATCCCAAACCTCTAAGTCCAATAATAAGCAAGTTATAAGCACTTTTAAGTTTGGCTGTCCTCACTTGACCTTGAACGAGGGGCCCAAGGTCAAATCCGACCACACCAGAAGATTCCCAGCCCATGATTTCCTATAGGTTGGTTTGCCATCCCAAACCTCTAGGACCAATAATAAGCGAGTTATAAGCACTTTTAAGTTTGGCTGTCCTCATTTGACCTTCAAGGAGGGGCCCAAGGTCAAATCCGACCACACCAGAAGATTCCCAGCCCATGATTTTCTATATGTTGGTTTACCATCCCAAACCTCTAGGACCAATAATAAGCGAGTTATAAGCACTTTTAAGTTTGGCTGTCCTCATTTGACCTTGAAGGAGGGGCCCAAGGTCAAATCCGACCACACCAGAAGATTCCCAGCCCATGATTTTCTATATGTTGGTTTACCATCCCAAACCTCTAGGACCAATAATAAGTGAGTTATAAGCACTTTTAAGTTTGGCTGTCCTCACTTGACCTTGAACGAGGGGCCCAAGGTCAAATCCGACCATGCCAGAAGATTCCCCGCCCATAATTTCCTGTATGTTGGTTTACCATCCCAAACCACTGGGATCAATAATAAGCGAGCTATAAGCACTTTTAAGTTTGGCTATCCTCGTTTGACCTCGAAGGAGGGGCCCAAGGTCAAATCCGACCACGCCAGAAGATTCCCAGCCCATGATTTCCTATAGGTTGGTTTACCATCCCAAACCTCTAGAACCAATAATAAGCGAGTTATAAGCACTTTTAAGTTTGGCTGTCCTCATTTGACCTTGAAGGAGGGGCCCAAGGTCAAATCCGACCACACCAGAAGATTCCCAGCGCATGATTTCCTATATGTTGGTTTACCATCCCAAACATCTAGGACCAATAATAAGCGAGTTATAAGCACTTTTAAGTTTGGCTGTCCTCGTTTGACCTTGAATGAGCGGCCCAAGGTCAAATCCGACCACACCAGAAGATTCCCAGCCCATGATTTTCTATATGTTGGTTTACCATCCCAAACCTCTAGGACCAATAATAAGTGAGTTATAGGCACTTTTACCTTTGCCTATCTTCGTTTGACCTTGAAGGAGGGGCCCAAGGTCAAATCCGACCACACCAAAAGATTCCCAGCCCATGATTTCCTATATGCTGGTTTACCATCCCAAACCTCTAGGACCAATACTAAGCGAGTTATAAGCACTTTTAAGTTTGGCTGTCCTCGTTTGACCTTGAAGGAGGGGCCCAAGGTCAAATCCGACCACGCCAGAAGATTCCCAGCCCATGATTTCCTATATGTTGGTTTACCATCCCAAACCTCTAGGACCAATAATAAGCGAGTTATAAGCACTTTTAAGTTTGGCTGTCCTCATTTGACCTTGAAGGAGGGGCCCAAGGTCAAATCTGACCACACCAGAAGATTCCCAGCCCATGATTTCCTATATGTTGGTTTACCATCCCAAACCTCTAGGATCGATAATAAGCGACTTATAAGCACTTTTAAGTTTGGCTATCCTTGTTTGACCTTGAAGGAGGGGTCCAAGGTCAAATCTGACCACATCAGAAGATTCGCAGCACATGATTTCCCATAGGTTGGCTTCACATTGCAAACCTCTAGGACCAATAATAAGGGAGATATAGGCACTTTTAAAGTCCTCTATGTGGGTTACTTCGGCACTCCGTGGATGACCTTGAGTTAGGAGCTTCAAGGTCAAATGTGTGCAAGGTTGTAGAGGACATGTATATGTGTCATACATATCACCTATGAAGAGATTCAACCTTCTACCTATGAGCAACAGCCAGTAGAAAAATGTAGATTATTTTCAAAGACATGCCCGTGGCGGCCATCTCGTTTTTCAGAATGAGGCTATTTTCCTTCCCAGAGAAGCTTACCCCCCAATGAAGATATCCTGCAAATTTGGTGAACCTAGCTGCTGTTGTTTTCCTCTTAGAGCATTAATACCGAAAATCTCTCTACGTGCGGTGGCGGCGGCGGCGGCGTAGCGAACGCTAAACCAAAGTATCCACCGGATACTTCCGGTGGATACAAAAAAGTAGATGAACAACATATTTGAGAGAAATTGTGTAGCTGCAATACTTTTGAAGATATAAGCCATTTACTCATTATGGTTATCATTAAAAATTGACAAAGTAGCTATTACTCACTTAGCTATGGAGATACACTTCCAAACTACTGATCATGTTGTAGCTGTGGAGAAAGTAGCTGAACAACATATTGCAACAAAATACTCTAAATTCAATAGTTTGAGAGTTATAAGCCATATAATTATATTAGGTAAAAGTGCTATTACTCACTCAAAAGTAGGCCAAAGTCCAGCAATCCCCTTAGCATAGGACATTGTTGTACCACCCTGTGGGTCAAAAATTCGCTCGAAATTGCTCTATCTCTTACGGTTTGTGAGATATTTGTGATTTTTCACATTTTCACTAAAAGTAGCAATAAAGTAGCCACTACTCACTTGTGCATTGAGCAACAGTTGTGAAACTTCAATATGTTACAGTTCACAAAAAAGTAGATGAACAACATATCTGAGAGAAATTATGTAGCTGCAATACTTTTGAAGATATAAGCCATTTACTCATTATGGTTATCATTAAAAAGTGACAAAGTAGCTATTGCTCACTTAGCTATGGAGATACACTTCCAAACTACTGACCATGTTGTAGCTGTGGAGAAAGTAGCTGAACAACATATTGCAACAAAATACTCTAAATGCAATAGTTTGAGAGTTATAAGCCATATAATTACATTAGGTAAAAGTGCTATTACTCAAAAGTAGGCCAAAGTTCAGCAATCCCCTTAGCATAGGACATTGTTGTACCACCCTGTGGGCCAAAATTCGCTAGAAATTGCTCTATCTCTTACGGTTTGCGAGATATTTGTGATTTTTCACATTTTCACTAAAAGTAGCAATAAAGTAGCCATTACTCACTTGTACATTGAGTAACAGTTGTGAAACTTCAATATGTTACAGTTCACAAAAAAGTAGATGAACAACATATTTGAGAGAAACTGTGTAGCTGCAATACTTTTGAAGATATAAGCCATTTACTCATTATGGTTATCATTAAAAATTGACAAAGTAGCTATTACTCACTTAGCTATGGAGATACACTTCCAAACTACTGACCATGTTGTAGCTGTGGAGAAAGTAGCTGAACAACATATTGCAACAAAATACTCTAAATTCAATAGTTTGAGAGTTATAAGCCATATAATTATATTAGGTAAAAGTGCTATTACTCACTCAAAAGTAGGTCAAAGTTCAGCAATCCCCTTAGCATAGGACATTGTTGTACCACCCTGTGGGTCAAAAAGTCACTCGAAATTGCTCTATCTCTTACGGCTTGCGAGATATTTGTGATTTTTCACATTTTCACTAAAAGTAGCAATAAAGTAGCCACTACTCACTTGTGCATTGAGCAACAGTTGTGAAACTTCAATATGTTACAGTTCACAAAAAAGTAGATGAACAACATATTTGAGAGAAATTGTGTAGCTGCAATACTTTTGAAGATATAAGCCATTTACTCATTACGGTTATCATTAAAAATTGACAAAGTAGCTATTACTCACTTAGCTATGGAGATACACTTCCAAACTACTGACCATGTTGTAGCTGTGGAGAAAGTAGCTGAACAGCATATTGCAACAAAATACTCTAAATGCAATAGTTTGAGAGTTATAAGCCATATAATTATATTACGTAAAAGTGCTATTACTCACTCAAAAGTAGGCCAAAGTTCACCAAACCCAAAAAATTTTGAAGAGCGTAAAAATTCATTAGGACAAGTAATTTACCAAAAATGTGTAACTGTAGTAGTTTCAGAGAAAACTGCGTGACCCACGCACGCACGCACGTAAGCACACACATGGTGCAAATTATAATCTCCCGCCGGCAAGCCGGGCGGGAGACAATATACCAAAGATCTGTAATATCCAAATGGTCAAAAATTAGCTTGAAATTGCTCTATCCCTTACGATTTTCGAGATAAATGACATTTTCAATTTCCGCCAAAATTTAAGATGGTGGACAAAATTCTGGAAATTCAACTTTTTTCACAGGCAAAATATCTAAGGTCTCTAGTACCCAAAGCGTCCAAACATTGCTCGAAATCACTCTATCTCTAAGGGTTTTTGAGATAAATGACATTTTCAATTTCCACCAAAATTCAAGATGGCGGCCGAAATTCGGGAAATTCAACACTTTTCAGAACCACTACATGTAATTTCTATAGTACCCACAGGTTTCAAAATTTGCACGTGGTGGGAAAACGATTTTTGGGAAAAGTCTCCAGTAGGTGAGTATGTATTTTTTTTATTTATTTATTTTTTCATTTTTACACAGAAATTCAAGATCTCACACCGTTCCCGATATAAATGTGTTTTTTTTAATTTAACGCAAAAATTCAAGATGGCCGCCAAAAATGTAGGGAAAGCAATTTTTGTGAAATGTTGTCAAAATCGCTCTATCTCGCACCGTTTCCAAGATAAATGTGTTTTTGCTTTTTACGCAGAAATTCAAGATGGCTGCCAAAAATAGAAGGAAAGTGATTTTTGGGAAAATCTTGCACCGTTTCCGAGATAATGTGCTTTTGCGTTTTACGCAGAAATTCAAGATGGCCACCAAAAATGGCGGGAAAGCAATTTTTGTGAAAAGTTGCCAGTAGACTCTGCAGATACCCTGTGGGTTGAAAATTTCATCGAAATCACTCATCTCGCACTGTTTATGAGATAAATGCGCTTTTGTGTTTTACGCAGAAATTCAATATGGCCACCAAATGTGGCAGGGAAAGCGATTTTTGATAAAAGTTGTAAGTAGACTCTGCATATATACCCTGCGGATCAAAAATTTAATCAAAATTGCTTTATCCAGCACCGTTTACAAGTGAAGTGTTTTTGCATTTTACGCAGAAATTCAAGACAGCCACCAAAAGTGGCGGGAAAGTGATTTTGTGAAATATCGCCAGTACACTCAGATATCCTGTGGTTCAAAAATTTTGTTGAAATCGCTCTATCTTGCATCGTTTCTGAGATAAATTTATTTTTGCGTTTTATGCAGAAATTGAAGATGGCCGCCAAAAATGATGGGAAAGTGAGTTTTGGGAAAAGTTGCCAGTACACTCTGATCATACCCTGGGGGTCAAAAATTTTGTCGAAATTAAATTTTTTTGAAAATCTGTGAGGGTAAATTACTTAGATACCCCTTTGGTCGACGATTTCTATCTTTTCTTGGTCGCTCTATCTGGCACGGTTAAGGAAATAGAAGCAAATTAGTGGTTTTGCATTTTTGGCAAAAATTCGAAAATTCAAAATGGCCACCATTCTTGGGCAGAGGAAAATATTTTTGAAAATTGGCAAGAGTAGATTACTTAGACCGTCTGTGGGTGGAAAATTTCGACAAAATACCTCTATCCCGCACGGTTTAGGATATAGAAGCAAATTTGTGTTTTTGCACTTTTGGGGAAAATTCAAAATGGCCGCCATTTTTGGGAAGAAATTTGTTTTTTTGAAAATTGGCAAGAGTAGACTACTTGGACACCTTGGGGGTTGAAAATTTCGATGAAATCGCTCTATCTCACATGGTTAAGGCGATAGAAGCAAATTTGTGTGGAATGTGAAAAAATGTGGAATAATGTCTGATTTTTTCACTATCGGAGGAGGTTGCAGGCAGGGGGATCCTATGGTTTCCTTATTGTTCCTCCTCTGTGCCCAAATACTCTGTCTAATGGTCAAATTTAACATGTCAATACATGGTATTTCAATAGCAAATAAAGAATTCAAGCTCTCCCAGTATGCCGATGACACCACTATCATACTAGATGGTACAAGAGATTCTCTGTTGGCAGCACTGAACACTATTGAGATATAAAGGTTCTATGTCTGGATTAAAGGTAAACACTGATAAGAACAAAATAATATGGATTGGGAAAAAGCGATACTCTAAAGACAAACTAGGAGTAGCAGATTTGGCTTGGGGTACAACCGAGTTTAACTTACTCGGTATTGAGTTTTCGGTAGACTTGGAAAAAATTACAGAATTAAATTACAATCTAGCCTACTCAAAAACAATAAAAACATCAACCAGATGGAAACAGTGATATTTAACACGAATTGGAAAAGTAACAGTATTAAAAACACTTATTATTCCCAAATTTAATCACCTGTTCATCTCCATCCCCAACCAAAGAAAAACCTTTTTAAAAGACCTTAACTTAACCTTGTATAAATTCATATGGGATGGCAAACCTGATAAGATTTGTAGAACACAAATAACAAGGGAATATTCACAGGGTGGATTAAAAATGCTGAATCTTGACTATTTTATTAAGGCTCTCAAGATAACATGGCTGCGTGGATTACAAAACCATCAACAAGCATGTTGGATTCCCTTGGTACCTTTCAGTGAAACTGAACTTGATAAAGTATTTTTATTTGGCAGCCAATGGTCTTCACATGTTGCTAACCAGATTAACAATAGATTTTGGCAAGATTTCCTAAATGCTTGGTGTGAATTAATAGACAATTGTTCAAGTGCAGACAGGTTTTATGTGGGCCACTATGGTACAACCCAGTAATATCTGATGTTCCACTCTTTATACCACAACTATACAGCAGAGGGGTTCTCTCACCTGCTGATATTGTAAATCAGAATGGTGAAATCCATTCATGTGAATATATAAATAAATGTTTCAAATTTAGCATCAACTTTTTAGACTACTATGGACTTCAAACGTGCTTGAAAAGGTACCTGCATTTCTGCAAATTTGACAGTGATCTACTAAAAAGATCATTTTATCATAGTCATGCACTTTTGCTAGGACAGTCAAATAAAGGATGTCAAGATTTTTACAAAATCTTGAATAACAATACAAACTTTCAAAACAAAAATTCCATAGAAAGTTGGGACCTACATGTTCAGTTGGATGAACAGGCTTGGAAGGAGATACACAAAATATGTTTTAAATGTCTACCAGACCACCATTTAATTTAGTTTCAGTATAAGATTATACACAAATTGTTAGGAGTTCGACACTATTTATATAAAATTAAAAAGTCAGAAAACTCAACTTGTAATTTTTGCAATGATGATGATGAAAGTATAGCGCACCTATTTGTTCTGTGTAAAAAGACCAAACAATTTTGGAATAATATAAAATCCTGGATAAAACAAAGTACAGATATCAATATAAACGTCAGTCCAAAAGTTATAGTCTTTGGCCAATATGAGCTAACTCAGTGTACATTCACAATGAACCTGATCTTTCTCACATGTAAATATTATATTTTCAACTGCTGAAGAAAAAACCTCAATTTGAACATCTCTGATTATAAATTGTTTCTCAGAAAAACGTTTTTTGAGCATGAATATCTTGGTACACTAAATATGCAAGCAGGTAAATTTAACAGAAAGTGGTCAGTGTTTATCCAACTTTTCAGACATTCAGAATAAGAACGTTAAATTCCCTTGTAAAATTTAAATGTGACCTATCCTATTATGTTCATTTTACTGCACTTTTTGTTTCTTTTTATTATTATTATTATCTTTTTTTCTTTATTTCATGTAACTTGTCACCCTTACAACATATATTGAGCAGTAGTTTGAATTATTATTGTATCAAAGGTTTTTCAAATATGTTGTTGCTGCTGGTATATAAATCAAGTTACACTGAAGTAATGTGTTTATTGCTAAACGAAATGTATCTGTATTTATTAAATTTTCTTAAACTTATTTGTGACACCTATATATTTATTGTAGAAAATGAAGTAAAGATTTTGGGGCAAAAATAAGGCCATTTTTTTCCATTAAATAAAGTACTTGACCTAAATCATGTCATTAAAGAGTATATTATATTTTATTGTAATACTTTCAACCTCTTGTATGAAGATATTTGTACAACGAAAATGTTAAATGTTAAGAATTTATAAAAAAAAGAACTTGTAAATCTATCTAACCAAGTATATATAACAAGTTAACTATTAATATTTTTAATATTTAAACTGTAATAAAATTTATTTCATACTCCATACTGCGTATGAAATAGCACTGGAAATGGAGATATCCTGTGGGTCAAAATTTTCGACAAAATCGCTCTATCTCGCACGGTTAAGGAGATAGAAGCAAATTTGTGTTTTTGCATTTTTGGCAAAAATTCGAAAATTCAGAATGGGCGCCATTTTTGAAGAGAGTAAATTTTTTTAGAAAATTACAAAGAGTTGTTTGCGAAGATATCCTGTGGGTCGAAAATTTTCGACGAAATCGCTCTATCTCGCACGGTTAAGGAGACAGAAGCAAATTTATGTTTTTACATTTTTGGCAAAAATTCGAAAATTCAAAATGGCCGCCATTTTTGGGGAGAGGAAATTTTCTTTTTTGCAAATTGGCAAGAGTATATTTTTTGGATACCCTGAGGGTCGAAAATTTTGGCGAAATCGCTCTATCTTGCATGGTTAAGGAGATGGAAGCAAATTTGTGTTTTTTGCATTTTTTGCAACAATTCAAAAATTCAAAATGGCCGCCATTTTTGGGGAGGAAAATTTTTTTTTTGAAAATTGGCAGGAGTATACTTTTTGGATACCCTGTGGGTTCAAAATTTCAACGAAATCGCTCTATCTCGCACGGTTAAGGAGATACAAGCAAATTAGTGTTTTTGCATTTTTGGCGAAAATTCGAAAATTCAAAATGGCCGCCATTTTTGGGGAGAGGAAATTTTTTGAAAACTGCCAAGAGTACATTGCTTAGATACCCTGTGCATTGAAAATTTCGATGAAATCACTCCATCTCGCACGGTTTAGGAGATGGACATATTTATGTTTTTTGCTATGTAGCTATTACTCAGGAGGTTAAAGCTATTACCATCAACAACAATACCAAGCAAGCAATTGACCCTTTAAACCTTCACACCAAATTTTACAAAGATGAGCTAAATATGTTTCCTTTAAAAGGGTGAAAACAGAAATGCAATCCAGAGTAGGCTCAAAGTAGCAAAGCAGCTATTACTCAGATAGCTACAAAGCTATCATTGACCAAAAGCTATCCTGGCCAATGACCCAATTATCCTTTATATAAATTTTTGTGAAGATAGAAAACATTGTTTCATTAAAATGTCCAGAAAAAGTCAACTCAAAATAGCATAATAGCTATATAGCACAGTAGCTATTACTCAGTTTTCTATACAGGTATTATCACCAAAAGCAATCCCAAGCAAGCTACTGATCCGATTATTCTCCATCCCAAATTTTGTGAACATAGGTGAAATACTTTTCCTTTAAAATTCTTAAAATAAAAAAGCTACTCAAAGTAGCTACGTAGCTATTACTCAGTCAGTTATATAGCTAATATCACTAAAAGCACTCCCAAGCAAGCTATTGACGTAACTATTGCTCATACCAAATTTATTAAAGATATGTCAAATATTTTTCCTTAAAATGCCCTGACACAAAGTAAGTACACAAAAGTAGCTAAGTAGCTATTACTCAGTTAGCTAGAGCTATCTCCACCAAAAGCGATTCCATGCAAGCTATTAACCCAATAAAGACCCATATCAAATTTGGTAAAGATATGATAAATACTTTTTCTTGAAATGACTGATAACCAAGTATGACGGCGGATGCTGGACGCCGGAAAAAGCAAAAATAGTATGTCCTCCCCCAGTGGGGTGGACATAAAAGAAAAAGAACAAACTTTACACAGATAATATTACAAGAATTCAGAAGAATTGTACTGTGTCACCAGCTTTGGTTGAAGCGGATGAAATTCAAAAGGACAAAAATTGTGCTGGACATAAATAGTTGGCTGACTGGCAGTATTTTTGCAGATCCAGACAATCCTTGAGAAGTACTGAGCCATGGTGAGGCTCCAACTTGTTGAAAAATATAACCTAGATCCAATGTACAGGATATGACAAATGGACACAGGCAGACAGAGAGGCAAACACATGAAGTTAACACTTACCATGTTTTTACTAGATATCAGCACTAAGCAGGAAATTCAGGAAAAAGATAAAGTGTTGCCATGGGGTTTGGAATGCAAAGAACCCACAAAAAGATTTTTAAACCCAAGAAACATGAGAAAATGTTTACAAGTACCCACAAAATCACAATTTGAAAAACAATACAGAAAAAGTATTGTCATGGCAGCAGCTGTTACCAAAAACTTGCAAACAAGCAAGGCTCTGTGTCAGCTGACTGTGTGTTTTGAGTTTCAGAGTAGAAGCGACAGAAGCAAAGGACACAAAAGTTGTGCCCTGGAAATGGTGTTCAGAAGGAAAGTAAGAAGGTAACTGTTAAGGTGTAAAAAGTAAGTTAAAAACATATTGAAAGAAAATATTGCAAATGCAATAGTTTTAATTTCACTATGTTATAGCTGACCCCAAAATAGGTGAATAACGTATTTACACAAAATGCTCTAAATGCAATAGTTTTCAAGTTACAAGTGATTTTACTCATGATGGAAGTTACTGAAAAGTCCAAAAGTAGCTATTACTCACTTAGCTATTGAGATAGACACCCAAGTTACTCACCATGTTGTAGCTATGGAAAAAGTAGCTGAATAACATATTTTAACAAAATGCTCTAAATGCAATACTTTTCAAGTTATAAATGATTTAGTGTTGAGTAAGAACCTCAAAGTAGCTATTACTCAGCTATGCAATGAGCCACTGGTCTGGAATTTCACTATGTTATAGCTGACCCCAAAATAGGTGAATAACATATTGAAACTAAATACTCTAAATGCAATAGTTTTCAAGTTATAAGTGATTTACTCAACAGTGATAACCTAAAAGTAGCTATTACTCAGCTATGCCATGAGCTACAGGTCTGAAATTTTACTATGTTATAGCTGACCCAAAAGTAGCTGAATAACATATTTAGAGAAAATGCTCTAAATGCAATACTTTTCAAGTTATACATGATTTAGTGTTGAGTAAGAACCTCAAAGTAGCTATTACTCAGCTATGCAATGAGCCACAGGTCTGGAATTTTACTATGCTATAGCTGACCCCAAAATAGGTGAATAACATATTGAAACTAAATACTCTAAATGCAATACTTTTCAAGTTATGAGTGATTTACTCAACAATGATAACCTAAAAGTAACTATTACTCAGCTATGCCATGAGCTACAGGTCTGAAATTTTACTATGTTATAGCTGACCCAAAAGTAGCTGAATAACATATTTACACAAAATTCTCTAAATGCAATAGTTTTCAAGTTATAAGTGATTTTACTCATGATGGAAGTTACTGAAAAGTCCAAAAGTAGCTATTACTCACTTAGCTATTGAAATAGACACCCATGTTGTAGCTATGGAAAAAGTAGCTGGATAACATATTTTAACAAAATGCTCTAAATGCAATACTTTTCAAGTTATAAATGATTTAGTGTTGAGTAAGAACCTCAAAGTAGCTATTACTCAGCTATGCAATGAGCCACTGGTCTGGAATTTCACTATGTTATAGCTGACCCCAAAATAGGTGAATAACATATTGAAACTAAATACTCTAAATGCAATAGTTTTCAAGTTATAAGTGATTTACTCAACAGTGATAACCTAAAAGTAGCTATTACTCAGCTATGCCATGAGCTACAGGTCTGAAATTTTACTATGTTATAGCTGACCCAAAAGTAGCTGAATAACATATTTAGAGAAAATGCTCTAAATGCAATACTTTTCAAGTTATACATGATTTAGTGTTGAGTAAGAACCTCAAAGTAGCTATTACTCAGCTATGCAATGAGCCACAGGTCTGGAATTTTACTATGCTATAGCTGACCCCAAAATAGGTGAATAACATATTGAAACTAAATACTCTAAATGCAATACTTTTCAAGTTATGAGTGATTTACTCAACAATGATAACCTAAAAGTAACTATTACTCAGCTATGCCATGAGCTACAGGTCTGAAATTTTACTATGTTATAGCTGACCCAAAAGTAGCTGAATAACATATTTACACAAAATTCTCTAAATGCAATAGTTTTCAAGTTATAAGTGATTTTACTCATGATGGAAGTTACTGAAAAGTCCAAAAGTAGCTATTACTCACTTAGCTATTGAAATAGACACCCATGTTGTAGCTATGGAAAAAGTAGCTGGATAACATATTTTAACAAAATGCTCTAAATGCAACACTTTTCAAGTTATAAGTGATTTAGTGCATGATTTCATGAATTTTAATGCATTAAAAATTATTAAAAAAATTTATTAAAACAAGAGGAGAGTGCCCGTGAACGGGCACTGTGTCAGCTGACTGAGTGTTTTTGATTTGTGAAGGTGATTAGAGGACAGAATAATTATCAGGAAAAGGGCTGTACAGAAATACAGTAAATGGTAACTGAACAGCAAGTTCGAAAGAAATTCCGAAGCTGACAGAAGAAAAGGATAAAAAAGTTGTGCCCTGTAAATGGTATTATGAAGGAAAATAACAAGGTAATTGTTTAAGTGTAAAAAATAGGTTAAGACATATTTAAAGAAATACTACAAATGCAATATCCTCGTTCGACCTTGAAGAAGGGGTCCAAGGTCAAATCTAACCACACAAATACATTCCCAGCCCATGATTTCCTATGGTTTACCATTCCAAACCTCTAGGACCAATTATAAATGAGTTATAAGCACTTTTAAGCTTGGCTGTCCTCATTTGACCTTGAAGGAGGGGTCAAAAGGTCAAATCTGACCATACCAAAAGATTCCGAGCCAATGATTTCCTATGGGATGGTTTACCATCCCAAATCTCTGTTACCAATAATAAGCGAGTTGTAGGCACTTTCAATTTTCGCTATCCTCATTTGACCTTGAAGGAGGGTTCCAAGGTCAAATCGGACCATATCAACAGATTCACAGCCCATGATTTCCTGTCTGTTTACCATCCCAAACCTTTGGGACCAATAATAAGCGAGTTATAAGCACTTTTAAGTTTGGCTATCCTTGTTTGACCTTGAAGGAGGGGTCATTGAAGGTCAAATCTGACCACACCAAAAGATTCCCACCCCATGATTTCCTACAGGTTGGTTTATCATCCCAAACCTCTAGGATCAATAATAAGGGAGATATAAGCACTTTTCATGACTGACAAAAAACACCTGTGGCGGCCATCTTGTTTCTCACAAGAGGAGAGTGCCCGTGTCAGCTGACTGAATGTTTTTGATTTGTGATGGTGATAATGAGAGGAAAGCATAATTATCAGGGAAAGGGCTGTACAGAAATACAGTAAATGGTAACTGAACAGCATGTTCGAAAGATATTCCGAAGCTGACAGAAGAAAAGGACAAAAAAGTTGTGCCCTGCAAATGGTATTATGAAATAAAGTAACAAGGTAATTGTTTAAGTGTAAAAAGTAGGTTAAAAATATTTAAAGAAATACTATAAATGCAATATCCTCGTTCGACCATGAAGAAGGGGTCCAAAGGTCAAATCTGACCATACCAAAAGATTCCCAGCCAAAGAATTTAGGATGGTTTACCATCCCAAACCTGTCGGACCAATAATAAGTGAGTCATAGGCACTTTTTAAGTTTGGCTATCCTTGTTTGACCTTGACGGAGGGGTCTAAGGTCAAATCCGACCACACAAAAAAATTCCCAGCCCATGATTTCCTGTAGCTTGTTTACCATCCCAAACCTGTAGGACCAATAATAAGCGAGTTCTAAGCAATTGTAAGTTTGGCTATCCTCAATTGACCTTGAAGGAGGGGTCCCAGGTCAAATGTGACAACACCAAAAGAATCCCAGCCCATGATTTCCTATATGTTGGTTTACCATCCCAAACCTCCAAGACCAATAATACGCGAGTTCTAAGCACTTTAAGTTTGGCTATCTTCGTTTGACCTGGAAGGAGGGGTCTAAGGTGAAATCCGACCACACCAAAAGATTCCCAGCCCATGATTTTCTATAGGTTGGTTTTCCATTCCAAACCTCTGGGACCAATAATAAGCGAGTTATAAGCACTTTTAAGTTTGGCTATCCTCATTTGACCTTGAAGGAGGGGTCCAAGGTGAAATCCGACCACACCAAAAAATTCCCAGCTCATGATTTTCTATAGGTTGGTTTTCATTCCAAACCTCTAGGACCAATAATAAGCGAGTTATAAGCACTTTTATGTTTGGCTATCCTCATTTGACCTTGAAGGAGGGTTCCAAGGTCAAATCGGACCATATTAACAGATTCCCAGCCCATGATTTCCTACAGGTTGGATACAATGATTTACTCAACAGTGAGAACCTGAAAGAAGCTTTGCTCAGCTATGCCATGACATAGAGGTCTGCAATTTCACTATGTTATAGCTGACCAAAACGTCTGTGAATAACATATTTAACAAAATACTCTAAATGTAATAGTTTTCAAGTTACAACTGATTTACTCAAGAGTGAGAACCTCAAAGTAACTATTACTCAGCTATGCAATGAGCTACATGTCTGAATTTTTGCTCTGTTATAGCTGACCTAAAAGTAGGTGAACAACATATTTAAGCAAAATACTGTAAATGCAATAGTTTTCAAGTTACAACTGATTTACTCAATAGTGAGAACCTGAAAATAGCTATTGCTCCGCTATGCCACGAGCTATAGGTCTGTAATTTCACTATGTTATAGCTAACCCAAAAGTAGGTGAACAATATATTTTAACAAAATACTCCAAGTGCAATATTTTTCAAGTTATAGCCGATTTACTCAACAGTCAGTGCCTGAGAATAGCTATTGCTCAGTTGTGCCATGAGCTACAGGTCTGTAATTTCACTATGTTATAGCTGACCCAAAAGTAGCTGAATAACATATTTGCACAAATTTCTGTAAAGGCAATAGTTTTCCAATTACAACTGATTTACTCAACAGTGAGAACTTCAAAGTAGCTATTACTCAGCTATGCAATGAGCCACAGGTCTGGAACTTCACTATGTTATAGCTGACCCCAAAATAGGTGAGTAACATATTGCAACAAAATACTCTAAATGCAATAGTTTCCAAGTTATAAGCAATTTACTCAACAGTGATAACCTCAAAGTAGCTATTACTCAGCTATGCCATGAGCTACAGGTCTGAAATTTTACTATGTTATAGCTGACCCCAAAGTAGGTGAACAACATATTTAAGCAAAATACTGTACATGCAATAGTTTTCAAGTTACAACTGATTTACTCAATAGTGATGACCTAAAAGTAGCTATTACTCAGCTATGCCATGAGCTACAGGTCTGAAATTTTACTATGTTATAGCTGACCCAAAAGTAGCTGAATAACATATTTATACTAAATTCTCTAAATGCAATAGTTTTGCAATTACAACTGATTTACTCAATAGTGAGAACCTCAAAGTAGTTATTACTCAGCTATGCAATGAGCTACAGGTCTGAAATTTCACTATGTTATAGCTGACCCAAAAGTAGGTGAACAACATATTTAAGCAAAATACTGTAAATGCAATAGTTTTGAAGTTATAACTGATTTACTCAATAGTGATGACCTAAAAGTAGCTATTACTCAGCTATGCCATGAGCTACAGGTCTGAAATTTTACTATGTTATAGCTGACCCAAAAGTAGCTGAATAACATATTTATACTAAATTCTCTAAATGCAATAGTTTTGCAATTACAACTGATTTACTCAATAGTGAGAACCTCAAAGTAGTTATTACTCAGCTATGCAATGAGCTACGGGTCTGAAATTTCACTATGTTATAGCTGACCCAAAAGTAGGTGAACAACATATTTAAGCAAAATACTGTAAATGCAATAGTTTTGAAGTTACAACTGATTTACTCAATAGTGATGACCTAAAAGTAGCTATTACTCAGCTATGCCATGAGCTACAGGTCTGAAATTTTACTATGTTATAGCTGACCCAAAAGTAGCTGAATAACATATTTATACTAAATTCTCTAAATGCAATAGTTTTCCAATTACAACTGATTTACTCAATAGTGAGAACTTTAAAGTAGCTATTACTCAGCTATGCCATGACCTACAGATCTGAAATTTCACTATGTTATAGCTGGCCCAAAAGTAGCTGAATAACATATTTATACGAAATTCTCTAAATGCAATAGGTTTTAAGTTACAAGTGATTTACTCAATAGTGAGAACTTCAAAGTAGCTATTACTCAGCTATGCAATGAGCCACAGATCTGAAACTTCACTATGTTATAGCTGATCCCAAAATAGGTGAATAATATATTGCAACAAAATACTGTAAATGCAATAGTTTCCAAGTTATAAGCGATTTACTCAACAGTGATAACCTAAAAGTAGCTATTACTCAGCTATGCCATGAGCTACAGGTCTGAAATTTTACTATGTTATAGCTGACCCAAAAGTAGCTGAATAACATATTTCTATGAAATTCTCTAAATGCAATATTTTTGAAGTTATAAGCGATTTACTCAACAGTGATAACCTAAAAGTAGCTATTACTCAGCTATGCCATGAGCTACAGGTCTAAAATTTTACTATGTTATAGCTGACCCAAAAGTAGCTGAATAACATATTTATACGAAATTCTCTAAATGCAATAGTTTTTAAGTTACAAGTGATTTTACTCATGATGGAAGTTACTGAAAAGCCCAAAAGTAGCTATTACTCACTTAGCTATTGATACCAGGCACCCAACTTACTCACCATATTGTAGCTATGAAAAAAGTAGCTGAATAACATACTTTAACAAAATGCTCTAAATGCAACACTTTTCAAGTTATAAATGATTTTGTGCATGATTTCATGAATTTTAATGCATTAAAAATTATTAAAAAAATTTATTAAAAAAAAAGTAAGACAGATCCAGGTCTCATACTCACACAAGAGAATCTACCTGTGGCCTAGTACATATATGCAAGATATGAGAGAAATCCCTGCAATAGTCACTGAGAAAATTGTGATTAAGTGTTGAAATTTTCACACTTTTGGTGGGGGTACCCCCCTTGTAATGTCTCTAGCAAACAGACGAACAAACAGATTTGCATGCCTTGAACAATTTTTCATCCTCGATAGATAAGGTATCTTTTAAAAAAAACAGCACGTCTCTAGGCCTTGTAGTTTTGGAGGAGAAGTTGTTCACGCGGACGCGTACGCCCACGCCGCAGAGTGACGACATAATGTCAGCTGACTGACAAGTCAGCTGACATAAAAATTAAGACAGATCCAGGTGTCATACTCACACAAGAGAATCTACTTCTGGCCTAGTACATATATGCACTGAGAAAATTGTGATAAAGTGTTGAAACAGACGAACTTGCAAATTTAATAAGTAAATTAAATTTTTATAAGTTAATACCCTATCCAAAGGACAATTGCTTTACCAGTCGTCGCGACCGGTCCCGCCAAACGCCAGAAAAAGACGTCCTGTATATAATACTGGCAGGACCGGTCAGTAGTGTGCATTCGCTAGGTGGCGCATCATACTTGCTTCCTGTCCAGACAGAGTGACGTCAGTTCATCTTTTTCGTTGTCTAAACAGATTTAGACCCCTAGTAAGCTGGTAGCGGGGTCAGTTGGGAGGGCCTTGCCTGTCCATTGGATAGGGTATTAACTTATAAAAATTTAATTTACTTATTAAATTTGCAATTTTATTGCGTTAATACATCCTATCCAATGGACAATTGCTGAATAACTACCACTTGGTAGGCGGGTAAGCAGCTAGGGACTTCTGTGACCTCATAAAACAAATTAGTACAGGCCCATTTGACCTAGGGTCAGAGAACCCTGACAGGTCAAGGTCGGCCACCAACTCACCGGTTAACCGGGAGTCTACCGCCGTTGCCCCCCCCTTTTTCTTTCCTTCCAGAGTCGGTTTGAGAAGGGAAAGATAGAGAGAGAGGGGCTGAGTTCAGTCCCAGAAGACATAAACTTCCCAAGGGAAGCAAGTCACAGTTTTTTTTTTTTTTTTTTTTTTTTACAATATGTACATATTTACATATATACAACATCCCCTCACTTCTGGGCCTGGTGGTGCACCTGCTGGGCAGCCACTACAGGTCCCAGGTGGAAAAGCTCCGAGTCAGCCCAGGCAACATCCTTCAAATAGAATTGTGTGAAGGTGTTGTGAGATTTCCAGTGGCAGGCTGACAAGATCTGATCTAAGGAAATCCCTGATTGGAAAGCCTTAGAGGCAGCAAAGGCCCTAACATCATGGGCTTTAACCTGATGTAAGGTGAGGGCCTCCTGGTCAGAGAGCTCATAGCACAGAACCATAGTCTGTTTGATCCATGAGGAGATGGTGGCAGGTGAGATGTCTTTATCAAAACCCTTCTTGAAGGAGACAAAGACTAACTCCTTATTCTGCCTGAGGCCTGCAGTCCTGTCCAAGTAGTAGCGCAGGGCTCTAACTGGACATAGGGACCTGTCACCCTTGAGTGACCTATCCAGAGATGGTGCCAGGGCTGGGATGACCACTGGTGCCACACTATCTGGACCTTCCTTAGCCAGCTGGTTCTTGGATAGGAAGCTGGGTGAGGGGTACAAAGACACCTTAGACCAGTCTGACTGGTGTCTGATGTTCTTATGTAACCAAGCATGGATCTCACTCCTGCGTTTACCTGAACCCAAAGCCAGCAAGAAAACAGTCTTGCAAGTTAGATGTTTCAAGGAGGCCTCTTTCAGGGGTTCAAAGGGAGCCTTTGTGAGCTGATGTAAAACCAGTGAAAGGTTCCAGGAGGGGATGCCCCTCCTGCCCTTATGTCTGTCTCTATGGAAACTATCCAGGAGACGAGTGAGGTTCTCATCTTTGCTGACAGTAATGGTGGAATTGCACAGTTTGTCAGCAATGGCGGATCTGTAGCCATCAATAGTGCCTGGTTGCAACTTCTTCTCCTGAAACAAGTGCAGGAGGAAGTCAGCAATGGCTTTCAGAGGTGGTGCCCTGAAGTCCACCTGATTACTGAGGCACCACTTGTAAAAATGGTCCACTTTGCCTCATAGACAGATCTAGTTGATCTTCTTTGAGGAGCCTCAATTCGTGCTGCCACTGCCTCAGAGAAACCTTGCTCCTTGATTGCTGAGGCTCTAGGAGCCAGGCATGTAGGTTCAGATTCGACAGGTTCCTGTGAAGGACCTGGTTGAATGGCTGAGACACTAGATTGGGTATGCTAGGCAGACACAGTGGGATCTGGCTCGACATTGCTACCAGGTCCCAAAACCAGGCCATGTTGGGCCACCCTGGAGCAATCAGAATTATTCTGTTGCAGGGGTAGTCCTGGAGCTTCTCCACCACTTTGCCCAAGATGGCTGCCGGTGGGAAGGCGTATGGGTCCAGGTCCTCCCAGGAGAGGCTGAGTGCATCCACTGCCCAAGCCTGGGGGTCTGGTACCGGTGATACAAACTGTGGTAGTTTGTTGTTGAACCTGGTGGCAAACAGGTCCACTTGTGGCCGATGCCACTTTGAACATACAGCTTGGAACACTTCTGGATGAAGTGACCACTCTGTTTGAATGGTCTGGCCAGGTCTGGATAGCTTGTCTGCTATCACGTTCAGCCGGCCGGGGATGTGACGTGCCCTGAGGGTTACTTGCTGCCTGGTGCACCAGGACAGAATTCTCCACAGTAGGGCACACAGAGAGCCCGATTTCATCCCCCCCTTCTTTGTTGATATAGGCAACCACTGTTGTGTTGTCTGTAGCTACCAACACTGTCTTGTTGAAGACTAGGGTTTGAAACTCTTTTAGAGCTAGAAATACTGCTTTCAGCTCCAAGTGGTTTATGTGTAACTTGCTCTCTGGTTGGGACCACTGTCCTCTTGCAGTGTGCTCGTCTAAGTGAGCACCCCACCCTTCTTTTGATGCGTCTGTAAAGATCTGCAGAGCATGTTTTAGAGGGTGTAATGGTTGACCTAGAAGCACATTGCTTTCCTCCAGTCACCACCTTAGATGGGGGTGGAGGGATTTGGGGACCGGGATCACCTTTTCCAGTGACTCTGGGACCCTCCAGTTGTTTTTCAAGTGCCACTGTATGGGTCTCATGTGTAGTCGCCCTAAGTGGACTTGCTTTTCTGTTGCTGTGAGTAGACCTATGAGGGACATGAATTGTTGGACCGGGCAAAGCGGATCCGACAGTATTGATCTGATCTTGTGTGTCAAGGCCTGCCAACGTTCTTCTGTTGGTCTGACCTTGCCCTCTTTCAGGTCGAACTGGTAACCTACGAAGTTGAAGACCTGTTTGGGAACCAGCTCTGACTTTTCCTTGTTCACCAGCCACCCTAATTCCTGACAAAGTGTGACTAGGGTTTGAGTATGCTGGAGACAGGTGTGGTGGGTAGAGGCTCTCACCCGCCAGTCGTCTAGGAACTGGTGGATCCTTATACCCTTCTGAAAAGCCACGAGTTTGACCTCTTTGGCCACCACTGTGAACTCCATGGGAGCTGTGGACAGGCCAAAGGGAAGGGCTTTGAACTGGTAGGACCGACCCTGGAGGTGAAAGCGCATGTACTTCCTGGACTGACTGTGAATTGGTATGTGGAAGTATGCGTCTTTGAAATCTATGGATGTGACCCACTCCCCTGCTTGGAGGGAGGTTCTTATGGTCTCTGGGGTTTCCATCTTGAACGTCCCTGTGTTTAAAAAGGTGTTCAAGGTGCTCAGGTCTAGGATCGGTCTCCACCGGTTGTTGGGTTTGGGTACCAAAAATAGCCGGTTGTAAAACCCCAGTGAGTTTTGATTTCCACCGGTTCGACTGCATTCTTGTTTATCAGCTGATACAGTGCCTCTAAAGGGAAGGACTGTTTGGTTGGATTGTGGTAGTTGCTTATTACAGTCGGTGACCTCGTCAAGTGGGGTCTGAACCGGAAGGGGAGAGTGTAACCCTCCCTCAATCTCCAGCCACTGTCTGACCAGCTGGGACCCGAAAGGGTAGGCTGGCTGACTGGTCAGGTAGCTTGACAGGCATTTCACCGGGACCAGTGACTGGTCAAAGAATTCCTCTGTAACCAGTTCCTTAGGCTGCCACTGGTTGGCCTAAACAGCTGTTTGGGCCTTTAAGGAACTTCTGCCGGTCTGTCAGTCAGTCCTGGAGACCTGCCCAGTACCAGGCCTTAAACGGTTATACGTGAGGCAATGCTCTGTAACCGGTTCCTGGTGGCTCCACAGTTCCGCATAAACTCACCAGAGTTGGCAGAACTGGGTGAACTACTTCTTAGCAAGGATAGGCTCATATGAAGTTGCCTTCTTCCTGTCCACAGTGGTGGTTCAGCAACTTTTCTCTGCAATCAAACAAGCTCTGTAACCGGTCAAACCGGTAGGCTCTGAGAGAAGGCTAACTGTTGAACCTGTTGTCAGCACTGAATTGGAAGCTGGTTCCTTGCCAGTAAGGATGGGAACAGTAGACTTCTTGTAACCAGCAGCACTACGGTTCCGGAACCAGCAACACTCCGGAACCGGCAATTCTCTGTAACCGACAAACCTGTTGTCAGCACTGGATTTGAAGCTGGTTTCTTGCCCTGAAGGATGGGTACAGATTCCTCTGTAACCGGCAACACTCCGGAACCGGCAACACTCAGGAGCCGGTAATTCTCTGAACCAGTAGCCCTGCTGTATGTCACCATCAACTCTGTAACCGGTAATCCTGTTTAACCGGTAGCCCTTGCTGGATTTCTGTGACCACAACCGGCAGTCTGAACAGAACTGGTGCCGGTATCCCTCATCACTGGCTGGCTAGTGACCCTACCGGTAGCCTGAACAGGACCGGTACCGGTCCAAAATTCTGCACAGGGAAGATAAGGGTCTCAATGGTCACCGCGACTTCTGGTAGGTGAACCCTCTGTGCAGCCGCACCGGTGGTCTGAACAAGACTGGAACCGGTACCCCCAACAGTCACACCAGTGGAAAGGCCTCTGGTGGAGGTTCCAGTATCAAAACAGGGCTGATCACTGGTAACCACTGAAGGGGGGTTCCTTGACAGCTTCACAGGAACATGACTGGAACCGGTACCCCAACAGTCCCACCAGTGGGGAGGCCTCTGGTGGAGGTTCCAGGATCAAAAAGGGGTGATCACTGGCAACCACTGAAGGGGTTTCTTCACAGGAACAGCACCCACCGGTAGTCTGTACAGACCGGAACCGGTACCCCCAACAGTCCCACCAGTGGAAAGGCCTCTGATGAAGGTTCCAGTATCAACACAGGGCTGATCACTGGAACCACTGAAGGGGGGTTTCTTGACAGCTTCACAGGAACATGACTGGAACAGGTACCCCAACAGTCCCACCAGTGGAAAGGCCTCTGGTGGAGGTTCCAGGATCAACAGCTAGGGCTGATCACTGGCAACCACTGAAGGGGTTTCTTCACAGGAACAGCACCCACCGGTAGTCTGTACAGACTGGAACCGGTAAAACTCATCACTAGTGCTCCCCACCGGTAGTCTGACCAGAACTGGTACCGGTAAAACTCATCACCTCTTGTCAGCTGAACCAGTCACGCCTGGGGATATGCTTGCCGGTAGTTGTGTTGAGATCTATGAAGTCACATGACCGGCACCGGCAAAAATTCGCAGAGTTCAATGACCATTTGTCATCTAACTTCTTCAGGCCAACAGACGAGTTGCTGGATCTCTTCTTGCCAGTTAAAAAGTGGGTGTAAAGCAATAATTACTCGTCTTTTCTTCTAAAACTTCTGTTGAAAACACGATTCCTCCATGTTGAATGCGTATCACGTGACCAGGTCCGTGTCACATGACAAGCATAAGCTGAAAGTGATGACGTCAGACGATGCATTCTTCTTTCCTTCAAATATCTTCTCGTCGACATACACTCAGTGTTACTCGACCAGGTAGAAATAAAGGAGGGTGAATCGTGGAAACTACACGTTCTAAACAACAGAAGGAATGCTGCAGGGACGACACACGACCTCTCACCCACGACTTCGTCTCGACGACAAGTACACAGAATTTCAAAACTTAGCTATAAAAAGCTGGATAATGCCTCGTTTAAGTCCTGGAGAGGCCCTGATATGTATGAAACACAATATATATTTTTTCAGATGAAAATAAGCTTTAAATTCGTAGAATAAACCGCGTTTCCTTCAAACTTCAAAACGCGTCTGCACACTACACGCGCCAAACGAAAAAGATGAACTGACGTCACTCTGTCTGGACAGGAAGCAAGTATGATGCGCCACCTAGCGAATGCACACTACTGACCGGTCCTGCCGGTATTATATACAGGATGTCTTTTTCTGGCGTTTGGCGGGACCGGTCGCGCCGTCCGGTAAAGCAATTGTCCATTGGATAGGATGTATTAACGCAATAAAAACACAGATTTGCATGCCTTGAAAAATTTTTCATCCTCGATAGATAAGGTATCTTTTAAAAAAAACAGCATGTCTCTAGGCCTTGTAGTTTTGGAGGAGAAGTTGTTCACGCGGACGCGGCAGAGTGACGACATAAAAATTCAATTCAATATAATTATGTTATCACTAGGAGTTTGAGGTCACCTTAAAATAGGCCACACCTTGAAGACCAGTTACACCCACATACCAAATTTGCTTTGAATCTGAAGTCATTTTTAAGCTATTGCTCACAAATCGCAAAAGTTAAATTAATTAAAATATGTTGTTAGTTTGAGTTTAATGTCATCTTAATATATGGTTATATATCGATGACGGGCATCATCCACGTGCCAAAATTGAATTTGATCGTACAAGCAATTTTTGACATATTTTCCAGTAACAAAGTGTGACGATGATGCTGGTCATATATGTGATCCATCACAGCTGAGTGACAATAAACTGTTATAACAGGTTACCCTAAACTCATAAAATTCTAAAATGTCAGCAATTTATTGTAACCTTACAAAAGAGACCTTTTTCTTTTTGTCTAAATATATGTACATGATAAATATCCATGAAAAAATATCAATTAGCATATAAAATATCTTCCAAACACCAAAACAAGCAATCAGTGACGGATATGAATTGCTCAGGTACAGACATTGGTGAGTTGGTACAGACATTGGTGAGTGACAAGATAAGTCAGGCAACAGAAAAAATTGGGTCCCGGGTGTAGTGGTATCATCATCAAAGTATATGACGTACAATAAATGTTAATATTTGAAGCAATAAAACATAAACAATACTTAATATTTTTACTTACTGTAGGAATTTGAAGTGCTCATCATTATAGTTATGTCACAAATGAAAACAAAACCACATGAAAGTAATAATTATATGAATATTTCTTCATATTTTTATTAAATGCGTCTGAAAATAAGCGGACGTTAATGGTTAAATAATGTTTATAAGATGCATTGTGGATGATCATTAATCTTTGATTATCATCCATTTTTTTCATCACTTGTGAATTTGCAATATCACTGCTTGTGATGACACCACTACCTGGGTGAATATTAACCCATAAATAGGTAAATAATGTATTTAAATGAAAATTGCAATAGTTTTCAAGTCACAACTGATTTACTCAAGAGTGAAAACCTGAAAGTAGCTATTGCTCAGCTATGCAATGAGCTACAGTCTGCAATTGTACTATGTTATAGCTGACTGAAAAGTAGATGAATAACATATATAAAGAAAATACTCTAAATGCAAAAGTTTTCAAGTTAGAAGTGATTTACTCAACAGTGAGACCCTGAAAGTAGCTATTGCTTACAGTGAGAACCTGAAAGTAGCTATTGCTCAGCTATGCAATGAGCTACATGTCAGTGTCTGCAATTTTACTCTGGTGCAAAAGTAGGTAAATAACATATTTAAAGAAAATACTCTAAATGCAATAACTTTCAAGATACAACTGATTTACTCAACAGTGATAACCTGAAAGTAGCTATTGCTGAACTATGTAATGAGGTACAGGTGTGCAATTTCACTATCTGGAAAGTACATGTAGGTGAATAACTTATTTAAAACAAGAGGAGAGTGCCCGTGAACGGGCACTGTGTCAGCTGACTGAATGTTTTTGATTTGTGATGGTGATAATGAGAGGAAAGCATAATTATCAGGGAAAGGGCTGTACAGAAATACAGTAAATGGTAACTGAACAGCATGTTCGAAAGATATTCCGAAGCTGACAGAAAAAAAGGACAAAAAAGTTGTGCCCTGCAAATGGTATTATGAAATAAAGTAACAAGGTAATTGTTTAAGTGTAAAAAGTAGGTTAAAAATATTTAAAGAAATACTATGAATGCAATATCCTCGTTCGACCATGAAGAAGGGGTCCAAAGGTCAAATCTGACCATACCAAAAGATTCCCAGCCAAAGAATTTAGGATGGTTTACCATCCCAAACCTCTCGGACCAATAATAAGTGAGTCATAGGCACTTTTTAAGTTTGGCTATCCTTGTTTGACCTTGACGGAGGGGTCCAAGGTCAAATCCGACCACACAAAAAAATTCCCAGCCCATGATTTCCTGTAGCTTGTTTACCATCCCAAACCTGTAGGACCAATAATAAGCGAGTTCTAAGCAATTGTAAGTTTGGCTATCCTCAATTGACCTTGAAGGAGGGGTCCCAGGTCAAATCTGACCACACCAAAAGAATCCCAGCCCATGATTTCCTATATGTTGGTTTACCATCCCAAACCTCCAAGACCAATAATACGTGAGTTATAAGCACTTTAAGTTTGGCTCTCTTCGTTTGACCTTGAAGGAGGGGTCTAAGGTGAAATCTGACCACACCAAAAGATTCCCAGCCCATGATTTTCTTTAGGTTGGTTTTCCATTCCAAACCTCTAGGACCAATAATAAGCGAGTTATAAGCACTTTTAAGTTTGGCTATCCTCATTTGACCTTGAAGGAGGGGTCCAAGGTGAAATCCGACCACACCAAAAAATTCCCAGCTCATGATTTTCTATAGGTTGGTTTTCATTCCAAAACCTCTAGGACCAATAATAAGCGAGTTATAAGCACTTTTATGTTTGGCTATCCTCATTTGACCTTGAAGGAGGGTTCCAAGGTCAAATCGGACCATATTAACAGATTCCCAGCCCATGATTTCCTACAGGTTGGATACAATGATTTACTCAACAGTGAGAACCTGAAAGAAGCTATTGCTCAGCTATGCCATGACATAGAGGTCTGCAATTTCACTATGTTATAGCTGACCAAAACGTCTGTGAAAAACATATTTAACAAAATACTCTAAATGTAATAGTTTTCAAGTTACTACTGATTTACTCAAGAGTGAGAACCTCAAAGTAACTATTACTCAGCTATGCAATGAGCTACATGTCTGAATTTTTGCTCTGTTATAGCTGACCTAAAAGTAGGTGAACAACATATTTAAGCAAAATACTGTAAATGCAATAGTTTTCAAGTTACAACTGATTTACTCAATAGTGAGAACCTGAAAATAGCTATTGCTCCGCTATGCCATGAGCTATAGGTCTGTAATTTCACTATGTTATAGCTAACCCAAAAGTAGGTGAACAATATACTTTAACAAAATACTCCAAATGCAATATTTTTCAAGTTATAGCCGATTTACTCAACAGTCAGTGCCTGAGAATAGCTATTGCTCAGTTGTGCCATGAGCTACAGGTCTGTAATTTCACTATGTTATAGCTGACCCAAAAGTAGCTGAATAATATATTTGCACAAATTTCTGTAAAGGCAATAGTTTTCCAATTACAACTGATTTACTCAACAGTGAGAACTTCAAAGTAGCTATTACTCAGCTATGCAATGAGCCACAGGTCTGGAACTTCACTATGTTATAGCTGACCCCCAAATAGGTGAATAACATATTGCAACAAAATACTCTAAATGCAATAGTTTCCAAGTTATAAGTGATTTACTCAACAGTGATAACCTAAAAGTAGCTATTACTCAGCTATGCCATGAGCTACAGGTCTGAAATTTTACTATGTTATAGCTGACCCAAAAGTAGCTGAATAACATATTTATACTAAATTCTCCAAATGCAATAGTTTTCAAATTATAAGTGATTTGCTCAACATTGAGAACTTCAAAGTAGCTATTACTCAGCTATGCGATGAGTCACAGGTCTGGAACTTCACTATGTTATAGCTGACCCCAAAATAGGTGAATAACATATTGAAACAAAATACTCTAAATGCAATAATTTCCAAGTTATAAGCGATTTACTCAACAGTGATAACCTCAAAGTAGCTATTACTCAGCTATGCCATGAGCTACAGGTCTGAAATTTTACTATGTTATAGCTGACCCAAAAGTAGCTGAATAACATATTTATACTAAATTCTCCAAATGCAATAGTTTTCAAATTATAAGTGATTTGCTCAACATTGAGAACTTCAAAGTAGCTATTACTCAGCTATGCGATGAGTCACAGGTCTGGAACTTCACTATGTTATAGCTGACCCCAAAATAGGTGAATAACATATTGAAACAAAATACTCTAAATGCAATAATTTCCAAGTTATAAGCGATTTACTCAACAGTGATAACCTCAAAGTAGCTATTACTCAGCTATGCCATGAGCTACAGGTCTGAAATTTTACTATGTTATAGCTGACCCAAAAGTAGGTGAACAACATATTTAAGCAAAATACTGTACATGCAATAGTTTTCAAGTTACAACTGATTTACTCAATAGTGATGACCTAAAAGTAGCTATTACTCAGCTATGCCATGAGCTACAGGTCTGAAATTTTACTATGTTATAGCTGACCCAAAAGTAGCTGAATAACATATTTATACTAAATTCTCTAAATGCAATAGTTTTGCAATTACAACTGATTTACTCAATAGTGAGAACCTCAAAGTAGTTATTACTCAGCTATGCAATGAGCTACAGGTCTGAAATTTTACTATGTTATAGCTGACCCAAAAGTAGGTGAACAACATATTTAAGCAAAATACTGTAAATGCAATAGTTTTGAAGTTACAACTGATTTACTCAATAGTGATGACCTAAAAGTAGCTATTACTCAGCTATGCCATGAGCTACAGGTCTGAAATTTTACTATGTTATAGCTGACCCAAAAGTAGCTGAATAACATATTTATACTAAATTCTGTAAATGCAATAGTTTTCAAATTATAAGTGATTTGCTCAACATTGAGAACTTCAAAGTAGCTATTACTCAGCTATGCAATGAGTCACAGGTCTGGAACTTCACTATGTTATAGCTGACCCCAAAATAGGTGAATAACATATTGAAACAAAATACTCTAAATGCAATAATTTAACAAAATACTCTAAATGTAATAGTTTTCAAGTTACTACTGATTTACTCAAGAGTGAGAACCTCAAAGTAACTATTACTCAGCTATGCAATGAGCTACATGTCTGAATTTTTGCTCTGTTATAGCTGACCTAAAAGTAGGTGAACAACATATTTAAGCAAAATACTGTAAATGCAATAGTTTTCAAGTTACAACTGATTTACTCAATAGTGAGAACCTGAAAATAGCTATTGCTCTGCTATGCCATGAGCTATAGGTCTGTAATTTCACTATGTTATAGCTAACCCAAAAGTAGGTGAACAATATATTTTAACAAAATACTCCAAATGCAATATTTTTCAAGTTATAGCCGATTTACTCAACAGTCAGTGCCTGAGAATAGCTATTGCTCAGTTGTGCCATGAGCTACAGGTCTGTAATTTCACTATGTTATAGCTGACCCAAAAGTAGCTGAATAACATATTTGCACAAATTTCTGTAAAGGCAATAGTTTTCCAATTACAACTGATTTACTCAACAGTGAGAACTTCAAAGTAGCTATTACTCAGCTATGCAATGAGCCACAGGTCTGGAACTTCACTATGTTATAGCTGACCCCAAAATAGGGGAATAACATATTGCAACAAAATACTCTAAATGCAATAGTTTCCAAGTTATAAGTGATTTACTCAACAGTGATAACCTAAAAGTAGCTATTACTCAGCTATGCCATGAGCTACAGGTCTGAAATTTTACTATGTTATAGCTGACCCAAAAGTAGCTGAATAACATATTTATACTAAATTCTCCAAATGCAATAGTTTTCAAATTATAAGTGATTTGCTCAACATTGAGAACTTCAAAGTAGCTATTGCTAATGCAATAATTTCCAAGTTATAAGCGATTTACTCAACAGTGATAACCTCAAAGTAGCTATTACTCAGCTATGCCATGAGCTACAGGTCTGAAATTTTACTATGTTATAGCTGACCCAAAAGTAGGTGAACAACATATTTAAGCAAAATACTGTACATGCAATAGTTTTCAAGTTACAACTGATTTACTCAATAGTGATGACCTAAAAGTAGCTATTACTCAGCTATGCCATGAGCTACAGGTCTGAAATTTTACTATGTTTTAGCTGACCCAAAAGTAGGTGAACAACATATTTAAGCAAAATACTGTAAATGCAATAGTTTTGCAATTACAACTGATTTACTCAATAGTGAGAACCTCAAAGTAGTTATTACTCAGCTATGCAATGAGCTACAGGTCTGAAATTTTACTATGTTATAGCTGACCCAAAAGTAGGTGAACAACATATTTAAGCAAAATACTGTAAATGCAATAGTTTTGAAGTTACAACTGATTTACTCAATAGTGATGACCTAAAAGTAGCTATTACTCAGCTATACCATGAGCTACAGGTCTGAAATTTTACTATATTATAGCTGACCCAAAAGTAGCTGAATAACATATTTATACGAAATTCTGTAAATGCAATAGTTTTCAAATTATAAGTGATTTGCTCAACATTGAGAACTTCAAAGTAGCTATTACTCAGCTATGCAATGAGTCACAGGTCTGGAACTTCACTATGATATAGCTGACCCCAAAATAGGTGAATAACATATTGAAACAAAATACTCTAAATGCAATAATTTAACAAAATACTCTAAATGTAATAGTTTTCAAGTTACTACTGATTTACTCAAGAGTGAGAACCTCAAAGTAACTATTACTCAGCTATGCAATGAGCTACATGTCTGAATTTTTGCTCTGTTATAGCTGACCTAAAAGTAGGTGAACAACATATTTAAGCAAAATACTGTAAATGCAATAGTTTTCAAGTTACAACTGATTTACTCAATAGTGAGAACCTGAAAATAGCTATTGCTCCGCTATGCCATGAGCTATAGGTCTGTAATTTCACTATGTTATAGCTAACCCAAAAGTAGGTGAACAATATATTTTAACAAAATACTCCAAATGCAATATTTTTCAAGTTATAGCCGATTTACTCAACAGTCAGTGTCTGAGAATAGCTATTGCTCAGTTGTGCCATGAGCTACAGGTCTGTAATTTCACTATGTTATAGCTGACCCAAAAGTAGCTGAATAACATATTTGCACAAATTTCTGTAAAGGCAATAGTTTTCCAATTACAACTGATTTACTCAACAGTGAGAACTTCAAAGTAGCTATTACTCAGCTATGCAATGAGCCACAGGTCTGGAACTTCACTATGTTATAGCTGACCCCAAAATAGGTGAATAACATATTGCAACAAAATACTCTAAATGCAATAGTTTCCAAGTTATAAGTGATTTACTCAACAGTGATAACCTAAAAGTAGCTATTACTCAGCTATGCCATGAGCTACAGGTCTGAAATTTTACTATGTTATAGCTGACCCAAAAGTAGGTGAACAACATATTTAAGCAAAATACTGTACATGCAATAGTTTTCAAGTTACAACTGATTTACTCAATAGTGATGACCTAAAAGTAGCTATTACTCAGCTATGCCATGAGCTACAGGTCTGAAATTTTACTATGTTATAGCTGACCCAAAAGTAGCTGAATAACATATTTATACTAAATTCTCTAAATGCAATAGTTTTGCAATTACAACTGATTTACTCAATAGTGAGAACCTCAAAGTAGTTATTACTCAGCTATGCAATGAGCTACAGGTCTGAAATTTTACTATGTTATAGCTGACCCAAAAGTAGGTGAACAACATATTTAAGTAAAATACTGTAAATGCAATAGTTTTGAAGTTACAACTGATTTACTCAATAGTGATGACCTAAAAGTAGCTATTACTCAGCTACGCCATGAGCTACAGGTCTGAAATTTTACTATGTTATAGCTGACCCAAAAGTAGCTGAATAACATATTTATACGAAATTCTGTAAATGCAATAGTTTTCCAATTACAATTGATTTACTCAATAGTGAGAACTTCAAAGTAGCTATTACTCAGCTGTGCCATGACCTACAGATCTAAAATTTCACTATGTTATAGCTGGCCCAAAAGTAGCTGAATAACATATTTATACGAAATTCTCTAAATGCAATAGTTTTGCAATTACAACTGATTTACTCAATAGTGAGAACCTCAAAGTAGTTATTACTCAGCTATGCAATGAGCTACAGGTCTGAAATTTTACTATGTTATGGCTGACCCAAAAGTAGGTGAACAACATATTTAAGCAAAATACTGTAAATGCAATAGTTTTCAAGTTACAACTGATTTACTCAATAGTGATGACCTAAAAGTAGCTATTACTCAGCTATGCCATGAGCTACAGGTCTGAAATTTTACTATGTTATAGCTGACCCAAAAGTAGCTGAATAACATATTTATACGAAATACTCTAAATGCAATAGTTTTCCAATTACAACTGATTTACTCAATAGTGAGAACTTCAAAGTAGCTATTACTCAGCTATGCCATGACCTACAGATCTGAAATTTCACTATGTTATAGCTGGCCCAAAAGTAGCTGAATAACATATTTATACGAAATTCTCTAAATGCAATAGGTTTTAAGTTACAAGTGATTTACTCAACAGTGAGAACTTCAAAGTAGCTATTACTCAGCTATGCAATGAGCCACAGATCTGAAACTTCACTATGTTATAGCTGATCCCAAAATAGGTGAATAACATATTGAAACAAAATACTCTAAATGCAATAATTTCCAAGTTATAAGCGATTTACTCAACAGTGATAACCTCAAAGTAGCTATTACTCAGCTATGCCATGAGCTACAGGTCTGAAATTTTACTATGTTATAGCTGACCCAAAAGTAGCTGAATAACATATTTATATGAAATACTCTAAATGCAATAGTTTTGAAGTTATAAGCGATTTACTCAACAGTGATAACCTAAAAGTAGCTATTACTCAGCTATGCCATGAGCTACAGGTCTAAAATTTTACTATGTTATAGCTGACCCAAAAGTAGCTGAATAACATATTTATACTAAATTCTCTAAATGCAATAGTTTTTAAGTTACAAGTGATTTTACTCATGATGGAAGTTACTGAAAAGCCCAAAAGTAGCTATTACTCACTTAGCTATTGAGACAGGCACCCAACTACTCACCATATTGTAGCTATGAAAAAAGTAGCTGAATAACATACTTTAACAAAATGCTCTAAATGCAACACTTTTCAAGTTATAAATGATTTTGTGCATGATTTCATGAATTTTAATGCATTAAAAATTATTAAAAAAATTTATTAAAAAAAAAGTAAGACAGATCCAGGTTTCATACTCACACAAGAGAATCTACCTGTGGCCTAGTACATATATGCAAGATATGAGAGAAATCCCTGCAATAGTCACTGAGAAAATTGTGCTTAAGTGTTGAAATTTTCACACTTTTGGTTGGGGTACCCCCCTTGTAATGTCTCTAGCAAACAGACGAACAGACAGATTTGCATGCCTTGAACAATTTTTCATCCTCGATAGATAAGGTATCTTTTAAAAAAAACAGCACGTCTCTAGGCCTTGTAGTTTTGGAGGAGAAGTTGTTCACGCGGACGCGTACGCCCACGCCCACGCCGCAGAGTGACGACATAATGTCAGCTGACTGACAAGTCAGCTGACATAAAAAATAGTGTTAATGCAATAGTTTTCAAGTTGTAAGTGATTTACTCAACAGTGAAAACAAGAAAGTAGCTATTGCTCATCTATGAGCTACAAGTCAGCTATTTTACTATGTTATAGCTGACCCAAAAGGAGCTGAACAACACATTTCAAAAATAATTCTCTAAATGCAATAGTTTTCAAGATACAATTTACTCAACAGTGATAACCTGAAAGTAGCTATTGCTCAACTATGATATGAGGTACAGGTTTGAAAATTTTAATTACTTAAATGTAGCTTTATAAGCTACAAGCTTACCATGTGGAACTGAGTGCTTCCTCGTGAGGCTGCAGGCATCCGGCCAACGTCCAAGAAAAATGGACGCACAATAGTGGCGAGATGCTTTGGAATCGAGGTGACCCCAGTAGTGACGTAGCCTTCCACTTCCTCTTTCGAGTTGGAAATTTGCCCATACCCCCTCAGCTGTTATTCAGCGGGGAGGCAGGGTGGGACTCTTTTCAGTTCCACATGGTAAGCTTGTAGCTTATAAAAGCTACATTTAAGTAATTAAAATTTTCAATTTTATTGTGCTACAATAGCTTACCATGTGGAACTGAATGCTCAATCCAACTGCTCGGTGGAGGGATTACAGCTGAGACTGGACGTATTAGTCAATTTTTCTTGGATTTTGAAAGAATTTGATTGGAATGGATGAATTAGAATGACCAGTCTGAGTCCCACTTACAGTGCCCCGGTTTTGGAAAACTGGGCCTGTAAGAAGCCAAAAACCAGAAAGTAATTGAAATGACAGTACGGATACTGTCTGGATGTCTGGACTTTGGAGGAAGGAGTGAAGCCACCCATGAAAAGATGAAAAACTAAAAGGGGATTATGGGGTCACCTGGGGAAAACATAATACATTATATATATTAAGTACTGTCTTAATAAAAAGCTAAAAGACCTTACCAAACATCCTGAGGAGGTAGGCATTTACCTAGACCCTGGGATTTAGACTCCTGAAACTCGGTTGAAGCGGGTGTGCCCCTCCTCCTTTTTTCTTCCGGAGGATGACTAGACTGAGGGGAAGGGTCTAGGACTTGTTAAGCTGCTGTTAATGTACCCAGACACATATTGTTATCTGACCAAGGAAGGCTTTTTAGGAAAATAGTTGTAGATGTGTGTGAGTTTTCCAGTGACAGGCTTGCATGATTTGGTCCACCAAAACCCCACCGTGTAAGGCCTTAGAGACCGTGAATGCCCTAATGTCATGTGCTGTAACTTGGACCAAGTCCAAGGCTGATGGTCTGCTTGTTTGAAAACAAAGTAAGATAGTTATTTTAACCAAGAAGAGAGGGTAGCGGGTCTGATGTCTGAGGTGTGTCCTTTTTAGAAGGAAATAAATGGTAGGGATCGAGACCCTCTCAGGTCTTTGGTTCGATCCAGATAATACCTCAAGGCCCGTACCGGACACAAGGTCCTGACTTCTTGAATTGTCTATTTACAATAGTAGTCAAGGCAGGAATAGTCACCGGAGACACACTTTGAGTACCTTCTCTTGCTAGTTGTTTTTTTTTCGCTATAAAATCTGAAGAGGGCAACATTAGGTAACCTTTTCCCATTGGCCTAAATTAGATACTTGTTTGCAACCCAGGCATGGATTTCACTGCCGCACTTGCGGAGGCCAAAGCTAGCAAGAAAGTAGTTTCAGAGAGAAGATGTTTTAAGGTCTGTATCTTTCATAGGGACAAAGGGTGCTTTTGAGAGCTCATTAAGCATGACAGAATTGCAACCCAGGCGTGGATTTTGCTGCCGTGCTTGCGGAGGCCAAAGCTAGCAAGAAAGCACTTTGAGAGAGAAGATGTTTTTAGGTCTGTGTCTTTCATAGAGACAAAGGGTGCATTTGTGAGCTCATTAAGAACGACAGAAAAGGTTCCTTTTTGGAAGATTCCTGGAACTTAGGGATGATCCCTGAGATAACTGGAGAGGAACCTGTTAAAGTCTGAGCTTGGAGAATATGGTGCCCAGCTAGGCCCAAGGTGTCAACAATGGCCGTCCTGTAAGCGTCAATGGTCGAAAGGCGCCTGTTTAGAACTTGAAACAGGTACACGAAAAAATCTGAGACTTGTTTCACAGAGGGAGTGGAGAAGTCCACCAAATTTTCTCTGCATCATTTCTCAAATAGGGCCCACTTTGACTTGTAGATGGTCCTTGTTGATGACCTTTGAGTGGCAGCAATTGTAAATGATATTCATTCTCAATGTTCCATAAGGCAAAATCTTGCATGAAGACAGTTTGATTTCTGTTAAAGATAAAAATTCTGTATGAGTGCTTTGTGATACCACTGCAGTATTCTGCATAGCTGTATGAGTTGGTGAGATACTCTTGACATGTTTATGTGTGTAGTTTGGACTTTGAACCTGAAGTTTGTGTTGTTCACTGAAAACAAGCACAATTTTTATTTGAAAAGTTGGTGTTTTGTGTATTTTCTTTTAGTATGCTTTTGAGATATTTAGAGGATCCAAGATAGGTTTAGACAAATGTTTGAAGATAATTGAAGATTATTTGGATTTTAATTGTGCATTTAAGTGACTGCCAAAGCAAAGTCGGTAAGAATACTATTTTCCTTTTATTATTAATTTTACAATTTAAAGATAAGATGCTTTTAGATTTTGCAGAAATAGATTTCACAGTAAAGTGAAATGGGATTTAGGTAATAAGGCATAGCTATAGCTTGTACATGTAGTTTGGTAAATAAGTCTAAGAAGCAATTAGTTTGGTTTTAGATGCTCTATTATTTCAGATAATTAGTTTTACTCTTTATTACTAGTGTTTAATTGAGTAATTATTTTACACTGAAATTGAAATATGATATTTGTCACAGAAAGTACATCTGTAGAATATTATTGAACATCTCATTTACATGTGGTATGTGTTGTAATAAGAAAATGTATGTATACATGTTTGTTTGTTCGTTTGTTAGCATGTCCAGGTTATTGTATTTACAGTTGACAGTCAGAATAAACCCTGATCAGTGAAGGACAAGTTTTAATGCGCAATTACAGCAATTCTCTCTGCCACCTCCACTGAGAAGCCGTGTTCTTGGAGCTGTCCACTCCTAGACACCAGGCACTGAGGTTGAGATGTTGTGGCTTGCTGCGAAGCACATAATTGTGGGACTGTTTGAGAAGAGTTGTTGACACTAGAAGCTGAAGTGGGATCTCTGTTGAGAGCTGCACTAGGTCCAAAAAACCAGGGCATCCTTGGCCAGCCTGGGGCTATTACAATGATCAGGCAAATGAAGTGCCTGATTTTGGATCACTTTGTGAAGGAGAGCTGTAGGAGGGTAAGCATAAGCAGTGAGACCCGACCAGTTATGTTTAGAGCATCTATATCCCAAGCATTTTGGTCTGGGACTAGAGACACATACAGTGGAAGTTTGTGGTTCAGATGAGTGGCAAATAGATCTACATGAGGGGTGAACCACTTAGACAGATCTGTTGAACACCTGCGGATGCAGTGACCATTCTGTTCATTGAACTTGGTTTGACCTGGACAGAAGGTTGACCATCACATTCAGACACCCTGTGAATGTGTCTGGCTTTAAGGTATCTGGTAATGATGGCACAGGTCATGATCTTCCACAGGAGTGCGCACATCTAAGCTGAGAGAGTTCCTCCTTGTTTGTTGATGTAGGCTACCACTGTTTAGTTGTCCGTTGCAACCAACACTGTTTGGTTTGACACTGGACCTTGAAACTTGAAGGACCAGAGCAACCGCCTTCAACTCTAGAACATTTATGTATAGCCTTTTTTCCCTGTCTGACCACAGACCCTTAGAGACTTGCTCTAAGTGAGAGCCCCAGCCTTTGTCTGAGACATCTGTAAATAGTTGGATACTGTGATCTTGGGATAAAGGTCTGCACCTTTCATCACGTTTGAGGGACTTGCCACCACTCTAGGTGAGCTGAAAAGGACTCTGTCCAAGGAAGGAGGCTGTGCAATGACTGAGGATATCTTCAGTGCTCCTTAAGGTGAAACTGAAAGGGGCCTCATGTGAAGGGGTCCCTCCGGGACCATTTTCTCCGTTGAGGCAAGCAACGCAATTAGCGACATGAAACATCCTGAAGTCAAAAACATGTTTAAAGTGCAGGATCAAATCCTGAAAATTGAGCCATCTCTCTGAGTGGGTTAACAAAGGCTAAATCTAGGTGAAATTCGTAGCCCATGAACGGAAACACCTGAGTAGGTTGAGTTCGGACTTCTCCTGATTTATTATCCACTCTAAGGAGTGTGTCAGGAACTTCCCTGAGCTTGGAGGATGGGAATGAGAAAGTATGTGTCTGACAGGTCTATCGATGACACCCATTCCCCTGGAATCAGAGAGGCCCTGATGGACTCTGGAGTTTCCATTTTAACTCTGCTTATGTCTGTCATTAGCCTCCACCCATGGCGAGGCTTGGGGATTAGGAACAGGTGATTGTAAAAAGCAGAGATTTTACATTTTCCACCCTTTCTATTGCGTTCTTGACAGAAGAGACTGGATAAGAGGCCAGAGCTGGATTTTGATGGGTCTTGGGTCCTGAGAGAATCAGGGGACTCTGGCAAATTTTGATTAAAGATGAATGGTAAGAATGTTTAACATAATGTTTGAGCATTTGTTTGCCAATCTCTTCTGAAAGAACGGAGGCGACCTCCTACTGGTGGACTGAGGGAGGCTTTTTAAGGAGTCATTGGAAAGGAGGGGTTTCCACACCCTCTTCGACTTGAGTGAGGTTGAAAACTACCTCGAGCCTCTGCTACTCGATTTCCCCCTACCTGGGGAGAACGATGTATACTGCTTGGAATGGAATTACCCCAATAGGGGTGTTTCCTGTAGGAGCCTCTAGAGAGTGGGGAGTGTGAAAGGGCTGATTTGATAGGGCCTAAACCCTAAGTGTTTTTTTAACGGGTGCCTTGAGGAGGAACTCCTGTCCCTCCTAAACTAATTGTGAATGGGGAACTCTTAAGTTCTTAAGATCTGGTATCTCCCCTGAATTCCCCATAATCATTCTGACTGCTTATATGCACCCTTAAATTGAGTTTGACCCGTCTGACAGTAGCCTTGCTACTGTCTTAACAGATTTCCATGACCAGGTTGCATTCAGAAAAGACCTAGTAAAGAGCAGCCTGAAGCTCAAACTCATAACTACCAGAAGGGGGGCCTTACCCATAGAGGCCCCAGAGGGGCTAGGGAGATACAGATTTGAAAACTTGTAGTTGTCTACAAGATAAAACACAATGTTGTCTCAATAGAACTACTTAAGATTGGGACCAGGGGGTCTAATAGCAGCCAACCGAATCCTCTAAATTTAAACTAGCATATTTAGTTGAGGAAAAAGTTGAAGGGCCCTTGGACCTAAGCTCTTGATGGCCTGCTACATCATTCAAAGTTCAGACTGGAAGAGGACCTAGGCATACTGTCCCTCGGGACAGGGTGGTTAAAAAAACCCGCCTAATCTTAAAGTCCATGGTATGTCCTGAGGGAAGTCAGACAAGTCTACTTCCCTATAAAAATACAGTGACTGACTGAAAAACCTGTTCAGAATAAGCCCTTTGGCCTTGAGGAATTTTTGACTTGCATAGATAACATGGATTCCTCTAATGTGTCTGAACTTAATATCATCCAAGAGTCTTCAGTTGCAGCAGCAAAAGACTTGGACAGGTCCATGTACTTCAGACCCAAGGTTAGGGATCCGAGAGGGCCGAGACGCAAGGTTAGGGGCCCGAGACCTGAGGTTAGGGGCCCGAGAGCCAAGACTAGGGGCCCAGCATGGAATGCAAGGCTTCAGATCCGAGATGGATCTTAAAAGTAGTCCCACAAGGACTATAAAATCATAATATAAGCCTGAAGAAAACCCCCATGTAGTTGAAGTTGGATACACAATTTTTATGTAAGCTTTCCTTAATTTTATAGTTCTTTCAAAAGAACTACACAACTGTAATTATTTTATTCACGAGTGACACATGTTCATCTCCCCCACCTGCCTCACTGCAGGTAGGCCTAGTTGTGTACAAAGGAAAACATTAATATTTATTAAATAACATAAAACCTTAAATGCAAAATATATTTATATTTGTATTTTATAAAATTGGATGACTTAAAATATTGCCAAACCAAGGTCTCCCAAACCGCATTGGAGACCCTAGTTTGCAAGCACCTGCTGTCTAGATGAAGATTTTACAAGGACTCGATATTGAGTTTATTTCATTTCTATTTCATATTTATTTTATATTTTAACCCTAAAATGGTCAAATAATGTAGCAGATAAGGGATAAAATATTTTATTTCGACAGGTAAAGGTCCTGTATAAAAAACTAAATATACGCGTCTCTCAGCACATGCTGTCTAGACGATGTCACCACAAGGGTTCCCCAAGGATTCCCCAAGTTAGTTTCATGCTTTATTTCATATTTTAACCCTTAAAATGGACAAATACTGTAGCAGAACGGGGATAAACCTTTAAAGTATATATTGTATTTCAGCAGGAACATATTCCTGTATATAAGCTACATGTACGAGTCGTGCATTAGTTTGCAAGCAATTGCTGTCTAGACAAAAACAGAAGTTGTCTCCGATGATTTCTTTCAACAAGGACTCGTGTTGAGGTTAATTTATATATTTTAAACCCTTATAATGGTCAAATAATGAAGCAGATAGGGGTTAAATATTTTATTTTATTTCAGCTTATATTCCTGACTTGAGTGTATAAAAACCACATACACGAGTCGTCACCCACTGTTTCTTTAAAACGTGAACCTGGAAGTGGATTTAAGTTGTGAAATATGTTAAAAATACTTATCTGCACTGTGAATTGACACAAAATTAAGATTCTATGATATATATTAAAGAAACTGATGTAGTTTCAGTATCCAACAACACCTATATCCATATAAAATTAAATCTCTTTCCTTGCAATAAAAAGGCACAGATTCCAAATTCACGGCCAACTCGAAAGAGGAAGCGGAAGGCTACATCACTACTGGGGTCACCTCGATTCCAAGGCATCTCGCCACTATTATGTGTCCATTTTTCTTGGACGTTGGCCGGATGCCTGTGGCCTCACGAGTAAGCATTCAGATTCACATGGTAAGCTATTGTAGTGCAATAAAAGTCCATTTTACTATCTGTAAAGTATGTGACTAACCTTTTAAAACAAAATAATGTAAATGCAACAGTTTTCAAGTTACAACTGATTTACTCAACAGTGAAAACCTGAAAATAGCAATTGCTCATCTATGCAATGGGCTACTATGTTATAGCTAAGCCAAAAGTAGATAAATAACATATTATAAACAAAATTCTGTAACTGAAATAGTTTTCAAGTTATTAGTAATTTACTCAACAGTGAAAACCTCAAAGTAGCTAATACTCAGCTAGTCAATGAGCTACAGGTCTGCTATTTCACTATGTTGTAGCTATCCCAAAAAGTAGGTCAATAACATATTTAAAGAAACTAAATATAATGGTGTCCAAGTTATAACTGATTTACTAAACAGTGAGAATTTCAAAGTAGCTACTGCTCAGGTATGCAATGAGTTACAAGTCTGCAGTTTCACTATGTTATGGAGGACTGAAAAGTAGGTGAATAACATGCTTAAACAAAATACTGTAAATGCAAAAGTTTTTAGGTTACAACTGACTTACTGAACAGTGGCAACCTAGAAGTAGCTATTGCTCAGCTATGCTATGAGCTAAACGTCTGCAATTTCACTATGTTATAGCTGACCCAAAAGTAGGTGAATAACATATTTAAAGAAAACACTCTAAATGCAATAGTTTTCAAGTTATAACTGATTTACTCAACAGTGATAACCTCGAAGTAGCTATTACTCAGCTATGCAATGACCTACAGGTCTGAAATTTTACTATGTTATAGCTGACCCAAAAGTAGATGAATAACATATATAAAGAAAATACTCTAAATGCAAAAGTTTTCAAGTAACAAGTGATTTACTCCACAGTGAGACCCTGAAAGTAGCTATTGCTTACAGTGAGAACATGAAAGTAGCTATTGCTCAGCTACGCAATGAGCTACATGTCAGTGTCTGCAATTTTATTCTGGTATAGCTGGTGCAAAAGTAGGTGAATAACATATTTAAAGAAAATACTCTAAATGCAATAACTTTCAAGATACAACTGATTTACTCAACAGTGCTATTGCTGAACTATGCAATGAGGTACAGGTGTGCAATTTCACTATCTGGAAAGTAGGTGAATAACATATTTAAAAAATACTGTTAATGCAATAGTTTTCAAGTTATAAGTGATTTACTCAACAGTGAAAACCTGAAAGTAGCTATTACTCATCTATGTCATGAGCTACAAGTCAGCTATTTTACTATGTTATAGCTCACCCAAAAGGAGCTGAACAACATATTTCAAAAATAATTCTATAAATGCAATAGTTTTCAAGTTACAAGTGATTTAGTGCATGATTTTATGAATTTTAATGCAGGGTCAAAGATGCCCCAAAAGGCACGTTGCACAGGCAGCAATAAGGTTAGCGACTGCTGTAATTACATTTAGACATATTTCAAAAATAATTCTATAAATGCAATAGTTTTAAAGTTACAAGTGATTTAGTGCATGATTTTATGAATTTTAATGCAGGGTCAAAGATGCCCCAAAAGGCAGGTTGCACAGGCAGCAATAAGGTTAGCGACTGCTGTAATTTAGAAACAAGGAAAGAAATGTTAGGTCACCCAGTTAAGGTGAATGTGTTAGACGTGCTAAGAAATTTAAAACTTGTAATCTAGGTTACATAATTGTATCTATGCTATAAACGGACAAACGAAAGGACAGAATTACACCAATTTCGAAAGCAACTTAGCTATGATGGTGATGTATCTCCCTGTCAAGTTTGAATTTGATTGGACAAAGCGTTTTCGAGTTAGAGTCTGGAAACGGAAATGTTGACGAATAAATGGACGGAATTACACCAATTTCGAAAGGAACCTAGCTATGATGGTGATCTATCTCCCTGTCAAGTTTGAATTTGATTGGACACAGCATTTTTGAGTTAGAGTCTGGAAACAGAAATGTTGACGGACAGACAAATGGACAAAAAACAGACAAACGAACAAACAGAATTACACCAATTTCAAAAAGAAACTAGCTATGACGGTGATCTATCTCCCTGTCTAGTTTGAATTCGATTGGACAAACCGTTTTCGAGTTGGAAGTCCGGAAACGGAAATTTTGACGGACAGACAAACAGATACAAAACAGACAAATGAACAGACAGAATTACACCAATTTTGAAAGAAACCTAGCTATGATGGTGATCTATCTCCCTGTCAAGTTTGAATTAGATTGGACAAACCGTTTTCGAGTTAGATCCGGAAACAGAAATTTTGACGGACAGACAAATGGACAAAAAACGGACAAACAAACGGACGGAATTACACCAATTTCGAAAAGAACCTAGCTGTGATGGTGACCTATGTCTCTGTCAAGTTTGAATTCAATTGGACAAAGCGTTTTTGAGTCCGGAAACAAAAATGTGGACGGACAGACGGACGGACAGACAAACGGACAGAATTACACCAATTTTGAGGAGGCTAGCTATGATGGTGATCTATCTCGTCAAGTTTGAATTCGATTGGGCAAACCGTTTTTGAGTTAGAGTCCAGAAATGGAAATTTTGACGGACAAACGGACAAAGAACGAACAGACGGAATTACACCAATTTCGAAAGGAACCTAGCTATGATGGTGATCTATCTCCCTGTCATGTTTGAATTCAATTGGACAAACCGTTTTCGAGTTAGAGTTCAGAAACAAAAATGTGGACGGAGAGAGAGACGGACAGACGGACGTTGGACACATCAATCTAATAGGCGGGTTGGTTACACACAACCCGCCTCAAAATTCAGAAAAAACATAATGAAGGAAGATCCAAGTCCTATACTCACACAAGGGTATCTACCTATAGCCTAGTACATATATGCACGATAAGGCAGAAATCTCTTCAATAGTCAATGAGAAAATTGTGATAAACTTTTGAAATTTTCACACTTTGGGTGCGGTACATCATTTCTAACAGCTCTGGGGGACAGACAAACATGCATTTTACAATTTTTATCATCCTCAATAGATAAGGTATCTTTTAAAAGTAACAGCATGTCTCTGGGCCTTGTACTTCCAGAGATGTTCATGCGAAAGCGGCGGCAGACATGGCAGAGTGATGCCATAATGTCAGTTGACATGAAAGCATGCCTCTTGGCCTTATGCTGTTAGAGAAGTTATTCTCATGGACGCCAACGCGTATGTATATGCTGTAGAGTGATGGCATAATGTCAGCTGACTGACAAGTCAGCAGACATAAAAACATTTCTCAAGTCTGGGCGGTAGTGGGCAATAATGGAGAGTTTACAGCCTTACATCTCGATTGTCAGCATGCATAATTGTAGAGAGTAAAAGATAAGAAACAAACCTTAAATCTGAAGAAATTATAAACCTTTATTTCATATTTTTGTAGATTTAAAATACAGTATGTTGGTAAAAAAAGATATTCAAGACACCATAATCCAGCAGTGGCGAACAGTCAACCTGACATGAAAACAAATAAGTGCATAAATTATTGGGATTTTCTAACAACATTTGTGATGCTGTAGATAGCAATATTTTTAAGTAAAGGTAAAATAAATTATGTTAAGTTTCCTAGAAATATACAAACATATAAACATCTCATCAAACTCCAGTGATGATTTTTTTAAATATTTCTTGGAATTTATACGCAAATTAGAAAATGTGAAGTCACCAAACTCTTTGGGATTTCCAAGCAATATTTTATTTATCTATTTGGTTTTAACGTCGCTTTCAACACTCTATAGGTCATATCACAATAGGTAGTTTTATGAGCAGAGGAAACCAGTACATATGGTTGGTCAAGGTTCTGTACTGTAAACTGCCGGCCATCGTAAGAAACTACCAAGTTTCACACATATGGTCCATGGTTTGAACCTCTGACCTCAGAGGTGGGAGCCAAGTGTGTTACCACTGTGCCATGGGCCCCCAAGCAATATTTTCAAGCAAGAGTGAAGTGGCTGGCTTTCTGCCAAGAAACCTGACGTGAAAGGTTTACAAATATAAGGGGTTGTCTCTTTAACTGCACAGTTCGAATTTTGATTTTGAAGAGAGAAGATGTATTTTAAGTTTGAAGCGTACATATAAAATAAGATTAGCGAACTGGTTTACAGTCAATCACCGAAAATAAGAGCATGGAATGTGTGAAGAATTTGAGCACCCCCCCGGGGCACATTCTTATTTTCTATACAGGCATTTTGGATCCCCTAGGGGCATGTTCTTATCACTTTTTAGCACCCCCCCCCCCACCCCCGTTCTTATTTTTGATAAAATCTACAAGCAAAACATCAACAGGTACTCAACACCTTTATTTAAACTCTAAAATGTAAATCTAGTAGCCATGATTGGAGAAGTGTGATTTTCTTTTATTAGTTCATCCAGATGATTGAGGATGTGTAACTGTGTTACATAATCAGAAATTTAAATTTTATCCTTTGCACTTTTTGGAAGATCTTTGATTTGTGTCTATTTCTTCATACTCTTCATTAGACTCTTCACACACCTCAGAATTTAACAGGGCCTCTAGCTGATCAACGTCATCTTGTCTAAATCCCTCAAACTCCACCTCCTCAAATAAATCACTAAGAGGTGTTGGTATTTGTTTGTTCTTAGAATTAGTGTCACTATTGGCTTTGTCTTTATCTTTATTGTCAATGTCACTTTGGCTTTGTCTTTATGCTTATTCTCTATATGTACTTTAAAGCTGCCCTTGTTTCCCTGTTGAGAGTGATTTTGCACACATTACACCACTGTCCTTCAGACTGAGCTTTTGACTGTGTCTGATTTTCCATTTATGCACTTTTAAACTCCCAGCATTACCAACAAAATCGAAATCGCTCTATCTTGCACCATTTCCGAGATAAATATGTTTTTGTGTTTTACACAGTAATTCAAGATGGCCACAAAAAATGGTGGGAAAACAATTGTTGGCAAAAAGTTGCAGATAACTCTGTGTATACCCTGTAGGTCAAAAACTTCGAAATCGCGAAATCTCGCACCGTTTCCAAGGTAAATACATTTTTGCATTTTACGCAGAATTTCAAGAAGACCGTCAAAAATGGCAAGAAAACCATTTTTGGCATGTGATTCTGCACATACAATGTGGGTCAAAAATTTCGTTAAAATTGCTCTATCTTGCACCATTTCCGAGTTAAATGCATTTTTGCATTTTATGAAGAAATTCAAGATGGCCACCAAAAATAGCGGGACAATTGGTAAAAAGTTGCAGATGTCTTTTTCAGATGTTTTTCAGATGTTTTTGTCGAAATTGCTCTATCTAGCAATGTTTTCAAGATTAAGGTTTTTTATTTTTGAGAAAATGATTTTTGGCAAAAAGTGGCAGGTGAGTTACTCATTGGCAAAAATGTCAAAGTAACTAATACTCCATTACAGCTCGGAAAATTTGCCATGATACAGATCATTAAAAAGCGTGTGAACAACATATTTCACAAAAAAGGTAAATTCATAGTACTGAAGTTACAAGTGATTTATTCATTGGCAAAATGTCAAAGTACCTAGTACTCAGTTATCTGTGGACCTACGTCTCTGAAAATTTGCCATGACAGCGATCATCAAAAAAGTAGCTGAATAACATATTTCACAAAAAAATGTAAATTCAATAGTGTTGAAGTTACAAGTGATTACTCATTTGCAAAATGTCAAAGTGGCTATTACTCAGCTATGGAGCTAGAGCTCTGAAGTTTTGCCAGTACACAGAACATCCAAAAGTAGGTGAACAATATAATTAATCACATCACTGTAACTATTACATAGCTAAAAGCTATTTACTCATTCTTGTCACTGGAATATCACAAAATAGCTATAACTCACTTTGCTATTGAGGTACACCTCTAAAACAGAGAAAGTAGCTGAACAACATATAAGCAATTTTCTGAAAGTAGCTACTTAACTAGCCCCATTACTCACTTAGCTATTGAGCCAGATCCACAAAAGCAACAAAAATATGGAGGGCATAAGAAACCAAAGCCAAATAACTTACCCCAGTGAAAAAAGTGTTAAAGTTACAAATGATTTACTCATAAGCAAAATGTTAAAGTATCTACTACTCAGTCAGTTATGGAGCTACAACTCTGAAAATATGCTATTACGTCGAACATGTAAGAGAAGCTAAATAACATCTTTGACCAAAGCACTGTTGGCATCAATTACAAAGAAAAAAGCTATTTACACATTTGTGTCGGATGGCCACAAACATCTGGTCAATGTCCAAGAAAAATAGACGCATAATACTGGCCCGATGCCTTCAGTACTGAAGGTGAACCCTGTAGTGAACTACTGTGAGATCCCTTCTTTGAGTTGGAACTTTTGCCCGAACCCCCTCAGCTGTAATACAGTGGGCAGGCAGGGAGGGACTTTCGTCAGTTCCACATGGTAAGCTATAGCTTATAAAAGCTACATTTAAGTAATTAAAATTTTCAATTTTATTATTCTACAATAGCTTACCATGTGGAACTGATTGCTGAATCCAACCATTATTTTGAGGGATTATTATAGCTGAGACTGGAGGTATTTTGTCAATTTTTCTTGGATTTTGAATGAAATTAGATTAAAATGTTTTTTTAAAATTTACCATACTGAGTCCCGCTTGCAGTGCACCGGTTTCGGAAGCTAGGTTTGCAAGAAGTCAAAAACCAGAAAATTGAAACAACAGTACTGATACTGTCTGGATGTTTGGAGGAAGAAGTGCAGCCATGCTCACTAAATACGGTATATAGCCCCAAGGGCTTCACTACTAATGACAACAAGCCCTGGGCTTGAAAATCTCATTAATTTTGCTGCTAATGATAAGATGAAAACTAACTAGAGGATCGCTCGCAAAAAAAAAAGATGCAAAAACAAAGCGTCCTGAAAAGGATATAAAGGTGAGTGCTAAAGTATTAAGAAAATGCTTCGTTTCTAGCCTTATACTGTTGTGGCAACCAAAGTCAGCGCAGTCTGCTCTATCTAGCACGGTTTTCAAGATATAAGCATTTTTGTGTTTTGCAAAAAATTAAAAAATTCAAAATGTCCGCTATATTTGGCGAGACAAAAATATTTTGAAAATTGGCATGGCTACTCTGCAGAGATACCCAGCAGGTCAAAAATTTTGTTGAGTTCGCTCCATATAGCACGGTTTTCGAGATATAAGCATTTTTGTGTTTTGCAAAAACTTTGAAAATTCAAAATGGCCACCATTTTGGGGGAGACAAAAATTTTTGTCAAGACCACTGCCGCGGTGTGTATCTCCCGCTGAGCATTAAAGCAGAAGAAATAGCTTTTCCGAGATATTCACAATTTTTCATTTTCGTGTATGAAAGCTCTTCCAAAAGTAGGTGAATGAGTTATTTGAGAAAAATTGGCTGTCTGCAATACTATTAAGAGATAATTCGCATTTACTCATTTTGAGTAGGTGAGTAATTAGCTATGGGTCTGAAACTTCACCAAGTGAAAGCTCTCCCAAAAGTAGGTGAATGATTTATTTGAGAAAAATTGGCTATCTGCAATACTTTTAGAGATAATTCGCATTTACTCAGTTTGAGTAGGTGAGTAATTAGCTATGGGTCTGAAACTTCACAGAGTGAAAGCTCTCCCAAAAGTAGGTGAATGAGTTATTTGAGAAAAATTGGCTATCTGCAATACTTTTAGAGATAATTCACATTTACTCATTTTGAGTAGGTGAATAATTAGCTATGGGTCTGAAACTTCACCAAGTGAAAGCTCTGCCAAAAGTAGGTGAATGAGTTATTTGAGAAAAATTGGCTCTCTGCAATACTTTTAGAGATAATTCGCATTTACTCATTTTGAGTAGGTGAGTAATTAGCTATGGGTCTGACACTTCACAGAGTGAAGTTTTTGACCTACAGGGTATACACAGAGTTATCTGCAACTTTTTGCCAACAATTGTTTTCCCACCATTTTTTGTGGCCATCTTGAATTACTGTGTAAAACACAAAAACATATTTATCTCGGAAATGGTGCAAGATAGAGCGATTTCGATTTTGTTGGTAATGCTGGGAGTTTAAAAGTGCATAAATGGAAAATCAGACACAGTCAGAGATAATTCGCATTTACTCATTTTGAGTAGGTGAGTAATTAGCTATGGGTCTGAAACTTCACCAAGTGAAAGCTCTCCCAAAAGTAGGTGAATGAGTTATTTGAGAAAAATTGGCTATCTGCAATACTTTTAGAGATAATTCGCATTTACTCATTTTGAGTAGGTGAGTAATTAGCTATGGGTCTGAAACTTCACCAAGTAAAAGCTCTCCCAAAAGTAGGTGAATGATTTATTTGAGAAAAATTGGCTATCTGCAATACTTTTAGAGATAATTCGCATTTACTCATTTTGAGTAGGTGAGTAATTAGCTATGGGTCTGAAACTTCACCAAGTAAAAGCTCTCCCAAAAGTAGGTGAATGATTTATTTGAGAAAAATTGGCTATCTGCAATACTTTTAGAGATAATTCACATTTACTCCTTTTGAGTAGGTGAATAATTAGCTATGGGTCTGAAACTTCACCAAGTGAAAGCTCTGCCAAAAGTAGGTGAATGAGTTATTTGAGAAAAATTGGCTGTCTGCAATACTTTTAGAGATAATTCACATTTACTCATTTTGAGTAGGTGAGTAATTAGCTATGGGTCTGAAACTTCACAGAGTGAAAGCTCTCCCAAAAGTAGGTGAATGAGTTATTTGAGAAAAATTGGCTGTCTGCAATACTTTTAGAGATAATTCGCATTTACTCATTTTGAGTAGGTGAGTAATTAGCTATGGGTCTGAAACTTCACCAAGTGAAAGCTCTCCCAAAAGTAGGTGAATGATTTATTTGAGAAAAATTGGCTATCTGCAATACTTTTAGAGATAATTCGCATTTACTCATTTTGAGTAGGTGAGTAATTAGCTATGGGTCTGAAACTTCACAGAGTGAAAGCTCTCCCAAAAGTAGGTGAATGAGTTATTTGAGAAAAATTGGCTATCTGCAATACTTTTAGAGATAATTCACATTTACTCATTTTGAGTAGGTGAATAATTAGCTATGGGTCTGAAACTTCACCAAGTGAAAGCTCTGCCAAAAGTAGGTGAATGAGTTATTTGAGAAAAATTGGCTCTCTGCAATACTTTTAAAGATAATTCGCATTTACTCATTTTGAGTAGGTGAGTAATTAGCTATGGGTCTGAAACTTCACAGAGTGAAAGCTCTCCCAAAAGTAGGTGAATGAGTTATTTGAGAAGAATTGGCTATCTACAATACTTTTAGAGATAATTCGCATTTACTCATTTTGAGTAGGTGAGTAATTAGCTATGGGTCTGAAACTTCACCAAGTGAAAGCTCTCCCAAAAGTAGGTGAATGATTTATTTGAGAAAAATTGGCTATCTGCAATACTTTTAGAGATAATTCGCATTTACTCATTTTGAGTAGGTGAGTAATTAGCTATGGGTCTGAAACTTCACAGAGTGAAAGCTCTCCCAAAAGTAGGTGAATGAGTTATTTGAGAAAAATTGGCTATCTGCAATACTTTTAGAGATAATTCGCATTTACTCATTTTGAGTAGGTGAGTAATTAGCTATGGGTCTGAAACTTCACCAAGTAAAAGCTCTCCCAAAAGTAGGTGAATGATTTATTTGAGAAAAATTGGCTATCTGCAATACTTTTAGAGATAATTCGCATTTACTCATTTTGAGTAGGTGAGTAATTAGCTATGGGTCTGAAACTTCACCAAGTAAAAGCTCTCCCAAAAGTAGGTGAATGATTTATTTGAGAAAAATTGGCTATCTGCAATACTTTTAGAGATAATTCACATTTACTCCTTTTGAGTAGGTGAATAATTAGCTATGGGTCTGAAACTTCACCAAGTGAAAGCTCTATGGGATAGCTGCTCTGCAGAGATACAGAGCAGAGATACCCTGAAGATCAAAAATTTCGTCGAAATCGCTCTATGTAGCACGGTTTTCGAAATATTAGCATTTTTGTGTTTTGCAATTTTTGCGCAAAAATTCGAAAATTCAAAATGGCCGCCATTTTTGGCGAGACAAAAATTTTTTCAAAATTGGGATAACTACTCTGCAGAGATACCCTGTGGGTCAAAAATTTCATTGAAATCGCTCTATCTAGCACGGTTTTCGAGATATAAGCATTTTTGTGTTTTGCAATTTTTGCGAAAATTTCGAAAATTCAAAATGGCCGCCATTTTTGGCGAGACAAAAATTTTTTGAAAATTGGAAAAACTACTCCGCAGAGATATCCTCCGGGTCAAAAATTTCGTCGAAATTGCTCTATCTAGCACGCTTTTTGAGATATAAGCATTTTTGTGTTTTGCAATTTTTGCGAAAATTTCGAAAATTAAAAATGGCCGCCATTTTGGGCGAGACAAAAATTTTTTGAAAATTGGGAAAACTACTCCAAAGAGATACCCTGCGGGTCAAAAATTTCGTCGAAATCGCTCTATCTAGCACAGTTTTCGAGATATAAGCATTTTTGTGTTTTCCTTATTTGGAAAATTCGTAATGATTAATTAATCATTAATTACTCGGCCATTTCTTGACCAATCAACAAAATCTAATGATTTCCAGATTTTAATAGAATGAATGTATTTGCCAAGTTTCAGGTGAATTGATAAAATTTCTTTCAAGTTATCATCCGGACAAGCTTCCCCATTGAAAAAAGACATTTTTGGTCATGTGACCTCTCTGATTGGTTGAAATGTCACTGCAGCATATTCAAAAAAATTCCCCAAGGCTACTGCGGTTACAGAGTTATAAGGAAAACAAAATGCGGAGCCGGCGGAGCCTGAAGGTCTCCCATACACAAACAAGCGTCCCTTGCGGGACGCTTAATAATGAGATTATGGGGTCACCTGGGGAAACACATAATACACTATACATATTAAATACTGTTTTAATAAAATAAAATATAAAAGACCTTACCAATCATCCTGAGGGGGTAAACAAAAAGCTAGACCCTGGGATTTAGACTCCTGAAGACTTTGTCGCAGCAGATGTGCCCTCCCCCCTTTTTTCCTTTCCAAGGATGACTAGCCTAAGGGGGAGGGTCTAGGACTTGTTGAGCTGCTACTACTGGATCCAGATACATATTGTTGTCCTTATCTGACCAAGTAAGGTCTATTTTGGTTAAAAATTATAAATGTGTTGTGAGCCTTCCAGTGTCAAGCTTGCATGATTTGGTCCACCAAAACCCCACCATAAAAGGACTTACAGGCCGCAACGGCCCTAATGTAATAAGCTTTAACTTAGACTAAGTCCAAGGACTGTTGATCTGCGGTTTTGTAACATAGTAGGGTAGTTTGTTCAAACAAAGAAGAGAGAGTAGCGAGTCTGATGTCTGAGGTAGGCATCTGACAGGTCTATAGACGACACCCATTCCCCTGGAATCAGAGAGGCCCTCATGGACTCTGGTGTTTCCATTTGAAACCTCTCTACTAATAGGAAGGTGTTGAGGCTACTTAGGTCTATCACTGGCCTCCACCTTGGTGAGGCTTGGGCTCATCCCCTTGGGGAGGTCGGAAACAACCTCTGGAGCCTCTGTTACTCGATTCCCCCCTGCAGAGGAAAATGACGTTAGTGCTTGGAGTGGATTGACCCCCATAGGGGCGTTTCCTGTAGGAGTCTCTTTTCTTATTATGGTGGAGACATCAAAAGGGCTTGTTTGATAGGGTCCAAAACCCTGACTGTTTTTAGGGGTGCCTTTTTAAGGAGGAACTCTTCTCCATCCTTGACCCATTGAGAATGGAACAAAGGAGTAGGGGGAAAAGGGGAGCTTTTCTCTGCTATCTCAAAAATAAAGTTGAAAATGGGTCATTTCAGCCTCACGTCTAATAAGAACTTAATTTTTCCATAGTATACATTTCGCTCTGGAGAATGAGGGCTAAGGCCTTACTTTGACAGGCTTAAGGCTCTCTTTTGAAAGAGAATCCTCTTATTCAGGATATCTAGATAGTCACAGGTCTTTAGATAACCATTTCTGGCTGCTTTTTTTCTGTTACTCGATTCCCCCTGCCTGAGGAAAACAAGGTTACTGCTTGGAGTGGGTTGACCCCCACAGGGGCGTTTCCTGTTTTCTCTTTTCTTATTGTGGTGGGGACAACAAAAGGGCTTGTTTGATATGGTTCAAAACCCTGAGTATTTCTAGGGGTGCCTTTTTAAAGGAGGAACTCTTCTCCCTCGTTGACCAATTGAGAACGGAACAAAGGAGTAGGGGGAAAAGGGGAACTCCTAAGTTCCTGAGGTCTGGTATCTCAAAAATGAGGTTGAAGATGGGACATTTCAGCCTCACGTCTAATAAGAGCTTAATTTCCCATAATATACATTTCCCTCTGGAGAATGAGGGCTAAATTTGCAGCCTGGAAGTCCTGTTCAAATTTATCTAATGTGGGTGTTCCACCACACGACTAAGGCTCCCAATTAAGGGTTTTTGAGGGTCGGTTTGAAAAATTTGCTTAGTCCCAGGCGTCCCGTAAGGGTCGGTTGTGGTCGGTTGGGGCCGTGTGAAAAATCAAACATGTTTGATATTTCTCCCGACCCAAACCGATTATTTTTTCCCGCCATAAACAAAATGTCCAGTCTCAGGCTTCCCCAGGCCTCCTCAGACCACATTTACACAGTCCTACGTTGTCCCAGGCCGCCTGCGACCCTTAGACCCCGACCCTTAGTCCCAGACCCTTAGTGCCTTAGTCCCAGGCCTCCTGCGACCCTTAGTCCCATTGCAAAACAAGAATCGGCCACATTGGTCTGGGGAAGATTGGGGACGCCTGAGGACGCCTGAGGAGACTGGGACTTAGTCGTGGGTTAGTCGGGGCTTAGTCCCAGGAGGCCTGAGGCGTCCTGGGACCCAGTCGGTATGTCTATGAGCAGATCTGGGATCAAACTGACCAGAAAAATGGCTTAGTCGGTTCTTAGTCCCAGACCAGTCGGGGACTCCGTAGGGAGGCCTGGGGCCTCCTCAGGCCCCCTGGGGTAGATCTGACCTTAATCCCAGACTTTTACACCGATCCAGTATTCCCGCCCATTTTACCTTTTTTTTCACCGACTGTCCACGATTAAGGGTCGGGGACAGGATCAGGGCTTAGCCCTTTGGTAGAACAGGGGCATTAGGCTTCCTTAAGAATAGGGCTGACTGGGAGCATAGCTGAAGGACCCTAGGGCCTGAGCTCTTGTTGTTGATACAATTTGTTCAGACCCCATACTTTCTGAGGGCAAGTTATAAACATCTACTTCCCTGAAACCATAGGGTTTGGTTCAGTTTTCATTTGGGTCAGATATTGACTTATGTGGCTCAGAAGGAACCCCCCTGGGTTTGAGGACTTTTTTTGGCTTTCACAGAAACTTCATTTTGAACTGGAAACATCTTTGATTCCTTTTCCGAGTGTCTGAGGGGACCCAACAGGGGGGACGAACTGGGGTGGTAAGGGACCAGCACTCTGTGTCCAAAGGATCATCCAAGATTCTCGGAGACTTTGGACGTCATTTGCAAGTCGGATACTCGGCTTGTTCCAGGTTTAGGATCCGACTTAGTGATCTGATCCACCACAGAGTCATGAGGAGGTTTGAACCGTATACTACTGCAGAGAATTATTGCTTTAACAATTTATTGGAAACCCCCTATTTGCTGTTGCATTGAAGCAACATATGGGAAGAGAAGGCAAAGTATTTAGTGATACCTAAAGTTTGCCAACTGCCTTCTGCTGCATGTGTGCATCAAAAATTTGTCTATTTCACAAAGACGTTGTATGTAAAATATTCTAAATAATTATTTTATTTTTCATGTGTATATCAAATAAATATTTAATCTTTTATAAAATGCACAAAATTGTTTTGACAAGTGTAGGTTCTGTATATAAGCTACATACATCGAGTCCTGGTCATCTACTCTTTACTTCCCCACGTGAACCCGGGATTGAAATTAAGTTGTAAAATATGTTAATAATAGTTATCTGTTCTGTTAATAGTCACAAATTTAAGATTCTATGTGATAAAATAAAGTAACTGACGTAGTTTCAGTGTCCAACGACCAGTATATGCATATAAAATATTAAATTCCTTTCCTTGTCTATACATATCGCGGCCAACGAGAAGATGGAGGTCTCGCGGTAGTTCACAGTGGGGTTCACCTTCAGTACTGAAGGCATCAGACCAGTATTATGCATCTATTTTTCTTGGACGTTGGCCACATGTCTGCAGCCATCTGAGATAGCGTTTAGTTCCACATGGTAAGCTATTGTAGCACAATAAAAGCAATGGTTTTGGAATTATAAGCAAATTACTCAAAGTAGCTACTGGCCCCATTGCTCACTTAGCTATTGACTTAGATCTACAAAAGCTCAAAAAATGGAGGATATGAGAAAGTGAACTAATAATAAAGTCCGGTGGGAGATAATAATAAGCGAGTTATAAGCACTTTAAAGTTTAGCCATCCTCATTTGACCTTGAAGGAGGGGCCCAAGGTCAAATCTGACCACATCAGATGACTCACAGCCCGTGATTTCTTATAGGTCGGTTTCAGATCTCAAACCTCTAAGACCAATGATAAGAGAGTTATAATCACTTTTAAGTGTGGCTATCCTCGTTTGACCTTGAAGAAGGGGCACAAGGACAAATCTGACCACATCAGAAGACTTCAAGCACATGATTTCTTATAGGTTGGTTTCACTTCCAAAACCTCTAGGACCAATAATAAGCGAATGATAAGCACTATTTAGCATATTTTTTACAAACCGATAATCAATAGCCCGTCAATCAGTCAATTATGGCCCGATTGATCTCAAAATCGACTCGCAGCTAGATTTTGATGTGAGGAATTGCTTAAACTTATGCAAATTTGGTTGACCCACAGTTTGTACTTTCTGAAAAAAATTCGTGAAACGAAGTACAAGAAAATATTTTTTTGTCCGTATGACCTTGATAAAAGTCAAAGGTTTAAATTTATTCCTGTCAAAAAGTTTTCACACGCCTATAGAAGATAACTGTCAAATATCATTTTGCTAAGCCAAATATTTGCTCCCTTAAATATCAAGGGAGATATTTAAGCAAGATGATAAAGCGGCAGCTGTCTGAAAACTGGGGGTGAAAACGATAAGCGTCCCCTTTTCAACGGACACTTAATTGTGACCAATTTCGTGGCTTTTCGGTCTCTTTAACTTTCACTGTACTTTGCTCTCTGTTTCCAATATTGCACCTTCTATTTATATCTATGAATTTTGAAAATCAAAGAGTATGAATTATAGCTAACTTAAAAATTTTAATTACTTAAATGTAGCTTTTATAAGCTACAAGCTTACCATGTGGGACTGAATGCTTTACTGGTTGCCGCGAGGCATCATGACCAACGTCTAAGAAAAAAAGACATTTATTGTTGGCCGTAGCCTCAGGTTGTCGTCACGTGATCTGCCCCTTTGTAACCACTTTTCTCGTTGAGATTTAAACCCATACCCCTCAGCTGTAATACAGCGGGGAGGCAGGGTGGGACTCTCCTCAGTCCCACATGGTAATCTTGTAGCTTATAAAAGCTACATTTAAGTAATTAAAATTTTCAATTTTATTGCGCTACAATAGCTTACCATGTGGGACTGAATGCTGAATCCAACCGTCCGGAGGAGGGATTACAGCTGAGACTGGAGATAAGTCTGTTTTTTCTTAGAATTTTGATAATAATAAAAGAATGAAAGATCGAAAGTACCAGTCTGAGTCCCGTCTACAGGGCCCCAATCCCGCAGATCGGACCTGTAGAAGCCAAAAACCTGAATGAATGACAGTGCTAAAACTGTCAGGGTGTTTGACAAGAAGTGGAAGTGTACCCTAGATACACAAGACGGGCTAAGTCCCAAGGACGATCACGGAAGAACCTGAGCTTAAGGCTTGGGTGCTGACTAAAATGACAACCTTAAGGTCCTTAATACAATATACAATTACAAAGATTTAAAGACTAGATAGACCTTACCGGATACACCCTGATGAGGTAGACGTATACCTAGACCCTGGGCTTAGACTCCTGAAGACTTGGTTGTAGTGGATATGCCCCCCCCTCCCCCCTTCTTTTCTTTCCGAGGATGACTGGACTGAGGAGAAGGGTCTAGGACCTGTTGTGCCGCTACTACTGGTCATTGTCAGACCAAGTAAGGTCTTTTAAATAAAAAATGGTAATAGTGTGAGAGCTTTCCAGTGACAGGCTTGCATGATCTGGTCCACCAATACCCCACCGTAAAACGCCTTAGAGGCTGCGAAGGCCCGAATGTCATGCGCTTTTACTTGGACTAAGTCCAAGGCTTGATGGTCTGCTTGTTTATAACAAAGTAGGATGGTTTGTTTCAACCAAGAAGAGACAGTAGCGGGTCTGATGACTTATGTATGTCCTTTCTTGAAGGAAATGAAAAGGAGGGACCGGGAACCTCTTAGGTCCTTGGTTCGGTCCAGATAGTACCTCAGGGCCCGCACCGGACACAGGGTCCTGTCTTCTTGAACTGTCTATCCACAATGGTAGTCAAAGCAGGGATAGTCACCGGAGACACTCTTTGAGAATCTTCTCTTGCTAGTTGGTTTTTGGCTATGAAGTCAGAAGAAGGGAACAAGGAGACCTTTTCCCAGTGGCCTTGATTAGATACTTTGTTTGCAACCCAGGCATGGATTTCGCTGCGGCGCTTGCAGGAGGCCAAAGCTAGCAAGAAAGCAGTTTTGAGAGTGAGATGTTTGAGGTCTGTGTCTTTCATAGGCTCAAAGGGTGCTTTTGTGAGCTCATTGAGAACAGCAGAAAGGTTCCACTTGGGGAGATTTCTGGAACTTTTGGGGTGATCCCTGTGGAAATTGGAGAGCAACCTATGAAGGTCCTCATTATGAGCAATATGTTGGCCCGATGGGCCCAAGGTATCAATAATGGAAGTCCTGTAACCATCAATGATGGAGGGGCGCTTGTTAAGGTCTTGGTACAGATACATGAAGAAATCTGAGATTTGTTTCACAGATGGAGTGGAAAAATCCACCGAATTTTCGCTGCACCTGTTAAGGTCTTGGTACAGATACATGAAGAAATCTGAGGTTTGTTTCACAGATGGAGTGGAGAAATCCACCGAATTTTCTCTGCACCATTTTTCAAATAGGGCCCACTTGATTGGTAGATGGTCCTTGTTGATGACCGCTCCACTCCTAGACACCAGGCATGGAGGTTGAGGTGCTGCGGGTTGCTGTGGAACATGTAGTTGTGGGACTGCTTGAGGAGTGTTGTCGACACAGGGAACTGCAGTGGGATCTCTGTTGAGAGCTGCACTAGGTCCCAAAACCAGGGCATCCCTGGCCAGCCTGGGGCTATTACTATGATTAGGTAATGGCATTGCCTGATTTTTGGATCACCTTGTGAAGGAGAGCTGTTGGAGGGGAAGCATAGGCAGTGAGACCCGTCCAGTTTATGTTTAGAGCATCTATGTCCCAGGCCTTGGGGTCTGGGATAGGAGACACGTACAGTGGAAGCTTGTGGTTCAGATGAGTGGTAAACAGGTTCACGTGGGGAGTGAACCACCATTGGCATATCTGTTTGAACACCTGTGGATGTAGTAACCATTCCGTCGACTAGACCTGATTCAACCTGGACAGCAGGTCAGCCATCACATTCAGGCACCCTGGAATGTGCCTGAGTTTCAATGTTATGTGAAAGTGATGGCACCAGGTCATGATTCTCCACAGGAGTGCGCACATCTCTGCTGAGTGTGTTCCTCCTTGTTTGTTTATGTAAGCTACCACAGTTGAGTTGTCCGTCGCAACTAGCACTGTTTGGTCCTGACACTGGTCTTTGAAGTGTCTCAGGGCCAGAAAGACAGCTTTCAATTCTAGGACGTTTATGTGTAGCCCTTTCGTTTGAGGCGTCTGAAAGAGTTGGATACTGTGGTCTTTGGGATGAAGGTCTGAGCCTTTCATCACGTTTGCAGGATTCTGCCACCAATCCAGGTGTGCAGAGATGGCTTCTGTCCAAGGAAGGAGGCTGTCCAGTGGTTGAGGAAAACTTTTCAGTGCTCCTTGATGTGAAACTGAAAGGGCCTCATGTGAAGTTGTCCCTATGGGACCATTTTCTCCGTTGAGGCTTGCAACCCAATTAGACCCATCTTGCAGTCAAAACATGTTTTGACTTGAGGTGTAGGATAAAATCCTGGTTTGAGCCATCTCTCTTGAGTGGGTTTTACAAGGGCTGAATCCCGGTGGTATTCGTAACCCACGAACGAAAAACACCTGAGTGGGATTCAGTTCTGATTTTTTCTGATTGATGATCCATCCCAAGGGCTGGGTTAGATCTACCACTGCCTGAGTGTTCACTAGGGCTTCCTCCCGCGACTGAGACCTAATCAGCCAGTTGTCCAGGTATTGGTGGAGTCTGAGACCTCTGGAGAGGGCCGTGAGCTTCACCTCCTTTACGATCATGGTAAAGACCTGGGGGGCTGTGAACAGTCCGAAAGGTAGGGAGGAGAACTGGAACACCTGAGACCTGTGGTAAAATCTTAGGTATTTCCTTGAGTGGGGATGGATGGGGATGTGAAGGTAGGTGTCCGATAGACCTATCGACGATACCCATTCCCCTGGAATCAGGGAGGTCCTGATGGACTCTGGAGTTTTCATCTTGAACTTTTCTACATGTAGAAAAGTGTTGAGCCTGCTTAAGTTTATAACTGGCCTCCACCTTGGTGAGGCATGTGTACTAGAAACAGGCAATTGTAAAACCCGAGAGATTTTACATTTTCCACCCTTTCGATAACGTTCTTTGACAGGAGAGACTGGATGCAATGGGGCAAGGCTTGGTCCTTTGGGAGGGCCTTGTATTCTGATATTATCAGAGAAAAACTGACCAAGTTGTGCTTTGAGAGGAATGGCAGTACGTAGCCATTGGTGATAAGGTTTAATACGTTGGATGAACAATTGTTTGTTTGCCAGTCTCTGCTGAAAGAACGGAGGCGACCTCCTACTGGTGGACTGCTTGAGGCTTTAAAGGAGTCATTGGGAAGAGGGATCCACGCCCTCTTCCCCTATTGTGGGGTCGAAAAAACGACCCTTGGAGCCTCTGAAGTTCTATTTTCCCCTGTTGGAAGAAAACGACTGGTTACTGCTTTGTGAGGAATTGCCCCCATAGGGGCGTTTCCTGTAGGAGCCTCTTTTCTTGTGGGGAGCACGAAAGGGCTTATTCTGGTAGGGTCCGAAACTCTGAGAATCTTTGAGGTGCCTTTTTAGGAAGGAAATCCTTGCCTTCCTTCACCAACTATGATTTAAACAAGGAAGACGGCCAGAAGGACGCCTTTCAGAGTTCTTAAAGGGCTTATTCTGGTAGGGTCCGAAACCCTGAGAACCTTTTGAGGTGCCTTTTTAAGAAGGAAGTCCTCGTCTTCCTTCACCAACTAGTTCTTGGCGCCTGGTTTCTCCTAAGTGTGGTTGTAATAGGGTCATTTCGGCTTCGAGCCTAAGCAAGCCAGTATTGCCCATTGAGTATAATTTTCTCTGGAGAATATGGGACAAGGACTACTAAGGCAAGTCAAGGCCCTGTGTTGGATCAGGATGGTCTTATTCCACAGATCCAGAGACTCACAGGCTTCCTCATAACCACGTTTCGCTACTTTATCAGGGTCGGCACCTTTCTGATCTGAGACTTGACCTGTTTGAAAAAGTGTTTCAGGCTATATTGACACTTCTCCAAAGTGACATGACAGAAAGAGGAAGTCTTGGCAAAGGTAGTAGCGAAATTGAGAGTGGAAAAATTCTGTCATGCCTGATGTTCCAATTCTTTAAGAATTGGAAGAGGAACCTTGACCATAGGAGCCCAGATGACTTAGGAGAAATACAAATCTTGTCAAAGTCTGTATTCAGCTCTTGTATTTTGTCCTCATAACAAGACTGGCCTAGCTGGTACCACTTGACAGTGGAAGGAGGTGGTTGGATGTACTTACCCTCAGGTAAATTTGCTGTTTGGAAGTCCTGATCAAATTTATCAAAGGCATTCTTAATGATTGAATTGAGAGGCAACATGGAGGAAGGACCTCTGGTCTAAGTTTTTGCCTGCCTTTCTCATCATCAAGGCACATGACCACAGTTGAAGATCGAGGTAAGGATTCCCTAGGTTCAGGCAACTTGAGGATGCGTCGAAACGTATCCACCTCCTCAGCATATTGGAATGGGATGTCAGCCAATGCTACTTCCCTATAATAAGGAGGGTAGGGGTCATGTTGGGGTTTCCTTCACCAACTGTGAATTAAGTGGTCCTGATCAGGGTATGACTTCCTGGAGGGCTTAGGGAACCTATGCATATGTTCAGGGGACTGATCCTCCTCTGAAGATGATGGTATGAATCTGGCCCTCGACTTGTGTTGGCTTATCAGAGTGCTTTGGGCCTACTAAGGGCTGGTTGAGGGTCATTAGAATAGTCCAAGTAGTGGTCCGAGGGAGCTCGGATCTACAGCATATTGTCTAGAATAGTGTGAATATTGTTTTGGGCTGGTCGGGGCAACCTTCGAGAGATCCTCGGCCGAAATACGAACTTGACCCGAGTCGTCTACGAGGTGACTAGAATACGAGTCGAGGCGAGAAATTTGGGGCGAACTCCACCTCCAGTGACTCGATAGCACTACTGGATTCGAGGGTTTGTCCAGATCTTTGGAGGGTGCATTCGTTTTGTGAGCAGAGAGGTCTGATCCACCTCCCTTTGCTTTTGTAAAGATTTCTGAAAATCTTCACGAAAATTATTGAACGCCTCCAATATATGTATGTCGACGCGAGAAGACAAAGATTTTTCAAGATTAGCTGTGACACACGGATCGTCGACCTTACCTGCCTCTCTGCAGGTAGGAAAGAAATAAATGCATTTGCTGTAGGTATTTTTACTAGTTTGGTGTGTTCCTCCTTGAGAAGACATGCTTTAACGCAATAAAACGAACGCGAGTAGACCTCGAGTCAAAACTCGCAGAAGAAAAGCCAGTCGAGGCGAGTTCACAAAACTTAAAATAAGGACAATTTACAAAAGCGGAAGTGCTGAAAATTGGCCAGAATGGGCTTTATACAGCAATAAATGAAATACATAAACGGGAATGTATAACAATAACACTGCACTGAGATATAGAAAGAAAAAGGCAGTAAATACTTCCCAAAGATTGTAAGATGGCGGCGACCAACGAGAAAAGTGGTTACAAAGGGGCAGATCACGTGACGACAACCTGAGGCTACGGCCAACAATAAATGTCTTTTTTTCTTAGACGTTGGTCGTGATGCCTCACGGCAACCAGTAAAGCATTCAGTCCCACATGGTAAGCTATTGTAGCGCAATAAAAATGCATATTTCAATGCAACTATTGGACACGCTTTCCGTCTCTAGTCTTACTAAAGTCACTTCACCCACTAACCTGCTTTAATCACTCTGACCATAGACTTTGAAATGTACCCCTAAGCACAAGTTTAAAAAAAAAACAAGCAATCAGTGCCCGTGAACGGGCTCTGTGTCAGCTGACTGTGTGTTTTGAGTTTCAGAGTAGAAGTGACAGAAGAAAAGGACACAAAAGTTGTGCCCTGGAAATGGTGTTCAGAAGGAAAGTAAGAAGGTAACTGTTAAGGTGTAAAAAGTAAGTTAAAAACATATTGAAAGAAAATATTGCAAATGCAATAGTTTTAATTTTACTATGTTATAGCTGACCCCAAAATAGGTGAATAACATACTGAAACTAAATAATCTAAATGCAATAGTTTTCAAGTTATAAGTGATTTACTCAACAGTGATAGCCTAAAAGTAGCTATTACCCAGCTATGCCATGAGCTACAGGTCTGAAATTTTACTATGTTATAGCTGACCCAAAAGTAGCTGAATAACATATTTACACAAAATTCTCTAAATGCAATAGTTTTCAAGTTACAAGTGATTTTACTCATGATGGAAGTTACTGAAAAGTCCAAAAGCAGCTATTACTCACTTAGCTATTGAGATAGACACCCAAGTTACTCACCATGTTGTAGCTATGGAAAAAGTAGCTGAATAATATATTTTAATAAAATGCTCTAAATGCAATACTTTTCAAGTTATAAATGATTTAGTGTTGAGTAAGAACCTCAAAGTAGCTATTACTCAGCTATGCAATGAGCCACAGGTCTGGAATTTTACTATGTTATAGCTGACCCCAAAATAGGTGAATAATATATTGAAACTAAATTCTCTAAATGCAATAGTTTTCAAGTTACAAGTGATTTTACTCATGATGGAAGTTACTGAAAAGTCCAAAAGCAGCTATTACTCACTTAGCTATTGAGATAGACACCCAAGTTACTCACCATGTTGTAGCTATGAAAAAAGTATGTGAATAACATATTTTAACAAAATGCTCTAAATGCAATACTTTTCAAGTTATAATTGATTTAATGCATGATTTCATTAATTTTAATGTATTAAAAAATATTTAAAAAATTCATAAAAAAATAATTAAGAAAGATCCAGGTCTGACACTCACACAAGGGAATCTACTTGTGGTCTAGTACATGTATGCAAGATATGAGAGAAATCCCTGCAATAGTCACTGAGAAAATTGTGATAAAGTGTTGAAATTTTCACACTTTTGGTGGGGGTACCTCCCTTGTAATGGCTGTAGCAAACAGACAGATTTGCATGCCTTGAACAATTTTTCATCCTCGATAGATAAGGTATCTTTTAAAAAAACAGCATGTCTCTAGGCCTTGTAGTTTTGGAGGAGAAGTTGTTCACGTGGACGCAGACGCCAACGCTGCAGAGTGACGACATAAAAATTGCAACTGTAGAGCAAGATTCCTACCTCCAATCTTACTAAAGCCACATCATTCAATCCTCTATTCTCCCGTTCTTTAGCCAAAGTATAGTAATGCTTTCCACTTAAAAAGATCAGTCGTTTAACCATGGCAGGGTCAGCTACAGGGTCACTCAAAACAGGCAGGAAACTGGTCCCTGTCAATATAATACATTATATATATTAAGTACTGTCTTAATGAAAAGCTAAAAGACCTTACCAAACATCTTGAGGACGTAGGCATTTACCTAGACCCTGGGATTTAGACTCCTGAAACTCGGTTGAAGCGGATGTGCCCCCCCCCACCCCTTTTTTCTTCCCAAGGATGACTAAACTGAGGGGAAGGGTCTAGGACTTGTTAAGCCACTGTTAATGTACCCAGATACATAATATTGTTATCTGACCAAGGAAGGTCTTTTAGGAAAATAGTTGTAAATGTGTGTGAGCTTTCTAGTGACAGGCTTGCATGATTTGGTCTACCAAAACCCCACCGTATAAGGCCTTAGAGACCGTGAAGGCCCTAATGTCATGTGCTATAACTTGGACCAAGTCCAAGGGTGATGGCCTGCTTGTTTGAAAACAAATAAATATTTATTTTAACCGAGAGGGTAGCGGGTCTGATGTCTGAGGTGTGTGCTTTTTAGAAGGGAAATAAAAGGTAGGGATCGAGACCCTCTCAGGTCTTTGGTTTGATCCAGATAATAACTCAGGGCCCATACCGGACACAAGGTCCTGACTTCCTGAATTGTCTATCTACAATAGTAGTCAAGGCAGGAATAGTCACCGGAGACACACTTTGAGAACCGTCTCTTGCTAGTTGGTTTCTGGCTATAAAATCTGACGAGGGGAACAAGGTAACCTTTTCCCATTGGCCTAAATTAGATACTTGTTTGCAACCCAGGCGTGGATTTTGCTGCGGCGCTTGCTGGAGACCAAAGCTAGCAAGAAAGCAGTTTGAGAGAGAAGATGTTTGAGGTCTGTGTCTTTTATAGGGACAAAGGGTATGTTTGTGGGCTCATTAAGCACGACAGAAAAGGTTCCTTTTTGGAAGATTCCTGGAACTAAGGGACGATCCCTGAGAAAACTGGAGAGTAACCTGTTAAGGTCTGAGCTTGGAGAATATGGTGCCCAGCTGGACCCAAGGTGTCAACAATGGTCGTCCTGTAACCGTCAATGGTCGAAGGGCACCTGTTTAGAACTTGGCACAGGTACACAAAAAAATCTGAGACTTGTTTCACAGAGGGAGTGGAGAAGTCCACCAAATTTTCTCTGCATCATTTCTCAAATAGGGCACACTTTGACTTGACTAGATGGTCCTTGTTGATGACCTTTGAGGGGCAGCAATTCTCTCTGCTACCTCCACAGAGAAGCCGTGTTCTTGGAGTTGTCCACTCCTAGACACCAGGCGTGGAGGTTGAGATGTTGTGGCTTGCTGTGAAGCACATAATTGTGGGATTGTTTGAGAAGAGTTGTTGACACTAGAAGCTGAAGTGGGATCTCTGTTGAGAGCTGCACTAAGTCCCAAAACCAGGGCATCCCTGGCCACCCTGGGGCTATTACAATGATTGGGCAAATGAACTGCCTGATTTTGGATCACTTTGTGAAGGAGAGCCGTAGGAGGGTAAGCATAAGTAGTGAGACCTGACCAGTTATGTTTAGAGCATCTATGTCCCAAGCATTTTGGTCTGGGACTGGAGACACATACAGTGGAAGTTTGTGGTTCAGACGAGTGGCAAATAGATCTACATGAGGGGTGAACCACTTAGACAGATCTGTTGAACACCTGCGGATGCAGTGACCATTCTGTTCAGTGAACTGGGTTTGACCTGGACAGAAGGTTGGCCATCACATTCAGACACCCTGTGAATGTGTCTGGCTTTAAGGTATCTGGTAATGATGGCACAGGTCATGAGCGCACATCTCCACCGAGAGGGTTCCTCCTTGTTTGTTGATGTAGGCTACCACTGTTGAGTTGTCCGTTGCAACCAACACCATTTGGTTTGACACTGGACCTTGAAACTTGAAGGACCAGAGAAACCGCTTTCAACTCTAGAACATTTATGTATAGCCTTTTTTCCCTGTCTGACCACAGACCCTTGTAGAGGCTTACTTTAAGTGAGAGCCCCAGCCTTCGTCTGAGGTGTCTGTAAGAGTTGGATCCTGTGGTCTTGGGATAAAGGTCTGCACCTTTCATCACATTTGAGGGACTTGCCACCACTCTAGGTGAGCTGAAAAGGACTCTGTCCAAGGAAAGAGGATATCTCCAGTGCTCTTTAAGGTGAAACTGAAAAGGGCCTCATGTGAAGGCGTCCCTCCGGGACCATTTTCTCCATTGAGGCAAGCAACCCAATTAGCAACATCAAACATCCTAAAGTCAAAAACATGTTTGACTTTAAGTGTAGGATCAAATCCTGAAAATTGAGCCATCTCTCTGGGTTAACAAAGGCTACATCTAGGTGAAATTCATAGCCCATGAACGGAAACACCTGAGAAGGTTGAGTTCGGACTTCTCCTGATTTATTATCCACTCTAAGGAATGTGTCAGGAACTTCCTTGAGCTTGGCGGATGAGAATGAGAAAGTACACGTCTGACAGGTCTATCGACAACACCCATTCCCCTGGAATCAGAGAGGCCCTGATGGAAAGGGAAGGGAGCCTGCTTATGTCTGTCATTGGCCTCCACCCATGGTGAGGCTTGGGGATTAGGAACAGGCGATTGTAAAAACCAGAGAGATTTTACATTTTCCACCCTTTCTATTGCGTTCTTGACAGAAGAGACTGGATAAGAGGCCAGAGCTGGATTTTGATGGGCCTTGGGCCTTGAGGCGACGGGAGGCTTTTTAAGAAGTCATTGGAAGGCGGGGTTTCCACACCCTCTTCACTTTGAGTGAGGTCAAAAACGACCTCTGGAGCCTCTGCTGCTGGATTTCCCCCTACCTGGAGAGAACAATGCAATGACTGCTTGGAATGGAATGACCCCAATTGGAATGTTTCCTGTAGGAGCCTCTAGATAGTGGGGATCGTGAAAGGGCTGATTTGATAGGGCCTAAACCCTAGGTGTTTTTTACGGGTGCCTTGAGGAGGAACTCCTGTCCCTCCTAAACTAATTGTGAATGGGCAACTCTTAAGTTCTTAAGATCTGGTACCTCCCCTGAATTCCCCATAATCATTCTGACTGCTTATATGCACCCTTAAATTGAGTTTGACCTGTTTGACAGTAGCCTTGCTACTGTCTCAACAGATTTCCATAACCAGGTTGCATTCAGAAAAGACCTAGTAAAGAGCAGCCTGAAGCTCAAACTCATGACTACCAGAAGGGGGGCCTTACCCATAGAGGCCCCAGAGGGGCTAGGGAGATACACATTTGAAAACTTGTAGTTGTCTACAAGATAAAACACAATGTTGTCCCAATAGAACTACTTAAGATTGGGACCAGGGGGTCTAATAGCAGCCACCGTATCCTCTAAATTTAAACTAGCATATTTAGTTGAGGAAAAAGCTGAAGGGCCCTTGAGCCTAAGCTCTTGTTGGCCTGCTACGTCATTCAAAGTTCAGACTGGAAGAGGACCTAGGCATACTGTCCCTGGGGACAGGGTGGTTCAAAAAACCGCCTAATCTTAAAGTCCACGGTATGTCCTGAGGGAAGTCAGACAAGTCTACTTCCCTATAAAAATACAGAGACTGGCTGAAAAACCTGTTCAGAAGAAGCCCTTTGGCCTTGAGGAATCTTTTGACTTGCATAGATAACATGGATTCCTCCAATATGTCTGAACTTAATATCATCCAAGAGTCTTCAGATGCCACAGCAAAAGACCTGGACAGGTCCATGTACTCGGGACCCAAGGTTAGGGACCCGAGAGGGCCGAGACCCAAGGTTAGGGGCCCGAGACCAGGGGCCGATTTCACTAAAGGACTTAAACTAAGTCCATTTATTGGCTAAGTCTTGGACTTAAATCTAAGACTTTGGTCTTAGCTAGGTCTGGGACTTAAAATGGATTTCACAAAGGTGACTTAGCTAAGTCCAAGCTTATCGTATAACCACAGTGGTTTTCTGTGTCATGTGACATTTTGTATGTATTCAAAATATAATATTGGTGCCACATATTCTTTATTTGATGTATTTTATCTGAGGATAAGTGCTGTTTTGACTGTATAAACTTCCCAAACACTACTTTAGTGAGATGTTCTGTATAATTATAATTTATTTACAGCCATTTCAAATTTTGAAGTGGACAAAAGTTTATGGCGGCCATATTTAAGTCCTCTTTACAAAATTTAAGCCCACTACCTCCCAAACTTAAAGTTAAGTCCACTGACTTAGCAATTTCATGGACTTAGCTGGAAATCTGCTAAGTCTAAGACCACAGACTTAACATTCCTTTGGCAAAATTTAAGACCCAAGTCTTAGATTTAAGACTAAATCTGGACTTAAGTCCCTTTGTGAAATCGACCCCTGAGGTTAGGGACACGAGAGGGCCGAGACCCTAGGATAGGGCCCGAGACCCTAGGTTAGGGGCCCGAGAACCAAAACTAGCGGCCCAGCATTGAATGCAAGTCAGGTATTGTCAATACAATGCTTCAGATTCGAGATGGATCTTAAAACTAGTCCCACAAAGACTATAAAATCATAATAGAAGGCTGAAGAAAATTCCTATGCAGTAGAAGTTGGATATACAATTTTTATGTAAACTTTCCTTAATTTAATAGTTCTTTGAAAAGAACTACACAACTGTAATTATTTTTATTCATGAGTGACACATGTTCATCTGCCTCACTGCTGGTAGGCCTAGTTGTGTGAAAAGGAAAGCATTAATATTTATTAAATAACATAAAACCTTAATATATTTATATTTTATAAAATTGGATGACTTAAAATATTGCCAAACCAAGGTATCCCAAACTGCATTGGAGACCCTAGTTTGCAAGCACCTGCTGTCTAGACAAAGATTTTACAAGGACTAGATATTGAGTTGATTTCCTTTCTATTTCATATTTATTTCATATTTTAACCCTAAAATGGTCAAATAATGTAGCAGATAAGGGATAAAATATTTTATTTTATTTCAAAAGGGTGAAGGTCCTGTATAAAAAACTACATGCACGCGTCTCTCAGCACATGCTGTCTAGACGATGACATCACCACAGGGGTTTCCCCAAGGATTCCCCAAGTTAGTTTCATTCTTTATTTCATATTTTTAACACTGCAGCAGAATGGGGATAAACCCTTAAAGTATTTATTTTATTTCATCAGGAATATATTCTTGTATATAAGCTACATGTATGAGTCGTGCATTAGTTTGCAAGCAATTGCCGTCTAGACAAAAACGGAAGTTGTCACCGATGATTTCTTTCAACAAGGACTCGTTTTGTGGTTAATTTATATATTTTAAACCCTTATAATGGTCAAATAATAAAGCAGATAGGGGATAAATATTTTATTTTATTTCGGCATATATTCCTGTAACAAGAGGAGAGTGCCCGTGAACTGTGTCAGCTGACTGAGTGTTTTTGATTTGTGAAGGTGATTAGAGGACAGAATAATTATCAGGAAAAGGGCTGTACAGAAATACAGTAAATGGTAACTGAACAGCAAGTTCGAAAGAAATTCCGAAGCTGACAGAAGAAAAGGATAAAAAAGTTGTGCCCTGTAAATGGTATTATGAAGGAAAATAACAAGGTAATTGTTTAAGTGTAAAAAATAGGTTAAAACATATTTAAAGAAATACTATAAATGCAATATCCTCGTTCGACCTTGAAGAAGGGGTCCAAGGTCAAATCTAACCACACAAATACATTCCCAGCCCATGATTTCCTATGGTTTACCATTCCAAACCTCTAGGACCAATTATAAATGAGTTATAAGCACTTTTAAGCTTGGCTGTCCTCATTTGACCTTGAAGGAGGGGTCCAAAGGTCAAATCTGACCATACCAAAAGATTCCGAGCCAATGATTTCCTATGGGATGGTTTACCATACCAAATCTCTGTCACCAATAATAAGCGAGTTGTAGGCACTTTCAATTTTCGCTATCCTCATTTGACCTTGAAGGAGGGTTCCAAGGTCAAATCGGACCATATCAACAGATTCACAGCCCATGATTTCCTGTCTGTTTACCATCCCAAACCTCTGGGACCAATAATAAGCGAGTTATAAGCACTTTTAAGTTTGGCTATCCTTGTTTGACCTTGAAGGAGGGGTCATTGAAGGTCAAATCTGACCACACCAAAAGATTCCCACCCCATGATTTCCTACAGGTTGGTTTATCATCCCAAACCTCTAGGATCAATAATAAGGGAGATATAAGCACTTTTCATGACTGACAAAAAACACCTGTGGCGGCCATCTTGTTTCTCAAAATGAGGCCAAAAATATTCCCAGACAACATTTTATGGTTATTAATATATACTGCAAACTTAAGAATTTATTTATTTATTTGGGGTTTTACGTCGCTTTCAACACTGTACAGGTCATATCACGACGGGTAGTTGGAAGGGCAGAGGAAACCAGTACATAGAGTTCGCTAGGGTTGTGTACTGTAAACTGCCGACCAACGGCAAGCAACTACCAGCTTTCCCACTTAAGGCCGTCACGGGGATCGAACCCCCGACCTCAGAGGTGGGAGGCGAGAGTGTTACCACTCTGCCACCGTGGCCCCTGCAAACTTAAGAAAGCTAGCTATAATATTTTTTTTCATCAGAGCAGTAATGGTGAAATCTCTCTATACACTGCGGCTATCCAGTGGATACAATGATTTACTCAACAGTGAGAACCTGAAAGTAGCTATTGCTCAGCTATGCCATGACATAGAGGTCTGCAATTTCACTATGTTATAGCTGACCAAAAATTCTGTGAATAACATATTTAACAAATTACTCTAAATGTAATAGTTTTCAAGTTACAACTGATTTACTCAACAGTGAGAACCTCAAAGGAACTATTACTCAGCTATGCAATGAGCTACATGTCTGAAATTTTACTATGTTATAGCTAACCCAAAAGTAGGTGAACAACATATTTAAGCAAACTACTGTAAATGCAATAGTTTTCAAGCTACAACTGATTTACTCAATAGTGAGAACCTGAAAATAGCTATTGCTCCGCTATGCCATGAGCTATAGGTCTGTAATTTCACTATGTTATAGCTGACCCAAAAGTAGGTGAACAATATATTTTAACAAAATACTCCAAATGCAATATTTTTCAAGTTATAGCTGATTTACTCAACAGTCAGTACCTGAGAATAGCTATTGCTCAGTTGTGCCATGAGCTATAGGTCTATAATTTCACTATGTTATAGCTGACCCAAAAGTAGCTGAATAACATATTTGCACAAATTTCCGTAAATGCAATAGTTTTCCAATTACAACTGATTTACTCAACAGTGAGAACTTCAAAGTAGCTATTACTCAGCTATGAAATGAGCCACAGGTCTGAAACTTCACTATGTTATAGCTGACCCCAAAATAGGTGAATAACATATTGAAACAAAATACTCTAAATGCAATAGTTTTCAAGTTATAAGTGATTTACTCAACAGTGATAACCTAAAAGTAGCTATTACTCGGCTATGCCATGAGCTACAGGTCTGAAATTTTACTATGTTATAGCTGGCCCAAAAGTAGCTGAATAACATATTTATATGAAATTCTCTAAATGCAATAGGTTTTAAGTTACAAGTGATTTTACTCATGATGGAAGTTACTGAAAAGCCCAAAAGTAGCTATTACTCACTTAGCTATTGAGACAGACACCCAACTTACTCACCATATTGTAGCTATGAAAAAAGTAGCTGAATAACATATTTTAACAAAATGCTCTAAATGCAACACTTTTCAAGTTATAAGTGATTTACTCAACAGTGATAACCTAAAAGTAGCTATTACTCAGCTATGCCATGAGCTACAGGTCTGAAATTTTACTATGTTATAGCTGACCCAAAAGTAGCTGAATAACATATTTATACGAAATTCTCTAAATGCAATAGTTTTCAAGTTATAAGCGATTTACTCAACAGTGATAACCTAAAAGTAGCTATTACTCAGCTATGCCATGAGCTACAGGTCTGAAATTTCACTATGTTATAGATGGCCCAAAAGTAGCTGAATAACATATTTATACGAAATTCTCTAAATGCAATAGTTTTTAAGTTACAAGTGATTTTACTCATAATGGAAGTTACTGAAAAGCCCAAAAGTAGCTATTACTCACTTAGCTATTGAGACAGACACCCAACTTACACACCATATTGTAGCTATGAAAAAAGTAGCTGAACAACATATTTTCACAAAATGCTGTAAATGCAACACTTTTGAAGTTATAAGTGATTTAGTGCATGATTTCATGAATTTTAATGCATTAAAAATTATTAAAAAAATTTATTAAAAAAAAAGTAAGACAGATCCAGGTCTCATACTCACACAAGAGAATCTACCTCTGGCCTAGTACATATATGCAAGATATGAGAGAAATCCCTGGAATAGTCACTGAGAAAATTGTGATAAAAAGTTAAAATTTTCACACTTTTGCTGGGGGTACCCCCCTTGTAATGTCTCTAGCAAACAGACGAACAGACAGGTTTGCATGCCTTGAACAATTTTTCATCCTCGATAGATAAGGTATCTTTTAAAAAAAACAGCATGTCTCTAGGCCTTGTAGTTTTGGAGAAGAAGTTGTTCACGCGTACGCGTACGCCCACGCCGCAGAGTGATGACATAATGTCAGCTGACTGACAAGTCAGCTGACATAAAAAACCACATACACGAGTCGTTGTCATCCACTGTTTCTTTACAACGTGAATCCGGAAGTGGATTTTAAGTTATGAAATATGTTAAAAATACTTATCTGTACTGTGAACTGACACAAAATTAAGATTCTATGATATATAATAAAAAACTGATGTAGTTTCAGTATCCAACAACACGTATATCCATATAAAATTAAATCTCTTTCCTTGAAAAAAAAAGGCACGGATTCCATATTTGCGGTCAACGTCACTACTGGGGTCACCTCGATTCCAGAGCATCTCGCCACTATTTGAGTCCATTTTTCTTGGACGTTGGCCAGATGCCTGCAACCTCCCGAGTAAGCATTCAGTTCCACATGGTAAGCTATTGCAGTGCAATAAAATAGCATCAGAGATGCCCGTACCCCACAGCCTGGGGAAATATTTTTCAACACCATGAGATATTGAAGTAGTGTAACAGTACAAAGTTCAAGATACTTTCAGAACAGTGTAAGTTATATTAAGGTCCAAATAATGCTTAAGTAGAAAAAATAATATCTAAGGAAAAGAAATGTATATAAAGATGAAGTATTAAAACAAGATAATTCAATAATAAAATGACAGCATTTATCAGTAAACCAAAAAATGGCCGAATTATGGTTTGGATGTTTTGAATATTACCCATGCATACAGAAGTGGCAATACATTCAATGAATGCTTATGTGTGGTGTTGGAGAAAAGCCTGTGGCTCACTTGATGAAATTCCATCTGTTACAATGGGAACTTGCAAAAGGAAATTCTTAATGAATTCTAATATGACTTTAACAGTGCTTAATCTGCATCATCAGACAGACCCAAAGGTGCAACAAGATTTTAAAGGTTAATACAGCAAGGTCAAAGGTCAATCAGTGTTACACCATGACGTGGCACACCTAAAACCCTCAACCAATGTCCCTACCAAGTATAAACTTCCTACACCTTACAGTCTCTGAGATATAACCTGGACAAGTTTTTATAGGTCAATGTCGCTACAGCAAGGTCAAAGGTCAAATCAAGGTCACATGACATAGCACACCTACACCCTCTAACCAATGTCCCTAACAAGTATCAACTTCCTACACCTCTTACTGTTTCCAAGATATAGCCCAGACCAGGTATTATAGGTCAAGTTCACTACAGCAAGTACAAAGGTCAAATCAAGGTCACACCATAACGTTGCACACCTACTACCCCCAACCAATGTCCTCACCAAGTATCAGCTTCCTACACCTTACAGTTTCCCAAATATAGCCCAGACAAGATTTTATAGGTCAAGGTCACTACGGCAAGGGTCAAAGGTCAAATCAAGGTCACACTATGACGTTGCACATCTACACCCCCTAACCAATGTCCCTACCAAGTATCAACTTCCTACAGCTTACAGTTGCTGAGATATAGCCCGGACAAGGTTTTATAGGTCAAGGTCACTACGGCAAGGTCAAAGGTCAAATCAAGGTCAGACCATGATGTTGCACACCTACAACTCCTAACCAATGTTCCTACCAAGTATCAACTTTCTACACCTTACGGTTTCCGAGATATAGCCCGGACAAGATTTTATAGGTCAAGGTCACTACAGCAAGGTCAAAGGTCAAATCAAGGTCACACCATGGCGTTGCACACCTACACCCCCTGACCAATGTCCCTACCAAGTATCAACTTCCTACACCTTACGGTTTCTGAGATATAGCCCGGATAAGATTTTAACGGTCAAGGTCTCTACGGCAAGGTCAAATCAAGGTCAGACCATGACGTTGCACACCTACAACCCCTAACTAATGGCCCTGCCAAGTATCAACTTCCTACACCTTATGGTTGCTGAGATATAGCCCGGACAAGATTTTCAAACTCAAGGTCACTACGGCAAGGTCAAAGGTCAAATCAAGGTCAGACCATGACGTTGCACACCTACACTCCCCAACCAATGTCCCTGCCATGTATGAACTTCCTACACCTTACGGTTTCTGAGATACAGCCCAGACAAACTATTTCCCGCCGCCCACCCGCCCACCCATCCGGACACCATGGGTGAAAATAATACCCCGACAGTCCTTAAGGGCTGTGGGGTAAAAATGTGTCACATTGTTAGTATAAACCCTGTATCCAAAGTGATAGATGATGCAATACATAGTTTTAATGTGGCTTTGAATAGTATCTTAAATAAGTTTACAAATGTGTACGTGTCCGTAAAATATAAATTGTTCCAAGAGTTATTGTATGCCATCATATGGCTGTGTTTTATGGGAAAAGTAATAAGAAGACTGTTTAATCTTTCAAATAGAACTCATAGTAGATACATTCACTCAATATGCAACGATGTGCCAGTAAAAGTACAATTATACAAAAGATTTAACAAATTTATGTACACCTTGTTAAATAGTGGTAACCCTTGTGTAGAACTTGCAGGTAAACTTGTAATCTCAGGAAGTAATTCAAATGTTAGTAAAAACATTAATATTATATCTAGAGACTTAAAATGTAACTACTCTGATGTATTTGCATCACCGTGTGTATTCACAAAGTATGCAGAAAGTTATGTGACCTCTTGTAACAGTATTGAGGACAATATAGTATGTGGAAATATACATGATCTAATGCATATAAGAGACAGAAATTTGACAAGATTTTGTTTCAATGAAATAAATGAAATGTTAGAATACTTATGCACTTCTTAACCTCTTGCATATATTTAAACTATTGCCAAGATTTTATAGGTCAAGGTTACTACGGCAAGGTCAAAGGTCAAATCAAGGTCACACCATGATGATGCACACCTACTCCCTCTATAACCAATGTCCCTACCAAGTATCAACTTCCTACACCTTACGGTTTTTCCGAGATATAGCCCAGACAATATTTTATAGGTCAAGGTCACTACGGCAAGGTCAAAGGTCAAATGAAGGTCATACCATGACGGTGCACACCTACACCCCTTAACCGATGTTTCCTACCAAGTATCAACTTCCTCACCTTACGGTTTCTGAGATATAGCCTGGACAAGATTTTCAAACTCAAGGTCACTACGGCAAGGTCAAAGGTCAAATCAAGGTCAGACCATGACATTGCACACCTACACCTCCTAACCAATATCCCTACCAAGCATCAAATTCTTACACCTTACGGTTTCTGAGATACAGGCTGGACAAACTTTTTCCCGCCGCCCGCCCGCCAGCCCGGACGCCTGATTGGCCACCCATCCGGACACCATGAGTGAAAACAATACCCCGACAGCCCTTAAGGGCTGTGGGGTAAAAATGATACAGTGGTGAGACATCATACACCAATTCATGCAGTAAATATAAAATAAATCTGAAAGAAACTGTGCCCTACAGCTTGAACACAAGCAATAGTCAAAATTTTTGACATTTTTGACTCCCCAGAGCATAATTTTGACTACTGGGCCACTAAACTAATCAGGTGGCCAGATCTCTGCCATAGCAAGCCACTTGCGAAGTTTAAAAGAAATCCCAAAAGAAATGTGGCTTGTAGGTTGAACACAAGAAAATATCTGTGGACGCAGACTATGACCGTGCATGAGCCATAGTATCCCCGCTTTTCGGGGATACAATAAAAAAAACCCAAGTAAACCAGAAATTGCATCAATTTGATGCAGTGTGTCCTCAGATTGGACATTGATAATCTAACATACAGAGAATTTTGCAAATTTAATAAGTAACTTAAATTTTAAAAGTTAATATCCTGTCCAATGGACAATTGCTTTACCGGGCAGCATGACCGGTCCTGCCAAACGCCAGAAAAAGACATCATGTACATACTACTGGCAAGACCGGTCACGGAGTGTGCATTCGCTAGGTGGTGTATTGTACTTCTTTCCTGTCTAGACAGCGTGACGTCATACCATCTTTTTCATTGTCTTTTCATTCCTATTAAACCCCTAGTAAGCTGTTAGCGGGGCCGGTTGGGAGGGCCTTGCCTATCCATTGGATAGGGTAATAACTTATAAAAATTTAATTACTTATTAAATTTGCAATTTTATTTCATTAATACATCCCATCCAATGGACAATTGTTGAATAACTACCGCTTGGCCGGCAGGTAAGTTACTAGGGACTCCTGAACAAAACAAACAAATTTCTCCAGGCCTGGGTCAACCTTAAAGTCAGGAAACTCTATAAGGCCATGATCGGTTACCGATACCCGGGGGTATATCGAGGTTGCCCCCCCCCTTTTTACAGACCTGCTCTGAGATAGGGGAAGAGAGGGATGAGTTCAGTCCCATAAAAGAAATAAACCTCCCAAAGGAAGCATGTCACAGTTTTTTTTATACTTATATACTTTATACAAGGTATATACATTATATACATATGTATACATCTCATTTTTGGGCTTGTTTGTGGATTTGCTGAGCAGCCACCACTGGGCCCAAGTGAAAAAACTCCAAATCAGCCCAAGCCACATCCTTCGGATAGAACTGTCTGAATTGGCCTTGGTGTCCAGGCACAAAGGGGGTCAGTTCCTCAGTTCCCTGAGAGTCAGGGTACCAGTCTAATTGTTTACATTCATTGGGTATTCTTTAGTCATGGTAACTGAGGTGTTTGGTTCCAATTAATTGGTACAGACAGGTCAGTTGAGTAAATGTGGGGGTTTTCCAATTTAAAGGTCATGTGTGGCCTTGTGATCACCTAGGCACTCATTGTAACAAGGTCTGCTATTGGTCCTCATGTGGGGCCTCATATGCCATGTGTAATTCAATCTTCAGTCCTTCTTGGATTGTCAACCCAGCAGGAGCCAAAATTTTTTTTAAAGATTTAAACTTTAAGTGGAAAATAAATTTTAAATGGACTCAGTTTTGCTAGGTGTTGACAATCCGGGCGGTATCATGGACAAAAAATATGTTAAAATATGTTATTCAGCCTGATTTTATTTGTGTGAATAGCTCAACACGTGGAACTGTTGGCAGTGTCAATATATGGAATTTTATGTGCACGTGTATTAAGGGCCATCAGACAGAACTTTATGTACTTAGTACTTGTTTAAAGTACTTTGGTGACAGCTGGAGAATGCTTTGACAACCTTATGCTTAATTTTTCTACCCGAAAGGGATGGTCTAACCTATTTATATTTGTCATCCATCATTTTATTTATGAAATATTGGTTAAACCATTAAGTCAAGCTTAAAGTTGTTACTGACAGCACCTTCGGCCGTGTTTGTGCTTATTTAATTTCAGAAGGAAACATTGACTAGTAAATATATGCATAAATAATTCCATCATGCCAAATAAAAAGTTTTGCAAGAAGTGTGGGGACAGACATCTACCTCCCACGGGCAGGAACTGTGTTCAAGCCTCATCACCAGTGCGTCAGCCGTCTAATTCACCTGCCAGTATGTCTTCCACAGGGACGTCACATCTTACTGCCGGGGAAGCGTCATCTGGAGATCAAGCTACAGTTTTACAGCAAGAAATCCTGAAGCAACTGCAACGCATCAACAATAGGCTGGATTCAGTGGAGCAGGACTTGGTTACAGTCAAAGGAGCTGCACATTTATTTTATTTATTTATTTGAGGTTTTACGTTGCTTTCAACACTGTACAGGTCATATCACGACGGGTAGTTGGAAGGGCAGAGGAAACCAGTACATATAGTTCGTTAGGGTTCTGTACTGTAAACTGCCGACCAACGGCAAGCAACTACCAGCTTTCCCACTTGAGGCCGTAACGGGGATCGAACCCCAGCCTCAGAGGTGGGAGGCGAGAGTGTTACCACTCTGCCACCGTGGCCCCCAAGGAGCTGCACATGAACAGACTCATAAGATAAGTAGTCTTAATAAGTCAAAAATGTCTGTCAGTGAAGTGTCAATGTCTGATTCATCATCTGATGTCTCCCTAGTACCAAATTTAAATGTCCTGAAGTCCAAAAAATCTGTACAGAAAAAGGTTGATCAAAGGTTGAAACAATTACAAGATGACAGTGCTGTTAAATTAGGTAGTAGTGAAAAAATTAAATCGAAAAGAGGTGGCAATGTAGATTGTATGGTTAAAACCAAAATTGCTTGGCCACAAGATACAGTGCTGGGAGGTCAGAGTTGTCAAAGGGTCACGTATGACCAACTCAGTTTGACCCAGTAGGTCCAAGGTTTTGCCAAAATTATTATGGAGGAAAATTGTCAGGAAACTAGGGAACATATGCTTTATTATTTGGCAGATATCATGAGTGACACCACTTATTTCAGTTGGTAGAATACTAAAGCTGCTCATGCAGTTTTACTGTGTGATATGGAAAGGGGGGTTATATCTTGGCAAGAAACATCAAAGATGGACAGAATTAGGACGGCGCATGCGCCAAAACATTCTCAAAATTCTAAACCTTGGGCCAAAAAGTCTGATGCCACTGCAAGTAAAAACCCACGGTTCTGTAAGGCATTTCAGACTGGTTCATGCACCTTTAACAGGGATCATGAGAGTAATGGCAAATGGCAGGGACATAGCTGTGCAACTTGTTTAGATAAAGGTAAGACTCTCCCACATGCTGAAAACGACTGTAGTTGGGTCAAAAATAAAAAAAAAGAGTAATGGGCTGTCCTGGGGCCAAATTGTCTCAGGGCAGCACTTGCCTCTCTCATGGCCCCTCTTCTAGGGTGAGTAAACATCAGTTTAGTACTGTAAGATCTGTCAGTACAACTACAAAATTTCCAACAAGATATGTGTATTCAGCAAGGTGTAACCCTAGTGCTGTTGAAATGTTACTGAAAATGTCAAAAAATTATTTACTGAAACTTTCTGAAAGTGATGTACATAACAGACAGGCGGTGCCTGTTGAAAAGTATGACTGTAAGGAGATAACAGCTAAGGTATGACTGTAAGGAGATAACAGCTAAGGTATGACTGTAAGGAGATAACAGCTAAGGCGTGCGTCAATAAAGGCAGTGATCACAGGTCATATGCACAGGTAGTTAGGGAGTCTTGTCAAAATAGTGTCACTCTTAGTAGTTACATTACTGAGCATGGTGAAGACGTCAAATATAATGGATCATATGCCTCAAAAATGAAATCCCTCAAAATGGCGTCAAATATGCTAGTTCTCATATTACTCAGTCTGGAGGCTTCAAACAGCAAAGTACAAATTCCCAATTAACTACAAGTCCTGCTTCTAGTAACACTACCAAGGACAAGGGTGCTGTTGTCACCTACTGTGAGGCGTCGAATATGGCTAGCTATAATGGTAGGGTCACGAGTGGTCACAATACTGCAAGGTCACCCACCAGTTTTGCTAACAGCTTGGGTCAAATTCAAGCAACTATTAAGGTACTTGACCTTGCTAAACCCCTGTCCTCTACGGTCAGGATTAAAAATTTGTTTGCCTCTGGTGATACTGAATCTTCTCAATCAAAAAAATATGACAATGGAGGTGAAACACCTGCACCACCAGATATCTCTGATTATTGCAAAGTCTTTGATACAAATGACTTGGCTGAAAAATATATCACTTCTATTCTCATTAATACTCCCAAGAAAAACCTGTGGCAAAACTCAGATGATGCTATAGTCAAATCTTGGAAAGCTCAAACTGATTTTCAATTTGGCTTTATTCCCTTTCTGATGTTGAAGAATCAGAATGTAAAAAGATCAATTATTTGCAGGAATATTGTCCCATTGAAGCCCATAAATTGATAGCAAGACATAAAAAACCTAATTCTTTAGGAGCCAGAATAAAAGTGGATTCTCAGTTGAACTTACAAGAGTGGTATGACCAACTTTATGACTACTTGGACCAACAGCTACTTGAGTTTCTTACTTTTGGTTTTCCTCTTGACTTTAATAGAAACTAGAAATAGGACGCCCTGTTGATAGTAGCTGCGACATATGAATAGAAACAGGATAGCATAGAAGAACACACATTATCATGTGTAATGTCCACCCCATGAACCTTTTGCCAAAATTGTACAGTAGTCTTACAAGACCCTGTTTCATTTGTAAAATATATCAATGATTCTTAAATATTTATTAGTGTACATGTAAATTATTTCAGCTTCATGCCTTTTTGCATTGGTTGGGTCGAAAATTTTGACAAAGTCACTCTATCTTGCACGGTTCAAAATGGCCGCCATATGTGGGAAGAGGAAAATTTTTGAAAATTGCAAAGAGTACATTGCTCAGATACTCTGTGGGTCGAAAATTTCGACGAAATCGCTCTATCTCGCACGGTTAAGGAGATAGAAGCAAATTTCTGTTTTTCTATTTTAGGCAAAAATTCGAAAATTCAAAATGGCCGCCATTTTTGGGAAGAGGAAATTTTTTTTGAAAATTGCCAAGAGTACATTTCTTAGATACCCTATGGGTCGAAAATTTCAACGAAATAACTCTATTTTGCATGGTTAAGGAGATAGAAGCAAATTTGTGTTTTTCCATTTCGGGCAAAAATTCGAAAATTCAAAATGGCCGCCATATGTGGGGAGGGGAAAATTGTTTGAAAATTGCCAAGAGTACATTTCTTAGATACCCTGTGGGTCGAAAATTTCGACGAAATCGTTCTATCTCGCACGGTTAAGGAGATAGAATCAATTTTGTGTTTTGCCATTTTGGGCAAAAATTCGAAAATTCAAAATGGCCGCCATATGTGGGAAGAGGAAAATTTTTGAAAATTGCAAAGAGTACATTGCTCAGATACCCAGTGGGTCGAAAATTTCGATGAAATCGCTCTATCTCACACGGTTAAGGAGATAGAAGCAAATTTGTGTTTTGCCATTTTTCGGAAAAATTCGAAAATACAAAATGGCCGCTATTTTTTCGGGAGGGGAAAATTTTTTGAAAATTACTGAGTACATTTATTAGATACCCTGTGGGTCGAAAATTTCGACGAAATCACTCTATCTCGCATGGTTGAGGAGATAGAAGCAATTTGTGTTTTGCCATTTTTGGGAAAAATTCGAAAATTCAAAATGGCCGCCATTTTTGGGGAGGGGAAATTTTTTTGAAAATTGCTAAGAGTCCATTTCTGAGATGACCTGTGAGTCAAAAATTTCAACGAAATCGCTCTATCTCGCACGGTTAAGGAGATAGAAGCAATTTTGTGTTTTGCCATTTTGGGCAAAAATTCGAAAATTCAAAATGGCCGCCATTTTTGGGGAGGGGAAATTTTTTTGAAATTGCAAAGAGTACATTGTTCGGATACCCTGTGGGTCGAAAATTTTGACGAAATCGCTCTATCTCACACGGTGAAGGAGATAGAAGCAAATTCGTGTTTTGCCATTTTTGGCAAAAATTCGAAAATTCAAAATGGCCGCCATGTTTGGGGAGGGGAAAATTTTTTGAAAATTGCCAAGAGTACATCGCTCAGATACCCTGTGGGTTGAAAATTTCGACGAAATCGCTCTATCTCGCACGGTTTAGGAGATATGAGCACATTTGACTTTTTCAGTACTCAAAATAGCCAATTACTCATTTATTTAATTAATTAATCACTGATCTGTGAAGCAATTCCCCCCAAAAGCAATCCCATACAAGCTATTAACCCAATGAACCTCCACACCAAATTTCAGAAAGATAGGCTTAATAGCATTCCTTAACTCTTTCGCCGCGAGTTTCACGTAATAAAATGCGTATAAAACGCGGCAGTCGCCTTTCGTCGACTCTTCTATGAAGCGCGAAAGTCGACAATAATCGCCGTGACGTATGAAATTATTTACTGTAATAATGACGTAAGGAATACGTCATTTCTTTGTATAAATAGGCTGTAAATAAGCTGTAAATATATCGTTTGGTGTCACATAGTGATTTAAAATGCCTAAAAGACATTATTCTGCAAAAGAGGCAAGGAATTTAGTGCTCCAAGATTCGCAAATGAACTTATACATACTTACGTCCATCACTGCATATCTCCAGCAGAGAGCCTGTCAATCAATGAATACTAACATTCTACTGGATAGCTGTCGGCCAATGAGAAGCAAAGAAAATATATTGCTTCCTACAGATATTTCATTGGTCAAGGACTTGGCCAATGAAAAAAATCCTGTTTTATCATTCGCTACTCACCCTCTAAACCTGTCATGACACTTCCAAACTTACGTAAAACAATTCTGCGACGACCTGTTTAAATTTACGTTGACGTCGCGCTTTTAATATATGTCGACGGAAGTCGTCAATCGCGCTGAAAGAGTTAAAATGTCTGAAAACCAAAGAGATACTCAAAAGTAGCAAAGTAGCTATTACTCAGTTAGCTATAGAGCTATCATCACCAAAAATCCCATACAAGCTATTAACCCAATAAACCTGCATGCCAAATTTGGTAAAGATAGGATAAGAACTGTTGCCTAAAATGTCTGGAAACCAAGTGTGACGCCGGACGGCAGAAAAAGCAAAAATAATATGTCCACCCCCCAGTGGGGTGGACATAATTCTCCATTATATTGGGAAGGTGACAATCACAAGTCTGCTCTTGAATATCCCCAAGACATTGAAGCTTATCTGTGAAGGAAGAAATTCAGTTTAAAGCCATTGTAGGTCCCTTCAAAGAACATCCATGTGAGAATGGCCATATCTCTCCATTCATGACCAGAGATAAGCCTGGATCAGAAAACAGGTGAGTTATCATTGATCTTAGCTGGCCAATAGGATGCTCAGTTAACTCTGGGACAGATAAGGACTCTTATATGGGCACCAACTTTGCTTTAGTTTTACCTACACGGGTGGGGACATGGATAGACGGGGACATGGATAGACATTTTTTTAAATGTTCATGTAAAATCACTAGCATCACAAATTATTAAAGATGTAGTATATAGATGCTTTTGTATAATCCAATGGATGAAACAATGTATTATTTTTATTTCTACAAAATCTCTTATATTCATAAACACACATTTTCAATTCTGCTTTGTCTTAAAATAACTATGGCCACCAGAATATCTCTCAATAACAAGACATCTTAAAGAATACAATTATTATTATTGTTTAGTTAATTTATACACATCTTCTTTTGTGTAAAGTGTAAAAAAAAAGTTATTTTGAAAAAAACCCCAGGCTATTTGTAATTTCATAATGCCCCCTTAAAAGATTGAAAACTATCTACCAATATATGAACAAACAGTGCCACAAAATACTAATCAGACTTCATAGCTCAGTAGTAGAGAACTGGACTCAATCATGAGAGGTCGTGGGTTCAAATCCCTGCAGGGGCAGAAGTTTTTTTTTTCTCTTTTTTTTTTTTACATGCATTTCCTTCTTTAAGAGTGTTTGCGAGTAGGCTAGCTAATCTACACTTTTATAGCGCTTAATTGTGAATTCATAGTGCACACATATATGACAAAAATGGCCGGGACAGCTTTCAACAATTATAAAAATTCCACCACAGATCAATACTGTTGTCATTTCTTGTATTCAGTACTTCAGTTAATCACTAGCGGGCGCTTTTTCATGTTTACATAAAAACTGTCTATCCATGTCCCCAGTAAGAAAATGGCTGACATGATACATAATGGGGTATTTCTATAACAACACAAAAACATTTAAAAATGTAATGTATGTAAATGAAGGATATAAACATTGTCTACATTGAGTAAATACAAAATTTTCCTTCCTGAGCTTGACAAATGACTTATTAAACAAATAGATGAAAAACCGTCTATCCATGTCCCCACCCGTGTACTGTTGATCATATTACTGACCAATTAAAATTGCTGGGAAAAGGAGCCCATTTTTATAAAATTGACATCAGTAGGGCTTTTAGACACATTAAGGTGGATCCTTGGGATTATGATCTTCTTGGCCTTCATTGGCGTGACGTTTACGTAGATACTTGCGTTCCGTTTGGGGGTCTGCACGGCTCCCAAATTTTTCAACACATCAGTGATGCTGTGCGTCATATCATGCATCAACATGGTCATAAAGTGATAAATTATGTGGATGATTATGTTGGATTTGGCGTGCTGTCTGACGCAAAAACTTCTTTTGACCTTTTATATGACCTTTCGCAAAAACTGGGTCTGACTGTTAGTCAGAAAAAGTTGGTTCCACCTACCACTTCAGTTACTTGCTTAGGTGTTGAGATAAACACTCTTACTGGTACAATTGCTATTCCAGCTGACAAATTGCGTTAAATTTCTGACATCGTCAGGGATTGGAGACATAGAAAAACATGCTCAAATTTAAGCATCAGTAAAGTCCTTGTTAGGTCATTTATTATATATATAACATACATTATTATACATTTATTATATATATTATATAAGTGTGTCAGACCTGCCCGTTATTTCTTGAATAGAATGTTGCAGACTTTGAGGTCGAATTATGGCCAAACTAGTATCAAACTAGATGCAGAATTTCATAGGGATCTTAGATGGTTTCAAAGATTCCTCTCTTTTCATAATGGGGTGTCCCTATATGAGCACAAGAAATGTGATCATCAAGTTCATCTTGATGCAAGTTTGCATGGCCTAGGTGGGGTCTGGCATAACTTTGTTTATCATCTCCCGATTACCTATGGTTACAAAGGTTTGAACATTGCACATTTTGAGATGGTAAACATCCTAGTGGTTTTGAAAGTTTTCTGTCACCAATGGGCTACAAAACGTGTATTGGTTCATTGTGATAACCAAGCTGTTGTGTGTGTTTTGCAGTCAGGCAGTTTTGCAGCCACTTTTGATACTGAACTAACTTATGTACATGTAATGGGCAAATATAACAGGGCTGCAGATCTGCTATCTAGATGGTGTATTGGTTCATTGTGATAACCAAGCTGTTGTGTGTGTTTTGCAGTCAGGCAAGGCTAAGGACCCTTTTTGGGGGGCCTGTGCCCGTAATGTGTGGCTGTGGGCAGCCACTTTTGATACTGAACTAACTTATGTACATGTAATGGGCAAATATAACAGGGCTGCGGATCTGCTATCTAGATGGTCCAATAGTGTCAGTGATAACAATAAATTGCAAATGTTGATACCTGGTGCTTCTTGGGACCCTGTCACCCTGGAGGCAGCAGATATTGATGTTGAGATATAACACTAATTGCAGTTACTATGCTTTGTTTTAGGCAACAGGAAGCTGAAGAATCTGACTACAAAGGCTACTGCTAGGCAGCAAGGCACTTCAGACCATCTACTGCCAAGGCTTACACCACAATGTTTGGAACTTTCATGTGTTTTGTGTGTTTCTCAATGTGGATGTAGCAAAATTGGATGTCGATGTCATCTTGGCCTTTATGGAATGTTTGAATGCAAATCAAGTCACTGTTAACATGTGAGTTAATTATTTGTCTGCCATTAGGGCTTGAATGGTGGTCTTGGGTTTGAATCCCTCACCTCTGGATGACAAGAAAATTAGGTATTATGTTAGGGCCTTGAAGTTAAATAGACCAATGAGTGTTACTATGCATAACATTATTTCCTTGGATATGCTGCTTAAGATAGTGCAGTAATGTGACCTGTTATATATGGGTACTGTTTTTAAAACCGTTTTTCTAGTGGGATTTTTTGGGTTTTTTAGGCTTTCAAACTTAGCCCCACATTCTTTTAGTGCTTTTGATTTCACTAGACATTTGGATGCGGGGGGGATATTTTTTTGAAATCAATATGGTTAAAGTCCTAGTAAAATGGTCTAAGACCATCCAGACCAGAGATCAAGTAAAAATCATCTCTCTTCCTCATTTGGCTTCAAGTCCTTTGTGTCCTTATAGGGCCCTAAAGGCCCTATATAAATTGTATAATCCATCTGGAAGTGACCCATTGTTTCAATACAAATACTCCTCAGCCTGGAAAGTTTTGATTGATTCTAAGATCAGGAAGACCTTATCTCTTATCAACAAAAAATTGCACTGCTCACCTCATTTTTTCACCTTCCATGCTTTCTGGCGTTCAGGTGCCTCTTTGGCATTTAATGCCAATGTCCCTCTTCAAGAAATTAAGGTCCAGGGCACCTGGACGTTGGATTGTGTGTGGAGGTATATTTACAATGATCCCACTCATTCGTCCAAGGTTGCTATTGCCTTTCCAAAAATGCTTAAAAATTCATAAATGTTATAAATGGTAGGTTTGCGGTTTTCAATAATATATTATATTATCTATTAGTCCATGAAATGGCCTATTCACTGTTGTTTTTGGAGCCTTCTAGTCTGACTCTAACTTTTTCTTTTCATGTGTGACCTTGTTTCACTTTAACCTTAGTAATCTAACTTTTTGACCTTTTGTCAAGGTCAAGTGTAACTTTGTGATGTCTGTCTGTGGTCACATGCTTTGCTTTTGGAGGTCAAGAACTGTGACCTTCACCCCTTTTTACTCTTAGGAGGTCAAGAATTGTGACCTTCAACTTTCAAGGTCAGACTGACTGGCTCATTTAACTTAGTGTATGAAGTTTAACTGTGCTGTATCTGTTATTTTTATGTACTCATGAATTGGATATACTATAACTTGCATTTATTTCATGAGAAATGTAAATATAACTAGACATAGTGCATGTATTTACACATGTTAAAGAATTACGTGTATCATTAATAAACTGAGTACCCTCTGTTCTGTTATTACTGTGTTGGGGAACTTTGGGGGGGGGGGCTGTGTGTTATGTGACTTCCAGTGGAAGGCTGATAAGATCTGTTCAAAGAAACCCCCGACTGGAAGGCCTTAGAAACAGCAAAGGCCCTGACATTATGGGCTTTAACCTGATGTAGTTTGAGGGCCTCCAGGTCAGAGAGCTGATAGCATAGGATCACAGTCTGCTTGATAGTGAGATAGGGGCAGGTGAGACGTCCTTATCAAAGCCTTTCTTGAAGGACACAAAAAAGACCAACTCCTTGTTCTGCCAAAGATCTGAGGTCCTGTCCAAGTAATAACACAGGGCTGTGACTGGACATAATGACCGGTCACCCTTAATTTATTTATTTATTTGGGGTTTTACGTCGCTTTCAACACTGTACAGGTCATATCACGACGGTCACCCTTAAGTAACTTATCCAGAGTGGGGGCCAGGGCTGGTATAACCACTGGGGCCACACTGTCTGGACCCTCTTTAGCCAGCTGGTTCTTGGAAAGAAAGCTGGGCGAGGGGTACAAAGACACCTTAGACCAGTCTGACTGGTGTCTGATGTTCTTATGTAGCCAAGCATGGATCTCATTCCTGCATTTACCTGAACCCAGGCCAATAGGAAGACAGTCTTGAAGGTCAATTGCTTCAAAGTGGCCTCTTTCAGGGGTGCAAAAGGAGCCTTTGTCAGCTGGTGCAGTACCAAGGAAAGGTTCCAGGAGGGAATACCCCTCCAACCCTTGGGTCTGTCTCTGTGGAAACTATCCAGGAGACGAGTGAGATTCTCATCTTTGCTGACATTAATGGGGGAGTTTCCCAATTTTTCAACAATGGCTGATCTATAGCTGTCAATGGTGTCTGGCTGTAACTTCCTGTCCTGAAACAAGTACAGAAGGAAGTCAGCTTTCAGAGGTGGTGCCCTGAAGTCCATCTGATTACTGAGGTACCACTTTTTAAAAATGGCCAACTTTACCTCATACACTGATCTGGTTGATCCTCTTTGAGGAGCCTCAATTCGTTCTGCCACTGCCTCAGAGAAGCCCTGCTCCTTGATTGCTGTGGCTCTAGGAGCCAGACATGTAGGTTCAGGTTTGACAGATTCCTGTGCAGGGTCTGGTTGAATGGTTGAGTCACCAGATTGGGCAGGCTGGACAGGCACAATGGGATCTGACTAAACATGGCAACTATGTCCCAAAACCAAGTTATGTTAGGCCTCCCCGGTGCAATCAGTATCATTCTGCAGCACGGGCAGTCCTGTAACTTCTCCACCACTTTGCCCAAGATGGCTGCTGGTGGGAAGGCATATGGGTCCAGATCTTCCTAGGACAGACAGAGAGCATCCACTGCCTAGGCCTGGGGGTCTGGAACCAGTGGAACAAACTCTGGTAGTTTGTTTATGTTTGTTATTGAATGTGGTGGCAAACAGGTCCACTTGGGGCTGGTGCCACCGGGAGCATATTGCTTGGGAGACCTCTGGGTCAAGGGACCATTCTGTTTGAATGGTTTGACCTAGTCTGGATAGCTTGTCTGCTATCACGTTCAGCCGGCCTGGGATGTGTCGAGCTTTGAGAATTAGCCGTCTCCTGGTACACAGGGTCAAGATTCTCCACAAAAGGGCACACAGAAGACCCGACTTCATCCCCCTTTCTTTGTTTATATAGGCAACCACTGTATTGTTGTCTGTGGCCGGTTGTTCAAACAAAGGTCTTGAAACTCTTTTAGGGCCAGAAAGACCGCCTTTAGTTCCAGATGGTTTATGTGTAGCCTGCTTTCTGGAAGGGACCAGGTTCCCCTTGCAGTACGTTCGTTTAAGTGAGCCCCCAACCCTTCTTTTGATGCTTCTGTAAAGATCTGCAAAGCATGTTTTAGTGGGTGTAATGGTTGACCTGGAAGCACATTGCTTTCCTCCAGCCACCATTTTAAGTGAGGGTGGAGCGACCTGGGGACTGGTATCACCTTTACTAGGGACTCTGGTACCCTCCAGTTCTTCTTCAAGTGCCACTGTATGGGTCTCATATGGAGCCGAACTAGGTGGATTTGTTTTTCTGTTGCCGTGAGAAGACCTATGAGGGACATGAACTGCCGGACCGGGCACACTGGACCTGACAATATTGCTTGAATCTTGATTGTTAAGGCCTGCCAAAGCTCTGGAGTGGGTCTGACCTTGCCCTCTTTCAGGTCGAACTGGTAACCTACGAAGTTGAAGACCTGTTTTGATTTCTCCCTGTTCACCAGCCAACCTAGTTCTCGACAGAGCTACCACGGTCTGTTTATGCTGGAGGCAGATATGGTGGGACTTGGCTCTGACCAATCAATCCCCTTTGCATAGAATACTCTTGTACTACCCTATGTGTCAAAAATTCACTCAAAATCGCTCTATCTTGTACGGTTTTCCAGATATTCACACTTTTTCATTTTCCGCTAAAATCCAAGATGGCCGCCAAAAGTGGCGAAAACTGAAATTTTTCCCCTTTGCATAGGACACTCTTGTACTACCCTGCGGGTTAAAAAATTTGCTTGAAGTCGCTCTATCTCTTACGGTTTGCGAGATATTTGTGATTTTTCACATTTTCACTAAAAGTAGCAATTGGAAAATTTAATAGTAAATTAAATTTTTATAAGTTAATACCCTACCTAGTGGACAGATGCATTTGTCCGGCGCTCTGCCGGTCACGCCAAACGTTAGAAAAAAACGTCCTGAGCTGGGCTCTGGCCGGGACCAGTAGTGTCCTGCTATTTCGCCAGGTGGCTGCACAAGCCACCCGCTGGTATACTGCGTATGCGTGCTTCCTCTTTTTGTTGTCTACCTTAGATAATCCCCTTGTTTGGTTAGCAAAGCGGGGAAGGTAGGGTGGGAATCCCCTTGTCCACTAGGTAAGGTATTAACTTATAAAAAGTTAATTTACTATTAAATTTTACATTTTATTGCGTTAATACAACTTATCCTAGTGGACAGATGCAGAATGACTACCCATTGGTTGGAGGGTAGCCAAATAAGGGGAACCCCTATTGTCAACAGTAAGAAGGGTGCGTCCGGTAGTGGTTAAATAAACCAACCTTCAAGGACCCAAAACACCCTTGCCCCCCAAAAAAACTTTGAAGTAAACCATCTATGCACAAATTCGACCCGAATGTGCAGGGAGACAAAAGAGGGCATGAAATAATATCACTAATGGATGAGGAAGAAGAACAGGAGTAAAAGAACACCATCCTTGAGAAGCTCCCGGATCCACTTTGGATCATGGCAATCCAGTAGCAAAGGCTAGTGGAAGTTTTTTAAAAAAAAATTTTTTTTATATACAGTATGTGCAATGAAGGAAACGGTCTAACGTATATGTATACTATATACAATATGCAAATGGACAAGCTGCTACTACTTATCGTGGTGGATCTGTTGAGCAGCTACCACAGGACCCAGATGGTACAGCTCTGAATCTGCCCAAGCTAGATCTTTCAGATAGAACTGTGTAAAAGTGTTGTGAGGTTTCCAATGACAAGCCGATAGGATCTGATCCAAAGAAACCCTGCCTTGAAAAGCTTTGGAGGCTGCAAAGGCCCTGACATCATGAGCCCGAACCTGATGTATAGTTTGGGCTTCCTCGTCGGAAAGTTGATAGCACAACAACACAGTCTGTTTGATCCAGGAAGAAATATATGAGCCGGAACAATGTCCTTCTGAAAACTCTTCCGGAGAGACACAAAAAGCAGATCTTTGCCCGCTCGCAAATCCTTGGTCCTGTCCAAATAATAATGCAAGGCTCTCACCGGGCAAAGTGACTTATCTTCCTTGAGAGACTTGTCTAACGACGGGGCCAAAGCAGGGATGGCCACCGGTGCCACAGAAGCGGGGCCGTCCCGGGCTAGCTGATTTTTGGATAGGAAACTGGGGGATGGATAAAGGGAGACCTGACTCCAGTTTTCCTGATGCCTGATGTTTCTGTACAACCATGCATGGATTTCGCTCCGCCTCTTGCCAGAACCCAATGCCAAAAGGAACACCGTCTTAAAGGTCAAATGCTTAAGAGAAACCTTTCGCATGGGCTCAAAGGGAGTTTTTGTCAACTGATGGAGAACTAAGGATAGGTTCCACGAAGGAACTCCCCGTCTCCCCTTTGGCTTGACTCTGTGAAAACTGTCTAACAAGCGACTTAAATTTTCATCTTTGCCAAAATGGATCTTGTCATTGCCTATCATATCAGCAATGGCTGTTCTGTAACCTTCTATAGTGCTGGGTTGTAAGTGTCTCTCCTTAAACAGATACAACAAAAAATCTGCCGCTTGCTTCAAAGAGGGCGACCCAACGTCCACCTCGTGGAGGAGACTGTTGAATGGTTGGGTTAGCAAGTCCTTCTCCAAGGGAAGACTGAAAGGAATCTGCCTCGACAGATTGACCAGATCCCAGAACCAAGGCATGTTGGGCCACCCTGAGGCGACCAGGATCATCCTGTGACAGCCCTGATCCACGAGCTTCGACACAACTTGATTGAGAAGGGAGACTGGAGGGAAGGCATACACGTCCAGATTCCCCCATGACAGACTGAGAGCATCCACTGCCCAAGCTGCCAGATCCGAAACCGGCGATACAAACTTGGGAAGCCTGTGATTGAATCGAGTTGCAAAAAGATCTATCTGAGGTCGGCCCCATTTTGAACACAAGAGATGGAAAACCTGCTGAGACAGGGACCACTCGGTCTGTATCACTTGATTGTGTCTGGACAGCTTGTCCGCTATGACATTCAAGCAACCTGGGATGTGTCTCGCCCGCAGAACTATCTTTCTGGGATGACACCAGGACAGGAGTCTCCAAAGTAGGGCACAAAGAGAGCCTGATCTCATACCGCCCTTCTTGTTGATGTAAGAGACCACAGTTGTGTTGTCCATTGCTATCAGGACAATGTGATCCTTGCAACGATGCTCGAAACTTTTGAGGGCCAGTACGACTGCTTTTAACTCCAAGAAATTGATGTGGAGACGGTTTTCTGGTTCTGACCAAAGTCCTCTTGCCGTGGACCCCCTAAGTGTGCGCCCCAGCCTTTGTTTGAGGCGTCTGTAAATATCTGCAGAGCGTGTTGAAGGGGGTGCAAGGGCTGACCCCTGAGAATATTGCTCTCCTCCAGCCACCAATCTAGATGTGGGTGGAGAGAGAGGGGGATTGGAATAACTTTTTCCAAACTCTCGGGGACATGCCAGTGTCGCTTCAGATGCCACTGAATGGGTCTCATGTGGAGGTGACCGGCCCATACCTGTTTTTCTGTTGCCGTAAGGAGCCCGATGAGAGACATGAACTGCCTGACCGAACAAGTTTTCTGACTTTTTATGGACTGTAGCTTCAGTTGAAGGGTGAGTGGGTAGAACCCGACCTGATAGTAGATCGAACCGGTAACCTACGAAATTGAAAACCTGTTGAGGCGTAAGTTCTGATTTTTTCCTGTTTACCACCCACCCTAATTCGCGGCACAGGGCCAAGAGGGTCTGGGTATGTAGTCAGCAAGTTTCCTGGCACTGGGCTCTGACTAACTAGTCGTCTAGGTACTGGTGGATCCGGATACCATGTGCCTGCGCCATCAGTCTCACCTCCTTGACTACCTTGGTAAATTCTAGAGGGGCTGTAGCCAGACCGAAAGGAAGGGCAGTAAACTGATAAGTTTTCCTTCCAAGAAAAAACCTGAGGTACTTCCAGGATCTCTGATTGATGGGAATGTGAAAATAAGCGTCGCTGAAATCCAGCGATGTTACCCATTCCCCCTTTTGGAGAGACAACCTGATTGTTTCCGGTGTTTCCATTTTGAACGTGCCTGATTGCAAAAACAGGTTTAGACGGCTGAGATCTAGAATAGGTCTCCATCTGTTGTTGGGTTTTGGTACCAGAAAAAGGCGGTTGTAAAATGCCAGGGAGGACCTTATCACGACTTTTTCTACTACCAACTTGTTTATGAGCTCTACCAACGCTTCAAATAAGGCTTTGCTTTTCAACGGGTGAGCATAACCACTCTTGATCACAGGGGACCAGGTCAGAGGTGGTCTGACTTTGAAGGGTTGCGTGTAACCCTCTTTCAAAATGGACACCACCCTTGGATTTGCACCCAACTTTTGCCATGTTTGCCAAAACCTCTGTAGTCTGCCCCCGACAGCCAGATCTGGGACAACACTGGGGACATTTGGAGCATGAGGGACAGAAAGACATTGATTTACATAGAAAACACTTTTGACATCTTTTATTTCTGTCTTCTTTACAAAGGGACTTATACCTTTCTTTTGTGGAAGCCTGTGGGAACAAACAGAAAGAACACGATTGACAGCAAGACAAGATACATTTTGACAATTTAAACTTGCTGTTGACTGAGTCTTGACTAACTTTCTTACTGAACTGTCTACTAGTTTTAGTTTCACAGTTTGAAATGTCCTTTGTACAACCCTCTTGCTTTGTACTAACTTGTTTGCAAGAGTAGGACCTAATAGGTAATTGTCATTTGTACTGTTTGTATCCCCTGGATTTGGAAAAACGGGAGTTAGGGTTACGTCCTCTACCCCGACCTCGTCTTCTGTGACGTCCAAATTGTCTCTAAGGCTGGTGTGCTTGATCCCCAGACCTATTCTCCTTTCTATCATAAGGGTGGTACCTATGAGAGGATCTCCATGCAGCCTGTTGGCCAGCACCCGGACCGGGTCTGGGAACAGGGCCGGAAGTTTGATAACTGGCAATCTCCTGCTCAGCTGTGCGGATCACCGCATCCGGAAAAAGTCCATGTCCAAATAGTGGGGCATTCCTGAGCTGGTTGTAGGTATCTGGTTTTATGCCACTCTTAACATGGTCCAGATACGAGTCTCTGCGAAGCAGAATCAAATTAGGTGGACAAAGAGGCTATCCGCCAAGTGTTGCAGGGAAGTTCCCATTGCCACTGAAACATTTTGATGAAAGGCAGTAAGGATGACATAGCAGCAGAGACTTCTTTAGGGGCTTTGCCTTTATTAATCCTGGTGCTCAACAGATTGATGTGGGCAGTCATACGCTCCTGCAGCTCACTGGTGCAACAGTTGAAAGCTGCTGCGTGATTTACAATATATGAATTCTCCCGAGCACATTTTTCCCACCTGTGCAAGTACTCTTCGGAAATAGGATGGGAAGGCGGTCCGGTGGATGGATAAGCTGAGGCCTTAATAATGCGAGGGAACTGAGAGTTCACCTTTGCCTCTGAGTCATGCCAGCTAAACGATGCGGACGATGCGGTCCATCCGGTTTGATCATATGCATTTGGTACCAGTGACTTTGAGATTTCGGCCCATGAATGACCCATAAATGACCGGATTGACCTCACCGTTTCCCGGTAGTTCATGTCCTCCGTTTGTTCAGGTTTGTCCTTCTTCAGTCCGGCGGAATCTTGTGCCCTAGACGGGTATCCCTCAGCTACCACAGTGTTCAACTTTTCCAATTTCTGGCACAGCCAGTCATCTGGCGGCATTGCTACAGATATACGTGTGGGCCTCTTTGGTAACTTTCCCTTCCACGGATTGTTGCTTTTATCCGGTTCACTTAGGTCACTTTCGAAAGTAGGAATGTGATTCCAACCCATGAATGACCGGATTGACCTCACCGTTTCCCGGTAATTCATGTCCTCCGTTTGTTCAGGTTTGTCCAGGGTATCTGAAGATATTTCACCCTCATCAGAGGAAACTTGGTCATCAGAATAACTAGCATCCGACAAGTGAGTATCAATAACTAAACTGTCCGGTTCCGGTGGAACATTGCAGGCACCGGCCAAAGAAGAGTCATCAAACAAAGAAGTAGAAGGTAAAGTCTGACCGGCAGAGCCGGGATGAAGAACCTCTTGACCGGTAATACCGGGTTGAAAATAATCTTGCGGAGTAGAGTGAGAGGTAACTGTGTGTACCGGCATGGATTTAGTCTGAACTGGTCGCACAACCTCCGGACCGGAGGTGGCTTGAACTTGAGCCGGTGGCTTAGGGTGAACCAGAGTAGGCTTAACCTCTGGCCTGTTAGTGGTCTCTTTTTTGAATCTCTATCCCTATCCCGGCCCTCTTTACGGGATTTTCTAGGCTTCTTCTTTTCTTTAGCGTCTTTTGGATCTTTAGCACTGTCTTATCCTGTGCTAAGCCTACCTCCCCTTCTGCCGGAGCATCCACCGGACCGGTGAGCCGGGCAGGAGGGGGAATGAAGGGTATATCTGACACCACTGTGTGAGTAGGTACAGGCTTAACCGTAGATTTGGGAGTAGAAAAAACATTCCCTCTAGATAACAACGCCTCAAATCTGGCAAACTGTTCAGACCATTTCAGAAATTTGTTTTAGTTGCTCTGAAGTGACAAAAGAAGCGGACGAACCTGAAGCCTCTGACTGCGCATGTGCAGAGGGTTGAGAAGTGGAAGGCGATGAATGAAAAGTTGGTTCTTTATCCTCAATGGAAACAATCACAGTTACATTTTCCGGAGAGACTAAAACACCTGTTTTCTTCTCCTTGCGCAACTTATATGTTGGAGTAGAAAGGATTTCCCTCTGAACGTCAGAGAATCCATCACAGATAGCACAAGCCCTTTTCTCAACACAGTCATCATCACCAATGGCTTTATCTCAACACCTAGCACATCCCTTGTGCACATCAAAGGAAGCCATAATATGGCCGCACAAGCCCCGCCTCTGTCCTTTTTTGTCACTAGGAGACGCCATGATACATAACACAGTAAATGGCTAATAAAACTTGTAAATATCCACTTGTAAAACACTATAAAAATTTTTAAAAGTTTCTCTTAAATTCCAAGCGTTCTAAAACTTCATGCGCCAAACAAAGAGAGGAAGAGCGCATGCGCACGCATGCGCAGTATACCGGCGGGTGGCTTGTACAGCCACCTGGCGAATGAACAGGACACTACCGGTCCCGGTCAGAGCCCAGCTCAGGAAGTTTTTTTCTAACGTTTGGCGTGACCGGCAGAGCGCCGGACAAATGCATCTGTCCACTAGGTAAGTTGTATTAACGCAATAAAAAAGTAGCCATTATTCACTTGTACATTGAGCAACAGTTGTGAAACTTAAATATGTTACAGTTCACAAAAAAGTAGTTGAACAACATATTTGAGAGAAATTGTGTAGCTGCAATACTTTTGAAGATATAAGCCATTTACTTATTATGGTTGTCATTAAAAATTGACAAAGTAGCTATTACTCACTTAGCTATGGAGATACACTTCCAAACTACTGACCATGTTGTAGCTGTGGAGAAAGTAGCCGAACAACATATTGGAACAAAATACTCTAAATGCAATAGTTTCAGAGTTATAAGCCATATAATTATATTAGGTAAAAGTGCTATTACTCATTCAAAAGTAGGACAAAGTTCACCAAACCCCAAAAATATTGAAGAACGTAAAAATTCATTAGGACAAGTAATTTACCAAAATGTGTAACTGTAGTAGTTTCAGAGAAAACTGCGTGAGCCACGCACGCACGTACGCACATGGTGCAAATTATAATCTCCCGCCGGCGAGCCAGGCAGGAGATAACAATAACTGGGATTTACACCTTTCTATTGCGGATACCCTTTTGCAAAAAGAACAGGATTAACAACACAAGAGTTTACATGTAAATTTACAGTCTCACTCTTGCTTGTCACAGACAAGTCCTTCTTTCCTGTTAACACTGGTGAAGGGTTTAAACTTTTTAACTTGCCAGACACATATGCAAAGACCTTCAGTCAGGTCACATACTTTACATAGTAATTGTCATTTATGCTGTTTGGAACCCTTAGCCGGCTTCTGTTGGAAAGTTGAGGCCTTACCATGACCTTTCTTGCCCTGCTTGCTGGTCCCTTATCTGCTTCCAAGCTGGTACACCAGACTTCTGGTCTGGTTCGTGAGAAGGTTCGGTAGTAGAAGCAAAGGGGTGATAGCTACTGGGTTTCCTGTGAAAACTGCCAGAAGAACGTCTTTCCTCACTTCGTGAAACTTCCTCCTCTGCTTTAACCAACAACTGGTCTGGGAACAGTGACTGTGTATGCACTGGGGCAGTAAGCAAAGCAGTGACAGTGTCTTGTTTAATCCCAGCTCAAAGATACTCCAGATAACTGTCACAACGAGTTAGTGTGAGGTTTGGCATGTTAATAAAGACGCCTTCTGAGAGTTCCTGCATCGTACGTGCCATGGCCTGGGTGATGGACCTGTTGAAGGTTACCAAGTAGTTTAACTCAGCTTGCTGTGACATTTCTGGAGCCTTGCCTTTGTCCAGCTGCAGGGTTTTAAGCTGTGCCACCATGGCGTCCTGTACTTTGGTGAGACATCTAGACAAACAAGCAGTCTGACTACACATGAAAGTTTGTTCTCTGACTGACCTCTCCCAATACCTTAAAGTGTCTTGGTTAATGCACACAGAGGCTGGGGCAGAAGGCAAGCTGTGTCTGGCAACCCTGCTGAAAGTACTGGTGAGCTTGGCCAGGTCCGGTGACCAGTAACACACCTTTGATTTAGCAGAGTCCTTCTTGTCAGTGTTGCATATCATACCGCCTGGAAGTTCTAGGTGTCTTCACAATCTGGTCTCTCAACAGTCCAGCAGTTTCAGCATTCCAGGACAGGTACCCTTCTGCAATGGTGACGTTCAATTTCTCCAGCTTCCTGCACAACCAGTCATCAGCCTGTAACTTGATGGATACTTTCCCGGTAGGCTGGGTTTGGGAACCGGCAAAAGGGTTGTCGTCCAATGAAGAAGACGAGCTATCAAAGTCAGGGATCTGATGCAAGCCCATAAAAGAACGCACCCCTCTCATTGTCCCTCTGTAATTGGCCACTTCAGAGAGCTCCTGGTCAAGCTCATCATCCTTGGCTGGGTCCCTGTCTGACAACACTTCCTGGTCACTCAATACAGCAGGGGATTCTGGTTCACTATCCAGTTCATCTTCTGTGCCAGATACACCAGTAGTAGCAGCGACAGTTCTCTTACTGGTGAGGGACTGGTCCACAGCACCCACATCTCCACTACCGGTACTGGTGGGCTGAGCATGCACATCAGTTCTGGCACCGAGAGCCTTAACAGGCTGGGTGGCCACCCTCGCATCGGGAGCCTCAACAGGCTGTGTGGCTAATTTTCCTGCACTGGGATCCTCAACGTACCTGGTAGCAGACATGTTGACAGCACTCTTCACCCTCGTACAGGGAGCCTCAACATGCTGGGTAGCAACATCCCAGTGGTCTGAACAGGACTGGCACTGGTAAATACTTCAGCTGGTTGGGTGACCGACATCATACTGGGACCAGGATAAAACAAGCAATCAGTGCCCGTGAATGGGCTCTGTGTCAGCTGACTGTGTGTTTTGAGTTTCAGAGTAGAAGTGAAAGAAGGTCACAAAGGTTGTGCCCTGCAAATGGTATTCACAAGTAAAGTATAAAGTTAGCTGTTAAGGTGTAAAATTTAGGTGGAAAACATATTTCAACAAAATACTGTAAATGCAATACTTTTCAAGTTACAAGTGATTTAATCAACAGTGATAATCTCCAATCAGCTTTTGCTCAGCTTTGTACTGAGCTACAGGTATGCAATTTTTACTATGTTTTGGCTGAGCAAAAAGTAGGTGAATCACATATTTAACCAAATACTGTAAATGAAAGAGTTTTCAAGATACAACTGATTCACTCAACAGTAAGAACCTCAAAGTAGTTATAGCTCATCAATGCTATGAGATACAGGTCTGAAACTGTACTATGTTATAGCTGACCCAAAAGTTGCTGAATAACATATTTACAAGAAATTCTCTAAGTGCAATAGTTTTCAAGTTACAATTGATTTACTCAACATTGGAAACGTGAAAGTAGCTACTGCTCATGTATGCAATGAGCTGCTGGTTTGCAACTTTACAGTGTTACAGCAGACCCAAAAATAACACATTTAAAACTAGACCTACGCATCGGAGAACCGATGCAAATCTGTATCCACCGGAAAGACAACTCACCAAAGCCAGTGAACCATCATTTGACCTTGAAGGAGGGGCCCAAGGTCAAATCCGACCACACCAGAAGATTCCCAGTCCATGATTTCCTATAGGTTGGTTCATCATCCCAAACATCTTAAACCAATAATAAGTGAGTTATAAGCACTTTTAACTTTGGCTATCCTCGTATGACCTTGAAGGAGGGGCCCAAGGTCAAATCCGACCACACCAGAAGAATCCCAGTCCCATGATTTCCTATAGGTTGGTTTACCATCCCGAGTGTCTTGGACCAATAATAAGTGAGTTATAAGCACTTTTAAGTTTGGCTATCCTCATTTGACCTTGAAGGAGGGGCCAAAGGTCAAATCTGGCCACATCAAAAGATTCGCAGCACGATTTCCTATAGGTTGGTTTCACATTGCAAACCTCTAGGACCAATAATAAGGGAGATATAAGCACTTTTAAAGTCAGCTATGGGGGTTACTTTGGCACTCTGTGGATGACCTTGAAATAAGAGCTTCAAGGTCAAATGTCTGCAAGGTTGTAGAGGACATATATATCTGTTATACATATCACCTATGAAGACATTCAACCTTCTAATGCCCACAACGGCCATCTTGTTTTTCAGAATGAGGCTAATTTCCTTCCCAGAGAAGCTTACCCCCCAATAAAGATATCCTGCAAATTTGGTGAACCAAGCTGATGAAGTTTTCCTCTTAGAGCGTTATTGCCGAAAATCTCTCTACGCGCGGCAGCGTAGCGAACACTAAACCAAAGTATACGGTCGATACAAAAATACTGTAAATGCAATAGTTTCAAGTTACAACTCATTTACTCAACTGTGATAACCTGAAAGTAGCTATTGCTCAGCTATGCTATGAACTACAAGGTATACAATTGCATTATGTTATAACTGACTGAAAAGTAGATGAAGAACACATTTAAACAAAATACTGTAGATGCAATAGTTTTCGAGTTACAACTGATTTACTCAACAGTGAGAACCTGGAAGTAGCTACTGTTTAGCTTTGCAATTAGCTACATGTCTGTAATTTTACTATGTTATAGCTGACCCAAAAGTACATTAATAACATATTTAAAGAAAATTCTCTAAATGCAATAGTTTTCAAGTTACAAGCGATTCACACAAAAGTGATAACCGGAAAATAGCTATTGCTCAACTGTGCAATGAGATACAGGTCTGCAATTCCACTATGTTATCGTTAACTAAAAAGTACGTCAATAACATATTTACACAAAATACTGTAAATGCAATAGTTTTCAAGTTACAACTGATTTACTCAACAGTGAGAACTTCAAAGTAGCTACTGCTCAGCTATGCTACAAGCTACAGGTCTGCAACTTTACCAAGTTATACTTGACGCAAAAGTAGATTAATAATATATTTTAAGGAAATTCTCTAAATGCAATAGTTTTCAAGTTATAACTGATTTACTCAACAGTGAAAACCTGAAAATAGCTACTGCTCAGCTATGCAATGAGCTACAGGTCTGCAGTTTTACTATGTTGTAGCTGACCCAAAAGTAGGTGAATAACATATTTTAACAAAATACTCTAAATGCAATAGTTTTCTAGTTACAACTGATTTACTCAACAGTGATAACCTCAAAGTAGCTATTGCTCAGCTATGCTGCATGCTACAGGTCTACAATTTCACTATGTTATAGCCGACCTAAAAGTAAGTGAATAACATATTTAAACAAAATTATCTAAATTTGAAAATTTTAATTACTTAAATGTAGCTTTTATAAGCTACAAGCTTACCATGTGGGACTGAATGCTGTCTCGGATGGCCGCAGGGCATCACGGCCAATGTCTAAGAAAAATAGACATTTATAGTTGGCCGTAGCCTAAGGTTGTCCTCTCGTGGTACACTATGAGATCTCTTCCTATCTTTTCGTTGCAATTTTTAATCCTTACCCCTCAGCTGTAATACAGCGGGGAGGCAGGGTGGGACTCTTCTCAGTTCCACATGGTAAGCTTGTAGCTACATTTAAGTAATTAAAATTTTCAATTTTATTGCGCTACAAGAGCTTACCATGTGGGACTGAATGCTGAATCCAACCACATGGTGGAGGGATTACAGCTGAGACTGGAAGATATGTCAATTTTTTCTTAGATTTTGAAGTAATAGATTAGAATGAATGTTTGGAAGTACCAGTCTGATTCCCGTTTACAGTGCCCCAATCCCGAAGACTGGGCCTGTAAAGAGCCAAAAACCTGAATAGAATGAATGACAGTGCTAAAAACTGTCAGGATGTTTTGATTGTAGGAGAGAAGTGCAGCCATGCTCACCTAAGTAGTGTAAGTGCCCGTAGGGGCCACCCACGAGTGAAAAACCAGCTGTATGGTTGGAATTCTCATTTTTAGCCACCTAACATGAGATTAATGACAACCTTGATAAGTCCTTAATACATATTATGCTTAATAAACTAAAAATAAAAAATGACCTTACCCGTAACATCTTGAGAGGTAAACCTATACCTAGACCCTGGGATTAGGCTCCTGAAGATTTGGTTGTAGCAGATGTGGCCCCCCTCCTTCTTTTCTCCCCGAGGATAACTGGTTTGAAGGGAAGGATCTAAGACTTGTTGTGCCGCCACCACTGGTCCCAGATACATATTGTTGTCGTTGTCTGACCAAGTAAGGTCTTTTAGGTAAAAATTTGTAAATGTGTTGTGAGCTTTCCAGTGACAGGCTTGCATGATTTGGTCCACCAATACCCGACTGTAAAAGGCCTTAGAGGCCGCGAAGGCCCGAATGTCATGCGCTTTAACTTGGACCAAGTCCAAGGCTTGTTGGTCTGCTTGTTTATAACAAAGTAGAATGGTTTGTTTCAACCAAGAAGAAAGAGTAGCGTCTGAGGTGTGTCCTTTCTTCAAGGAGATGAAAAGGAGGGATCGAGACCCTCTCAGGTCTTTGGTTCGATCCAAATAGTACCTCAGGGCCCGCACGGGACAGAAGGTCCTGTCTTCTTTGAATTGTCTATCTACAATGGTAGTCAAAGCAGGAATAGTCACCGGAGACACACTTTGAGAACCTTCTCTTGCTAGTTGGTTTTTGGATATGAAGTCAGAAGAAGGGAACAAGGCAACCTTTTCCCATTGGCCTTGATTAGATACTTTGTTTGTAACCCACGCATGGATTTCGCTGTGGCGCTTGCCAGAGGCCAAAGCTAGCAAGAAAGCAGTTTTGAGAGTAAGATGTTTGAGGTCTGTGTCTTTCATAGGCTCAAAGGTCGCTTTTGTGAGCTCATTGAGAACAACAGAAAGGTTCCATTTGGAAGATTCCTGGAACTTTTTGGACGATCCCTGTGAAAACTGGAGAGTAACCTGTGAATGTATGAACTTTGTGCAATATGGTGGCCCGCTGGGCCCAAAATGTCACCAATGGCCGTCCTGTAACCATCAATTGTCGAGGGGCGCCTGTTTAGATCTTGGTACAGGTACATGAAAAAGTTTGAGATATGTTTCACAGATGGAGTGGAGAAATCCACCGAATTTTCTCTGCACCATTTCTCAAAAAGGGGCCACTTTGACTTGTAGATGGTCCTTGTTGATGACCTCTGAGAGGCAGCAATTCTCTCTGCCACCTCCACAGAGAAAACTTGTTCTTGGAGTTGTCCACTCCTAGACACCAGGCGTGGAGGTTGAGATGCTGTGGATTGCTGTGGAACACATAATTGTGGGACTGTTTGAGAAGAGTTGTTGACACCGGAAGTTGCAGTGGGATCTCTGTTGAGAGCTGCACTAGGTCCCAAAACCAGGGCATCCCTGGCCAGCCTGGGGCTATTACGATGATGAGGCATTGGCACTGCCTGATTTTTTGGATCACCCTGTGAAGGAGATCCGTCGGAGGGTAAGCATAGGCAGTGAGACCCGTCCAGTTTATGTTCAGAGCATCTATGTCCCAAGCATTTAAGTCTGGGACTGGAGACACGTACAGTGGAAGTTTGTGGTTCAGATGAGTGGCAAATAGATCTACATAAGGAGAGAACCACTTTTGGCAGATCTGTTTGAACACCTGCAGATGCAGTGACCATTCTGTTGACTGCACTTGGTTCGACCTGGACAGGAGGTCAGCCATCACATTCAGATACCCTGGAATGTGTCTGGCTTTTAATGTTACGTGACAGCGATGACACCATGTCATGATCTTCCACAGGATAGTGCACATCTCTGATGAATGAGTTCCTCCTTGTTTGTTTATGTAGGCTACCACTGTTGAGTTGTCCGTTGCAACTAGCACTGTTTGGTTCTGGCACTGGTCCTTGAAGCTTCGAAGGGCCAGGGAGACCGCCTTTAACTCTAGAACGTTTATGTGTAGCCTTTTTTCCCAGTCTGACCACAGACCCTTTGTAGAACTTTGATCTAAGTGAGCGCCCCAACCTTTGTTTGAGGCATCTGTAAAGAGTTGGATACTGTGGTCTTTGGGATGAAGGTCTGCACCTCTCATCACGTTTGAGGGATTTTGGAACCAGTCTAGGTGTGCTGAAATGGTTTCTGTAGGAAGGAGGCTGTCTAGTGACTGAGGATATCTCCAGTGCTCCTTGAGATGAAACTGAAAGGGCCTCATGTGAAGGTGTCCCTCCGGGACCATTTTCTCTGTTGAGGCAAGCAACCCAATTAGCGACATCAAACATCTTGCAGTCAAAACATGTTTTAACTTGAGTTGGAGGATCAAATCCTGAAATTTGAGCCATCTCTCTTGAGTGGGTTTTACAAGGGCTGAATCTAGATGGTATTCGTAGCCCACGAACGAAAAAACCTGAGTAGGATTCAGTTCTGATTTTTCCTGATTTAGTATCCACCCCAAGGACTGGGTTAGGTCTACCACTGCCTGAGTGTTCACTTGGGCTTCCTCCTGAGACTGGGACCGGGTCATTAGCTTCACTTCCTTTACAATCATTGTAAAGGCCTGGGGGGCTGTGGCTAGTCCGAAAGGGAGGGAGGTGAACTGGAACACCTGCGACCTGTGGCAAAACCTTAGGTATTTCCTTGAGATTGGGTGGATGGGGATGTGAAGGTAAATGTCTGATATCGACGATACCCATTCCCTGGAATCAGGGAGGTCCTGATGGACTCTGGAGTTTCCATTTTAAACTTTTCTACGTGTAGAAAAGTGTTGAGCCTGCTTAAGTCTATGACCGGCCTCCAACCTTATGTATTTCCTTGAGATTGGGTGGATGGGGATGTGAAGGTAAACATCTGATATCGACGATACCCATTCCCTGGAATCAGGGAGGTCCTGATGGACTCAGGAGTTTCCATTTTAAACTTTTCTATGTGTAGAAAAGTGTTGAGCCTGCTTAAGTCTATGACCAGCCTCCACCTTTGGTGAGGCTTGGGGACTAGAAACAGGCGACTGTAAAACCAGAGAGATTTTACATTTTCCACCCTTTTGATTGCGTTCTTTGACAGAAGAGACTGGATACAAGTGGCCAGAGCTTGGTCTTTTTGACGGGCCTTGTATTCTGACTGAATCAGAGGGAATCTGACCAGACTTTATTTTGAAAGGAATGGCAGTACGTAGTCATTGGTGTTTAACACGTTGGATAAACATTTGTTTGTTTGCCAGTCTCTTCTGAAAGAACGGAGGCGACCTCCTACTGGTGGACTGAGGGAGGCTTTTAAGGAGTCATTGGGGGGATGGGTTTCCATGCCCTCGCCCCCTGTTGTGGGGTCGAAAATGACCCCTGGAGCCTCTGAAGTTCGGTTTCACCCTACCTGAGGAAAACGATTGGTTACTGCTTTGTGAGGAGTTGCCCCCATAGGGGCGTTTCCTGTAGGAGCCTCTGTTTTTGTTGTGGGGACCACGATAGGGTCCGAAACCCTGAGAGTCTTTAGAGGTGCCTTTTTTGAGGAGGAAGTCTTCCCCCTCCTTCACAAGTTGAGACTTGAACAAGGAGGAATGCCAAAAGGGCGAGTTCCTGAGTTCTTGGCATCTCGTTTCCCTAAAATTGGGTGGTAAAAGGGTCATTTCGGCTTAGCGCCTTAGCAAGCCGGTGTTACCCATAGCATATAGTTCCCTCTGGAGTATATGGGCTACGGATTTTCTGAGGCATGTGAGGCCCTGGGAGGTCCATAAGTCTAAGTACTCACAGGCTTGCTCATATCCACATTTTGCCACTTTCTCAGGATTGGCACCTTTTTGGATCTGAGAGTTAACCCTCTTAAAGGTTGACTTCAGGCTATGTTAGCACTTCTCAAGAGTGGCATTGCAGGAAGAAGTCTTGGCAAAGGCAGCAGTAAAATTGAGCGTAGAGATGTTTTGCCTAGCTTGGTGTTCCAAGTCCTTAAGAATTGGTAGAGGAACCTTGCCCATAGGGGCCCCAGGGGGCTTAGGAGTAATACAGATTTTGGCAAAATCTGTGTTCAACTCTTGTATTTTCTCCTCATGACAGGGCTCTCCCACCTTGTACCATTTTGCAGTGGTAGGAGGAGGTTTGATGTATTTTACCCTCAGGTAAATTAGCGGCCTGGAAATCATGTTCAAACTTATCAAAAGCATCTTTGATAACTGAGCTGAGTGGTAGCATAGAGGAAGGACCTCTAGGTCTGAGCTCTTGACGACCTTTTTCATCATCCAGACCCATAACTGAAGTTGAGGACCTAGGCATAGACTCCCTGGGGTCAGGGAGGGAAAGAATGCGCCTGAAGGTGTCCACCTCTTCAGCGTATTGGGAGGGAACGTCAGACAAAGCTACTTCCCTATAATAAGGGGGGTCTGGATTATGTTGAGGTTGGTCTTGGTCAGACAGAGCCCCAGAGGGCTTTGAAGACCTGTGTCTGGTTGCAGAGGACTGATCCTCCTCTGAGGAAGATGACACGTATCTGGACCTGAAATTATGTCTTATGTCAGCATGTTTTTTGGGTTTAGCAGATGAAATCCGAGGTTCATTGGATTCATCATAGTATTAATCCTAGGCAGACCTCGGTTCAACTTCATGCCTTTTGTGAGAGTGAGAGTGTTTTTTAGGTCTATCCGAGGCCTTCTTAACAGGCTCCTCGGATGCATTAGAATTCTAATCCGATGCGTTATGACGATCAGAACCGAGACGTGGAGGAAGTGCAGGACCATAGTCCACTTCCATTTCCTCAACATGTGAGGTAGTTCTAGGTTTTGGAGGGGGTAGGTCGAGATTAACAGCACTATGGGAGGGTCCAGGCTTAGAAGCTGAAGCCGAGGTCTGATCCACCTCTGCTTGTTTTTTAGTTGTCAATTCGTCTCGGAGAGACTGGAAAGCTTCTAACATAGATGCCTGGAAAGAACCCATTTGCTGCTGTACATGGATGTTCAGTGTGTTACCCAGGGATTTTTCTAAATTTGATTCAATCCTCTGCTGTAAGGCAGTACCTGGGGTGGGTGGGACAGTTTTTGCTGGTGTTTTGATAGACAATGAACTGAAGGGTAGGGGCTGAGGACGTGGGGGTGAGGTAAATAAGTTATCTGCAGCACTCTCAAGGTCTGCATGAGATCTAGTAAATGAGTCCACATCCTCATCACCTAAAAGATCAAGTTCATCGTCTTTTGAACTAGTAGTGTCCTTCTTTTGCTTCTTAACATAGCGTTTCCTGTGTGAAATTTTGATCAGTTGTTCTTCTGTGAAAGAAGCTCATATTTCACATGGACATTCAAACATGACACAGGGGTCATCACCTTTGCCAGATTCCCTACAGGTAGGGCAGTAATTATGTGCGTCAAACGCAAAGCAAAAGTGACGACACTTACTAGATCTTGGTTTGTCTTTATTCATTTGGTGGGCAGACATCTTGAAAGGCAATAAAAACGTAGATGAAAAGCCTGTGCCGAGGAAAACTCAAAAACACCACAATAATAAACTAGGGTGAAGTGGTTGGCATCTGCCAACCACAGAGTCGAATCTTAGGCCAGCAGTGGGTGTTGAAATCTATAAACTTGGTATTATCGCCCGCAAGACAGACTAGGCGTATTCCACAGCCGTGATCTGTAGAATCCAGATTCGACGGATCAACGGATCAGGTCAAAAGAACCTGATCTGACTGATCTGGATCATGATCTGAGTGATCTCATGAAAAGGTGGATTCGAGAGATCAGATCTGTGAGGTATCCCACAATTCTTTGTAAACATGGCGGAAAACACGAGATTTGAAATTTCCATTTATAATTTTAATTGTTGATAAAAAAGTAAAGATGAAAAAGTAAAAAGTAATTCCAAAGATAAAAGAGTAATTCCAAAGATGCAAAGCATGCCATTTCAGTTCCCATCTTGGATCATCATTTCTGCAATTTTTGCATTTCACAGATTCTACTGATCTGAAGGATCTCGATCTCGATCTGGATCACAAAGATCACACAGATCTTAAGTTGTGGAATACGCCTAGTGGGGTGCGGCGACAATAAAATATTGCTGAGATTATATATTTGTAAAATATTGTTACAAACACCATTGTAGCCTCACGTTTTCATCACTCTGTGGGTGTACAACTACCAGCATTTGATATTTTATTTGTTTTAAATATTGCGAGAAGACAGAGTGAGGTGCGGCGACAGTAAAATATTGCTGGATTATATATTTGTAAAATATTGTTAGAAACACCATTGTAGCCTCACGTTTTTATCACTCTGTGGGTGTACAACTACCAGCATTTGATATTTTATTTGTTTTAAATATTGCAAGAAGACAGAGTTAAGTGGGAACTACACCTGTCCTTTTTTCTTCACCCGTATCCGTGTCCGTTATTGCCCGTATCCGTGATACCCTAGATCTTTAGGTATAAAACAGTGTGCTAGCTGTCCGTGTCCGTGAAGAACGAATATTTTCCTTCCTAATCACGGACACGGGTGAGTTCACTGTTTCATACCAAATGATCTAGGGTATCACGGGTACGGACACTAGAGAGTTTAAGATACAAGTACACGTCAAGACGTGTACTGCAAAGAGAACGTATGACATCATCTTTGACGTTTTTATCAAACTCCATACGTCAAGCTACAAGTAGACAACGTGAAAAAACAGTTCTACAAGTAAGGACAAAACGTGAGGGTTTATCTAAACTTTGTACTATTAAATCTTCATTTTGTGTAATCAACTGTTAAGCAATAATATATTCAAGTATCTTACATTGTATTTATGTTGCTAAAATCTAGTTTTAGACAAAAAATACACTTGATAACACTGTTTTCAAAAAGCCTGTAGTTTTTGCCATATTCAACAGATTAGGGACGGACTATTCCTTGTCATGCTGTATTGTATTTACCTTTGTGGGAAGGGTTTTTTTTTGTTGTTTTTTTTTTTAAAAACCCTTAAAATTAAATAGTTTATATATATTTTGTCCTTTTCTGTTGCTAATCTCTATTATTTTATTTTATAAGCGCAGCAACTGTTGAGAAAGTTTACATTACATTGAATCACAATAGATGATGAAGTAAAAAAACAGTCCACCCCTCTACCATACATTCCTTGCAGTGAAATTCACTTCATTTCCAAGCATAAATAACCAAATTGGGAGTGGGCATGACATCACGTAGTACTTGTATCTTAAACCAGAAATGACATACGGGAACGTCTACGTATACTTATAGATTTTGCAGTACACGTAATTTCCAAAACGTGTATCTTAAACTCCCTAATAACGGACACGGATACGGGTGAAGAAAAAAGGACAGGTGAAGTTCCTACTTGAGGTGCGGTGACAGTAAAATATTGCTGGATTATATATTTGTAAAATGTCAGAAACACCATCGTAGCCTCACGTTTTCATCACTCTGTGGGTGTACAACTACCAGCATTTGATATTTTATTTGTTTTAAATATTGCGAGAAGACAGAGTGAGGTGCGGCGACAGTAAAATATTGCTGGATTATATATTTGTAAAATGTTGTTAGAAACCCCATCGTAGCCTCACGTTTTCATCACTCTGTGGGTGTACAACTACCAGCATTTGATATTTTGTTTTAAATATTGCGAGAAGACAGAGTGAGGTGCGGTGACAGTAAAATATTGCTGGATTATATATTTCTAAAATGTTGTTAGAAACCCCATCGTAGCCTCACGTTTAGAAACCCCATCATGAATTAACTTCTAGGACATACAAAAGCGCCTTCTAGTGGTTGAATGTAGAACTACGGAGTTTGAATATTTTGATTGGCTAAACAAAAAATGTATAGTACTACCGTGACATCAGTTCATTCATAAATTTCTTTGCGGTTTATTTGTTTGACAAATAATTGAGTACAGGTAGATGGGCAGACAGCAATTTTACATTAACAGTGACTGCGTGATAAACCCTGCAGACGAATAAATTAATTGGGGTTTAAGGTCTAGAAACCAGCAGACGAAACCGTTAAAAAAGACTCGTTCAAGTAGGCCATAACAATGGGTAAAACAATAGTTTCTAGGACATCCGGGACCTTACAGAAAGCCAGACGTAGTGCTAGACAAGCTTTTAACTTTATAAAATATAACTGAATAAAAGTACTAAAAATCTTCAAAATGGCAGAGTGTATACTATACACCTTAATCTACCGATATGTGAACAAATATTATGCAGAATTTGATATTTAAGGGCTTAATCGGCCAATTTAAAATCGCGGCCACAACCCAGTACATAACTCGAATCAAAGATTCGACTAAAAATACTTATCCTGTTGAAACGGAACTTTCACAGAATGAACTATGAGATATATTACATAAAATAACCAAAAATCAACATCCAACAATATGTATGTGCTGAGAAATAGATGAAAATATCTGTGTAAGTGACAGAAGCTACCAATTCACATGGCCAACAAGAAAGTAGGAAGAGATCTTGTAGTGTACCACGAGAGGACAACCTGAGGCTACGGCCAAGTATAAATGTTTATTTTTCTTAAACGTTGGCCGTGATGCCCTGCGGCTATCCAAGACAGAATTCAGTCCCACATGGTAAGCTATTGTAGCGCAATAAAGGCAATAGTTTTTGAGTTAAAACTGATTTACTCAACAGTGACAACCTCAAAGTAGCTATTGCTCAGCTATGCAATGAGTTACAGGTCTGTAGATTTGCTATGTTATAGCTGACCCAAAAGTAGGTGAATAATATATTAAAACAAAATACTGTAAATGCAATAGTTTTCAAGTTACAACTGATTTACTCAACAGTGAGAACCTCAAAGTAGCTATTCCTCACCTATGCTATGAGCTACAGGTCTGCAATTTTACTATGTTATAGCTGATCCAAAAGTAGCTGAACAATATAGTTGAAGAAAATATCCTAAATGCAATAGTTTTCAAGTTACAACTGATTTACTCAACAGTGAAAACCTGAAGATAGCCATTGCTCAGCCACAGGTCTGCAATTTTTCTATGTTATAGCTCACTGGAGTACCCAAAAGTAGGTGAATAAAATACTTAAACAAAATACTCTAAATGCAACAGTTTTCCAGATAAAACTGATTTACTCAACAGTGAGAACCTGAAAGTAGCTATTGCTCAGCTATGCTATGAGCTACAGCTCTGCAATTGCAGTATGTTATAGCTGACTGAAAAGTAGGTGAATAACATATTTAAACAAAATACTGTAAAACAATAGTTTTCAAGTTACAACTGATTTACTCAACATTGATAACCTCAAAGCAGCCATTACTCAGATATGCAATCAGCTACATATCTGAAATTTTACTTTGTTATAACTGACCCAAAAGTAGCTGAATAACATATTTATACAAAATTCTCTAACGCCAATAGTTTTCAAGTTACAAGTGATTTTACTCAGTATGGAAGGTACTGAAAAGTCAGAAACTAGCTATTACTCACTTAGCTATAGAGATAGACTCCCGATTTACTCACCATGTTGTAGTAGCATGGAAAAAGTAGCTGAATAACATATTTTAACAAAATGCTCTAAATCCAATACTTTTCAAGTTATAAGTGATTTATTGCATGATTTCATTAATTTTAATGCATTAAAAATTATTTTAAAAATTCATAAAAAAATAATTAAGAGAAATCCAGGCCTGATACGCACACAAGGTAATCTACCTGTGGCCTAGTACATATATGCAAGATAAGAGAGAAATCCCTGCAATAGTCAATGAGAATAGTGAGATAAAGTTTTGAAATTTTCACATTTTTGGCGAGGGTACCTCACTTGTAATGGCTCTAGCAAACAGATGAACAGACAGATTTGCATGCCTTGAACAATTTTTCATCCTCGATAGTTAAGGTATCTTTTAAATAAGCAATCAGTGCCCGTGAACGGGCTCTGCGTCAGCTGACTGTGTGCTTTGAGTTTCAGATTAGAAGTGAAAGAAGGAAAGGACACAAAAGTTGTGCTCAGAAGTAAAGTACCAAGTTAACTATTAAGGAGTAAAAAGTAGGTAGAAAACATAGTCAAACAAAATCATGTAATGTAATAGTTTTGAAGTTACAACTGATTTGCTCAACAGTGAGAACCTGAAAGTTGAAAAATTTTGTTGTAATTTTAATTTTTATTAGATAAATACTTACCATTTCCTGACCATAGCTATTTGTTGGTGCCATCCAACTCACTGGCCAACGTTGAGAAACGTTTTTAAGCTACCTTAAGAAGCCAGTGAGTGAGTGTGGAAGTAGGAAGCCCCCCCAATGGTCATGTGACCACGCCAATAGGCGCCATTCATTGTTTTTGTTGCAAAACTCACCCCTAGTAACCTAGTACTGAATCCGCGGGGAGGCTGGGGGGGACTACCCTGGTCAGGAAATGGTAAGTATTTATCTAATAAAAATTAAAATTACAACAAAATTTTTCAATTTTATTGCGAAAAATATACTTACCATTTCCTGACCATAGCTGAATACAGCCTTCATGGATGGCGGGTAGTACTAGAATATAAAGACCCTAGTTACAACCAAATGAACAGTAATAAAGCACACCACAAGCATACAAGCATTCATACCCAGACTCACCTCAATCACGAGGAAGCCGGTCTGTTGAGTATTACTGTGGAAGCCGTAATCCATCTAATGGTACCGTTCATACCACCACCACTAACATCAAGAAAACAGCAAACTAACAGCAAACTGGAATATTTACAGCTGTACACCCATCTCATAACTCATCTGAAAAACAAGAAGCCAAATATAAGAACCCAATCCAAATACTGGCTTCAAAATACAATCACATAATCCAAATAGAATGACATTATAACACCAGAATACTAAGAATGACATTACCTATTAACAATTTACAACATGTTGAGCCGCCACCACAGGCCCAATTTTCATTACATCACCATTATGCCAGCACAAATCTTTCAGATAAAAATTTGTGAATGTTGAATGGCTTCTCCAAAAGCAAGAAGTCATTATCTCATCTAGAGCAACTCCTCCCTTAAAAGCCAAAGAGGCAGCCAAAGCTCTAACCTCATGTGCCTTGACCTGGGAAACATTTTGAACCTCCTGATCAGACTTTTGGTAGGCCAAAATGATAGACTGTTTGATCCAAGAAGATATAGTAGCCTTAGAGATATCCTTTGAGTAGCCCTCCTTAATAGCTACAAAAAGAAGTTTCTTGCCTTTCCTGAGATCTTTTGTCTTGTCAAGATAAAATCTCAAGGATCTCACAGGACAAAGAGACTTATCCTGTACCAAAGATGGGTCCAAAGTAGGTTTCAAAGCAGGGATAACTACAGGTTGAATTGCCAAAGGTCCCTCAGAAGCCAACTGATTTTTAGCTATGAAAGCAGTTGAAGGTGAAAAAGTAACTTCTGACCAATCCCTTTTCCTACTGAAAGAGTCAAAAGTCCAAGCATGGATTTCACTACGCCTCTTACCAGAAGCCAAAGCCAATAAGAAAACTGTCTTAAAAGTCAAAATCTTAAGATCAGCTTTACCTAAAGGTTCAAAAGGAGCCCGAGTGAGGGCAAGAAGGACCAAAGACAAATCCCAGTTAGGAATGGACCTATTTGCTGAAGGTCTATCCCTATGAAAATTAGCAATCAAACGATTCAAATCCAAACTTTGAGAAACCATTTGACCTGCAGAACCTAACCCATCTGCTACTGAAGTTCTGTAACCAGCAATAGTTCTGGGTTTCAAATTCTTATCAGTGAAAAGATGATTCAAAAAATCAGCTATTTGAGGAATAGTTGGTTTTGTGACATCCACCTGATTCTCCTGGGCCCACTGTTGAAATATGGCCCACCTTGAATCATATACTCGCCTTGAGGATTCTCTCTGAGGTGCCTTAATTCTATCTGCCACCTCAACAGAGAATCCTCCTTGACCTTCTTGTAGGAGTCCAGATGCCACGCATGGAGGTTCAGATACTCCAGATTTTTGTGGAATCTGAGACTGAAGGGTTGCTTCAGGAGATTGTGCAACTGAGGAAGCCTCAGTGGAATCTTGGCTGACAATTCCACCAGATCCCAAAACCAAGGCATCCCCGGCTACCCTGGTGCTATCACAATGACCCTGCACCTGTAGGTGATCATTTTCTGAACTAACTGGGGTAGGATGGCCACTGGACAAAAAGCATAGGCGTCCAGAGCCTCCCAAGAGATGTTCAATGCATCTATCTGCCAGGCCTTGTCGTCTGGGACAGGAGATACGTAGGTTGGAAGTTTGGCATTCAAGCTGGTGGCAAACAGATCCACCATTGGCTTGTGCCAAACTTGGCAAATTTCTTGAAAGACCTGAGGATGCAAAGACCACTCTGTCTGAATGGCCTTGTCCCTCCTGGACAGGGAATCTGCTATCACATTGAGATTCCTGGAATATGTCTGGCTCTGATGTAGATCTCCCTGGCATTGGACCAAGCCAGAATTCTCCACATCAAAGCACACATTTCGAAGGAGTGAGTGCCTCCTTCCTTGTTGATATAGGAGAGCACAGTTGAGTTGTCTGAAGAAACTAGCACGATTTTTTGCCTTAATTGTCCTTGAAAATGTTTGAGGGCTAGAAAAACAGCTTTCAGTTCCAAAATATTGATATGCAAATCTTTTTCTGATGGCTGCCAGAACCCACTTACAGTACAATTGTTCAAGTGAGCCCCCCAACCCTTCTCTGATGCATCTGTGAACATCAGCATATTGTGTTCTTTCTGATGCAGATTCGAACCCTTGAGTAAGTTCTGAGGATCCATCCACCAAGCCAGATGGTCCTTTATCAACTGAGAAATTGGGACCACCTTGTCCAATGACTGGGGAAACTGCCAGTTGGTCTTCAGAAACCACTGGAAAGGTCTCATATGAATTCGACCGAAAGGAACTGTTTTCTCCATGGAAGCCATGACCCCAATTAGTGACATGAGCTTCCTTGGAGAAGTATTGTGACCTTGCAAAATGGAAACTGCCAGAATTTTCAATTTGTCTAACTTCTTTTGGTTTGGGTAAACCAAACCCTCTCGAAGATTGAAGCGATAACCCAGAAATTCGAAATCCTGAGTGGGATTGAGCTCTGATTTTTTCAAATTGACAATCCAACCCAATTTTCCGACCAGAGTGATCAATTTTTGAACATCTCGAGCGCAAGAGACCTGATCTTTGGCTCTTACTAGCCAATCGTCCAAATACTGATGGATTCGAACCCCTTGTGAAAGAGCTATGAACTTGACTTCTTTCACTACTCGAGTGAACTCCAATGGAGCAGTGGCGATCCCGAAGGGTAGGGCTCTGAATTGGTAAGCCTGACCCTCCACATGAAAGCGAAGATATTTCTGAAACTTGGGATGTATGGGTACATGGAAGTAAGCGTCGGTTAAGTCTATCGAAGCCACCCACTCCCCTACCTGAAGAGAAGCCCGAATGACTTCCGCGGTTTCCATTTTGAAGGTGGGAACATGCAAGTACGTATTTACCACACTGAGATCTATAACTGGCCGCCATTTGTTTTCTGGTTTTGGAACCAGAAACAAACGACTGTAAAATCCGAGAGAGTTCTTGTTTTGAACCGGAACCACTGCCCCTTTTTGAACCATTTGTTGAACCGCTTCCAGCAAAGCTTTCTGTTTTACTGGAGCTGTATAACTGCTTTTGATTGCCGGAAACCGGGTCAGTGGTGGTTTTTGTTTGAATAGAAGACAGTAACCTTGTTTTAAAACAAGAACTACCCTCGGATGTACCTTGAAGTTTTCCCACACTTTCCAATAACCTTCTAAACGGGCACCAGGATATTTTGAACTCACCTCCATGCAGTCACTTCCTTCTGCCCCTACCCCCTCGGGCAGATCCTCTGTTGGAATTGTAGGAGCCGGATTGCCTTTTGTTTTGATCACTCTGCTGCTTGCTTTGAGGACGAAAATTCTGGAAGGCGGAGTTCTGGTACCTGTTCTGTGAGGATTCCTTCTTCGAATCAGTAAACGAACGGGAACCATAAGATTCACTTCTGTGTTTTTTGAAAGCCGGCTCTCTATTTATCTGGCTCCATTGAATGAAATTATGTTCAACCTCAGACAGAACCTTTGAATTAAATAATTCTTTTTTTGTGAGAGAAGTATTCCTGAGCCTAGCAATGTCTTTATCTGTAACATCTCTGTGACAAAGCTTCAACCAATTGTCTCTTCTGTTCAACAAAAAATTAGAAGCCAGTGTCATTGAGGTATCCAAAACATCATCCAATGCCTTACCAAGACATCCCATGGTAGTAGATTGAAGATGCAAGCAGTTTTGCAAATAGTTCATACTCTGCTGAATATCATCCTGATCAGTGGAATCTTTCATTTTTTCCAATTCCGCAGACATTTCACTGGTAGCCTTCTCCATAGCTGACTTGAACCAAAAGACATGATTCAAAATTTGAATATTCTCCCTGGAAACCGTTTCCCAAGCCAAATATTGCTTCAACGGTACTGAAACCAAAGATGGAGGCTGATAAGGAGGAGTTGCTATATTTTTAAAAGCATCCTGAATCCTAGGAGCCGTCAATGAGAAAGATTGAGGAGAAACTTGGTAGAATTTCATCTGCGGTTTTGGAAAATTCAGGAACTGTCCCTTAGACAGTGGAGGGTGATGAGGATCAGAATCATCTACATCATTACTGCCTAAAGCTGAGAATTCCTTATATCTCCACAATTCCACTAAAGGTTGTGCAGGAGGTAAGGCCATGGACTGTTGAACAGACCTCTTAACTTGATCTCTGGTAGAAAACACAGAAGGAGGTACAAAACATTCCACATTTTTTACCTCTAAATCCAGCCACTTCTTAATGGTCTCCAAGGTTTCAGTATAACCTGGAGAATCCTCCTCTCTAGGCTGAATCTCACCCTGTTCCAAATCCGGATCCGGTTCATCAGATGATTGTGAATAAGATCTTTTCCTAGATGAAGTCAGTCCACCGGATTCATCAGGAAACTGATCAGAAGAAGACTGCTGATCAAACTCTGCCCTAGTGATAGTCGCCGACTTTTTCGGGAGAGAAGAACTAGCCGAAGACACCGGTTGAGGTTTAGATCTCACCACCGGTTGCTTAGCAACCTGTAAACTGTCCCTGCCAGAGCTAACATGACTGCCGGCAGTTCCAGAGTCTTTATGTTCCAAATTCTCAATCCTATGAGATAAAACAGCAAATTCACTGAAAAACCTGTCCAGTTTATCTTCTAAAGACCTATTCTTATGAGAAACAGGCAGTTGAGAAGAAACTGACACTTCATCTTCGTCCAATAACGAATCATCAATAGAAACCTCCTTGCCGCCATTATCCACAGAAACAGAAGAAACTTGATCTTTTTTGCTTTTATATCTGTTCCTATTCCTTATTTTCTTCTTATGGTCCTCAGAAAAAGCAGAACAAATATGGCAATCTGCAGAATTAGCACAGGGATCGTCACCCTTTAAATCATCTCTACATTTAGGACAGTAATGGTGTTCGTCCCATTCCGCCATAAAATGGCCACAAAAAACACTTTTCCTCTGTCCTTTTTTAACTTTATCCTGAGAAGACATTGTAAAAACAGATGCCCTACCTCAGAACAGTCAAAATCCACAAAAAGTCCAATAAACTTAAAGAAAAAACGAAAATTCCAAATACACATCCACACTCATAGATGGCCAACAAAAACAATGAATGGCGCCTATTGGCGTGGTCACATGACCATTGGGGGGCTTCCTACTTCCACACTCACTCACTGGCTTCTTAAGGTAGCTTAAAAACGTTTCTCAACGTTGGCCAGTGAGTTGGATGGCACCAACAAATAGCTATGGTCAGGAAATGGTAAGTATATTTTTCGCAATAAAATAGGTATTGCTCAGCTATACCATGAGCTACAGGTCTGCTATTTTACTATGTTATAGTTAACCCAAAAGTAGATAAATAACATATTTAAACAAAATACTCTAAAAAAATCCAATAGTTTTCAAGTTATAACTGATTAACTCAACAGCGGTAATGTCAAAGTAGCTATAACTCAGCTATGCAATGACCTAAAGGCCTGTATTATTATGTTATAGCTGACCCAAAAGTAGCTGAATAACATATTTAAACAAAATATTCCAAATGCAATAGTTTTTACTTTACAACTGATTTACTCAACACTAATAACCTCAAAGTAGCTATTGCTCAGCTATGCAATGATGTTCCAGGTCTGCAATTTCATTACGTTATAGAGGACTCTAAAGTAGGTGAATAACATATTTAAAGAAATTACTGTAAATGCAATAGTTTTAAAGTTACAACTGATTTACTCATCAGTGAGAACCTCAAAGTAGCTATTGCTCAGCTATGCCACGAGCTACAGGTCTACAACTTCACTATGTTATAGCTGACCCAAAAGAAGCTGAATAACATATTTATACAAAATACTCTAAATGCAATAGTTTTCAAGATACAACTGATTTACTCAACAGTAATAACCTCAAAGTAGCTATTACTCAACAATACAATAAACTACAGGTTTGCAATTTCACTATGTTATAGCTAACTGAAAAGTAGGCGAATAATATATTTAAACAAAATAGTGTAAATGTAATAGTTTTCAAGTTACAACTGATTTACTCAACAGTGAGATCCTGAAAATAGCTATTGTTCATCTATGCAATGAGGTACAGGTCTGCAATTTTACTAAGTTATTACTGACTCAAAGTATGTGAATAACATATTTAAAGAAATTACTTTAAATGTAATAGTTTTCAAGTTACAACTGATTTACTCAACAGTGATAAAGTCAAAGTAGCTATTACTCAGCTAAGCAATGAGTTACAGGTCTGATATTTCACTATGTTACAGAGGACTGAAATATAGGTAAATAATAAATTTAAAGAAATTACTGTAAATGTAATAGTTTACAACTTACAACTGATTTACTCAACAGTGAAAACCTGATAGTAGCTATTGCTCAGCTACACAATGAGCTACAGGTCTGCAATTTCACTGTGTCATAGCAGACCCAAAAGCAGGTAAATAAAATAGTTCAACAAAATACTCTAAATGCAAAGTTTTCAAGTTATAACTGATTTAATCAACAATGATAACCTCGAAGTGGCTATTACTCAGCTATGCAATGAGCTACACAGGTCTGATATTCCACTGTTATAGAGGACTGAAAAGTAGGTAAACAATATATTTAAAGAAACTACTGTAAATGCAACAGTTTTCAAGTTACAACTGATTTACTAAACAGTGAGAACCTGAAAGTAGCTATTGCTCAGATATGCCATGACATACAGGCTTGCAATTTTACTATGTTATAGCTGACCCAAAAGTAGCTGTATAACATATTTAAACAAAATACTCTAAATGCAATAGTTTTCACTTACAACTGATTTACTCAACAGTGATAATCTCAAAGTAGCTATTGCTCAGGTATGCAATAATGTTAGAGGTCTGCAATTTCACTACGTTATAGAGGACTGAAAAGTAGGTGAATAACATATTTAAAGAAATTACTGTAAATGTAATAGTTTTCAAGCTATAAGCAATTTACTCAACAATGAGAACCTCAAAATAGCTATTCCTCAGCTATGTATTGAACTACAAGTCTGCAATTTTACTATGTTATAGCTTACCCAAAAGTAGTTGAATAACATATTTAAACAAAATACTCTAAATGTAATAGTTTTCACATTACAATTGATTTACTCAACAGTAAGAACCCGAAAGTAGCTATTGCTTAGCTATGCAATGATGTTACAGGTCTGTAATTTCACTATGTTATAGCCGACCCAAAAGTAGCTGAATAACATATTCAAACAAAATTCTGTAAATGCAATAGTTTTCAAGTTACAACTGATTTACTCAACAGTGACAACCTCAAAGTAGCTATTGCTCAGCTGAGCTACAGGTCTGAAATTTTACTATGTTACACCTGACCTAAAAGTAGGTGAATAACATATTTAAACAAAATTCTCTAAATGCAATAGTTTTCAAGTTATAAGTAATTTATTTAACAGTGATGACCTCAAAGTAGCTATTACTCAGCTATGCAATGAGCTACAGGTCTAGTAAAATTTTACTATGTTACACCTGACCTAAAAGTAGGTAAATAACATATTTAAACAAAATACTCAAAACGCAATAGTTTTCACGTTATAAGTGATTTACTCAAGAGTGATAACCTAAAAGTAGCTATTACTCAGCTATGCCATGAGCTACAGGTCTGCAACTTTACTACGATATAGCTGACACAAAAGTAGCTGAATAACATATTTATACAAAATTCTGTATATGCAATAGTTTTCAAGTTATAAGTGATTTTACTCCTTATGGAAGTTATTAAAAAGTCACAAAGTAGCTATTACTCATTTAGCTATGGGGATAGATGCTCAAGTTACTCACCATGTTGTAGCTATGAAAAATGTAGGTGAATAACATATTTATGCAAAATGCTCTAAATGCAATACTTTTCAAGTTATAAGTGATTTAGTGCATGATTTTATGAATTTTAATGCATTAAAAACAAGCATTCTGACGCATGCATTTATCTCCCGCCGTATAAATTAGATGTACTAAAGATAGTGGAATATAAATTTTCTTGTGATATGGAGGCACATGTAGAAGTGACAAGTTTAATGTTTGATTGCAATACTTTTAAAGACAAAAGGCATTTAATTCATTTTAGTAGCTATTACTCTGCCATCCAAAGAGCTACAGTTCTGCAACTTTATTATGCAGTAGATCAACCCAAAGTAGGTGAAGGACATATTTAGAAAAAATTGCCTATCTGTAACACTTTTAGAGATAAAAGACATTTACTCATTTTAGTGGCTTATTACTCTGCCATCCAAAGAGCTACAGTTCTGCAACTTCACTATGTGGTAGATCACCCAAAAGTAGGTGAAGGACTTACTTAGAAGAAATTGTCTATGTCCAATACTTTTAAAGATAAAAGACATTTACTCATTTAAGTACCTGTTACTCAGCTTTGCAAAGAACTATAGATGTGCAACTTCACTATGTGATAGATCACCCAAAAGGTGAATCAGTTATTGAGAAGAATTCAACTTTTCATAACACTTTTAGAGATAAAAGACATTTAATCATTTTAGTAGCTGTTACTCAGCTATGGAAAGAGCTACAGTTCTGCAACTTCACTATGTCGTAGATCACCCAAAAGTAGGTGAATGACTTATTTAGAAGAAATTGCGTGTATGCAATACTTTTACAGATTTACATTTACTCATTTTAGTAGGTATGACTGAGCTATGCAAAGAGCTATAGATCTGAAACTTCACTATTAGGCAGATCACCCAAAAGTAGGTGAATGACTTATTTAGAAGAAATTGCCTACCTGTAATACTTTTAGAGATAAAAGACATTTACTCATTTTAGTAGCTATTACTCAGCTAACCAAAGAGCTACAGTTCTGCAACTTCACTCTGTGGTAGATGAGCTAAAAGTAGGTGAATGACTTATTTAGAAGAAATTGCCTACCTGTAATACTTTTAGAGATAAAAGACATTTACTCATTTTAGTAGCTATTACTCAGCTAACCAAAGAGCTACAGTTCTGCAACTTCACTGTGTGGTAGATCACCCAAAAGTAGATGAATGACTTATTTAGAAGAAATTGCCTATCTGTAATACTTTTGGACATAAAAGACATTTACTCATTTTAGTAGCTATGACTGAGCTATGCAAAGAGCTATAGATCTGAAACTTTACTGTGTGGAAGATCAGCTAAAAGTAGGTGAATGACTTATTTAGAAGAAATTGCCTATCTGTAATACTTTTGGAGATAAAAGACATTTACTCATTTTAGTAGCTATTACTGAGCTATGCAAAGAGCTATAGATCTGAAACTTCACTGTGTGGTAGATCAGCTAAAAGTAGGTGAATGACTTATTTAGAAGAAATTGCCTATCTGTAATACTTTTGGAGATAAAAGACATTTACTCATTTTAGTAGCTATTACTGAGCTATGCAAAGAGCTATAGATCTGAAACTTCACTGTGTGGTAGATCAGCTAAAAGTAGGTGAATGACTTATTTAGAAGAAATTGCCTACCTGTTATACTTTTAGAGATAAAAGACATTTACTCATTTTAGTAGCTATTACTCAGCTATCCAAAGAGCTACAGTTCTGCAACTTCACTATGTGGTAGATCACCCAAAAGTAGGTGAATGACTTATTTAGAAGAAATTGCGTGCATGCAATACTTTTACAGATAAAAGGCATTTACTCATTTTAGTAGCTGTGAGTGTGCTATGCAAAAAGCTATAGATTAGAAAATTTAATAGTAAATTAAATTTTTATAAGTTAATACCTTACCTAGTGGACAGATGCATTTGTCCGGCGCCCTGCCGGTCACGCCAAACGTTAGAAAAAAACGTCCTGAGCTGGGCTCTGGCCGGGACCGGTAGTGTCCTGTTTACTCGCTAGGTGGCTGTACAGCCTACCTGCCGGTGCAGTGCGCATGCTTGCGCATGCGCTCTTCCTCTTTTTGTTGCCTACCTTAATAAATCCCCTTGTTGGTGTAACTCGCGGGGAAGGTAGGGTGAGAATCCCCCTGTCCACTAGGTAAGGTATTAACTTATAAAAATTTAATTTACTATTAAATTTTCTATTTTATTACGTTAATACATCTTACCTAGTGGACAGATGCAGAATAACTACCCATTGGATGGAGGGTAGCCAAAAGGGGATTTCCCAGAACTCTATCAATGTAGAAAGGGTTGAATCGGTGAATACTAAATTAACCAATCTAGGTAAACCACCCGACAACTCCCCCCCCCACTTGTTTTTCTTCGACATATCGGTCTTATAACGTCTCGAAGGAGAGCCAGGAAGACCTAGGGAGGAGTAAGAGTTCCAGTGAGGAAGAGAAGGAACAGGAATGAGAAACTATCCATGGGGGCACTCCTGAATTATTTGGGAAACAAACCCAAGAGGAGTGAACCCTAAGAATAACCCTTTGTTTTTTTTTGTTTTTATATATACATTATTTACAATATGTAACAATTGAATGCTATTACTTGCCATAGTGGACCTGCTGAGCAGCTACAAAAGGTCTTAAGTGGTATAGTTCAGAGTCTGCCCATGCAAGATCCTTTAGATAGAACTGAGTAAAGGTATTATGGGCTTTCCAATGACAGGCTGCAAGGATCTGGTCTAAGGAGACCCCACCCTGAAAAGCCTTGGATGCTGCAAAGGCCCTGACATCATGAGCTCTGACCTGATGCAGAGAATGAGATTCCTCATCTGACAGCCGGTAACATAAAATGACCGTCTGCTTAATCCAAGATGAGATAGTTGCTGGAACTATGTCTTTCTGGAAACTTTTCCTAAAAGACACAAAGACCAAATCTTTACCCTTGCGAAGATCTTTGGTTCTGTCCAAATAGTAGCGCAAGGCGCTTACCGGGCAAAGTGACTTATCCTCCTTTAAGGACCTGTCTAAAGAAGGAGCCAAGGCTGGAATAACCACAGGAGCTACGGAAGACGGTCCATCCCGCGCAAGTTGGTTTTTCGACAGGAAACTTGGAGAAGGGTAAAGGGAAACCTGACTCCAGTTTTCCTGGTGTCTGATATTCTTGTAAAGCCATGCATGGATCTCGCTCCATCGTTTGCCCGAACCCAAGGCTAGGAGGAAAATGGTCTTAAACGTGAGATGTTTCAGAGAAGCCTGTCTCATGGGTTCAAAGGGAGCCTTAGTCAACTGATGAAGAACCAGAGAAAGATTCCAAGAAGGAATGCCTCTTCTCCCTTTAGGTTTATCTCTATGAAAACTGTCTAACAACCGAGTCAAGTTTTCATCTTTACTGATGTTCAGTTTCTCATTTCCGACCATGTCGGCAATAGCCGTTCTGTAGCTGTCAATGGTACTGGGTTGTAAATTTCTTTCCTTAAACAAATACAACAGGAAATCGGCAATGTGACTTAGAGTGGCCGCCCTGAAGTCCACCTTGTTCTCCCCACACCATTTGACAAAAATGGCCCACTTTGACTTATAGACTGCTCTGGTTGAGAGTCTCTGAGGTGCCTCAATTCGTGCTGCCACTTCGCCAGAGAATCCTTTCCCTTGAATGAAGGAGGTTCTAGGAGCCATGCATGCAGATTCAGGTTGGACAGATCTCAGTGGGGAATCCCGCTGAACGGTTGGGTCACCAGATCCCTCTGCTGCGGGAGAGTGAATGGAATCTGTACTGACAGAGTGACCAGGTCCCAAAACCAAGTCATGTTGGGCCACCCTGGGGCAATGAGAATCATCCGTCGACACCCTTGATCCACTATTTTGGAGATCACTTGGCTGAGGAGGGAGACGGGAGGGAAGGCATACGCATCCAGATCCTGCCAGGGTAGACTCAGGGCATCCACAGCCCAGGCCGTCGGGTCCGGAACCGGTGAGACAAACTTGGGAAGTTTGTAATTGTACCGGGTGGCAAACAGATCCACTTGTGGTTGGGCCCATCTCGAGCACAAGAGATTGAACACACTCTGATCGAGTGACCACTCTGTCTGGATTACCTGATTGTGCCGAGAGAGCTTGTCTGCTATCACATTTAACCGACCCGGAATGTGCCTGGCTCTCAGAACTATTCCTCTGGGGTGGCACCAAAGAGAGCCTGATTTCATACCTCCCTGTTTGTTGATATAAGCGACCACAGTTGTGTTGTCTGTTGCAACCAACACAATCTGGTTCTGACAGAGAAGCTCGAAACTCCTGAGGGCCAGAAAGACTGCCTTTAGTTCCAAGAAGTTTATATGAAGTTGACTTTCTCCTTCTGACCAAACTCCTCTTGCCGTAGAGTCCCCTAAGTGAGCGCCCCAACCTTCGTTTGATGCGTCTGTAAACAGTTGAAGGGCGTGACTTAATGGATGTAAGGGTTGACCTCTTAACACATTTCCCTCGTCTAACCACCAGTCTAGGTGAGGCTGAAGAGAGGGAGGTAGAGGAATGACTTTCTCTAAGACCTCGGGTACCTGTCAGTGTCTCTGAAGTGCCACTGAATGCCACTGAATGGGATGCATTTGGAGACGACCTGACCAGACCTGTTTCTCGGTGGCTGTCAAGAGTCCTATCAAGGACATGAACTGCCGGACCGTGCAATTGTCCTGAGCCTTTAAAAATAACAGCTTCCGACGCAAGCTTGCCCATCTTTCTTGAGTTGGCAAAACCCGACCCTTCAACAGGTCGAACCGGTAACCGACGAAGGTAAAGACCTGTTGAGGAGTCAACTCCGACTTTTTGATGTTGACCAGCCAGCCCAGTTCGCAGCAAAGAGACAACAGAACCTGGGTGTGACATAGACCAATCTCCATTGAAGGGGCTCCCAGTAACCAGTCGTCGAGGTACTGGTGGATTCTTATACCCCTGTTCTGAGCCATAAGTTTCACCTCCTTGACCACCTTGGTGAACTCTAGAGGAGCCGTGGCCAACCCGAAGGGAAGGGCAGTGAACTGGTAAGCGCGTTTGTTGAGGAAGAACCTCATGTACTTCCTCGACCGGGGGTGAATGGGGATGTGAAAGTATACATCGCTGAAATCCAGCAAGGTTACCCACTCCCCTTTTTGTAGAGAGGTCCGGATGGTTTCCGGAGTTTCCATCTTGAATGTGTCGGTTTTGAGGAACTTGTTCAAACGACTCAGATCTAAAATTGGTCTCCACTTGTTTTCCGGTTTGGGGACTAAAAACAGCCGGTTGTAGAAGGCTAGAGAAGACCGGACCAGGACTGGTTCTACTACCAACTTTCCTTGGAGAGAGATCAGTGCCTCTTTGAGGAACCAGCTTTTGACCGGATTGGCATAACTGCTCTGAATGATCGGAATCCTGGTGAGAGGAGGTCTTAACTTGAATGGAAGGCTGTAACCCTCCTTTAGTATGGACACTGCTCGAGGGTTTGCACCTAACCGATGCCAAACTTGCCAAAATTTTTGAAGACGGCCTCCTACAGGACCATCGTGCACAACAGTGGGGACACCTTGAACATTTTGGACAAAAAGACATGGATCGACACAAGAAACACTGTTCACATGCTTTATTTTGCTCAACACTGGTACGGGACTTAGACCTTTCTTTTGCGGAGGCCCGGTGGTAGCTACAGAAGGAGCATGAGTTGCAACATGAAAGAACACATCATGACTTACATGATCTACTTGCCTCATGGGAAAGTCTTGATCCTGAGATGTGTGGGGTCGAGAATTGACTATCTGTACTGAGTCCAGTAACTGACCCGAATTTTCTGTTAACATGTCTTTTACTGTCTTTTGAAAACTTGAACCGGTCATTCCCGGTGGAAATTGACTTAACTTCGAACAAAGAACTGGTTTGAGACAAACTTTCTTGACTAAGTTTAGAGCCTGTTTTCTGCCCAACTGATTGAATGTCTTGACTACAGAGGTTGGGTTGTATTGGTAATTGTCATTTTTGGTTTTTAAATCCATGGGCGCGAGAGAAACGGGGGTTAGAACTACGACCCCTTCCTCTTGATCTGCCCCTGCCGCCATGGTTGAGTCGGTTCAGATGAAGCTGTATTCCTAAACTCCCGGCGATCATAGGGTTGGAACCTATTCTGGTTACGCCACCCAGTGCGCTGCATAGCACCCGGCCCGGGTCTTGGAGCGGCACTGGTGGATTCAGACTTAGTAATATCCTGTTCTGCAATGCATATCAGGTCATCAGGGAAGAGACCGTAATTGAACAGGGGAGCATTCCTGAGCTGAGTCCAGGTGTCAGGCTTGACTCCCGGCTTGACATGGTCTAAATAAGAGTCCCGCCTCAGAAGCACAAGATTTGCCATGTTGACGAAAAGGCTGTCAGCCAGATGCTGCAATGAGGTTCCCATGGCGATGGAAACATTTTGATGAAAAGCTAGGTAGTCTTTCAGGTCGTGAAGACCCTCTGAGACTTCTTTTGGGGCCTTTCCTTTACTAAAATTAGACTGAAGGCACACTAAACTCTGGTTCATACGGTCCTGCAGTTCACTAGCACATCTGTTAAAGCCTGCAGCCTGATTGACAATGTAGCTGCCGTCTTTGGTATTCTGTTCCCATCGACGTAGGTATTCCTGGGAAATTGGGCGTGACACAGGACCAGAAGGTGGATAGGAAGAGGCCTTGGTTATACGTGGAAATTGCGAATTGACTTTAGCCTCGGTATTCCTCCAACTAAACACAGACTTGCCAGGGCGAGGAGTGGTGTCAAGTTTGAGGGTGTGCATCTGATACCAACGAGCTTGCGATTTTGGCATCTTGATAAATTGGTCCTTCTTCAGACCACTTGAGTCTTGACTTCTAGAGGGATAACCCTCGGCCACCGTGGTATTGAGACGCTCAAGTTTTTGACATAACCAGTCGTCTGGTGGCATAGCTACAGACACACGAGCTGGTCGCCTGGGTACCTTCCCCTTCCAAGGGTTGTTGCTCTTGTCCGGCTCACTGAAATCAGCCTCAAAGACAGGAATATGATTCCACCCCATAAAGGATCTGACAGATCGGACAGTTTCATGGTAGTTCATATCCTCCGTAACTTCTTGTTTTTCACCAGTATCCGACAGCTCTCCCTCATCCGGTTCAGAAGCTGAATAATGATCACTGTCTTCCGGATCATTCTGTCTTCCGGTAGTTCAGAATACGCACCAGCCTGTGGATAATCCTCCGGACCGGTGGTCCTATAGGTAGCACTGGCCTGAGAGTAACTGGGGTTCGGACCGGTTGTTGAAAATTCCTTGGCCGCTTGACCGGTAGACTGGACAGCAGGCTGAGAGAAATGTAATTTGGCCGGAAGAGCTTGAGAACCGGTGTCGGTAATGTCTTCAGTGGTTGCCTGTGATGAGCTTGTGGCCAGTTGTTTAGCACCGACTGGATTTATCAGAATGTCTACCGGAATGCTTGTGAGTCTTCTTATCAGACTTCTTGTCAGATTTGTGTTTAGACTTGTGAGATTTTTTCTTTTCCGGTTTAGCATCAGACCCTTTATTATCTTCAGCTTCTGCCGGAAGCCACACCGGACCGGTGGGTCGGGCAGAAGAAGGGTCAAGAAAGGGAGTATCTGATAGCACTTTTTTAGCAGAAACGGGGTTAACAGGCATAGAAGGAGCACTAAAAATGTTACCTCGTGAGAGTAGTGCCTCGAATCTTGCAAACTGCTCAGACATCTTGTCAGGTAATGCAAAGAACCGACCAGAAGTGACATAAGAGGTGTTTGAAGTAGAAGCAGAAGACGCGGCAGGTGCCTGCGTGGAAAGCTGAGCAGAGGGTTGAAAATCCGGTGCTGACTGCGCAGAAGGGTGCACAGAAGAATTATCTGCCGGAGCGTTAGCAGACGACAAGTCCTCCACCGGAGAAATAACTGTCACCTCTTTGGGGGATACCAGCAATCCTGCTTTCCTTTCCTTTCTTATTCTATAAGATGGTGTAGACAAAGTCTCCTTTTGAGTATCCGAAAATTTGTCACATAATGAGCAAGGTTTGTCCTTGACACACGGATCCTCCCCAACTTCTTTTCCCTACATCTTGCACAATGTTTGTGAAGATCAAACGCGGCCATTATATGTCCGCAAGCGCCTCTGCGCTGCCCCTTAAAATCTCCAGGGGTTGCCATGAATATTCAGTGACAATTTGATATAAAATTGTTGTAAATCTAAAACGTATATCCAACACTAAAACTGAAAAACGTCTCTATAAATCTTTCTTGAAAACTTTTAAATATGGCGCCAAACAAAAAGAGGAAGAGCGCATGTGCAAGCATGCGCACTGCACCGGCAGGTAGGCTGTACAGCCACCTGGCGAGTAAACAGGACACTACCGGTCCCGGCCAGAGCCCAGCTCAGGACGTTTTTTCCTAACGTTTGGCGTGACCGGCAGGGCGCCGGACAAATGCATCTGTCCACTAGGTAAGATGTATTAACGTAATAAAACTGCAACTTCACTAAGTGGTAGATCACCCAAAAGTAGGTGAATGACTTATTTAGAATAAATTGCCTACCTATAATACTTTTAGAGATAAACGACATTTACTCATTTTAGTTACACTTAGCTATTGACCTAGATCTGCAAAAGCAACAAAAATATAAAGGACACAGGAAAGTAAGCTTATGAAAAAGTAGATGAATAACAAATGAAAAGATTTGCCTAACTTTAATACTTGTGAAGGTATTTGACATTTATTTCCATCATAATTTTGCTACAAATAAGAAAATAGCTATTGCTCACTTATGACATGCAATGGAACCCAAACGATATGCCATCTTATAGTTAAGGAAAAAGTAGCTGAACAAATTATTTTAGGAAAATACTGTAACTGCAGTAGTTTTTGAGTTACAATGGATTTACTCAACAGTCAGAATTTCAAAGTATCTATTACTCAGCTATCCAATGTGCAACAGGTCTGAAACTTTACTATCTCATAGCTTATCAAAAACTAGATGAATAACATATTTGAAAATATTTCCCTAACTTGAATACTTTTGAAGATATTTGAAATTTACTTATGTTGTTATTTTAAGAAAATAGCTATTACTCACTTATGGCATGCAATAGAACCCCAAACTATATGCCATCTTATAGTTAAGGACAAAGTAGCTGAACAACATATTTTAGGAAAATACTGTAACTGCAATAGTTTTGGAGTTACAATGGATTTACTCAACAGTCACAATTTCAAAGTAGCTATTACTCAGCTATCCAATGTGCAACAGGTCTGAAACTTTACTATGTGATAGCTTATCAAAAAGTAGATGAATAACATATTTGAAAAGAATTCCCTAACTTTAATACTTTTGAAGATATTTGACATTTACTTATGTCATTATTTTGATTCAAATAAGGAAATAGCTATTACTCACTTATGGCATGCAATAGAACCCCAAACTATATGCCATATTATAGTTAAGGACAAAGTAGCTAAATTTGAAAATTTTAATTACTTAAATGTAGCTTTTATAAGCTACAAGCTTACCATGTGGGACTTAATGCTGTTCTCGGGTTGCCACACCCGGGCCAACGTCTTAGAAAAAAAGACAGTTCTTGTTAGCCGCAGGATATACTGGTAGTTGTCGTCACATGATAACTTCTGACCAATCGCCCTACTTTCTCGTTGAAATTTTCTAAAACCTACCCCTCAGCTGTAAACAGCGGGGAGGCAGGGTGGGACTCTTCTAAGTCCCACATGGTAAGCTTGTAGATTATAAAAGCTACATTTAAGTAATTAAAATTTTCAATTTTATTACGCTACAATAGCTTACCATGTGGGACTTAATGCTGAATTCAACCGCCCGGTGGCGGGATTACAGCTGAGACTGGAAGATATGTCATTTTTTCTAAGATTTGAATTAGTATATATAGAAATAGTGTGAAATGCCAGTCTGAGTCCCATTTACAGTGCCCCGATCCCGAAGACCGGGCCTGTAAAGAGCCAAAAACCTAAGTAGAATGAGGGACAGTGCTAAAAACTGTCTAGATGTTTGATTGTAGGACGGAAGTGCAGCAGTGCTCACTTCGAGGTCTAAGGGTCCCTAAGGGCCCTTCACGAGTGACAGACCAGCCCAATGGTTGGAAATCTCATAAATTTTTGCCACCTGAATATGAGATTAATGACAACTTAATAAGTCCTTAATACAAATTACTTGATAAACTAAAAAACAAAAATGACCTTACCCGTAACATCTTGAAGGTAAAGGAATACCTAGATCCTGGGAGAGACTCCTGAAGACTTGGTTGTAGTGGATGTGCCCCCCCCCCCCTTTTTTCTTTCCAAGGACAACTGGTCTGAGGGGAAGGATCTAGGACTTGTTGTGCCGCCACTACGGGTCCCAGATACATATTGTTGTCGGTGTCTGACCAAGTAAGGTCTTTTAGGTAAAAATTTGTAAATGTGTTGTGAGCTTTCCAGTGACAGGCTTGCATGATTTGGTCCACCGATACCCCACCGTAAAAGGCCTTAGAGGCCGCGAAGGCCCGGATGTCATGTGCTTTAACTTGGACCAAGTCCAAGGCTTGTTGGTCTGCTTGTTTGTAACAAAGTAGGATGGTTTGTTTCAACCAGGAAGAGAGAGTAGCGGGTCTGATGTCTGAGGTATGTCCTTCCTTAAAGGAGATGAAAAAGGAGGGAACGAGACCCTCTCAGGTCTTTGGTTCGGTCCAGATAATACCTCAGGGCCCGCACAGGACACAGGGTCCTGTCTTCTTTAAATTGTCTATCTACAATGGTAGTCAAAGCAGGAATAGTCACCGGAGACACACTTTGAGAACCTTCTCTTGCTAGTTGGTTTTTGGCTATGAAATCAGAAGAAGGGAACAAGGCGACCTTTTCCCATTGGCCGAGATTAGATACTTTGTTTGCGACCCAGGCATGGATTTCGCTGCGGCGTTTGCCGGAGGCCAAAGCTAGCAAGAAAGCAGTTTTGATAGTAAGATGTTTGAGGTCTGTGTCTTTCATGGGCTCAAAGGGTGCTTTTGTAAGCTCGTTGAGGACAACAGAGAGGTTCCACTTAGGTAAATTTCTGGAACTTTTTGGACGATCCCTGTGAAAACTGTAGAGTAACCTATGAAGGTCTGCATTATGTGCAATATGCTGGGCCGTTGGGCCCAAAGTGTCAACGATTGCAGTCCTGTAACCATCAATGGTCGAGGGGCGCCTGTTTAGGTCTTGGTACAGGTACATGAAAAAATCTGAGATTTGTTTCACAGATGGAGTGGAGAAATCCACCGAATTTTCTCTGCACCATTTTTCAAATAGGGCCCACTTTGACTTGTAGATGGTCCTTGTTGATGACCGCTGCGGAGCAGCAATTCTCTCTGCCACCTCCACAGAGAAGCCTTGTTCTTGGAGTTGTCCGCTCCTAGACACCAGGCGTGGAGGTTCAGCTGTTGTGGGTTGTTGTGGAACACATACTTGTGGGACTGTTTGAGTAGGGTCGTTGACACTGGGACTTGTAGTGGGATCTCTGTTGAGAGCTGCACTAGGTCCCAAAACCAGGGCATCCCTGGCCAGCCTGGGGCTATGATGATGATCAGGCAATGGCATTGCTTGATCTTTTGGATCACCTTGTGAAGGAGAGCTGTAGGAGGGTAAGCACAGGCCGTGAGGTTCGTCCAGTTTATGTTTAGAGCATCTATGTCCCAAGCCTTTGGGTCTGGGACAGGAGATACGTACAGTGGAAGTTTGTGGTTCAGGTGAGTGGCAAATAAGTCTACATGAGGTGTGAACCACTTCTGGCAGATCTGTTTGAACACCTGCATTCTGTTGACTGCACTTGGTTGGACCTGGACAGTAGGCCGGCCATCACATTCAGGCACCCTGGAATGTGCCTGGCTTTCAATGTTATGTGGTAGTGATGGCACCAGGTCATGATCTTCCACAGGAGAGCACACATCTCTGCTGAGTGAGTTCCTCCTTGTTTGTTGATGTAGGCTACCACGGTTGAGTTGTCCGTCGCAACTAGCACTGTTTGGTTCTGGCACTGGTCCTTGAAGTCTCGAAGGGCCAGGGAGACCGCCTTCAATTCTAGGACATTTATGTGTAGCCTTTTTTCCCGATCTGACCATAATTATGTATTTTATACTCAGCGCAATATCTCCATATACAACAGGACTCAAAGCGCTATTTAACCAATCCGACTGTACAGGTACAGCCCCAACTCACAAGTAACTGACATTCCCCTAACTGGAAGATAGAGGCTCAAGGATGACCATTTATCAATGTCCTTGAGGTTCTTTAACCTGCCACTGGGGATAGGACCCAATGACAGAGGACCGCCATTTTAAGTGGTCATCCGAGCCACTATGTATCTGCCTGTACCTGGGATTGAACCCACGTCCTCTGAGTTCCTAGACAAGTGTGTTACCCGCTAGGCCACAGTGGCAGACCACAGACCCTTTGTAGAATTTTGATCTAAGTGAGCGCCCCAACCTTCGTTTGAGGCGTCGGTAAAGAGTTGGATACTGTGGTCTTTGGGATGAAGGTCTGCACCTTTCATCACGTTTGAGGGGTTTTGCCACCAATCTAGGTGGGCTGCAATGGATTCTGTCCAAGGAAGGAGGTTGTCCAGCGACTGAGGATATCTCCAGTGCTCCTTGAGATGAAACTGAAAGGGCCTCATGTGAAGGCGTCCCTCCGGGACCATTTTCTCCGTTGAGGCTAGCAACCCAATTAGCGACATCAAACATCTTGCAGTCAAAACACGTTTGGACTTGAGACTTGGACTGGGACCTGATCAGCCAGTCGTCCAGGTATTGGTGAATTCTGAGTCCTCTTGAGAGGGCCATTAGTTTCACTTCCTTTACAATCATTGTAAAGACCTGGGGGGCTGTGGCTAGGGAGGGAGGTGAACTGGAAAACCTGAGCCTTGTAGCAAAACCTTAGGTATTTCCTTGAGTTTGGGTGGATGGGGATGTGTAGGTAAGCGTCCGACAGATCTATCGACGATACCCACTCCCCTGGAATCAGGGAGGTCCTGATGGACTCTGGAGTTTCCATTTTGAACTTTTCTACGTGTAGAAAAGTGTTGAGCCTGCTTAGGTCTATGACTGGCCTCCATCGTTGATGAGGCTTGGGTACTAGGAACAGGCGACTGTAAAACCCGAGAGATTTTACATTTTCCACCCTTTCGATTGCGTTCTTTGACAGGAGAGACTGGATACAAGTGGCCAAGGCTTGGTCTTTTTGCTGGGCCTTGTACTCTGACAGAATCAGAGGGAATCTGACCAAATTTGTCTTTGAAAGGAATGGCAGTACGTAGCCATTGGTGATAATGTTTAACACGTTTTGAGAACATTTGTTTGTTTGCCAGTCTCTCCTGAAAGAACGGAGGCGACCTCCTACTGGTGGACTGAGTGAGGCTTTGGAGGAGTCATTGGGAAGGGGGGTTTCCATGCCCCCTTCCCTATTGTGGGGTCGAAAACGACCCCTGGAGCCTCTGAAGTTCGGTTTTCCCCTTCCTGAGGAAAACGATTGGTTACTGCTTTGAGAGGAGTTGCCCCCATAGGGGCGTTTCCTGTAGGAGCCTCTTTTCTTGTGGGGACCACGAAAGGGCTTATTCTGGTAGGGTGCGAAACCCTGAGAGTCTTTTGAGGTGATTTTTTTGAGAAGGAAGTCTTCACCTTCCTTCACAAGTTGAGACTCGAACAAGGACGGGTCCCAAAAGGACGAGTTCCTAAGTTCTTGGCATCTCGTTTCCCCCAACTGTGGCTGTAAGAGAGTCATCTCGGCTTCGCGCCTAAGCAAGCCGGTATTAGCCATAGAATATAACTCCCTCTGTAGAATATGGGCTAGGGATTTGCTGAGACAGGTGAGGGCCCTGTGTTGAATAAGAACCGTCTTATTCCAGAAATCCATGTACTCAGCGACTTCCTCATATCCGCGCTTTGCTGCTTTCTCAGGATTGGCACCTTTCTGAATCTGAGACTTGATCTTCTTGACAGTTGACTTGATGCTATGTTGACACTTCTCCAGGGAAGCATTGCAAGAAGAAGAAGTTTTAGAAAAGGCAGCGGTGAAATTGAGGGTTGAGATATTTTGTCTAGCCTGATGCTCCAACTCCTTGAGAACTGGAAGGGGGGCCTTTGCTATAGGGGCCCCAGGGGGTTTAGGAGTAATACAGATCTTGGCGAAGTCTGTATTCAACTCCTGAATTTTGTCCTGAAAACAGGGCTGTTCCACCCTGTACCACTTAGAAGTGGAAGGAGGAGGCTTGACATATTTACCCTCAGGTAAATTAGCAGCCTTAAAGTCATGTTGAAATTTATCAAAGGCGTCCTTGATAACTGAGCTGAGGGGTAGAATAGAGGAAGGACCTCTAGGTCTGAGCTCTTGACGGCCTTTTTCATCATCCAGACCCATCACTGAAGTTGAAGACCTAGGCATGGACTCCCTGGGGTCAGGGAGTGAAAGAATGCGCCTAAAAGTGTCGACTTCTTCAGCGTATTGTGAGGGCATGTCAGACAGAGCTACTTCCCTATAATAAGGGGGCTCTGGATCATGTTGTGGAAGGTCTTGATCAGAAACAGCCCCTGAGGGCTGAGCCCTAGAGGGCTTAGAAGACCTGTGTCTGGTTTCAGGGGACTGATCCTCCCCTGAAGAAGATGACACATATCTGGACCTTGACTTGTGTTTACTCTTATCAGAGTGCTTTTTAGGTTTGGTAGAAGGGATCCGAGGTTCATCGGATTCCTCATTTAGTTGGTCCGAGGCAGATCCTGGATCAATTTCCTGCCTACTACGAGAGTGGCTTTGCTTTTTGTGTGAGTAGGAGACCTCTTTCGGTGGTAGTTCAGAGGGAGCAACGTACTGATCCGAGGTATCCTGCTGGTCAAGTACTAGACGAGGAGGGAATGCTGGACCGTAGTCCACATCCATAGCCTCGGTTTGAATATTAGTACTAGATCTCGGAGGGGGCAGGTCCAGATTTACAGCAGTTTTACTGGAAGTACCAGGTTTGGAAGCAAGAAACGAGGTCTGATCCACCTGTGTTTGCTTTTTAGCAGTCAACTCCTCTCGAAGCGACTGAAAAGCTTCCAACATGGATGCCTGAAAGGAACCCATTTGTTGCTGTAAATGGATATTTAAGGAATCTCCCAGGGATTTTTCAATATTTGTTTGAATTTTTTGTTGTAAAGCTGTACCTGGGGTGGGTGGAACAGACTTGGCTGGTGTTTTGAGAGATAAAGAACTGAAGGCAAGTGGCTGAGGACGGGGGGGAGGGTGAAGTAAAAAGATTGTCAGCAGCACTCTCGAGGTCTGCATTTGAGCCAGTGAAGGAATTCCCGTCGCCTTCGCCCAAAAGATCAAGTTCATTATCTTTAGTACTAGTTTCCGCCTTTTGTTTTTTAAGGTAACGTTTCCTGTGCTGAATTTTCTTCACCTGTTCATCTGTAAAAGATGCACAGATATGACAGGGAGTTTCGAAGGTGACACAGGGGTCATCACCCTTGCCAGCCTCCCTACAGGTAGGGCAATAGTTGTGTAGGTCGAAACTAAAACAAAAATGGCAGCATTTCTGATCTCACGGTTTGTCTTTATTCGTTTGGTGGAGAGACATTTTAAACGCAATAAAAAGACGTGCAATGTAAAGTGCCTGTACCGAGGAAAACTCAAAACACGCGAAAGCAAGAAATATACTTATCCTGTCAAAATAAAAATTTTACAGAATGATCTATGATATATAATAAAAGAAATATCCAAAAAAGAACCTCTAACAATAAGTAAAGTCTGAGAAATAAATGAAAATGTCTGTATATTTACAAACTGCTACCAGTCAATCGTGGCCAACGAGAAAGTAGGGCGATTGGTCAGAAGTTATCACGTGACGACAACTACCAGTATATCCTGCGGCTAACAAGAACTGTCTTTTTTTCTAAGACGTTGGCCCGGGTGTGGCAACCCGAGAACAGCATTAAGTCCCACATGGTAAGCTATTGTAGCGTAATAAAATGCAAATTTAATAGGTAAATTAAATTTTTATAAGTTAATACCCTATCCAATGGACAATAGCTTATCCGGTCCGCGCGGACCGTCCCGCCAAACGTCAGAAAAAGACGTCCTGTGTCTCCACCGGCCAAGCCGGTCCAATGCTGTGCACTCGCCAGATGGCATGTCGTACTTCCTTACTGTCTAGACATCATGACATCATAGCATCTTTTTCGTTGTCTAAACTCATTAGACCCCTAGTAAGCTGGAAGCGGGGTCGGTGGGAGGGTCTTGTGTGTCCATTGGATAGGGTATTAACTTATAAAAATTTAATTTACCTATTAAATTTGCAATTTTATTGTGTTAATACATCCTATCCAATGGACAATAGCTGAATAACTACCGCTTGGTCGGTGGGTAAGTTACTAGGGACATAGGTGAACTCATAAAACAGAACTAACAAGATTTTCTCTAAGCCTGGGTCGAGCCTGAGGTCAGGGAACCCTTACGGCCATGGTCGGTAGACAGAGACCGGTTAAACGGTCCAACCGACATACCCTGCCCCCACTTTTTTAACAGACCTGCTCTGAGGTAGGGGAATAGAGGGATGAGTTCAGTCCCATAAGAAGTAAAATAAACCTCTCGAAGGAAGCACGTCAGAGTTTTTTTTTTTTTTTTGGTTCTTAACTATATGTACAGCTATTTACATATGTACAACATCTCCTCTGGCTATAGGACTACTGGTGGATCTGCTGAGCAGCCACGACAGGTCCCAAATGGTAGAGCTCTGAGTCAGCCCAAGTCACATCCTTCAGATAGAATTGTGAGATTTCCAGTGATCTGCTCCAGGGAAACCCCTGATTGAAAGGCTTTAGAGGCAGCGAAGGCCCTAACATCATGGGCTTTAACCTGATGTAATGTATGGGCCTCCTGATCTGAGAGCTCGTAACATAGGATTACAACTTGTTTAATCCATGAGGAGATAGTGGCAGGTGAGATGTCCTTGTCGAAACCTTTCTTGAAGGAGACAAAAACTAACTCCTTATTCTGCCTGATGTCTGAGGTCCTGTCCAAATAGTAGCGCAATGCTCTGACCGGACAGAGGGATCTATCAGACTTAAGGGACCAATCCAGAGTTGGGGCCAGGGCTGGTATGACCACGGGGGCCACACTCTCAGGACCCTCTTTGGCCAGCTGATTCTTGGAAAGAAAGCTGGGAGATGGATACAGGGAAACTTTAGACCAATCTGATTGGTGTCTGATATTTTTGTTCTGCCAAGCATGAATCTCACTTTTGCGTTTCCCAGACCCGAGGGCTAAAAGCAAGACTGTTTTGAAGGTCAAATGCTTCAAGGAAGCTTCCTTAATAGGTTCGAAAGGAGCCTTTGTTAGCTGGTGTAAAACCAGAGATAGGTTCCAGGAAGGAATTCCCCTTCTACCCTTGGGTCTGTCCCTGTGAAAACTGTCCAGGAGACGAGTGAGGTTTTCATTCTTACTGATGTTGAAAGGTACATTGCCTAACTTATCAGCAATGGCAGACCTGTAACCATCAATAGTGCTAGGTTGTAACTTCCTGTCCTCGAAAAGGTACATAAGGAAGTCAGCCACTGAATTCACAGGGGGTGCCCTGAAGTCCACCTTATTAGTGACGCACCACTTTGTAAAAATGGTCCACTTTGCCTCATAGACTGATTTAGTTGAGCCTCTCTGAGGAGCCTCAATTCTCGCTGCCACTGCTTCAGAAAAGCCCTGCTCTTTGATTGTCGAGGCTCTAGGAGCCAAGCATGGAGATTTAGATTTATCAGATTTCTGTGAGGGATCTGATTGAATGGTTGTGTCAGCAGGTTCGGAAGGTTGGGCAGGCTCAGGGGGACCTGACTGGACATAGTCACTAGATCCCAAAACCAGGGCATGTTGGGCCACCCAGGGGCAATCAAGATGAGCCTCCTGCATGGAGAGTGCTGTAACTTCTCTACCACTTTGCTCAAGAGAGCTGTTGGTGGGAAGGCATAAGCATCCAGATCCTCCCAGTGAAAACTGAGTGCATCCACTGCTACCGCTAGTGGGTCTGGAACTGGTGATACGAACTGAGGTAACTTGTTGTTGAACCTCAAATAGGTCTATTTCTGGTCGGTGCCACCTGCTGCAGAGAGCTTGAAAAACTTCTTGAAGGAGGGACCATTCTGTTTGAATGGTCTGGCCTAGGCGAGATAGCTTGTCTGCCACCACATTTAGCTGGCCTGGGATATGTCGGGCTTTGAGAGTCACTCTGTGTATGGTACACCAGGTCAGAGTTCTCCACAGAAGGGCACAAAGTGGGCCCGACCTCATCCCTCCTTCCTTGTTTATGTATGACACTACTGTAGTGTTGTCGGTTGCTACCAGAACTATATTGCCGGTGCAAAGGCCTTGAAACTCTTTCAAGGCGAGGAAGACTGCCTTTAGCTCCAAGAAGTTTATGTGCAGTTTGCTTTCCGGTAAGGACCAAACCCCTCTTGCAGTGCGGTCGTTTAAGTGAGCACCCCACCCTTCTTTTGATGCGTCTGTAAAGATTTGCAGAGCATACTTTATAGGGTGTAACGGTTGGCCTGTAAGAACGTTGTCTTCTCGTTACCACCATTGTAGATGAGGGTGCAGTGATCTGGGGATTGGAATGACCTTTTCCAGGGATTCCGGTACTCTCCAATTGTTTTTGAGATGCCATTGTATGGGTCTCATGTGGAGTCGGCCTAGGTGAACTTGCTTTGAAATCTATCGAAGTAACCCACTCCCCTTATTGGGGGGAAGTTCTGATGGTTTCGGGAGTTTCCACCTTGAAAGTCTCCGTTTTTACAAAAGGGGTCAGTTTGCTCAGACCTAGTATAGGTCTCCACTTGTTGCTGGGTTTCGGAACTAAAAATAGTCAGTTGAAAAACCCCAGAGATGTCTGATTTAATACCTGCTCCACTGTGTTTTTGTCTATAAGCTGATGTAATGCCTCCAACAGGTAGCTGTTCCTGTGAGGATTGACATACCGGCTTATGACTGTGGGAGACCTTGAGAGTTTTGGCCGGGTCCGAAAGGGGAGGGGGTAACCCTCTCTCAAGATTTGAACTACTTTCGGACCGGCTCCCAGATCTAACCAAGTTTGCCAAAAGGTTTGGAGTCTGGCCCCTACAGGCAGCTTTTGTACAACATTGGGGGCATTTACTACAGGTCGGACACAAGACAATTGAGTGACACAAGAAACACTGTTCACATATTTTAATTTGTAATTTCTTGATATCTGACAATCTGCTGTCCCGGGACTTAGCTCTCTCTTTTGGGAGTGCCCGGGAGCAGAAGGTACACTTTTTACAACATGAAAGCTTGCAAAGTTTAAAGTCTTGTCCTTTGGTAATGTCTGGCTCCTGGCCAGCAGTCCTGCCTGTAAAGTGTTTACAAATCCGACAACACCAAAAGATTCCCAGCCCATGATTTCCTGTAGGTTGGTTACCATCCCAAACCTGTACGACCAATAATAAGCGAGTTATAAGCAATTTTAAGTTTGGCTATCTTTGTTTGACCTTGAAGGAAGGGTCCAAGGTCAAATCTGACCACACCAATAGATTCCCAGCCAATGATTTCCTATAGGTTGGTTTACCATCCCAAACTTGTAGGACCATTAATAAGCAAGTTATAAGCACTTTTAAGTTTGGCTATCTTCATTTGACTTTGAAGGCAGGGTCCAAGGTCAAATCCGACCACACCAAAAGATTCCCAGCCAATGATTTTCTATAGGTTGGTTTCCATTCCAAACCTCTAGGACCAATAATAAGCGAGTTATAAGCACTTTTAAGTTTGCCTATCCTCATTTGACCTTGAGGGAAAGGGTCCAAGGTCAAATCGGACCACATCAACAGATTCACAGCCCATGATTTCCTATATGTCTGTTTACCATCCCAAACCTCTAGGACCAATAATAAGCGAGTTATAAGCACTTTTAAGTTTGGCTATCCTTGTTTGACCTTGAAGGAGGGGTCAAAGGTCAAATCTGACCACACCAAAAGATTCCCAGCCCATGATTTCCTACAGGTTGGTTTACCATCCCAAACCTCTAGGACCAATAATAAGGGAGATATAAGCACTTTTCATGACTGACAAAGAAACACCTGTGGTGGCCATCTTGTTTTTCAAAATGAGGCCAAAAATATTCCCAGTCAAGATTTTATAATGAGGAACATATCCTTCGAATTTGAGATCTCCACCTATAATACCCTTTGCTCTAGGGGGCTAACAAAAGTCCTTGTTTAAAGTCGAATAAACGTCCCTGGCGGCCATCTTGTTTTTCAAAATGAGGACAAAAATATTCCCAGGCAACATTTCATGGTTATTAATATATCCTGCAAACTTAAGAAGGCTAGCTATAATATTTTTTTCGTTAGAGCGGTAATGGTGAAATCTCTCTACACACACCTGAAGGTAGCTATTGCTCAGCTATGCCATGACATAGAGGTCTGCAATTTCACTATGTTATAGCTGACCAAAAATTATGTGAATAACATATTTAAACAAAATACTCTAAATATAATAGTTTTCAAGTTACAACTGATTTACTCAACAGTGAGAACCTCAAAGTAGCTATTACTCAGCTATGCAATGAGCTACATGTCTGAATTTTTACTATGTTATAGCTGACCCAAAAGTAGGTGAACAACATATTTAAGCAAATTACTGTAAATGCAATAGTTTTCAAGTTACAACTCATTTACTCAATAGTGAGAACCTGAAAATAGCTATTGCTCAGCTATACCATGAGCTATAGATTTGTAATTTCACTATGTTATAGCTGACCCAAAAGTAGGTGAACAACATATTTTAACAAAATACTCCAAATGCAATATTTTTCAAGTTACAGCTGATTTACTCAACAGTCAGTACCTGAAAATAGCTATTGCTCAATTGTTCCATGAGCTACAGGTCTGTAATTTTACTATGTTATAGCTGACCCCAAAGTAGCTGAATAACATACTTACACAAATTTCTATAAATGCAATAGTTTTCCAATTACAACTGATTTACTCAACAGTGAGAACTTCAAAGTAGCTATTACTCAGCTATGCAATGAGCCACAGGTCTGGAACTTCACTATGTTATAGCTGACCCCAAAATAGGTGAATAACATATTGAAACAAAATACTCTAAATGCAATAGTTTTCAAGTTAGAACTGATTTACTCAACAGTGATAACCTAAAAGTAGCTATTACTCAGCTATGCCATGAGCTACAGGTCTGAAATTTTACTATGTTATAGCTGACCCAAAAGTAGCTGAATAACATATTTATATGAAATTCTCTAAATGCAATAGCTTTCCAATTACAACTGATTTACTCAACAGTGAGAACTTCAAAGTAGCTATTACTCAGCTATGCAAGGAGCCACAGGTCTGGAACTTCACTATGTTATAGCTGACCCAAAAATAGGTGAATAAAATATTGAAACTAAATACTCTAAATGCAATAGTTTTCAAGTTATAAGTGATTTACTCAACAGTGATAACCTAAAAGTAGCTATTACTCAGCTATGCCATGAGCTACAGGTCTGAAATTTTACTATGTTATAGCTGACCCAAAAGTAGCTGAATAACATATTTATACAAAATTCTCTAAATGCAATAGTTTTCAAGTTAAAAGTGATTTTACTCATGATGGAAGTTACTGAAAAGCCCAAAAGTAGCTATTACTCACTTAGCTATTGAGACAGACACCCAAGTTACTCACCATGTTGTAGCTATGAAAAAAGTAGTTGAATAACATATTTTAACAAAATGCTCTAAATCCAATACTTTTCAAGTTATAAGTGATTTAGTGCATGATTTCATGAATTTTAATGCATTAAAAATTATTAAAAAAATTTATTAAAAAAAATTAAGACAGATCCAGGTCTCATACTTACACAAAAGAATCTACCTCTGGCCTAGTACATATATGCAAGATATGAGAGAAATCCCTGCAATAGTCACTGAGAAAATTGTGATAAAGTGTTGATATTTTCACACTTTTGGTGGGGGTACCCCCCTTGTAATGTCTCTAGCAAACAAACAAACAGACAGATTTGCATGCCTTGAACAATTTTTCATCCTCGATAGATAAGTTATCTTTTTAAAAAAAACAGCATGTCTCTAGGCCTTGTAGTTTTGGAGGAGAAGTTGTTCACGCGGACGCTCACGCCGCAAAGTGACGACATAAAAACACTCTGAATAAATGAAGTCCAAAAACTTTAAAATAAGATTACTGATAAAACTCCGTGTACACAGCATGTGAGCCATACGAAAAAGATGCTATGACGTCATGCTGTCTAGACAGGAAGGAAGTACGACACGCCATCTGGTGAGTGCACAGCATTGGACCTGCTTGGCCGGTGGAGACACAGGCCGTCTTTTTCTGACGTTTGGCGGGCCGGTCCGCGCCGACCGGATAAGCTATTGTCCATTGGATAGGATGTATTAACGCAATAAAATAACATATTTTAGGAAAATACTGTAACTGCAATAGTTTTGGAGTTACAATGGATTTACTCAACAGTCACAATTTCAAAGTAGCTATTACTCAGCTATCCAATGTGCAACAGGTCTGAAACTTTACTATGTGATAGCTTACCAGAAACTAGATGAATAACATATTGGAAAAGAATTCCCTAACTTTAATACTTTTGAAGATATTTGACATTTACTTATGTCATTATTTTGCTACAAATAAGAAAATAGCTATTACTCACTTATGGCATGCAATGGGACCCCAAACTAAGTACCATCTTATAGCTAAGGACAAAGTAGCTGAATAACATATTTGAAGAAAAAGCTGTAACTGCAATAGTTTTTGAGTTATGAGCCCTTTTCTCCAAGTAGCTAAGATTGCTATTACTCACTTATCTTTAGGCCTAAGTCCATAAAACCCCCCAAAATTTCAAGGGCGTGAAAATTCATTGGGACAATTAATATACAAAAAATCTGTAGCTGTAGTAGTTTTGGAGAAATCTGCATGACTAACTAACGCACGCATGCACGCACGCACACACACAGGCATCATTTCATAATCTCCCTCCCGGGCTAAAGCCCGGCGGGAGATAATTATTAAAAAAATTAATAAAAAAATAATTAAGAAAGATCCAGGTCTTATACTGACACAAAGGAATCTACCTGTGGCATAGTACATATATACAAAATAAGAGAGAAATCCCTTCAAAAGTCAATGAGAAAATTGTGATAAAGTGTTGAAATTTTCACACTTTGGGTGGGGGTACCTCGCTTCTAATGGCTTTGGGGAACAGACGAACAGACAGATCTGCATGAATTTACGATTCATCATTCTCGATAGATAAGGTATCTTTTAAAAGTAACAGCATGTCTCTGGTTTTGGAGGAGAAGATGTTCACGTGGACGTGGATGCCGCAGAGTGATCCCATAATGGCAGCTGACTGACAAGTCAGCTGACATAAAAATCAGCATGTCTCTGGGCCTTGTAGTATTGGAGAAGTTGTTCATGAGGACGCGTACGCCCAAGCCGCAGAGTGATGACATAATGTCACCTGACTGATAAGTCAGCTGACATAAAAAGGGCTGGTCACTAGTCACCACTGCAGCAGGTTTCTTCACCGGCTCTAATGGTACAGGAAAAGACTTTGCAAGTAACATTGCTTTAAGTCTAGCAAACCTCTGGGACCACTTGTAGTCCAGGCTCTTCAAGTCATCAGATGTGGGTTTGCTGCTGGATTTCCTCTTGCTGGGCTCTGGGGACTTGTCAGGTCTCTTCTTCTTGTCAGCAGATGGGGTTTCTGTCGTCTTTCCAGCTCATTCTCCCTCTATCCGTCCCAAAAGTGTTACTTCTGAAGGGTCCACAAGAGTGGGGGTAGCAGACACAGGAGAGGCAGAAACTGTCTTCTTCTACTCTTTTGCCTTCCTAAGTCTGTAGGAGGGGGTGGCCAATTGCTGGATCTGCTCTGGGGTGAAGGCTCTGCAAATGGGACAGTCCTTCTTTAATACACAAGGGTCATCACCCACCCCCTTGTCTCTACATTGTGCGCACTTCAAATGGCCATCAAAAACAGACATAGCATGGCCACAAGTGCCCCTCTTCTGTCCAGGTGAAGACATATTGATCAGGAAAATGGCAGAAATACGTAGATATAAATAAAACTTCAATTAATGGTGAATACATTGAAAAACTTGCTGTCTAGACAGGAAGGAAGTACAATGGCCACCTAACGAATGCACACTCTGCCGGTAGTATATACAGGACGTCTTTTTCTTGCATTTGGCTGGACTGGTCGCACCGACTGGTAAAGCAAATGTCCATTGGATAGGATGTATTAACACAATAAAACAGCCATTCTGAAGTGTGACATTTTCGATTTCCACCAAAACGAGCGTATTGCTTTACAAGAGATAAAAAAATTGTTTTTGCAAAGCAAAAACAAAGCCTCCCAATGAGCTTTAATGATAGTGTCGAAATGACTATGTTCCTCTGTTTGGTATGTTTTTTATTTATGCAAAAATGCAAGGTTTCAGAAATATATGCTTTTCTTGCTTTATATGCAGAAATTCAATATGGTCACCAAAAATGGCGGGAAATCCATTTTTTGGGAAAAAAATTACCAGATGAGTCAATACCAGGGGATTAATAATTTTGCCAAAATCGCTCTATCTCACACCATTTCTGAGATAAATGCATTTTTGAAATTTACATAGAAATTCAAGATGGCCGCCAAAAATGGTGGGAAACAATTTTGATAAAAACTGGCTGGTTCACTTTGCAGATACCCTGCGCGTCGAAAATTTCACCAAAATTGGCCTACCTCGCACCATTTCCGAAATAAATGCATTTTTGCATTTTACGCAGAAATTCAAGATGGCATGAAAATGATTTTGGGGAAAAGTCGCCAGATGACTGCAAATACCCTGGGGGTCGAAAATGTAACCGAGATAGCCTAATCTCATACTGTTACCGAGATAAATGCATTTTTGTGTTTAACGCAGAATTTCAAGATGACCGCATAAAATGGCGTGAAAACGATTTTTGGGAAAAGTCGCCAGATGTGGATACGCTGAAATCCCTTTATCTTGCACCGTTTCCGAGACATTTAAGATTTTTTCATTTTCACCGTTAAGAAAAATCAAGGCGTTTAGTTAATCGTTAATAACTTGACCATTTTGTATCGGATAACTTTCAAAAGTTAATGATTTCCAGCTATCTATATAACAAACCTACTTGCCACATTTCATGCAAATAGGTGAAGCACTTTTCAAGTTATCATCTGGACAAGCACACCCCTTTGAAAAACATGGTTTTGGTCAAGTAACTTCTCTGAATGGTTGAAAGGTGATGACACCAAATTCAGAAATTTTACTCATGGCTACTGCATAAATTTGAAGAGAATCTCCCCAGTGCTTGCCGAGCTATAAGGAATAGAAAATGCGGCAGCCGGCAGACACTCTCTCTCTCCCCTAAATACGAACAATTGTTGCTTGCGGAATGCTTAAATTCAAGATGGCAGCCACAATTCGGAAAATTAAAAAATTTTCAGGGGCATTTTAGTACCCCCCAGGTCCAACATTTGCTTGAAATCACTTTATCTCTATTTTAAGATAATCAACATTTCAATTTCCACCACAATTCTAGATGGTGGCCAAATTCTCTCCTAATAACCTTTTCACTATCAGCTTTTTGAGATAATTGACAATTTTGATTTCTGCCAACATTCAAGATGACTGACATTTTCAACTTGTGCCAGGAGGCTGCCATTGGTCCTTCTATATGTGAGAACTAGACTGTAATATGTAGAAATATCCTGAATTTAACTTTTAGAAGGCTGCCATTGGTCTTCTAGTCGAAGGCTGAGGCCAAAACACAACATGGTCCAAGACATTACCCATATAAAACAAGACCACTGCAGTGGTATGATCTCCAGCCGGGGAGCAAAAATGTGCTGTTTAAAGTGAGTTTTACATCCCAAACCTCTGGAAGCAATAATAAGCTAGATATAGGCACTTTTAAGCTTGGCCATCCTTGTTTGACCAATAGTAAGACCAATAATAAGCGAGATATGGGCACTTTTAAGCTTGGCCACAGCAGTTTGACCTTGAACGAGGGGCCCAAGGTCAAATCTGACCACAGCAAAAGATTCACAGCACATGTTTTCCTATAGGTTGTTTTCACATCCCAAACCTCTAGGACCAATAATAAGCAAGATATAGGCACTTTTAAGTTTGGCTATCCTCGTTTGACCTTGAACAAGGGGCTCAAGGTCAAATCTTACCACATATAAAGATTCACAGAACATGATTTCCTATAGGTTGGTTTCACATCCCAAACCTCTAGGACCAACAATAAGCGAGATATAGGCACTTTTAAGTTTGGCCAAAATCAGCTAAGTAGGGTACTTTGGCAGTCTGTGGATGACCTTGAATGCAGAGCTTCAAGGTCAAATGTCTGCATGCTTATAGAGGGCATATATATGTGTTAAATATCTGCATTTTATAATCTCCCGGGCAAAAGTTTTGCTGTTAAAAGTGATTTACTTAAAGTAAAACAATCAAAGTAGCTATTACTCAGTTAGCTATGGACTTACAGCTCTGAAACTTTGCCACGATTTGAAAAATTTTGTTGTAATTTTAATTTTTATTAGATAAATACTTACCATTTCCTGACCATAGCTATTTGTTGGTGCCATCCAACTCACTGGCCAACGTTGAGAAACGTTTTAAACTACCTTAAGAAGCCAGTGAGTGAGTGTGAACTAGGAAGCCCCCCAATGGTCATGTGACGACGCCAATAGGCGCCATTCATTGTTTTTGTTGCAAAGCTCACCCCTAGTAGTCTAGTACTGAATCAGCGGGGAGGCCGGGGGGGACTATCCTGGTCAAGAAATGGTAAGTATTTATCTAATAAAAATTAAAATTACAACAAAATTTCTCAATTTTATTGCGAAAAATACACTTAACATTTCCTGACCATAGCTGAATGCAGCCTTCATGGATGGCGGGTAGTACTAGAAATACAGACCTAGTAACAACCCCATGAACAGTAAATAAAACACACCACAAGCATACAGGCATTCACACTCAGACTCACCTCACCCACGAGGAAGCCGGACTGTTGAGTAATGCTGTGGAAGTCATACTCCATATGTTGATACTGTTCACACCACCACCTCTAAATTCATGAAACAGCGAACTAACAGCTAACAAAACGGTCTATTTACAGCTGTACAAACACCTCAGAACACATCTGAAAACACAAGAAGCCAAATATAAGAACCTAAATCAAATACAGGCTTCAAAATAACATATTTCAAATACAAATGACATTATAATAATAAAATATTACTAATGACATTACCTATTAACAATTTACAATATGTTGAGCCGCAACTACAGGCCCAATCTTCATAACATCACCATTATGCCAGCACAAATCTTTGAGGTAAAAATTTGTGAAAGTAGAATGGCTTCTCCAAAAACAGGAAGCCATAATCTCATCCAAAGCAACTCCTCCCTTAAAAGCCAAAGAGGCAGCCAACGCTCTAACCTCATGTGCCTTGACTTGGGAAACAGTTTGAATTTCCTGATCAGACTTTTGATATGCCAAAATGATAGACTGCTTAATCCAAGATGATATAGTAGCCTTTGAAATATCTTTTGAGTAGCCCTCTTTAATAGCTACAAAAAGAAGTTTCTTGCCTTTCCTCAGATCTTTTGTCTTATCAAGGTAATATCTGAAAGACATGACTGGGCAAAGAGACCTATCTTGCACCAAAGATGGATCCAATGTGGGTTTCAAAGCAGGAATAACCACAGGTTGAATAGCCAAGGGTCCCTCCGAAGTCAACTGATTTTTGGCTAGGAAAGCAGTTGAAGGTGAAAAAGTAACTTGTGACCAAGGAGTCAAAAGTCCAAGCATGAATTTCGCTACGCCTCTTGCCAGAAGCCAAAGCCAATAAGAAAACTGTCTTAAAAGTCAAAATCTTAAGATCAGCCTTTGCCAAAGGTTCAAAAGGTGGTTGAGTGAGAGCCAGTAACACCAGCGACAAGTCCCAATTGGGAATAGACCTATTTGCTGAAGGTCTGTCCCTATGAAAGCTAGCAATCAAACGATTCAAATCCAAGCTTTGAGAAACCATTTGACCTGCAGAGCCCAACCCATCTGCTACTGAAGTCCTGTAACCCGCAATAGTTCTGGGTTTCAAGTTCTTATCAATGAAAAGATGATTAAAAAAATCAGCTATTTGAGGAATAGTTGGTTTTGAGATATCCACCTGATTCTCCTGGGCCCACTTTTGAAATATGGCCCAACTTGAATCATACACCCGTCTTGAGGATTCTCTCTGAGGTGCCTTAATTCTATCTGCTACCTCAACAGAGAATCCTCCTTGACCTTCTTGAAGGAGTCCAGATACCACGCATGGAGGTTCAGATACTCCAGATTCATGTGAAATCTGAGACTGAAGGGTTGCTTCAGAAGATTGTGCACTAGAGGAAGCCTCAGTGGAATCTTGACTGACAATTCCACCAGATCCCAAAACCAAGGCATCCCCGGCCATCCTGGTGCTATCACAATGACCCTGCACCTGTAGGTGATCATTTTCTGAATTAACTGGGGCAGGATGGCTACTGGACAAAAAGCATAGGCGTCCAGAGCCTCCCAAGAGATGTTCAATGCATCTACCTGCCAGGCCTTGTCGTTGGGGACAGGAGATACGTAAGTTGGAAGTTTGGCATTCAAGCTGGTGGCAAACAGATCCACCATTGGCTTGTGCCAAACTTGGCAAATTTCTTGAAAGACCTGAGGATGGAGAGACCACTCTGTCTGGATGGCCTTGTCCCTCCTGGACAGGGAATCTGCTATTACATTGAGATTCCCTGGGATATGTCTGGCTCTTATACGGATCTCCCTGGCATTGGACCATGCCAGAATTCTCCACATCAAAGCACACATTTCGAAGGAGTGAGTGCCTCCTTCCTTGTTGATATATGAGACCACAGTTGAGTTGTCTGAAGAAACCAACACAATTTTTTGCCTTAATTGTCCTTGAAAATGTTTCAGGGCTAGAAAGACAGCTTTCAGTTCCAAAATATTGATATGCAAGTTTCTTTCTGATAGCTGCCAGACCCCACTTACAGTACAATTGTTCAAGTGGGCCCCCCAACCCTTCTCTGAGGCATCTGTGAACATCAGCATATTGTGTTCTTTCTGATGCAGATTCGAACCCTTGAGTAAGTTCTGAGGATCCATCCACCAAGCCAGATGGTCCTTTATCAACTGAGAAATTGGGACTACCTTGTCCAAGGACTGGGGAAACTGCCAGTTGGTCTTCAGAAACCACTGAAACGGTCTCATATGGATTCGACCCAAAGGAACTGTTTTCTCCATGGAAGCCATGACCCCAATTAGTGACATGAGCTTTCTTGGAGTAGTATTGTGACCTTGCAAAATGGGAACTGCCAAAATTTTGAGCTTGTCCAACTTCTTTTGATTTGGGTAGACCAAACCTTCTCGAAGATTGAACCGATAACCCAGAAACTCGAGATCCTGAGTTCGATTGAGTTCTGATCCTTGGCCCTCACCAGCCAATCGTCCAAATACTGATGGATTCGAACCCCTTGTGAAAGTGCTATGAATTTGACCTCTTTCACTACTCGAGTGAACTCCAATGGAGCAGTCGCTATCCCGAAGGGTAGGGCTCTGAACTGATAAGCCTGACCCTGAACATGGAAACGTAGATACTTTTGAAACTTTTGGTGTATGGGTACATGAAAATAAGCGTCGGTAAGGTCTATTGAAGCCACCCACTCGCCTACTTGAAGAGAAGCCCGAATGACTTCTGCAGTTTCCATTTTGAAGGTGGGAACATGCAAAAAGGTATTTACAACACTGAGATCTATTACTGGTCGCCATTTGTTTTCTGGTTTTGGAACCAGAAACAAACGACTGTAGAATCCGAGAGAGTTCTTGTTTTGAACCGGAACCACTGCCCTCTTTTGAACCATTTGTTGAACCGACTCCAGCAAAGCTTTTTGTTTTACTGGAACCGAATAACTGCTTTTGATTGTCGGATACCGGGTCAGAGGTGGTTTCTGTTTGAATGGAAGACAATAACCTTGTTTCAAAACAAGAACTACCCTCGGATGCACCTTGAAGTTTTCCCACACTTTCCAATAATTCCCTAAACGGGCACCAGGATATTGTGTTTGTGTGCTTACCTCTATGTAGTCACTTCCTCCTGCCCCTACCCCCTCGGGCAGAGCCTCTGTTGGAGTTGTAGGAACCAGATTGTCTCTTGTTTTGATCAGTCTGTTTGTTTTGCTGACGAAAATTCTGAAAAGCAGCATTCTGGTATCTGTTTTGTGACTGTTCTTTCTTGGAATCCGTAAAAGTACGAGAACCATAAGAATCACCCCTGTGTTTTTTGAAAGCCGGCTCCCGGTTGATCTGACTCCATTGGATGAAGTTTTGCTCAACCTCAGACAACACTTTAGAATTAAACAATTCTTTCTTGGTCAAAGAAGCATTCCTGAGTCTTGCAATATCCTTATCTGTCACATCCCTATGACACAGTTTGAGGAAATTGTCCCTTCTATTCAGTAACATATTGGAAGCTACAGACATAGATGTATCCAAAACATCATCTAGGGCCTTACCCAAGCACCCCATAGTAGTAGACTGCAGATGAAGACAGTTTTGAAGAAAATTCATACTTTGTTGAATGTCCTCTTGATCTACTGATTCCTTCATCTTTGCCACCTCTGAAAACATTTCATTTGTAGATTTTTCAATTGCAGCCTTAAACCAAAACACATGATTCAAAATCTGAATTGTCTCCCTAGAAACCGATTCCCAAGCCAAGTACTGTTTCATTGGAGTGACAACTGAGGTTGGAGCTTGAAAGGGAGGAGAAGCAATATTCTTGAAGGCATCTTGAATTCTAGGAGCAGCCAGAGAAAACGATTGAGGAGACACTTGATAAAACCTCATTTGTGGCTTTGGAAAAGTCAAAAACTGTCCCTTTGACAAAGGTGGGTGATGGGGGATCATTGTCATCGACATTATTACTGCCCAATGCTGAAAACTCCTTATATCTCCAGAGTTCCACCAAAGGTTGAGCCGGAGGCAAAGCCATTGACTGCTGTGCAGACTTCTTAACTTGATCCCTTCCAGAAAACACTGAGGGAGGAACAAAGCACTCCACATCCTTGACTTCCAGATCCAACCATTTTTTAATGGTTTCTAAAGTCTCAGAATAACCTGGGGAATCATCCTCTCTTGTGCAAATTTCACCTTGTTCCACATCCGGATCCGGATCTTCAGAAGATTGTGACAAAGTCCTCTTTCTAGAAGAACCCACACCGGTTTCCTGTTGAATATGGGAAGCCGAGGCTTGCTGTTCAAACTCTGTCCTAGTCAGAGTAGCCGACCTTCTATCCAAACGGCCGGGAAACACAGAAGAAACGCCAGAAGCCGAAGCTTTAGTATTCTCCACCGGTTGGTTAGCAACATGTAAACTGTCCCTGCCAGAGTTACGACTGCTGACAGTTTCAGCCCCTTTCTGTTCTAAATTCTGCAGTCTTTGGGAAAAAACAGCAAATTCAGAAAAAAACCTGTCCAATTTATCTTCCAAAGACTTATTCTTTTGTGAAGAAAGAGCTTGGGAAGCCACAGAAACCGCAGATTCGTCCTCATCCAATAAAGAATCATCTATGCTACCCTCTTTATTGTTATCCACACAAACAGAAGAATTCTGATCCTTCTTGCTTTTATATCTATTCCTGTTTCTTATTTTCTTCTTTTGCTCTTCCGAAAATGCAGAACAAACAAGACAATCTGAAGAATTAGCACAGGGATCGTCACCTTTAAAGTCATCTCTGCATTTGGGACAATAATGGTGGTCATCCCACTCCGCCATAAAATGGCCACAAAAAGAACTTTTCCTCTGTCCTTTCTTAACTTTATCCTGAGAAGACATTGTCAAAACAGATGCCTTACCTCAGAACAAACAAAATCCACAATAATTCCACAAAACTTCCAGAAAAAACGAATATTTCCAATACACATCCACACTCAAGGATGGCCAACAAAAACAATGAATGGCGCCTATTGGCGTCGTCACATGACCATTGGGGGGCTTCCTAGTTCACACTCACTCACTGGCTTCTTAAGGTAGTTTAAAACGTTTCTCAACGTTGGCCAGTGAGTTGGATGGCACCAACAAATAGCTATGGTCAGGAAATGGTAAGTGTATTTTTCGCAATAAAATCAGAACATTAAAAAGTATGTGAACAACATATTTGACAAAAATCCTCTAAATTTAATAGTTTTGCAGTTATAAGTGATTTACTCAATGGAGAACCATCAAAGTAGCTATTACTCAGTTAGTTATGGACTTACTGCTCTCAAAATTTGCCATTACACAGTACATCAAAAAGTAGCTAAACAACATATTTGAGAAAAATCCTTCAAATTCAACAGTTTTGCTGTTATAAGTGATTTACTCAATGGAGAACCATCAAAGCAGCTATTACTCAGTTAGCTATGGACCTACAGCTCTCAAAGTAGCTATTACTCAGGTAGCTACGGAGATACAGCATTGAAATTTTCCCATGACACAGTACATCAAAAAGTAAGTGAAGAACATATTTCACAATAATTCTCTAAATTCAATAGCTTTGCAGTAAAAAGTGATTTACTCAATGTTGAAATTCAAAGTAGCCATTACTCAGTTAGCTATAGAGATACAGCTCTGAAACTTAGCCACGACACAGAACATTAAAAAGTAACTGATTAACATATTTGACAATAATTCCCTAAATTCAATAGTTTTGGAGTTATAAGTGATTTACTCTATGTTAAAATTAAGAAATTTCAAAGTAGCTATTACTCAGTTAGCTATGGACTTACAGCTCTGAAAATTCACCATGACACAGTACATCAAAAAGTAGGTGAACAACATATTTGACAAAAATCCTCTATATTCAATAGTTTTTGAGTTATAAGTGTCTTGCTCAATGGTCAAATGTTAAACTTAGTGTAGCTATTACTCAGCTAGCTATGGTGCTACACCTTGGAAACCTCACCATGATATAGTACATGAAGGAGTTATTCAACAACATATTTGAGACCAATATTGTAAGTAACAGTTACAAAGATAAAAGCAACTTACTCATTTTGCTCATTGTTAAAAACAGAAAATAGCTATTACTCACTTAGCTATCAAGATAGACCCCTAAAAATGGTACCATCTTGTAGGCATGGAGAAAGTAGCTGAACAACATATTTTACAGAAATGCTCTAAATGTAGTCGTTTTGGAGTTATGAGCACTTTACTCGAAGTAGCCACCAATGCTATTACTCACTTAGCTATGGACCTAGGTCTGAAAAAACAGCATCAAATGAAAAGACATAAGCAATAAGGTCATAAAACATTGAAAAGGCCAAGGAGAAACAACCAGTGTGATGTACAGCCCTTTTTAAAAATGTGACACACACACTCTCGCACGGAATGCATTTTATAATCTCCCACCTGGCGGGCCGGCGGGAGATAAATATGTAAGTTATTGCATATGAAAGGAAATCTCGAAAGGAAAAAGACAAACAGGTCAGCCATGACCATGAAGAAAATGGTCAAAGGTCAACTTTCTGCATGTTCAAAGAGGATATATATATATATTTGACTTTCTGTATGAGTACCAGGCCCTAACATGAAGAAATACTCCAATTTTGAGCTTTAAGAGGCCATCATTGGTCTTTCAGTGGAAGGACAGGACCAAAAAACAATAGCCTCTGAGGTCTTACCCACATATCCCCACATACCAAATTTGAAAGGTTTAAGTTATCACATACGAAAAGGAATTTACTGTGGTTGTGGCAGCAGCTTGACAGTGCTAAACCTCAGTACCCCCAACTTTCGTCCGGGGATACAATAACTATGACACACTTTATTGATGAGTTATATTGAATAAGATCATCTATCCTTGTATTTTGTTCAAAGAATTTACTTGTTAAAAATACCATACAATTGAGTGGCTTGCTTTGTGAATTTTAAACTTGTAATTCTGTCTTTGTTGCCTTTGAACTTGCTATTACAGATCATTTAGTTCAGTGAACTTTCTGAAGGTGTGAGCAGCATTTCAAATGACTGGAAATTGAAACATGAATAAGTTACCCACATCTAAAAACTCTCTCTCCCCTTTTTGAGGTCAAATGTTAAAGTTTTTTTTTATCCGAGTATGACTGATTCACATTGTTCTGAACTGGACTTCCCCACACATCCATAGAGGAAAGAGCCAAGACATGAAATGTCCCACTTGTTGAACACCTGACCACTGAGACCTGTTAATATTGATTAATAAGAGGCTGTAGATGACACAAAACTTAATACCTGGAGCCATAGAGCTCAGATCAGACAGGGCAGATGGGTGTCTCAGCAGTAACTTTGGTGCTGCCACTATAAGGGGTTTGCGGAAATTTCTCACCATCTAGAAAAGAGGTGATACAGAAAAATAATAATACACACATGTGAATGTAGTCTGGTTAATTGATTAAACTGTAAAAATTTTCTTGTAATTTAACTTTTTGTAGGTTAAATACTTACCTTATCTTCACTTGCTGTATGTTGGCAATAGCAAGCATCAATGAACAACCTAAATATTTTTTTTTTTTAATATTCCTTTCGGTACATACTTGCATATGCACTGCATCCCTAGTTCCCCAATATTCTTCATTTTTATTTGGGCATACAAGGAAAAATAATAATTGCTCAAAAATTTTTAAAAAGTGGTGACTGATGGGATGGGAATCCAGTATAGGGAGAATAACATAAGTATTTAACTTACAAAAAGTTAAATTAAAATCATTTTTTTACACTTTATTGCATAAAATATAGTTACCTTATTCTCACTATTGCTTGATTTCAACCATACAGGTGGTGAGTTTGTAAATTTTTTTACACCAAAAGTTGGTAGAAATCAAAAGTCAAAGTACTAATATCAAGCATTATTGTAAGGATAAAGTAAGGTTTTGGGAAGTCCACCTGATTTTCCTTGCACCATTATTCAAAAATGGCCCACCTTGATTCATAGACTCTTCTGGATGAAAGTCTCTGAAGTGCCTTTATTCTTTCTGCCACTGGCTCTGAGAATTTTTTATATAGTCCAGATGCCAAACTTGCAGGTTGCGATAAGGTAGATTTCGGTGAAATCTATCACTGAATGGTTGCTTGAGATTTTCCAATGCAGTAGAAGTGGTGACCTTGTGGATAGGTCTATCAGGTCCCAAAACCAGCTCTCCCTGGCAACACTGGAGCTACTACTATCATTTGACAAGCATAAGTTCTCGTTTTCCACATTAAATTTGGAATGATAACTATTGAACAGTAAGCATAACCTTCTAGTGCCTCCCACGAGACATTAAATGCATCTACTGCCACCACATTGGAGTCTGGGATTGGAGATACATATACAGGTAGTTTGTTGCTCATTTTTGCAAACATGTCTACCATTGGTCTGTGCCAAATTTGGTAAATAATCTGAAAAACAGAGACCATTCTGTTTGTATGATTTTGTCCCTGTGAGATAGGCTGTTTGCTATCACATTCAGACAACCCTGAATGTGGTGAGCCCTCGGCAAAAGTGCTCTGGGATTGCAAAAAGCAATAGATGCCAGACCATTAGACACATTTCTGAGGTGTGAGTCCAACCTTGTTTGTTGAGATAGGACACTACTGGGGCATTCTCTGAAGCAACTAGAACTCTCTTATTTTGAAAGGTGAATTTGAAAAGCTTTTACTGCAAGAAAAATAGCCTTCAGTTCTAAAACATTTATATGAAGACTTGTCTCTGTGACTGACCACATGCCACTTTCAGGTCTCCCAAATGTTCTCCCCAACCCTTGACAGACACATCTCGGTGAACAACAGGAGATTGTGTTCCTCTACTAACACATTCTTTGGATTTTTCGACCAAATCAGATGAATTTTCAAAATCTCCGAACAGAGAATTCAAATATCCAGTGATTGGGGATATTTCCAATGGGTTTTTAGGTACCACTGAAACGATCTCATGTGTAATCTGCCCATTGGTACTGTTTTTTCTACAGGAATCTAGAATCCCAATGAATGACAAGAGCTTTCTGGGAGTGACTGTTAAACTGGTTTGTAACCCTTCTGTGGCCTTTGTCACAATATCCCACTTTTCTTCTGATGGGGACACTTCGCCATTGCTTAGATCAAATCTGTTATTTGTAAATTTATCACCCAACCTGTAGTATATGGAGATATTGCGCTGAGTATAAAAATAAATACACAAATACTCAAGTGCCCAGAACTGGTAAGACTGTCCTCTCAAGTGAAACTCAGAAGATTTTGAGACCTTTGTGTATGGGGATATGGAAGTAAGTGTCTGTTCAATCTATCAAAACTACCCATTCCCCTTTGCAAATGGTATTTCTGATCACGTCTGCTGTTTCCATTTTGAAGGTTGGCAGGATTAGATGTTTGTTTAATACACTTAAATCTATAACGGGCTGCCATTTTTTCCCTGGATTTGGAAAGAGAAACAACTGGCAGAACTATCTTGTAACCCCACTAAGGCATGTGCCCAACTCTGGGATGACAACCATTTTCTAGCCATACCTTACAAAACAACAGCAAACAGCCTCCAGGTGCTACACAGCTTTAACTGTCACTTCCTTCTATCTCCATGGCCTCCCCTGGAGGGCTGTGAAGTTTTATGCTGCTGCTGGCTGTTGAAATCCTTTTGAAAGGAAGATTCTCCTGAATTCTGAGAATATGAAGAACCATAAGAATGTTATTGGTTCTGATTTCTTGGATTAAAATAAAAGTTTGACATCCAAATTTTGTCTATTTGGAGACCATATATTGCTTTGAAGGAATGGATACAGAGGATGGAGTAGAGGAACATCTGCTACAAATTCCCTTGAACAAATTCCTGACATTTTGATACTGATTTCATTAGAGGTCGGTTATATGGTAAAATCATGTCTGAATTAAATAGAGTAGAATGCAGTTTCTCAGCATCTTCTGAACGTAAGTTACCTCCAGTATTGTTTTTGAAAGCCTTCCATCTTGCATTAATTTCCTCTACTGGAGGTAGGGACATTGGAAGAATAGCCAACTTCTTTTTCCGTCTATCACAAGAAGAAAATATCTTGGAGGGTGCATCAGTAGATTCATCTGTGGTGGGAAGATTCAATAAAGATTGCACAGTGGACAAGAACTGTCTATATGAAGGATCTTCATCCAATTCATCTTCTTTGCATTCTGCCATAGCTGGAGAAGGAGACCTGTGTCTCTTGGACCGACCTAGACCTTCAACACTACTGTCGTGAATGGAGCCCTGATCATCATCTTCTCCTGAGAAATGACGGCTTTGATGATAGTCCCGGAGATGTTCTCGATCACAGTTCTGGTCACTAGTTAATTCTGCTGATATAGCCTCCCTTGAGGTAACAGAACTGGTATTGGATGTTGATGACTTCTCCAAAGAAGACAGCCTTCCCTGCATACTTTTTAGCTCAGCTAGAATCAGTTGTAGTGCATCTGAAGATGGAGCTGACTTAAATGAAGCAGGATTCACTACAGAAGCAGCTGATAAAGATGAGGTTGTAGAAGAATCTACACCCAAGAGGGAGTATTCAAGCTCTTTCGAAATATACCCCTCCGTAATTTTACACTAAACTTTCTTGGCTTTCAATTTCTTAACTTGCTCATGGGTGAACTGTAGACACAAGAAACAAGTTTTCTGTTTTTCAGTTAACATAGACAACATCACCTTTTCCTTTGTCTGTACATGAAGAACAAATTTAATAAGTAAAAAAAATTTTATAAGTTACTACCCTACCTAATGGATAATTGCTACATAGGTTGGTGCGACTGACCCCGCCAAACGACAGAATAAGCCATTCTGTGTAAAACACCAGTAGGACCAGTCAACTAGTGAGCATTTGCAAAGTGGCACAACGTACTTCCTTCCTGTCTAGACAACCTGACGTCACGGCATCTTTTTCGTTGTCTAAACCTATTTAGACCCCTAGTAAGCTGATAGCGGGGTTGGCTGGGAGGGCCTTGCCGGTCTATTGTCAATTGCTGAATAACTACTGCTTGGTAGGCAGGCCAGTTACTAGGGACTTCAAGTGAACTCAAAAATTAAGGTTAAAAATGACCCCAACCAGGACTCCAGTGGGTCCTAAAGGTTACCGATGACCTGGTCATCGGCAGTGTACCAATGTTGCCCCCCCCCTTTTACAGACCTGCTCCAAGGTAGGGGAAGAGAGGTATGAGTTCAGTCCTATGAAATAAACCTCCCGAGGAAAGCACATCACAGGCTTTTTTTTTTTTTAAATTTGTACGATATATGCACAATGTGCAAGTCTCCTCAGTTAATAAGGGTTAGTGATGGGTCTGCTGAGCAGTCACCACCAGGCCCAAATGGAAAGGTTTTAAATCAGCCCAAGCCACATCTTTCAGATAGACCTGTGTTAAGGTGACTTCCCATAGCAGGCTGGTAACGTTGTTCTAAGGAAAAAAAAAACCACCCGAATGGAAGGCTTAGAAGCCTCAAAGGCTCTCACATCATGGGCTTTAACCTGATGCAAGGTGAAGGCCTCTTAATCAGATATCTCATAGCATGGGATCCCAGCTGGCTTGATCCACGAGAAGATAGTGGTAGGGGAGATATCTTTGTTGCTCTTTCTTGAAGGACATACAAAGACCAACTCCTTGTTCTGCCTGAGGTTGGAGGTCCTGTCCAAAACATAAGTGACTCTGACCGGACACAGGGACCTGTCACCCTTGAGTGACTTATCCAGAGTTGGGGTCAAGGCTGGAATCGCTACAAGGGCCACACTGTCTGGACCCTCTTTGGCCAGCTGCAGCTGGTTCTTGGATAAAAAGCTGGGTGAGGGGTAAAGAGACACCCTGAACCAGTCTGATTGGTGTCTGATGTTCTTACTTAGTCAAGCATGGACCTCACTCCTGTGTTTGTCTGAACCCAAAGCTAAGAGGAAGACAGCCTTGAAGGCCAACTGCTTCCAAGAGGCCACCTTGGGGGGTTCAAAGGGAACCTTTGTGAGCTGGTGTAGTACCAGGGAAAGGTTCCAGGAAAGGGATGCCCCTCTGACACTTGGGTCTGTCTCTGTGGAAGCTATCCAAGAGACAAGTGAGATTCTCATCTTCCTGACATTGATGGGTGAATTTCCCACTTTGTCTGCAATGGCTGACCTGTAGCCATCAATAGTACTTGGCTGCAACTTCCTGTCTTGAAACAGATACAGCGGGAAGTCAGCTATGGATTTTATAGGTGGTGCCCTGAAGTCCACGTGATTACTGAGGCACCACTTGTAAAATGGTCCACTTGCTTCATAGACTGATCTGATTGAGACTCTCGGAGGAGCCTCAATTTGTGCTGCCACTGCCTCAGAGAAGCCCTGCTCCTTGATAGCTGAGGCTCTAGGAGCCAGGCATGAATATTCAAGTTGACAGATTCCTGTGAAGGATCTGATTGGGTGGTTGAGTCAACGGGTTGGGCAGACTGGGCAGGCACAAAGGGGTCTGGCTCGACATGGCCACTAGTTAATACATCCTATCCAATGGACAATTTGCTGAATAACTACCGCTTGGTCGGCGGGTAAGTTACTAGGGACATATGTGAACTCACAATAGCAAATTTTAACCTACGGTCTAGGCTGACTTTGTCAGGAGACCAATAGGCCCAGGCCTGGATTGACCTTAAGGTCAGGAAACCCTTTAAGGTCATAGTCGGTTGCCAGCAGCCGGTTACCCGGGGCTATATCGACGTCACCCCCCACCTTTTTAACAGACCTGCTCTGAGGTAGGGGGAAGAGAGGGATGAGTTCAGTCCCAGAATGTCAATAAACCTCCCAAAGGAAGCACATCACATTTTTTACTATGCACATGTAGAAACTGTTTATACTATGTACATATATACAAATCTCCTCAATCTAAGGGCCACCTGTGGATCTGCTGCGCAGCCCATACTGAGCCCAATTGGTAAAGCTCCGAGTCAGCCCAAGCCACACCCTTCAGATAGAACTGTGTGAGGGTATTATGTGACTTCAGTGGCAGGCTGACAAGATTGGATCTAAGGAGACTCCCAACTGGAAGACCTTAGGAGCAGCAAAGTCCCTGACATCATGGGTTTTAACCTGATGTAAAGAGTGGGCCTCCTGGTCAGAGAGCTCATAACATAGGATCACAGTCTGCTTGACCTAAGAGGAGATAGAGGCAGATGTCTTTGTCGGAACCTTTCTTAAAGGAGACAAAAAAACACCTCCTTATTCTACTTGAGGTATGAGGTCCTGTCCAAATAGTAGCGCAATGCTCTAACCGGAAAAAGGGACCAGTCAGACTTGAGGGATCTATCCAGAGAAGGGGGCCAGGGCTGTTATAACCACTGGGGCCACACTGTCTGGACCCTCTTGACCAGCTGATTCTTGGATAGAAAGCTGGGTAATGGATACGGGGACACCGTTGACCAATCGGATTGGTGTCTAATCTTTTTGTTTTGCCAAGCATGAATCTCACTTCTGCGTTTGCCCGACCCAAGGGCCAAGAAGAATACCGTCTTGAAGGTCAAATGCTTCAAGGAGGCCTCCTTGATTGGTTCAAACGGAGCTTTATTCAGTTGGTGCAAGACCAGTGAGAGGTTCCAGGAGGGTATGCCCCTCCTGCCTTTGGGTCTGTCTCTGTGGAAACTATCTAGGAGACGAGCGAGATTGTTGTCCTTGCTGATGTTGAAGGGTGAATTTCCCAGTTTATCAGCAATGGCTGAACTGTAACCATCAATGGTGCTGGGCTGTAGCTTCCTGTCCTCATAAGGTACATAAGGAAGTCAGCAACTGACTTTACAGGGGTACCCTGAGGTCCACCTGATTAGTGACACACCACTGTAACAATGGTCCACTTTGCCTCATAGACTGATCTGGTTGATCCCCTTTGAGGAGCCTCAATTCTTGCTGCCGCCGCCTCAGCGAAGCCCTGCTCCTCGAATGCTGAGGCTCCAGGAGCCGTGCATCGAGATTAAGATTTGTCAGATTTCTGTGAGGGATCTGATTGAATGATTGTGTCAACAGGTTGGGCAGATTGGGCAGGCTCAGTGGGATTTGGCTGGACATGGCCACTGGATCCCAAAACCAAGGCATGATGGGCCACCCCGGAGCAATCAATGATTCTCTTGCATGGGGAGTCCTGCAACATCACCGCTTGCCCAAAATGGCTGATAGTGGGAAGGTGTATGCTTCCTGATCCTACCATGGCAGACTGAACGCATCCACTGCTGTGGCCAGGGGATCCGGTACCGGTGACACAAACAAGGGCAACTTGTTGTTGAACCTCGTGGCAAATAGGTCTATTTGAGGCCGGTGCCACCTGTTGCATATTGCTTGGAAGACCTCCTGAAGGAGAGACCACTCTGTTTGGGTGGTCTGGTCTAGCCTGGATAGCTTGTCTGTGACCACACTCAGCCAGCCTGGAATGTGTCGGGCTTTTAGAGTTACTTGATTTCTGGCACACCAGGTCAAGAATCTCCATAGTAAAGCACAAAGTGGGCCCGACCTCATGCCTCCTTCCCTGTTTATGTATGACACCACTGTGGTGTTGTCTGTCTCTACAAGTACTATCTTGTGTATGCAGAGGTCTTGGAACTCTTGTAAGGCTAGAAAGACTTCCTTGAGTTCTAGGTAATTGATATGCAACTTGCTTTCCAGAAGGGACTAGGTGCCTCCTGCAGTGCGTTCGTTTAAGTGAGCGCCCCACCCTGCTTTTGATGAATCTGTAAAATTTGCAGATCATGTTTATTTGGGTGTAATGGTTGGCCTGTAAGGACATTGTCCTCTTGCAACCACCCTTGTAAATGTGGGTGCAATCACCTTGGTATTGGAATCACCTTTTCTAGTGACTCTGGTACCCTCCAGTTGTTTTTGAGATGCCACTGTATGGGTCTCCTATGAAGTCGGCCTAGGTGAACTTGCTTTCCTGTGGCTGTTAGTCAACCTATCAGACATGAACTGCTGGACCGGACAAACCGATAGTGACAGTATTTCTAGTATTTTGTCCTGAAGGTTCTGCAAATGGTCCGGTATAGGTCGGACCCGACCGGCCATGAGGTCGAACTGGTAACCTACAAGGTCGAAGATCTGCTTTTGGTTCCAGTTTCGATTTATGCTGGAGACAAACCTGGTGGGATGTGGCTTTCACCAACCAGTTGTCTAAGTACTGGTGGATTATTATACCCTTGTGTATGGCCATCAGCTTCAACTCCTTTGCTACTACAGTGAGCTCCATGGGTGCAGTGGACAGACCGAAAGACAGTGCTTTGAACTGGTATGTCCGACCCTGGACATGAAATTTGATATGTCCTGGACTGTTCCTGTATTGGTATATGGAAGTAGGCGTCCTTGAATCTATTGCGGTAACCCACTCCCATTGTTGGAGGGTGGTCCTGATGGTCTCCGAAAGGTTTGGTTTGCTCAGACCTAGAATAGGTCTCCAATGGTTGTGTGGTTTTGGAGCCAAGAAAGGTTGAAGAAGCCCAGAGATTTTGAACTGGCTCGACTGCACCATTCTTTGTCCATAAGCTGATGTAATGCCTCTAACCAATATAGGTTCCTGCGAGGATGTGCATAGCAGTTGATAATTTTGGGTGATCTTGACTGGAAAGGGAGAGTGTAGTCCTCCTTCAATATTTGTACTACCTAGGGTCCAGCCCCCCAAGGCTTCCTAAGTTCCGAAACGGGTTTAGTCTGGACCCTACAGGCAGATGTGTACCACATTTGAGACGTTTGCTAGTCTGACAAACATTTCTGTTCCTCCGGCCTCCGGACACTGGTCCGGTCTGGTGACAATGATCCAAGAAAACAGTCTCTCTGTTCTTGCTGTGGTCCGGTCCGGTGGGGCTGACACAACTTTTCACATTTAAAAGACTCTTGCCCCATGCCAGCATCCTGCAAGGTGCAGCATTTACACAGTAATTGAGATGGCTGACCCTTGGCCGGACATGATGAAGAACTTGTCTGACTATCGACCACCTTTTTGACCTATTTCTTTTCATGCTGGTTATTCAGGTCTGTGTTTGTAAAGGTGAAATCTATTATCTCTCCAGTCAAGTCCAGCACCAATAACAGACTGTTGAAAGGTGTGATAAGGGAAGGTTGCCTGGCAGTAGCTGGGGACACTGTCATATCACCAAGGCCACTGATTGGTCTAAGAATTTTCTGTAACCAAATCTACCTTAGGCAACTCTGTCTGGTACCAAGACTCCATAACCGGTAATTCACTGTAAACAGTAAGTCTCTGTAACCGGCACAAAAAACTGGCAGGCTGGGGTCACCAATGAATTTAGACAGCTACTGGTCTATATTTAGCCAGCTTTTTCTATGTAACCAGTTGGGGTGAAGCACTGTACAGTAAGGACTGTGTAGCCAGCACCCTGTTAGTGGGCTTTGTAACCGGTAGGTTGAAGCAAGTGTACAAGGCTGTGTAGCCAGTACCAGTCGGTACACTCTGTAACCAGTTGTTGAAGCAAGTGTACAGGGCTGTGTAGCCGGTACCGGTCGGTACACTCAGTTGCTAAAGCAGTTTTACAACTATCTTTTGTGTTGAATTAAGCTTACTGTAGGTTTCCTCCATTAATTAAAGTATTTCTTTTAATCGCACGCCTTATCCGTAGATTTGACAGTTGCTGGGAAAGCCCTTGTGAAACTATTTTTAGAAGCAATTGTTGTTCGGCGTGTCACGTGACCAGTCTGCTGGTAGGAAGGACACGTGATTGGCTGATTGGAGATGACGTCAGTGGTCGCGTTCTAGTGTGACACTTAACCGGCAACTTTACAGTATGCTGAACTGTCCACAAAACCTCACTACCGACAACAAAGCCGGGTCCGCAAAGCAGGGACTGGAGTCACAGTAGACGTGAGTTCTGAAGAACGCAGTTCTGACCTTCCTGGTCGGTGAAAACATGTGACCAGCTTCATGATTTGGTCGGAAAGACACGCGATTGGCTGACTGGAGATGACGTCAGTGGTCGCGTTCTTGCGTGATACTTAACCAGCAACTTAACAGTCTACAAAAACCCCACTACCGACAACAAGGCCGGGTGTGCAAAGCAGGGACTGTAATCACAGTAGACGTGAGTTCTGAAGAACGCACTTCCGACCTTCCTGGTCGGTGAAAACACGTGACCAGCTTCGTGATTTGGTAGGAAGGACACGCGATTGGCTGACTGGATATGACGTCAGAGGTCGCTTTCTTTGAGCTGACCGGTCGGCTGATGCTTTAAAAGCAGAGAAGCCTGGACCAGTGTGCTCTGTAGATGTGTAGATGAAATTCCTTCTTAATTCTTTCGTGATAAAACCACTGAACTGGCCATCCACAACCCCCACTACCGACAAAAAGCCGGGTCTGCAAGGGAGGGACTGATATCACCTTCTATTGTGAAGTCGGTTGAACTGGAACTTGCCGGTCCACTAATGCTTTGCAGCAAAGATGTCTGGACCAGTGTGCTCTGAAGAAATCTGAAGAATTCATCTCTTGCTTCTGATCAAAAAACACTAAATACTCGAGCTAGGCTGGTGTGACTGATGCTTTACAGCAGAGAAGTCTGTACCAGTGCGCTCTGATGAAGAATGCACCTTTCATATGGGGAATTCCTTCTATTTACAGTGTTCAAAACTACGTAGACTGAAGTTTTCTGTGATTTCTAATGTGTGGTACTAGAAAAGACGTTTCTATGGTGACTGTAGCTGGAAGGTTACAGAAGGTACATTCAAAAAAAGACACGGATAAAAATACCTTGTAAGTAGGATATCCATTATTTCCTTTAATATTGTCGATCTGCCCCTAACAACACAATGGTTAAAGGGAGGAAACTAGCAAAATGGCTGCCTTCATAATTCAAATTTCTCGTCGCTTATTGCCCTATCATCAACACTAAATTGAGTCAGCTAGGGAACGTTTCCAGCAGATTTCTTGATGTACATCCATGCTTGATATGTAGGTAACACTTTACAATAAATTATTTGCAAATAAGGTAGAAAATCTGTCATAATGCACACTTTTCCTTAAAATATCTGGAGATTGTTGAAAAACACGTCTGCACAGTACACGCGCCAAACGAAAAAGATGCTATGACGTCAGGTTGTCTACACAGGAAGGAAGTACGAGGAGCCATCTGGGGAGTGCACAGTACTACGGACCGGTTTAGCAAATTGTCCATTGGATAGGATGTATTAACGCAATAAAATCAGCTATTTTATGACCCCCAGTTTGACCCATGGGGGGGGGGGGTCCGGAGGTAAATCTGACCAGCTATCTAGACTCTTCACATATGGTTTCCCAATACCTCTTAATACATTCTAAAGCTGTAAAAGCAAGAATAAATGAGATAAAAGGCCAAAACACAAAATCGACTATTTTATGACCCCAGTCTGGGGGTAAATCTGACCGGCTATCTAGACTCATCACATAAGGTTTCCCAATACCTCTTAATACATTATAAAACTGTAAAAGCAAGAATAAAGGAGATATAAGGCAAAAACACAAAATTGAAAATTTTATGACCCCAGTTTGACCCATAAGGGGGGGTCCGGGGGTAAATCTGACCGGCTATCTAGACTCTTCACATATGGTTTCCCGATACCTCTTAATACATTCTGAAGCTCTAAAAGCAAGAATAAAGGAGATAAAAGGCAAAAACACAAAATTGCAAATTTAATAAGTAAATTAAATTTATATTGCGTTAATACATCCTATCCAATGGACAATTGCTGAATAACTACCGCTGGTCGGCGGGTAAGTTACTAGGGACTTCAAGAACTCACGATGCAAACTAACAATTTTTCCAGGTTGGGGTCAAACTGAGGCTAGTGGACCCACGAGACCTGAGTCGGTTATCAGAGCCGGTCACCCGGGAGATACCGACTTGTTCCCCCCCCCCATTTTACGCAGACAGACCTGCTCTGAGGTAGGGAAGAGAGGGATGAGTTCAGTCCCAATAGAGAAACCAGAAATAGGACGCCCTGTTGATAGTAGCTGCGACATATGAATAGAAACAGGATAGCATATAAGAACACACATTATCATGTGTAATGTCTACCCCATGAACCTTTTGCCAAAATTGTACAGTAGTCTTACAAGACCATGTTTCATTTGTAAAATATATCAATGATGCTTAAATATTTATTAGTGTACATGTAAATTATTTCAGCTTCATGCCTTTTTCCATTGGTTGGGTCGAAAATTTGGATGAAATCACTCTATCTTGCACGGTTAAGAAGATAGAAGCAAATTTCTGTTTTTCTATTTTTGGCAATAATTTGAAAATTCAAAATGGCCGCCATTTTTGGGAAAAGGAAAATTTTTTGAAAATTGCAAACAGTACATTCCTTAGATACCCTGTGGGTTGAAAATTTCAACGAAATCGCTCTATCTCGCACGGTTAAGGAGATAGAAGCAAATTCGTGTTTTGCCATTTTTGGCAAAAATTCGAAAATTCAAAATGGCCGCCATTTTTGGGAAGGGGAAAATTTTTTTAAAAATTGCCAAGAGTAGAATGCTCAGATACCTGTGGGTCGAAAATTTTGACGAAATCGCTCTATCTCGCACGGTTAAGGAGATAGAAGCAAATTTGTGTTTTTCCATTTTTGGCAAAAATTCGAAAATTCAAAATGGCCTCCATTTTTGAGGAGGGGAAAATTTTTTGAAAATTGCAAAGAGTACATTCCTTAGATACCCTGTGGGTTGAAAATTTTGACGAAATTGCTCTATCTCGCACGGTTAAGGAGATAGAAGCAAATTCGTGTTTTGCCATTTTTGGCAAAAATTCGAAAATTCAAAATGGCCGCCATTTTTGGGAAGGGGAAAATTTTTTAAAAATTGCCAAGAGGAGAATGCTCAAATACCCTGTGGGTCGAAAATTGGACGAAATCGCTCTATCTCGCACGGTTAAGGCGATAGAAGCAAATTTGTGTTTTGCCATTTTTGGCAAAAATTCGAAAATTCAAAATGGCCGCCATTTTTGGGGAGGGGAAAATTTTTTGAAAATTGCAAAGAGTACATTCCTTAGATCCCCTGTCGGTTGAAAATTTCGTCGAAATCGCTCTACCTCGCACGGTTACGGAGATAGAAGCAAATTCGTGTTTTGCCATTTTTGGCAAAAATTCAAAATGACCGCCATTTTTGTGGAGGGGAAAATTTTTTAAAAAATTGTCAAGAGTACAATGCTCAGATACCCTGTGGGTTAAAAATTTTGACGAAATCGCTCTATCTCGCACGGTTAAGAAGATAGAAGCAAATTTGTGTTTTGCCATTTTTGGCAAAAATTCGAAAATTCAAAATGGCCGCCATTTTTGAGAAGGGGAAAATTTTTTGAAAATTGCAAAGAGCACATTCCTTAGATACCCTGTGGGTTGAAAATTTTGACGAAATCGCTCTATCTCGCACGGTTAAGGAGATAGAAGCAAATTTGCAAATTTAATAAGTAAATTAAATTTTTATAAGTTAATACCCTATCCAATGGACAATTGCTTAACCGGTCGGCGCATACCAGCCCGCCAAACGCCAGAAAAAGACGTCCTGTGTTTCCACCGGCTGGCCAGTCTGTAGTACTGTGCACTCCCCAGATGGCGCCTCGTACTTCCTTCCTGTCTAGACAACCTGACGTCATAGCATCTTTTTCGTTGTCTAAACCTCTTAGACCCCTAGTAAGCTGATAGCGGGGTCGGTGGGAAGGTCTTGTGTGTCCATTGGATAGGGTATTAACTTATAAAAATTTAATTTACTTATTAAATTTGCAATTTTATTGCGTTAATACATCCTATCCAATGGACAATTGTTGAATAACTACCGCTTGGTCGGCGGGTAAGTTACTAGGGACTTATGTGAACTCACAAGTAATAGCAAATTTTAACCTACGGTCTAGGCTGACTTCGTCAGGAGACCTATAGGCCCAGGCCTGGGTTGACTTTAAGGTCAGGAAACCCTGTAAGGCCATGGTCGGTTGCCAGCAGCCGGTTACCCGGGGCTATACCGCCGTCGCCCCCCCTTTTTTTGCAGACCTGCTCTGAGGTAGGGGAAGAGAGGGATGAGTTCAGTCCCAGAATGCAAATAAACCTCCCGAAGGAAGCACTCCACACTTAATTCTAATGTACATGAAGAACTTTTATGCGCATATACAAATCTCCTCAATCTATGGGCCACCTGTGGATCTGCTGAGCAGCCACTGCCGAGCCCAATTGGTAAAGCTCTGAATCAGCCCAAGCCCCGCCCTTCATATAGAACTGTGTGAAGGTATTGTGACTTCAGTGGCAGGCTGACAAGATTGGATCTAAGGAGGCTCCCGATTGGAAGACCTTAGAAGCAGCAAAGGCCCTGACATCATGGGCTTTAACCTGATGTCAAGTGTGGGCCTCCTGGTCAGAGAGCTCATAACATAGGATCACAGTCTGCTATATCCAAGAGGAGATAATGGCAGGTGAGATGTCTTTGTTGAAACCTTTCTTAAAGGAGACAAAAACCACCTCCTTATTCTGCCTGATGTCTGAGGTCCTGTCCAAATAGTAGCACAATGCTTTGACTGGACAGAGGGACCTGTCAGACTTGAGGAATCTATCCAGAGTTGGGGCCACGGCTGTTATAATCCCAGGGGCCACACTGTCTGGACCCTCTATGGCCAGCTGATTCTAGGATAGAAAGCTGGGTGATGGATACAGGGACACCTTTGACCAATCGGATTGGTGTCCAATATATCAGTTTTTGCCAAGCATGAATCTCACTTCTGCGCTTGCCCGACCCAAGGGCCAAGAGGAATACCGTCTTGAAGGTCAAATGCTTCAAGGAGGCCTCCTTGATTGGATCAAATGGAGTCTTAGCTGGTGCACGGCCAGTGAGAAGTTCCAGGAGGGTATGCCCCTCCTGCCTTTGGGTCTGTCTCTGTGGAAACTATCTAGGAGATGAGCGAGATTTTTGTCCTTGCTGATGTTGAAGGGTGAATTTCCCAGTTTATCAGCAATGGCTGAACTGTAACCATCAATGGTGCTGGGCTGTAGCTTCCTGTCCTCATAAGGAAGTCAGCAACTGACTTTACAGGGGTACCCTGAGGTCCACCTGATTAGTGACGCACCACTTGTAACAATGGTCCACTTTGCCTCATAGACTGATCTGGTTGATCCCTTTGAGGAGCCTCAATTCTTGCTGCCACCGCCTCAGCGAAGCCCTGCTCCTTGAATGCTGAGGCTCCAGGAGCCGAGCATCGAGATTAAGATTTGTCAGATTTCTGTGAGGGATCTGATTGAATGGTTGTGTCAACAGGTTGGGCAGATTGGGCAGGCTCAGTGGGATTTGGCTGGACATGGCCACTGGGTCCCAAAACCAAGGCATAATGGGCCACCCCGGAGCAATCAGAATGATTCTCTTGTACGGGGAGTCCTGCAACATCACCGCTTTGCCCAATATGGCTGACAGTGGGAAGGTGTATGCTTCCTGATCCTACCATGGCAAACTGAGCGCATTCACCGCTGTAACCAGGGGATCCGGTACCGGTGACACAAACAAGGGCAACTTGTTGTTGAACCTTGTGGCAAATAGGTCTAGTTGCTTGGAAGACCTCCTGAAGGAGAGACCACTCTGTTTGGGTGGTCTGGTCTAACCTGGATAGCTTGTCTGTGACCACACTCAGCCAGCCTGTGTCGGGCTTTTAGAGTTACTTGATTTCTGGCGCACCAGGACAAGATTCTCCAAGGTAAAGCACAAAGTGGGCCCAACCTCATGCCTCCATCCCTCTTTATGTATGACACCACTGTGGTGTTGTCTGTCTCTACAAGTACTATCTTGTGTATGCAGAGGTCTTGGAACTCTTGTAAGGCTAGAAAGACTTCCTTGAGTTCTAGGTAATTGATATGCAACTTGCTTTCCAGAAGGGACTAGGTGCCTCCTGCAGTGCGTTCGTTTAAGTGAGCGCCCCACCCTGCTTTTGATGAATCTGTAAAATGGCCTATGGCCTATGCCTATGGAGTCGGCCTAGGTGAAATTGCTTTCCTGTGGCTGTTAGTAAACCTATCAGACATGAACTGCTGGACCGGACAAACCGGTAGTGACAGTATTTCTAGTATTTGTCTTGAAGGTTCTGCCAATGGTCCGGTATAGGTCGGACCCGACCGGCCATGAGATCGAACTGGTAACCTAAACTTTGGCATATTTTCATTAGATCTAGTGTATGCCGGAGACGACCCCGGGGGACTCTTGTCCTGCAGAGTCTGCCATCGGTCCGGTGTCGGTCTGACCCGACCGGCACTTAGGTCGAACTGGTAGCCTACAAAATTGAAAACCTGTTTGGGCTCCAGCTCCGACTTCTCGACGTTCACCAGCCAACCCAGTTTTTGGCATATTCTTACTAGATCCCGAGAGGGGCCATGGTGGCAGAGTGGTAACACTCTCGCCTCCCACCTCCGAGGCCGGGGTTCGATCCCTGTCAAGGCCTTATGTGGGAAAGCTGGTAGTTGCTTGCCGTTGGTCGGCAGTTTACAGTACAGAACCCTAGCGAACCCTATGTACTGGTTTCCTCTGCCCTTCCAACTACCCGTCGTGATATGACCTGTACAGTGTTGAAAGCGACGTAAAACACCAAATAAATAAAATAATTAAATAAATACTAGATCCTGAGTGTGTCGGAGACAAATTTGGTGGGATGAAGCCCTCACCAACCAGTCGTCTAGGTATTGGTGGATCCTTATACCCTTGCGCATGGCCATCAGTTTCACCTCCTTTACTACCACAGTGAACTCCAAGGGTGCTGTGGACAGACCAAAGGGCAGAGCCTTGAACTGGTATGTCCGACCCTCCACGTGAAATCTTAGATATTTCCTGGACTGTTCCTGTATCGGTATGTGGAAATAGGTGTCCTTGAAATCTATGGAGGTGACCCATTCTCCCTGTTGGAGAGAGGTTCTGATGGTTTCCGGTGTCTCCATTTTAAATTTTTGCACCTTGAGGAAGGGATTTAGTTTGCTCAGGTCTAGGATGGGTCTCCACTTGTTGCTGGGTTTGGGCACCAAGAAAAGCCGGTTGAAAAAACCCAGAGATTTTTGATTTACTACCAACTCTACCGCATTTTTGTCTATAAGCTGATGTAATGCCTCTAACAGGGAGAGGTTCCTGTGAGGATTGCCATAGCAGCTTATGACTGTGGGAGACCTTGTGAGATTGGGCCGGATCCGAAAGGGGAGGGTGTAACCCTCTCTCAGGATTTGAACCACCTTCAGACCGGCACCCAGGTCCAGCCAAGTTTGCCAAAAGTTCTGAAGTCTGGCCCCTACAGGCAGATTTGAGGCAACAGTTTTGACATTTGTTACAGGCTTTACACAAGACAATTGAGTGACACAAGAAACACCTTTCGCATATTTTAATTTGCAATCCGTTGGAACATGACAGACTGGTGACCCGGGACTTAATTCTCTCTTTTGGGAATGCCCGGGCGCAGTAGGAACAGGAAGTACAACATGAAAGTTTACATGATTCTGGTACCCTCCAGTTGTTTTTGAGATGCCACTGTATGGGTCTCATATGCAGTCGGCCTAGGTGAACTTGCTTTTCTGTGGCTGTTAATAACCCTATCAGAGACATGAACTGCCGGACCGGACAAGCAAGCAGGGACAGTATTTCTAACATCTTGTCCTGCAGAGTCTGCCATCGGTCCGGTGTCGGTCTGACCCGACCGGCACTTAGGTCGAACTGGTAGCCTACAAAATTGCAAATTTTAATTAGTAAATTAAATTTTTATTAGTTAATACCTTACCTACCAGACGATAGCTATATGCCGGCGCCAGCCGGTCCCGCCAAACGAAAGAAAAAGACGTCCTGGGTTTCACCCCCGGCAGGACCGGTACACTACACTCCACTCGCCAGGTGGCCTAGTTCCTGCCTCACTCGCCAGAGGGACGTGACGTCATAGCATCTTTTTCGTCCCTAAGGTTGAATTGTAAGGCTGAAAGCGGGGAAGGCTGGGTGGGAATTTCCCGTCTGGTAGGTAAGGTATTAACCAATAAAAATTTAATTTACTAATTAAAATTTGCAATTTCATTGCGTTAATACATCTTACCTACCAGACGATAGCTAGAATAACTACCCAGTGGAAGGAGGGCAGCCTTCTGAGGATTGGAGAGAACTCTTATATTATACCTAGGTGTGAGGTTCTAGTCCTTTGAGGAGACATGTTAGTCTCAAGGGTAACTAGACCCACCTGCCCCCCCCCCCCCCCCCCTTTTTGACTGCTCTGAGGGGAGGAAGAGAGTAAGAGTTCAAGTCAATGATTCCCACGGTTAACCTGGAAGAGTAGGGAAAGTCCTATACCCAGAGGATTACTCTGAAGTAAAAGACTTTGAGAAGCCAAGGCCTAGGCTAAAAGTGAGCCTACACCTAAAACTAACTAGTATGTACACTATATATAATTATATACAAAGAAGCTTAGGGGACTAGTGGTGGATCTGCTGGGCAGCCACCACAGGACCCAAGTGAAAAAGCTCCTTATCTGCCCAGGCAACATCCTTAAGGTAAAACTGTGTAAAGGTGTTGTGGGACTTCCAGTGGCATGCTGCTAGAATCTGGTCCAGAGATATGCCACCTTGAAAGGCTTTGGAGGCCGCAAAGGCCCTAACATCATGGGCCTTAACCTGATGTAAGGTCAAGGAATCTTGGTCAGAGAGATCAGGACGAGATAGTGGCAGGAGAGATGTCCTTGTTAAAACCTTGTTTGAATGAAACAAAAAGTAACTCCTTTCCCGTTCTTAGGTCCTGCGTTTTGTCCAGGTAGTAGCGAAGAGCCCGAACGGGGCAAAGGGATCTGTCTTCCTTTAAAGACTTATCCAGAGTGGGGGCTAAGGCCGGGATGACCACAGGGGCCACGCACTCTGGTCCCTCTTTTGCCAAGTGATTTTTCGCCAAGAAGCTTGGTGAAGGGTAGAGGGAAACTTTGGACCAATCAGCTTGGTGTCTGATATTTTTGTTTAACCAAGCGTGAATCTCACTCCTGCGTTTTCCTGAAGCCAGGGCTAGGAGAAAAACAGTTTTGAAAGTAAGGTGCTTCAGAGAAGCCTTTCTGAGTGGTTCAAAAGGCGCTTTTGTAAGCTGGTGTAAAACCAGGGAGAGGTTCCAAGCAGGAACCCCCCGGCGCCCTTTGGGTCTATCTCTGTGAAAACTGTCTAACAGTCTAGTCAAATTGTCATCCTTGCCGACATTAACCGAGGTATTTCCCAGTTTGTCTGCAATGGCTGACCTGTAACCATCAATAGTGCTGGGCTGGAGATTCTTCTCCTGGAAAAGATGCAGGAGGAAATCTGCTATTTGTTTTATAGATGGGTTCCTGAAGTCCACCTGACTTGTTTCGCACCATCTAACAAAAAGGGCCCACTTCGCTTCGTAGACTGCTCTGGTTGAACGTCTTTGAGGCGCCTCAATTCTTGACGCCACTGGGCTAGAGAACCCTTGCTCCCTGATTGTCTGGGCTCTAGGAGCCAGGCATGGAGATTTAGGCTTGCCAGATCCCTGTGACGTGCCTTGTTGAAAGGTTGGGTCACTAGATCTGGATGGTGTGGAAGACAAAGAGGAACCATCGCCGACAGCTCCACTAGGTCCCAAAACCAAGGCATGTTGGGCCATCCCGGAGCAATCAGGATTGCTCTGTGATACCAGTGATCTGACAGCTTGCTGACCACCTTCCCCATCAGAGACACTGGAGGGAAAAGGTACATGTCCAGGCCTTCCCAGGACATTGTCAGAGCGTCCACTGACCAGGCCTTTGGGTCTGGAATTGGGGACACAAATTGGACTAGCTTGCAGTTGTACCTTGTTGCAAACATGTCCACTTGGGGATAATGCCAAGTTCGACAAAGGATGTCGAAGATCTCCTGATGGAGGGACCACTCTGTCTGAATGACCTGTCCCTGGCGAGACAACTTGTCTGCAATTACATTCAGACGGCCCGGAATGTGTCTGGCCTTCAGTACTATTTGTCTGAGATTGCACCAACATAGGAGCCGCCAAAGAAGGGCACAGAGTGAACCTGACCTCATACCTCCCTCCTTGTTGATGTATGCCACAACTGTAGTGTTGTCTGTGGCAATCAGGACGACCTTTCCTTGCACTAATTGTTGGAATCTTTTTAGTGCTAACAACACGGCTTTTAGTTCTAAGAAGTTTATGTGCAACTTGCTTTCGGGCACTGACCAAGTGCCGCTTGCTGTGAAGTCGCCTAAGTGAGCACCCCAGCCTTCTTTTGAGGCGTCTGTAAAGATTTGCACTGCGTGTCGTAGGGGGTGTAAGGGTTGACCCTTTAGGACATTTTTCTCCTGGGTCCACCACTGCAGGTGCTGATGGAGAGACCTCGGAATTGGGATCTCCTTTTCCAGAGATTCCGGGACTCTCCAGTGTTTCTTGAGGTGCCACTGAATAGGTCTCATGTGCAGTCTGCCTAGGGGCACCTGTTTCTCTGTCGCAGTGAGTAGACCTATAAGAGACATGAAGGTTCTCACTCGGCAAGATCTGTTCTGTAATAGCCCTGTTACTTTTTGTTGAAGGGCTTCCCAACGGTTTTGAGTAGGTCTGACCAATCCGTTGAGTAGGTCGTACTGGTAGCCTACAAAATCGAAGACTTGTTGGGGTTCCAGTTCTGATTTTTGCATGTTTACCATCCAGCCCAACTCCTGGCAAAGGGCTAGGAGGGACTGGGTTCCCTGGTGGCAAGAATCTTCGGTAGGGGCTCGAATCAACCAGTCGTCTAGGTACTGGTGGATTCTTATACCCTGTGACTGAGCCATTAACTTGACCTCTTTGACCACAGCAGTGAACTCCATGGGAGCTGTTGACAGGCCAAAGGGAAGAGCCCGAAACTGGTACGACTGGTTCTGGAAGTGGAACCTGAGGAATTTTCGGGATGTGAAGTGAATTGGAATGTGGAAGTAGGCGTCGCTGAAGTCTAGCGATGACACCCACTCCCCTTGTTGTAGAGAGGTCCGGATTGTCTCTGGAGTCTGCATTTTGAATGTTTTTACGCATAAAAACTGATTTAGAGTACTGAGATCCAAGATTGGCCGCCACTTTTGGTTCGGCTTTGGGACAATGAACAATCTGTTGAAAAAGGCTAGTGAGGTTCGAACCCTGACCCTCTCTACTGCCTTTTTCTTGATCAGAGCTTGTACAGCTTCTTGTAAGTGGGAGTCTCTGGTGGGGTTTGCATAGCCGCTTACTATCAGGGGTTCCCTTATTAAGGGAGGTCTGACTTTGAAGGGAAGCACATAGCCCTCTTTCAATATGGATACTACTTTTGGGTTTGCACCCTTGAGAGCCCATATTTTCCAAAAATTTTGTAGGCGTCCCCCCACTGATTGAACATTTGCAACACTGAGGACATTTGACACACTTGGGGCAAAAACACAGTGATTTACAAAAGAAGCATTTTTCACATACTTTATTGTATTTTGTGAGTTTAAGATTGGACTTATGCCTTTCTTTTGCGGCTGCCTGATGTTTTTTACAGAAAGTACATGATGAGCAACATTGTGACAATTTACAGAGTCTTTCACAAGCACAGGAAGATCTGTCTTTGTTACATTTACAACACCAAACTCCGGACAGGATGTTACTTCCGGAGAAACTTTGCAGTGATTGTCATTTATACGCCTTAGCTTCCTTGGCAGGGCGCGAACCGCGACCGGGTTGACCTCCCCTGCCTCTGCCACGGGCTCTCCCGCGATTGCCAAAGGCCTTCCATGCAGGCATCTCTTTGCCGGGAGCCCCTGAGTTTCCGGAATCTTCCTGTTTCCATGTTGAATATGGCTGGTAGCGGTGTTGTTTCTTTTGAGCACCGGCGAACCCACCACGGCCCGGACCGGGCTGGTTGGTACGCTTGTGTGACTCAAATGCTGCTATTTCATCTTCCGCCCTCCGGATAATGTCGTCCGGAAACAAAGCCTTGGTTTGTAGAGGACAATTTCTGAGTGCGGAAAAGGTATCTGGCTTGACGCCAGCTTTCAGGTGTTCAAGATAAGAATCCCTCCTGACCAGAGTTAAATTAGCCATTTGTATAAAAGTAAAATCGGAGAGGTGTTGGAGGGATTTGCCGACTGCGAAACTCACATTTTGATTGAATGCAGACAGGAAATGTAACTCATCAAGTGCACCCTGAGCTTTCGCGGAAGATTTTCCTTTTCCCAACTCTGCCTGAAGAATTTGTAATTGTTCTTGTACAGAATCTTGTATCTTTGTAATGCACCTATTGAAACCAGCTGACTGGTTACAAACATAACTGGTCTCTTTTGCTGCTTTTTCCCATTTCCGGAGCGTATCCTGAGCAATAGGGCGGGAGGTGGGTTGAGATGAAGCAAGAGAAGGTTTACCAATTCGGGCAAAGGCACTATTCAATTTTGCGGCGTCATTGGGCCAAGTTGTTACATATTGCCCGGCCTAGTGATGTCTTTATTTTCAGCGGGATGGATCCCGTACCACCTTGCCTGAGACTTGGGAGGGCGGAGATACTGATCAACATGAAGTCCACCCGGCTCCGCAGACTTGGAAGGGTACCCTTCTATGAGGACGAGGTTTAGATTTTCAAGTTTTTTACAAAGCCAGTCCTCTGGTGGTAAGTCAATAGAAACCTTGCCTACAGGTTGTGCCCGGTGGCCAATCCAGGGATTGTCTGACCTGGAACTTGGTGTATATTCGAGATCTGGGATATGTGACCAGCCCATGAAGGCCCGTACTCCCCTAACAGTTTCTCTGTAGTTTTGGTCTTCGCTCAATGTTTTATCCAAGTCCGGAGATTCTTGATCAGGTTGGTCAGTGACGTCTTCTTGGTCAGATACCTCACCTTCCTCAAAGTGTTCCGGAGCTGACCTGAACAAGTTGGATTGCGGGGGAGGTTGAGGAAAAGCAGAGGCCACCGGGCCGGAAGAGCTCTGTTGAGAGAATACCGGTTCCGGGTCCTGTTCAGTATAAAGGCCTTCTAGAGGAGACGTCATAGCTATTGAGCTGGTAGTTACAGTGGCACTAGGTTTAATCCTATCCGGGCCAGAAGCCGGACCGGCTTGGCCGGAAGGGACAGATGATAAGAGAAAAGGTGCCTGAGAGAGAGCTCCAGCGGGAGCTTGATGTGATACCGGTGCTTTGACTGGTGAGAATGAAGGTTGAGGTGAAGGACGCTGCCCCAATGTAATGAGTGCTTCCAGACGGGCCATACGTACTGACCACTTTTCGTCCAACTCTTTCAACTCTTGGCGGAACATAGGTGGAGGTAAAGAGAGATCTTGCTCAGCAACATGGGGTGGAGAAGTTGAAGCAACTTCCTGAGATTCCACCTGCGACACTATAGTTACAGTGGACGGATCCACAAGAGCTTCTTTGCTTTTAGATTTCTCCTTCCGCAGCTTGTACGTAGGGGTTGAAAGTTGGAGCAATTGCTCAGGGGTTAAATTGTCACACAATTCACACTGCAACTTTAAAACGCACGGGTCTTGGCCCAAACCTTTGTCTCTGCATCTGGCACAGCGAGAATGAGGGTCAAAATTAGCCATGATGTGCCCGCAGGCTCCTTTTCTTTGTCCTGGAGATGCCATGGTAGTTTATCCAACTAACTGACAAATCGTAGCACTTAACACAATATACAACTTAAGAAATCCTCAAAATAAAAACAGTTTCCAAAATTCAAACTTTGAAGATCGCGCCAAACGAAAAAGATGCTATGACGTCACGTCCCTCTGGCGAGTGAGGCAGGAACTAGGCCACCTGGCGAGTGGAGTGTAGTGTACCGGTCCTGCCGGGGGTGAAACCCAGGACGTCTTTTTCTTTCGTTTGGCGGGACCGGCTGGCGCCGGCATATAGCTATCGTCTGGTAGGTAAGATGTATTAACGCAATGAAATTGAAAACCTGTTTGGGCTCCAGCTCCGACTTCTCGATGTTCACCAGCCAACCCAGTTTTTGGCATATTCTTACTAGATCCCGAGAGGGGCCATGGTGGCAGAGTGGTAACACTCTCGCCTCCCACCTCCGAGGCCGGGGTTCGATCCCCGTCAAGGCCTTATGTGGGAAAGCTGGTAGTTGCTTGCCGTTGGTCGGCAGTTTACAGTACAGAACCCTAGCGAACTCTATGTACTGGTTTCCTCTGCCCTTCCAACTACCCGTCGTGATATGACCTGTACAGTGTTGAAAGCGACGTAAAACACCAAATAAATAAAATAATTAAATAAATACTAGATCCTGAGTGTGTCGGAGACAAATTTGGTGGGATGAAGCCCTCACCAACCAGTCGTCTAGGTATTGGTGGATCCTTATACCCTTGCGCATGGCCATCAGTTTCACCTCCTTTACTACCACAGTGAACTCCAAGGGTGCTGTGGACAGACCAAAGGGCAGAGCCTTGAACTGGTATGTCCGACCCTCCACGTGAAATCTTAGATATTTCCTGGACTGTTCCTGTATCGGTATGTGGAAATAGGCGTCCTTGAAATCTATGGAGGTGACCCATTCTCCCTGTTGGAGAGAGGTTCTGATGGTTTCCGGTGTCTCCATTTTGAATTTTTGCACCTTGAGGAAGGGATTTAGTTTGCTCAGGTCTAGGATGGGTCTCCACTTGTTGCTGGGTTTGGGCACCAAGAAAAGCCGGTTGAAAAAACCCAGAGATTTTTGATTTACTACCAACTCTACCGCATTTTTGTCTATAAGCTGATGTAATGCCTCTAACAGGGAGAGGTTCCTGTGAGGATTGCCATAGCAGCTTATGACTGTGGGAGACCTTGTGAGATTGGGCCGGATCCGAAAGGGGAGGGTGTAACCCTCTCTCAGGATTTGAACCACCTTCAGACCGGCACCCAGGTCCAGCCAAGTTTGCCAAAAGTTCTGAAGTCTGGCCCCTACAGGCAGATTTGAGGCAACAGTTTTGACATTTGTTACAGGCTTTACACAAGACAATTGAGTGACACAAGAAACACCTTTCGCATATTTTAATTTGCAATCCGTTGGAACATGACAGACTGGCGACCCGGGACTTAATTCTCTCTTTTGGGAATGCCCGGGCGCAGTAGGAACAGGAAGTACAACATGAAAGTTTACATGACTGTCTGAAAAGAGTTCTTGTATTGATGTCTGGCTCCCGGCCAGCAGTCCTCCTGGGGATCTGTGTGAACAGTAATTGTCATTTATAGGACTGCTGGCCCTTGGCTGGTCGCGAGTAGTGTGTTGCTTTTCCACGAAACCTCTTGCGTTGAGTCTTGCCGATGTTCTTCCAAGATGGCTTATCACTCTTGAAAGACGACTTCCTTTCCTGTCTGCTTTCCTTTCTGGCCTTTCATATGGTTGGTACCGCCCCTTGCACCTGACGACTGACCCTTACTCTCAAAATGAGCTATTTCTTCCTCCGCTCTCTTTATAACACTGTCCGGAAAGAGAGTTGCAATGTGTATGGGTGCTGTACGCAAACCGGCCAAAGTGTCTGGTTTGACTCCTGACTTGATGTGAGTGAGGTAAGAGTCCCGACGTGCCAATGTCAAGTTACCCATGGAAATAAACACGAACTCTGAGAGGTGCTCCATGGTCTTTGCAGCAGCCTGACAAATACTAGAGTTGAAGTTCATGAGGTACTGCATTTCATCCATGGCAGTAGACACCTTGGCTGAGCTTTTACCCTTGCTGTCGGAGCGCACAATCTTAAGCTGTTCTTGCATATTCTGCTGCACCTTGAACAAACATCTATTGAAGCTGGCAGCCTGGTTACAGATGGCTGTAGCCTCTCTTGCAGATTTCTCCCATCGCCTGAGCGTTTCTTGGGGAATACGCCTTGAAGTAGGATGGATAGAAGCAAGGCCAGACTGCCGGGCTATCCTGCTGTAGGAACTGTTCAACTTGCACGAATCCGTACACCAGGTCGAGACTGCGGCAGGGTCAGCTTTGTGGTCGGATGACAGCCCATACCACTTGGACTGTGACTTTGCAGGTCTCAAGAACTGGTCCATCATCAAGCCACCGGCTTCCGAACTTCGGGAGGGATAACCCTCAACCAGAGTGACGTTCAGTTTACTAAGCTTCTTACAAAGCCATTCTTCCGTGGGCATCTGGACAGAAACTTTGCCTGTAATAGACAACTTCGGACCAGAGAAGGGGTTGTCATCGGAACCAGTTGTAGTACTATCCATTTCCGGAATGTTCGACCAGCCCATATATGATCTAATTCCACTCGTGGTTTCTCTAAATGTCTGTTCCTCACTAATAGCTTGGTCGGGTTCGGTAGTAGTACAGTCCTGGTCCTCTGAAAGTTCTCCCTCCTCTGCATACAAATCAACAGGTGGCCGGTCCGAGTAATCACTACCAGAAGCAGAGCTTGCACTAGAAGAACTGTCCCGTCTCTGTCTATACAAGGTAGGTGAGCCGGTGTTGGTGGCCAGAGAAGACTTAGGTCGGTCGGACTGGACCTTGCTAGCAGAACAATGTCTGGGGGCAGAAAGGTCGGTACCAGCCTGTGCAGTCGGTCGGTTCCGGTCGGTACGTGGCTGGCTGGCTGACTGTTGTACTGAAACAGAGGAGTCCTTGCCAGTGCACCTAGGTGAACGAGATCTTGGCTGGTGTCGGTCTGATTTAAGCTGGCTGGCTGACTGATGCTTGGTAGAGGAGTCGGTGCCAGTGCGCTTAGGTGAAGAAGATCTGACAGTCTGTCGGTCGGATACAAGCTGGCTGGATGACAGATGCTGAGAAGCAGAGATGTCTTTTCCAGTGCGCTTAGCAGGTGGTGAAACATCCGACCTGGGCTGGCTGGCTGACTGATGTACAAGTACAGAGGAGTCGGTGCCAGTGCGCCCTGTAGTAATAGGTTGGAAGAATGGTTCCGAATCTTTGGAGACAGCTACTGGTGGAGAGTGAGATGGGGGAACTCTCACTGAAGCAGAGAAGGTCGGTTGATCAGTAGGTTGTTAGAGATTTAGCCATAAGTAGTGCTTCCAGTCTATTGAAGCGGTCGGTCCATTTTTTTGTCAAGTTCATCATACTTCGAATCTTCGACCGATCAGATTTCTTAGACTTTGAAGAAGAAGGCTTATCCTTCTTGACCTTCTTTTCAGGGACTACAGGGGGTGGAGATGAGGCTGTAGCAGTGCCAGACACAGGGCCTATGACGGCCACTGAGGACGGGTAGACAAGAGTACTGTCCTTAGAAGGAGTTGATTCCAATTTCTTAGCCTCTCTTTTCTCTTTTTTAAGTCTATAAGACGGTGTAGAAAGTTGTGTTAGCTGTTCAGGTGTAAGGACAACACAAAACTTACACTCACTCTCTGGTGATTTCACAAAAGGATCTTCCCCTTTCTTCTTGTCCCTGCAGCGGGCGCAAAAGGCATGCCCATCAAAGGAAGCCATCGCATGGCCACAACTCCCCCTTTTTTGTCCAGGAGATGACATGATAGTCTATACACTCTCCACAAAGTATAGAAGTAAAAAGAAATGCTAAAATTCAAATATCCTGGCAATATTTCACAAAAAACTAAGAGCAGAAATATTCCGTGTGCACATCCACGCGCCAAATGAAGAAAGATGCTATGACGTCACGCTGTCTAGACAGGAAGCAAGCACAATGCGCCACCTGGCGAGTGCACACCAGGGCCGGCCGGCCAGTATGCATGCATACAGGATGACTTTTTCTGTCGTTTGGCGGGCTGGTTCAAACGGAGCCTTATTCAGCTGGTGCAAGACCAGTGAGAGGTTCCAGGAGGGTATGCCCCTGCTGCCTTTGGGTCTGTCTCTGTGGAAACTGTCCAGGAGACGAGCGAGATTGTTGTCCTTGCTGATGTTGAAGGGAGAATTTCCCAGTTTATCAGCAATGGCTGAACTGTAACCATCAATGGTGCTGGGCTGTAGTTTCCTGTCCTCATAAGGTATATAAGGAAGTCAGCAACTGACTTTACAGGGGTACCCTGAGGTCCACCTGATTAGTGAGGCACCACTTGTAACAATGCTCCACTTTGCCTCATAGACTGATCTGTTTGATCCCCTTTGAGGAGCCTTATTTCTTGCTGCCACCGCCTCAGCGAAGCCCTGCTCCTCGAATGCTGAGGCTCCAGGAGCCGTGCATCGAGATTAAAATTTGTCCTGATTGATAGGGACCTGATTGAATGGTTGTCAACAGGTTGGGCAGATTGGGCAGGCTCAGTGGGATTTTGCTGGACATGGCCACTGGATCCCAAAACCAAGGCACGATGGGCCACCCCGGAGCAATCAGAATGATTCTCTTGCATGGGGAGTCTTGCAACTTCTCCACCACTTTGCCCAATATGGCTGATGGTGGGAAGGTGTATGCTTTCAGATCCTACCATGGCCGACTGAGCGCATCCACTGCTGTGGCCAGGGGATCTGGTACCGGTGACACAAACAGAGGCAACTTGTTGTTGAACCTCGTGGCAAATAAGTCTATTTTGGGCCGGTGCCACCTGCTGCATATTGAGTAGAAAACCTCTGGAAGGAGAAACCACTCTGTTTGGATGGTCTGGCCTAGCCTGGATAGCTTGTCTGCTAGTACGTTCAGCCGGCCTGGAATGTGTCGGGTTTTAGAGTCACTTGTTTCCTGGTACCCCAGGTCAAGATTCTCCATAATAGGGCACAAAGTGGGCCCGACCTCATGCCTCCTTCCTTGTTTATGTATGACACTACTGTGGTGTTGTTGGTTGCTACAAGTACTATCTTGTTTGAGCAAAGGTCTTGGAACTCTTTTAAAGGCAGAAAGACTGCTTAAGTTCTAGATAGGTTATATGCAGCTTGCTTCCCGGAAGGGATCAGGTTCCTCCTGCAGTGTGCTCATCTAAGTGAGCGCCCCACCCTTCTATTGATGCGTCTGTAAATATTTGCAGAGCATGTTTTATTGGGTGTAATGGTTGGCCTGTAAGTACATTGTCTTCCTTCAGCCACCATTGTAAATGGGGGTGCAGGGACCTGGGGATTGGAATCACCTTTCCAGTGATTCTGGTACCCTCCAGTTGTGTTCGTGATGCCACTGAATGAGTCTCATATGAAGTTGGCCTAGATGAACTTGCTTTTCTGTAGCTGTTAGTAAACCTATCAAGGACATGAATTCCTGGACCGGGCAAGCCGGTAGGGATAGCAGTTTCAGCATTTCTCTTGAAGGTTCTGCCACTGGTCCGGAGTCAGTCGGACCCGATCAGCCCTGAGGTCGAATTGGTAGCCTACAAAATCGAAGTCTTGTTTGGGCTACAGCTCTGAATTCTCTAAGTTCACCAGACAACCCAGTTGCTAACACATTATTTACTAGTTCCTGTGTATGTTGGAGACAAGCCTGGTGGGATCTGGCTCTCACCAACCAGTCGTCTAGGTACTGGTGGATTCTTAAATCCTTGCGTATGGCCATCAGTTTCACCTCCTTTGGGATCACGGTGAACTCCAAGGGTGCTGTGGACAAACCGAATGGCAGGGCCTTGAAACTGGTATGCCCGACCTTGGATGTGAAATCTTGGAACCAAAAAGGTCGGTTGAAGAAGCCCAGAGATTTGAACTGGCTCGACTGCATCTTTGTCCATAAGCTGATGTAATGCCTCTAAATCAATATAGGTTCCTGTGAGAATGCACATAGCAGTTGATGATTTTTGGTGACCTTGTCAAGCTTGGGCTTGACTAGAAGGGAGAGTGTAGCCCTCCTTCAACATTTGTACTACCTAGGGTCCAGCCCCCAAGGCTTCCTAAGTTCCCAAAAAGGATTTAGTCTGGACCCTACAGGGAGACTGTGTCTCACATCTGGGACATTTGGTAGTCTGACAAACATTTTCTGTCCCTCCGGACACTGGTCGGCCTGATGACAATGAAAATAGTTAACACTCTTCACATTTTACAGACTCTTGGCCCCGGGCCAGCTGCCTTGAAGGTGGGGCATGTACATATTGTCATTTGTATGATGACTGACCCTGAACGGACAAGATGAAGGCTTGTTTGAGGGTGTACCACCTTTTCTCTTGCTGTCCAAAAGACCCATTTGTAACCAGCAATTTTTGGCCACAGTAAAACTCTGTAGCCTGTGAAACTGGTAGGTTAGGCTGACCATTGAATTTAGTTACTGGTCTACTAACTAGGCGATCCCCAGGAGGGACTGCTGGTCGGTTCCGGTCCTCTGTAACCAGTATTGAAAAGGGGCAAGATAGTAATTGCACCTGATAGGTCGGTAGTCTCTGTAACCAGCTGGTGTGAAGCAAAACTGCTCTGTGAAAACTGTATAGCCGGTAACCGGTTGGTGAACTCTGTAACCGGTTGAAGCAGTTTCTGTGTAGGAAAAAACTTCCTGTCAGGGGCTACACATTATTAGGCCTGTCATCAGTCTTAGGCCGGTGAATAGGCTGCTGATGACGAGAGGCCAGCTGGTAGAAAAACCTGTGGGTTGGTTGATTCTTGGTGCTGGCTGATAAAAAGGCAGGAAGGCTCTGTAACCGGTTAATGTGGAGCAAACTTTTAAAGTGCAGGCTGGTCGGTAGACTCTGTAACCGGTCGGTTGAAGCCATATGCTATAGATGCTTGCTGTGTACCTGCCCCAAAATTAACACAGAGTTGAATGGACTAGGTCGGAAGACTCTGTAACCGGTTGGGTGGGGTAAGCTGTACAAGGCTGTGTAGCCGGTACCCGGTCGGTACACTGTAACCAGTAACACTTTGTAATCAGTTGTTGAAGTAATTTAACCAACTATCTTTTGTGTTGAATTCAGCTTACTGTAGGTTTCCTCCATTAATTAAAGCATTTCTTTTAAGCGCATGTATTATTTGTAGATTTGACAGTTGCTGGGAAAGCCCTTGTGAAGTATATTTAGAAGCACTTGTTGTTCGGTGTGTTACGTGACCAGCTTGCTGGTCGGAAAGACACACGATTGGCTGATTGGAGCTCGTCAGTTGTCGCGTTCTTTTGTGATACTTAAACATGCAAATGCGCAGTATTCTGCTCATCCACAAACCCCACTACTGACAACGAAGGCCGGTCCATGAGAGAGGGACTGGTATCACAGTAGACGTGAGTTTTGAAAAACGCAGTTCCGACCTTCCTGGTCGATGAAAACACATGACCAGCTTCGTGATTTGGTCGGAAGGACACGCAATTGGCTAACTGGAGATGACGTCAGTATTCGCGTTCTTTGTGTGATGCTTTACCGGCAACTTTACAGTCCACAAAACCCCACTACGGACAACAAGGCCGGGTCTGCAAAGCAGGGACTGGGATCACAGTCGACGTGAGTTCTGAAGAACGCACTTCCGACCTTCCTGGTCGGTGAAAACACGTGACCAGCTTCGTGATTTGGTAGGAAGGACACACGATTGGCTGACTGGATATGACGTCAGAGGTCGCGTTCTTTTGAGCTGGCCGGTCGGCTGATGCTTTAAAAGCAGAGAAGCCTGGACCAGTGCGCTCTGAAGATGAAAGTCCTGGTCGATGCCGGTCTAAAGTCGGTTGCTCAGCCGGCTGTGCACTCAAACCAGTGTCCTGGCCATCCACTGCCCTTATTACCGACACAAGTGCCGGGTCCACAAGGGTGGGACTGAGAGTGACTAAAGATGAAGTTCCTTCTATGTAAATACTAGGTGAGGTCGGCTGAATCTGAGCTTGCCGGCCGACTAATGCTTAACAGCAAAGATGTCTGGACCAGTGCGCTCTGAAGAAATCTGAAGAATTCATCTCTTGCTTCTGATGAAAAAACACTAAATACGCGAGCTAGGCTGGTGTCACTGATGCTTTACAGCAGAGAAGTCTTTACCAGTGCGCTCTGATGAAGAATGCAACTTTCATATGCATGGGGAATCCCTTCTATTTACAGTGTTCAAAACTACGTAGACGGAAGTTTTCCGTAATTCTTATTGTAGTACTAGAAAAGACGTTTCTATGGTGACTGTAGCTGGAAGGTTACAGAAGGTATCCTCAAACAAAAGACACAGATAAAAATACCTGTAGTATATCCATAATTCCTCAATATTGTCGATCTGCCCCTAACAACACAATGGTTGAATGGGAGGAAACTAGCAAAATGGCTGCCTTCATATTTCTCGTCTTAACTGCCCTATCATCAACACCAAATTGAGCCAACTAGGGAGCGTTTCCAGCAGATATCTTAAAGTATATCCGTGCTTGATATGTAGATAACACCTCTACATTAAACTATTCACATATAAGGTTGAAAATTTGCCATAATGCACACTTTTTCCTTAAAAACTCTGGAGATGTAGAAAACACGTCTGCACAGTACACGCGCCAAACGAAAAAGATGCTACGACGTCAGGTTGTCTAGACAGGAAGGAAGTATGAGGCGCCATCTGGGGAGTGCACAGTACTATGGACCGGCCAGCCGGTGGAAACACAGGACGTCTTTTTCTGACGTTTGGCGGGCCGGTCTGCGCCGACCGGTTTAGCAAATTGTCCATTGGATAGGATGTATTAACGCAATAAAATTGTAGATATTCTCAACTTTTCTTCAAGCTTTGAGATCACTTCAAAAACATGTCTGCACACTACAGGTGCCAAACGAAAAAGATGCCATGACATCAGGTTATCTAGACAGGAAGGAAGTACGATGTGTCACCTTGCAAATGCACACTACTTGACCGGTCCTGCTGGCATTTTACACAAAACAGCTTTTTCTGTCGTTTGGCGGGGCTGGTCGTGCCGACTGGTATAGCAATTGTCCATTTACGCAATAAAATTGTGTATCCAAAGATGTTTGCTGTTCAACAACCAAATAAAAGTGAAGAATATCAGGGAACTTAGGATGTGGTGCATGTGCAGTCCACATATGCAAAGCAAGTAAATACTGACAAGAATATTAAAAAAAAAAATATTTGGGTCGGTCATTGATGTTTGCTCTTGCCAACATGCAGCAATAGTGAGGATAAGGTGAGGGTATTTCATGCAATAAAAGTATCATTTAACCAATCAAATATATGGTCAAATTACAGCTGAGACCTTCTTAAAGCATGGACATGAACAATCCCTTTGTAAATAAATTTAAGGCCACTTGTTTTGATTCAGCAGAATATGACACACCAGTCAAAGTAGTTGAGTTTTAACACCTAATCTCAATACATTACAAAGTGTTTAGTACTTGTACTGAAAGTTTTTGGTTTTACTTTTTACTATAGAAACCCGCAAACCCTTGTTCTATGCATTCTTAAAACAATCTTAGACTCAACTTGGTCACAAATGCGAGTAACAATTCCACTTGGATAAAAACTAAACTAAGTCTGAGGATGTATTAAGTGACAGCTGATTTGGTGCAATTTACAACTTAGTCGCTGTTAGAAATTGGTTTGACACACACCTGTCTCCTCAACAAATGGTAGTACTGTGCTGGTGTGGTGGGGTTCACCATCTGAATGTTCACACTGTCTCCATCAACACCGTCCTCCTTACTGTCACTCAGCTACAAACAACAACAATGACCTTAAAAACTCAAGAGTCATTACCTTTACCAATGAGGCTATGTTTTTGGTGGCATGTCTTGAAAACTAATTTAAAAAGTTATGGATGGATTTTGATGAAATGTTCAGAAAATGTCAACAATGGCAAAAGGAACATACGGGTCAATTTTGTTGATTTGAATCACCATCCAGATCCAGGATTTTTAAAGGAATCTTATCATTGGACTTACAAACAATTTCGGAGGGGATGGCCCTTGGTAGAGTTATGCATTCTCTGAGTGCTTTTGTTTTATATATTTTCATCTTGAGTGTCAGTGGGCCGGGTTTCAGCCTCTCTGCTATCACTACAAAATAACAAGGACCTTTTGAAAAGTTAAAAGGGATGACTTCAATGTTTAATGGTCTCTGTAGAACTATTAGTATAAGTGGAATCAGTATAAGGGTCAAAACACCGGAAAATCCTATATTTACCTCCACCAGAAGATTATGTAATACAGTTATGGGTGCATTTGGTTGTCTATCTTCTTGTTTGTTTGTGTTCACAATAATTTAAAAGTAATGAATGTGTCTATCTGACATTTTTAAGTGGGTAGTGATTGACCAAAGGAGGCGGTGATTAAATTTTGGCACAGGTCTGGAGTATATCCAGGACACAAAATTATCTTGAATTTTCAATGGTCCTATTTTCAATAAATTTGCAATGGCATTGACTTTCTGATTGACATTACTAAAAAAATAAAAAGCAGATCTTCATTACTTTTTTAAGTAGTTAGTTAGGCCAGGCAAAAGGAAGCGATTACATTTTGGGCAGATCCGGATCACATTCTGTAAGCAGAAAATCCTGAATTTTTAGAAACATGAGTGCCTTCAGTAGGCTATATTTTGTGGTATATGTTGAAATTAGACCTACATATTGGAGAACCGATGCAAATTTTTATCCACCGGAAAGACAACTCACCAAAGCCAGTGAACCATCGTTTGACCTTGAAGGAGGGGCCAAAGGTCAAATCTAACATCAGAAGATTCCTAGCCCAAGATTTTGTATGAGTTGGTTTGGCATTGTAAACCCTGTATTCATAACACATACACTGCATAAATTGGATAATAAAATGCTGACAACAGATAAAACAGTAAAGCAAATGCCACTTCATTATATACAATAGCTCTATCATTTCATTGAATACCTGAAGAAACCTTTCAATTCTACATGAGGAATGTTCTGGTCCTGTACCATCCATACCATGGGGCAGCAGCATTACCAAACCACTATGAAGCAACCACTTTGCTAAAACACACACAAATAGTACTCAGAAAACATCTGCCCTCGAATAGCAGTTCATTATGTTGTTAGGAATTCTGCATGGAAGAACTGTTTTTAGTTTTGTTTTCTTTATAATAGTAACAAAATGAGTTTTTAAGGTGATAGATTTGCAGAAGAGACTGTAACACATAGCTTCTTCATAATTTTCACATATTTCCATGACAATTTTGCAATATAACATGATGAAACCAGAAAGGTAATAGTATATATCATTATCAAAGACACAAACAGGAAAATATGGGGACAAAACCAGACTGTGGACTTGATTCACAGTAGCTTCATAAATGTGCTCAAAAACTGATCAATGTAGTTAAAACCTATTGAGTGAAATCTAAAGACTTCACAGAAAGAATTTTGAAATTTAATAAGTAAATTAAATTTTTTTAAGTTAATACCTTACCCAATGAACATATGCTATACTGGTTGGAGTGACCGGTCCCGCCAAATGACAGAAAAAGCCACCCTGTGTTTCCACTGGCAAGACTGATCAGAGCTCACAGCATAAGATCACAGTCTGCTTGATCCATGATGAGATAGTGACAGGGGAGATATCTTTGTGACTTATCCAGAGTTGGGGCCAGAGCTGGGATTACCACCAGGGCCACACTGTCTGGACCCTCCTTGCCCAGCTGGTTCTTGGAAAGAAAACTGGGTGAAGGGTAAAAAGACACCTTAGACCAGTCTGACTGGTGTCTGATGTTCTTATGTAGCCAAGCATGGATCTCACGCCTGCATTTGCCTGAACCCAAAGCCAAAAGGAAGACAGTATTGAAGGTCAAGTCCTTCAAGGAAGCCTCCTTAAGAGGTTCAAAGGGTGCCTTTGTCAGATGGCACAGCACCAGGGAAAGGTTCGAAGAGAGGATGCCCCTCCGATCCTTGGGTCTGTCTCTGTGAAACCTGCCCACAAGATGAGTGAGATCCACATTAAAACCCATTGAGCTGCTAAAGAGGAGCATTGAGAACTAAAGAAGGGTTATTTTTAATTCAAAATTGAAGAAATTAATTACACGTATCAAAGTTATTCACAGAATGCATCTTTGGTTTAAACCACAAAATCCTCCCTGGTGCAGCAGATATCCCATCCTCTTAAAAGTTTGAGCATAAATACAAGTGAATGGAAAATAAACATAAACAAAAATAAACCTTACAAAATCCCCCAAAAACTCAATAATTGTCAAATAAATATTTGTCTTCATGAAGCTATCTGCTTGTCACATACGTCACTTTAAAAAGTTAATAGGTTTAAAAAGAAATAAAATAACAAAATGAATGAAAGTAAATATTTTTTAAAATGTGGGAACTTTTTTGAGTGGGAACTATACCAGGTGGGAACTTCTTGGGTGGGAACTTTTCTGAGTGGGAACTTTTTAGGGATTCAAACTCAACACCAAGTGCACAACATGCATGTACATTCACTATTAGAGTAATGTATGTTAATATGTTCACTTTTTAAATGTAGAATTGTTTTTCTTTTCTACCTTTTAAATTGTGGAAATGTTTTTCTTTTAATATATTATTATTATTAAAACTGCAAGATCATTTTATTTCATCAAACTTTTAATGTCACACAAAACATCTTATCAATGACAAATACATGCTTAATATGTAAGAAGAAAAGCCTTTCAAATCCTTAAATGACCGATCTATAAATAACTATAATAAAGCCTCAGGATAAATGAAAAACCATTAGGTTTATAGAATGTCACATTATGTATAAAAGTTCTTTTGCATATTGGCTATACATACCTTTATTATCCCCAATTTTATGGGCACGGATGCAATCAATAAAGCGTTTCTGTGGGACCACTTAAAGTTTATCACTCACGGTTTTTGCATCTACTAGTGTATGAATGATGTGTTTTTCTGACAGAAATATGTCCTCCCTTATTTCCATAAAGAGATTGTTTACTAAAGAGGAACAGCAAAGTTATTCTGTGTGATGGTTTGGAATTTATAGTTTGCTCTTGCGAGGCCATCAGTCAAAATGGGTAAGTGATGTGTTAAATAGACTTTGATACATGTATAAATAATTAGATATCTGACATGTTGTTGTGGGAATAAAGCATCTTAAACATTGTGTTCACCTGGGAATAAATTAAGTAAAATGTTATAAACATAAAAACCAGATAATGATGATAGGCCCCATGTTATTACAGGATACTGTAAATGAAATTTTCATTTGGTTAAAGAGACTGCTCCACTGTCATAAATCATAGAATTCATGCCTTACTTATCTGTGTATGATTTTTGAGTTATGAGAATGCAAGGGCGGATCCAGCTTTAAATACGGATGGGGTTCATGTGTCCACAACATGCCCGATCCAGTGCAGGATGTTCAACTTTTAAATCTATGTTTCTTTGGGTTCACAGTTGAACCCATAACATTTTTCAAGGGGAGGGTCGAACCCCCTGAACGCCTCTGGGGATCCACTTGTGAAATGAATATTACGAAAATAGTTATTTTGACATGACACAATGGTAAGTGTATACAATGAGAAGTATACATATATGGTAGGTGGGGTATGTGTTTTTATGAAATACAAAAGTTTAACTGTTCAAAAAGTAATAAACATGTGACAATATAGGATTAAACAGTGTTTTAATTGATTCTATAATCTGTGTTTTAAATAATATACCTTGTTTCATACAACATTGATGTATTTGAATTTAAGTTACAAAAACGTTTTATTTGTACAGAAGGCCATTATAATGGATAGTACAATAACATGCTTTTGTAGGGTGTTATAGGTTTTTAGCAGTACAACATTAATCATTAACAGCCCAAGGGTTGTTAATTACTATTATTATCAGATGACAGTCATATTATAAATACATTATTATTATTATTATTAGATGACTGTAATTTAATAGCCTTGCCATTTTCGGCTTTTTGGGTTGACTTATTTCACTTATAATTCAAATACAATTTAGATTGGGCCAAATCGGCACCAACATGTCCCCAGACAGGTCATCACTCACGCAACATGTTTTGACTGGGTATTTTCCATGGGACCCCTTCTGTGTGATATAATCTGGAGGAAAAACATAATCAAACCAACTTATATAAGTACTTGAGTAATTTAATCTACAATATTTTTATTTTGCAAGCAAAATGGCATCCCCAGATGATGGATGTGGATCCAGAAACTTTGCCCACAAGAACTTTACCCAATCCAAACTCAATCCACAGCCACTTTGCCCACAAGGAACTTTGCCCACAACACTCTGACCGGGTAGGATGTTCATCCACAATAGAAATTTTTCTAACCACATAGACATTTTCATTTTTTATCAATCAATCAATCAATCAATCAATCAATACTCCATTTAGATAACTACTCAGGATATATATTGTTGAAAGAGACAAACATTGACTGAACTAAAGTTGCACTATATAAAGTATGTAAGTTGATTTGATTAGCATTTAATTCACTGTTGATAGATTTACATAGTACTGCAAAATGAAAACAATAAAAATACCAGAGGTGGCCGAAACCTTTGCAATGAAGAATGCATGAAAACAAAAAAGGTTTCAAGAAAGTCCAACAGTCATTGAGAATATTATTACATTGTAACATTACATACTTATAATTCAATAGCATAACAAGAAACTGACCTTTAATATGGTAGATATTGTACACTTATACTTCAATAAAACATTAAAAAGCTAATTATGTGGATATTATTTCATATCATTATTTTATGCAAAGTTCCTCCCCTGTAAAAATGTGGTGGGCAAAGTCCTTTGTGTGCAAAGGTTCCGTGGGCAAAAGTCATTGTGGGCAAAGGTCCACACATAAGTTTATCTGTTTCTATGTTTTAATATATCAGTGGATACATGAAATATTATAAACAAATAAACAAATATGCAATTAGATTGTGTGTTTTTTTTCTTCATAATTTGACATGTATCCTTCCAAGCCTTTTACAAAGTTAACTAGAGGATCGCTAGCAAAGCAAAGCAATTGTTTTTGCATGGCAAAAACAAAGCGACCCAAAAGAAAGATGGTGTTGGCTGCTTATAATACAGGGTTCGCGAAGTACCTCTGAAAAATGGAGTCCAACGGACTACATGACCTCCTAAAAATGGAGTCCCGATCTTATTTTTCGGAGTCCAGAGTTTGCATTAGGGTTATGAAACATAGGGTACCTTGTACCTTTGGCACATCAAAAAGGGGGTACCATGGTGTGAAAATGGGGTAGAAGTAATAATCTTCACATATTCCTCAATCAATTCTTTTTATAGATAGCTCCAGTTTTTTATTTTATTTCATAATATGCATCTATGGATATATAGTAGTTTTTAAAGTATTAGAAAATCAAAAAGATGAACCCCAGTCATCAAACTTCATTTTGTTGTAATTCTAGTGAAATTAATTAATTTTTTTTCTTATATTATTTAAGCTACAAATATGATATTTTTACTGTTTGAAAGACGAATATTTGCAGTTTGTGTGTGACAAAAATTCATCGAGTAGTTCTAGAGGTATAGTGTTTTTCCTGGGGACCTTCCGGGGTTAAAAATATAAAGAATTTCGGAGATTTAGTATAATGCGTCTCCCCAAGAAGCACCGTTCTGGCTTCTCGTTTTGATTGTTTCCGTGCAGATATCACGCTTTCTTCGATCAGATGTATACGTTTCGAGTAGATTTGCTAGTGTACAATACTAGCACTCACTGCCATTTCGGAAGGATCTCGCCTGGCTCTCGTCTCGCATGAAATCTCGCATAACAATGGTGGATGTAAACAACTCGCTTGGAAATCGCTCGAAACCATTTAATTTTAAAATATAAAGCTTATCTTTAGTGTTATATATATATTGTGTGCATATCTACGCTTCCTAGTTGGACAACCAACCGAAATTTGCTTCTGAAGCAGACATAAAAATCGCGTCCGGATGGACGCACTGACAACCGAAATTCGCGTCCAAATCTGAAATACTGCGTATATAACCTACTCGGATGGCGTAATCGCGAACCCTGTAATAGAAAGAAGATCTTGCCTAGATACCCTGTCAATCTAAAATTATATCGAAAAAAAATTGGAAAATTTAAAATGGTTTAGGAGATACAAGCAATTTTAAGTTTTTTGGCAAACATTTGAAAATTTCAAATGGCCGACATTTTTGAAAAGCTGAAAATTTTTTGAAAATTGGGCAGAGTATCTTGCTTAGATACCCTGTGGATCGAAACTTTTGCCGAAATCATTTTATACCGCATGATTTAGAAGATGTAAGCAATTTGAAGTTTTTCCATTTTTGTCAAAAATTCGAAAATTGAAAACGGCCACCATTTTTAGAAAGAGGAAAATTTTTTGAAAATTGAGCAGAGTACCTTGTATACATACCCTACAGGCTAAAAATTTCGCTGAAATCGCGCACGGTTTAGGAGATAAAAGCAATTTTAAGTTTTACCATTTTTGTCAAAAATTCGAAAATTCAGCCACTTTTGGAAAGAGGAAAAATTTGTGAGAATTGAGCAGAGGATCTTGCATACATACCCTGCGGACCAAAAATTTCGCCGAAATCGCTCTATCTCGCACGGTTTAGGAGATACAAGCAATTTTAAGTTTTACCATTTTTATTCGAAAATTAAAAATGGCCGCCATTTTTGGAAAGAGAAAAAAATTTTGGGAATTGAGCAGAGTATCTTGCATATTTACCCTGCGGGCCAAAAATTTCGCTGAAGGAGATAAGGAGATACAAGCAATTTCAAGTTTTACCATTTTTGTCAAAAATTCGAAAATTCAAAATGGCCGCCATTTTGGGAAGGAGGAAAAATTTTTGAGAACTGAGCAGAGTATCTTGCATATATACCCTGCGGGCCAAAAATTTCGCCGAAATCGCGCACGGTTTAGGAGATAAAAGCAATTTTAAGTTTTACCATTTTTGTCAAAAATTCGAAAATTCAGCCACTTTTGGAAAGAGGAAAAATTTGTGAGAATTGAGCAGAGGATCTTGCATACATACCCTGCGGACCAAAAATTTCGCCGAAATCGCTCTATCTCACACGGTTTAGGAGATACAAGCAATTTTAAGTTTTACCATTTTTATTCGAAAATTAAAAATGGCCGCCATTTTTGGAAAGAGAAAAAAATTTTGAGAATTGAGCAGAGTATCTTGCATATTTACCCTGCGGGCCAAAAATTTCGCTGAAGGAGATAAGGAGATACAAGCAATTTCAAGTTTTACCATTTTTGTCAAAAATTCGAAAATTCAAAATGGCCGCCATTTTGGGAAGGAGGAAAAATTTTTGAGAACTGAGCAGAGTATCTTGCATATATACCCTGTGGGCCAAAAATTTCGCCGAAATTGCTCTATCTCGCACGGTTTAGGAGATACAAGCAATTTTAAGTTTTATCATTTTTGTCAAAAATTCAAAATGGCCACCATTTTTGGAAAGAGGAAAAATTTTTTGAGAATTGAGCAGAGTATCTTGCATATCTACTGTTTGCCGAAATCGCTCTATCTCGCATGGTTTAGGAGATACAAGCAATTTTAAGTTTTATCATTTTTGTCAAAAATTCAAAATGGCCACCATTTTTGGAAAGAGGAAAATTTTTTTGAGAATTGAGCAGAGTATCTTGCATATCTACTCTTTGCCGAAATCGCTCTATCTCGTACGGTTTAGGAGATAGAAGCAATTTTAAGTTTTACCATTTTTGTTAAAAATTCGAAAATTCAAAATGGCCGCCATTTTTGGAAAGAGGAAAAATTTTTTGAGAATTGAGCAGAGTATCTTGCATATCTACTCTTTGCCGAAATCGCTCTATCTCGCATGGTTTAGGAGATAGAAGCAATTTTAAGTTTTACCATTTTTGTTAAAAATTCGAAAATTCAAAATGGCCGCCATTTTTGGAACGAGGACAAATTTTTTAGAATTGAGCAGAGTATCTTTCATATATACCCTGTGGGCCAAAAATTTCGCAGAAATCGCTCTATCTCGCACGGTTTAGGAGATACAAGCAATTTTAAGTTTTACCATTTTTGTCGAAAATTCAAAATGGCCGCCATTTTTGGAAAGAGGAAAAATTTTTTGAGAATTGAGCAGAGTATCTTGCATATCTACTCTTTGCCGAAATCGCTCTATCTCGCATGGTTTAGGAGATAGAAGCAATTTTAAGTTTTACCATTTTTGTTAAAAATTCGAAAATTCAAAATGGCCGCCATTTTTGGAACGAGGACAAATTTTTTAGAATTGAGCAGAGTATCTTTCATATATACCCTACGCCCAAAAATTTCGCAGAAATCGCTCTATCTCGCACGGTTTAGGAGATACAAGCAATTTTAAGTTTTACCATTTTTGTCGAAAATTCAAAATGGCCGCCATTTTTGGAAGGAGGAAAATTTTTTGAAAATTGAGCGGAGTATCTTGCATATGTACCCTGCGGGCCAAAAATTTCGCCAAAATCGCTCTATCTTGCACGTTTTAGGAGATACAAGCAATTTTAACTTTTACCATTTTTGTCAAAGATTACAAAATTCAAAATGGTCGCCATTTTTGGAGACAGGAAATTTTTTTTGGAATTGAGCAGAGTACTTAGCAGAGATACCATGTGGGTCAAAAATTTCGTTGAAATCGCTCTATCTTGCACGGTTTAGAAGTTATTAAGGGATTTGTATTTTCCTATTTTCCTCGTTAATAAAAATTTTAATGCTTAATTAATTAGCCATTTTTTAATGGAAGTCTACCAAAATCTAATCATTTGCAGATCTGTATACCATGCATCCATATATCAAATTTCAGGTGAATATTTTAAACGCTTCCTAAGTTATCATCTGGACAAGCAAAATCCTGTTTTTGGTCATGTGACTTCTCTGATTGGTTGAAATGTCATGGCACCAAAGTCAGAATATTTTCCCAGGGCTACTAAATATATGTGCCAAGTTTGAAGAAATTCCATCCACTAGTAAAGATGCTATAGGTAGGCAAACTTGCGGAGCCGGCGGATACGGCGGACCCTTCCACAAGAATTCCTCCCATATGCAAACAAGCGTCCCTCGCGGGACGCTTAATGATACAAGGAGTCAAATTAGACAAGTGCTACATTATCAGTGAATTCTCATAGCAGTCACATTTTTCATGTATAATCTATAACTCAACAAGAAGTAAATTGTTAATCCTCAGAAGTCATAATTACTTCCTCCAAGGAGGTTATCTTTTTGTGCTTTCTTTGTAAAATAATTAAAAAAGTTGTTTATGGAATTTGATAAAATTTTCAGGAAATGTTGACAATGACAAATAATTTGATGTTGATGGTGATCCAGATCACTGTCTGGAACAAGGAATTTTTTAAAGAATTTTTTTATCATTACACTCATAAGTAATAATGGAGGTCATAGGTCATTGAAGAGATAGGTGCTCTCAAAGTGCTGTTGTTCACATTGAAATATACCCCGTTATGTAGAAACCCACTTTATTTTTCTGAGTCTCCCCTGAGAGTTGACTAAGCAGGGTTCCACTGTGTTGTCAGATACAGAACATGAGCTGATAGAGTCTACAGGTGACACAGAACTCAGTGAGAATGGTAAAGAAGAACAGGAGTTCACTAGCCTGCCTCCATATATATCCTACTACCTGAAAACCATCACCCCACTACTGATGCAACACATGCACAGTGAACCCGTCATACAACACTTGCTGAAACAAGGCCAACTTAACCTGCTAGACTCACACTGCCTCAACACTCTGTTTGTCAGCAAACAAGTGAGTATTTTCTCAAATACTGTCAAATCCCTTTTAAAAGTGTTGGTGGTGTCACCTTAATTTGAAAATTTTAACTAGACCAAGGATGCATCTGTGGCTAGATAAAAGATGTATTTTCTCTATTTTTAGATGCCATTAAAGAAGTAGTCCTTAGAACCCAGAGGGTCCACCCTATCTGTTACGGTTTTTTAAGCTTTCTAACAAATTTTAAGATGGCAGCCAAAATTCAGAAAATTCTCAATTTTTCAGAGACCATAAGGAAGTGGTCCTTAGTGACCAATTCTGTCCAAAATTTGCACCAAATCACTTTATCTCTTACAATCAGCAAATAGTAGGTGAACCATACATTTCACAACAAGTCAATCAGTGCCTGTGAACGGGCTCTGTGTCAGCTGACTGTGTGTTTTGAGTTTCAGAATAGAAGTTAAAGAAGAAAAGGACACAAAAATTGTAGCAAGTTAACTGTTACACAGTAAAATGTTGGTGGAAAACATATTTAAACACTAGAAATAGGAAGCCCGGTAAAAAGAGAAAGTGGAACAATAGAGAAATAGGTGGATTGCATACAGGAAAACACGTATCATGTGTAATGTCCACCCATGATGCTTGGAAGGGGTAGAAGTCATTTAATGAAAAGATATAAATGTAAATATGCATTGGTCTTTAAGTCTTAAACGACAGTATTGCTTCACAAGAGAAAAAGAAATTGTTTTTGCATAGCAACAACAAAGTGCCCAATGAGCACTAATGATTTTGTCAAAATGACTATCTTCCTGTGTTTAATATGTTTATCTATTTTTTTAGATTTTTGGGTATAAGTAAAACAAACATAATAACATGTCCCCAGATAGGAATGGGTCAGTACCAAAAATGAGTACATTGGCAGGTCATCAAAGCAAAACCGTAATGATTCCAGGACGCTGCCTTTTAGTACACCCCAATCAAACATGGACGTTTCCTCTTCACGACAGCGCAATAAAAGTCCCCTCATGCACCAAATCTGAGGTAAACGTGTATAATTTCTTACGATTTCAGGTTTACTCTGAATATTTTAAGTTTTCCTTCAATTATATGAGTTGACAAGTGTTTCTTCTGAATATTTTAAGTTTTCCTTCAATTATATGAGTTGACGAGCGATATTAAGGTTATAAAGTGTTGTAAAATATGAGATAAAAGCTTATAATTTCTTCATAATTCGGGTATGTTTCTAATATTTTAACCCTTCCTTCCATTATGTGCTGACAATCGAAGTGGCGGTTGTAAAATCTCGTTTTTTCAGTAAAATGCTCTCAATACTGAGATACCGGGCCTACCGACCCATCCCTATCCCCAGATGAAATTTCAGCTCTATCAGTCACATAATTTTACAGCCAAAGGGCTTAAAAGTGGCAAAAAGTCCAAATACTGAGTCTCTGTGGGCCTTTTAGGTCTACACCTCAATGAGACCTTCAAATTAAAGCTTCAGACTTAAAATCTATCACATGTATAGATTACATGTAGAATTTATATCTAATACAGTTTGAAACTTCTCATACTTACCATTTCCATGTTATAAGGCAAAATATGCGAAAAATGTCAAAAAGGGGTCACTCGGATGGGTGTTTATGGTTCTCATAAACAGGTTAAATGTCTATTAATGGCCTAGACTTTTGGGAACATGTAAAAAGAACATAACATATTCCCAGATGAGACAGTTACACAGTTTAACAGCCACAGGGCTTAAAAGTGGTAAAAAGTCCAAATATTGGGTGCCTGTGGGCCTTTTAGAGACCTCAATGTGATCATCGAATTACAGTTTTTAGACTTCAAATCTGTCACATACAAAGATTACACACTGAATTTGTATCTAATGAAGTTTGAAACTGCTCAGACTTACCATTTCCAAGTTACGGGGCAAAGTATATGAAAAATGTCGAAAAATTGTCACTCCAAGTGGGGTCTTTACAGGCCTCAAATACAATTTTATCCTCAACTTAAAGTCTTGATTTTTGGCACATATACTAAGAATACATTAATGCATTCTCAGGCAAACTTTTAGCCAAATGAGCCTCATAGTTGTGACTTAGAAGGCTCTAAGTGGCCTTAGGTTAATTTCTAATTTAAGATGGCCATAAATTCTTTATTATTGAAAGTTTAAGGTCACCTTAAAATAGGGATCTTCCTTTGGCCACCCTTAACATGTGTACCAAGTTTGAAAAAAAGAATCCGTTTTTGAGTGATCGTGCACACAAGGAAATTTCTATGGTGACGGCAGCTCGATGGACCTGAATCCAGTATATCCTCGATTTTCGGCTGGGGATATAATTATTAAACAAGCAATCAGTGCCCGTGAATGGGCTCTGTGTCAGCTGACTGTGTGTTTTGAGTTTCAAAGTAGAAATGACAGAAGAAAAGGACACAAAAGTTGTGCCCTGCAAATGGTATTCAGAAGTAAAGTAACAAGGTAACTGTTCAGGTGTGAAGAGTAGGTTAAAAAAATATTTAAAAAAATATTGCAAATTTGAAAATTTTAATTACTTAAATCCAGCTTTTATAATCTACAAGCTTACCATGTGGGACTGAATGCTGTTCTCGGATGGCCGGCAGGCATCACGGCCTACGTCTAAGAAAAATAGACATTTACAGTTGGCCGTAGCCTCAGGTTGTCCTCTCGTGGTACACTAAGAGATCTCTCCCTACTTTCTCGTTGCAATTTTTAAACCTTAGCCCTCAGCTGTAATACAGCAGGGAGGCAGGGTGGGACTCTTCTCAGTCCCACTTGGTAAGCTTGTAGCTTATAAAAGCTACATTTAAGTAATTAAAATTTTCAATTTTATTGCGCTACAATAGCTTACCATGTGGGACTGAATGCTGAATCCAACCGCACAGTGGAGGGATTACAGCTGAGACTGGAAGATATGTCAATTTTTCTTAGATTTTGAAGTAATAGATTAGAATGAATGTTTAGAAGTACCAGTCTGAGTCCCGTATACAGTGCCCCAATGCTGAAGACCGGGCCTGTAAAGAGCCAAAAACCTGAACAGAATGAATGACAGTGCTAAAAACTGTCAGGATGTTTTTACTGCAGGAGAGAAGTGCAGCCATGCTCACTTAAGAAGTGTAAGTGTCCATAAGTTGGAATTCTCATAAATTTTTGCCACCTAACATGAAATTAATGACAACCTGATAAGTCCTTAATACATATTATGTTTGATAAACTAAAAATAAAAATTGACCTTACTCGTAACATCTTGAGAGGTAAACCTATACCTAGACCCTGGGATTAGACTCCTGAAGACTTGGTTGTAGCGGATGTGCCCCCCCCCCTCTTTTCTTTCCAAGGATAACTGGTCTGAGGGTAAGGATCTAGGACTTGTTGTGCTGCCACCACTGGTCCCAGATACATATTGTTGTGGTTATCTGACCAAGTAAGGTCTTCTAGGTAAAAATTTGTAAATGTGTTGTGAGCTTTCCAGTGACAGGCTTGCATGATTTGGTCCACCGATACCCCACTATAAAAGGCCTTAGAGGCAGCGAAGGAACTAATGTCATGCGCTTTAACGTGGACCAAGTCCAAGGCTTGTTGATCTGCTTGTTTATAACAAAGTAGAATGATTTGTTTCAACCAAGAAGAAAGAGTAGCGGGTCTGATGTCTGAGGTGTGTCCTTTCTTGAAGGAGATGAAAAGGAGGGATCGAGACCCTCTCAGGTCTTTGGTTCGATCCAAATAGTACCTCAGGGCCCACACCGGACACAAGGTCCTGTCTTCTTTGAATTGTCTATCTACAATGGTAGTCAAAGCAGGAATAGTCACCAGAGACACACTTTGAGAACCTTCTCTTGCTAGTGGGTTTTTGGCTATGAAATCTGAAGAGGAGAACAAGGCAACCTTTTCCCATTGGCCTAGATTAGATACTTTGTTTGCATCCCAGGCATGGATTTCGCTGCGGCACTTGCCAGAGGCCAAAGCTAGCAAGAAAGCAGTTTTGAGAGTAAGATGTTTGAGGTCTGTGTCTTTCATAGCTCAAAGGGTGCTTTTGTGAGCTGATTGAGAACAACAGAAAGGTTCCATTTTGGAAGATTCCTGGAACATTTTGGACGATCCCTGTGAAAACTGGAGAGTAACCTGTTAAGGTCTGAACTGTGTGCAATATGGTGGCCCGCTGGGCCCAAATTGTCAACAATGGCCGTCTTGTAACCATCAATGGTCGAGGGGCGCCTGTTTTTTTAGATCTTGGTACAGGTACATGAAAAAGTCTGAAATTTGTTTCACAGATGGAGTGGAGAAATCCACCGAATATTCTCTGTACCATTTCTGGTACTTGTGCATTTCATGGTGCTTGTTGATGACCTCTGAGGGGCAGCAATTCTCTCTGCCACCTCCACAGAGAAGCCTTGTTCTTGGAGCTGTCCACTCCTAGACACCAGGCGTGGAGGTTGAAATGTTGTGGATTGCTGTGGAACACATAATTGTGACTGTTTGAGAAGAGCTGTTGACACTGGAAGCTGCAGTGGGATCTCTGTTGAGAGCTGCACTAGGTCCCAAAACCAAGGGCATCCCTGGCCAGCATGGGACTATTACGATGATCAGGCAATGGCATTGCCTGATTTTTGGATCACCCTGTCAAGGAGAGCCATGGGAGGGTAAGCGTAGGCAGTGAGACCCATCCAGTTTATGTTCAGAGCATCTATGTCCCAAGCCTTTGGGTCTGGGACTCTAGTGGAAGTTTGTGGTTCAGATGAGTGGCAAATAGATCTACATGAACAGTGAACCAATTTTGACAGATCTGTTTGAACACATTCAGACACCCTGGAATGTGCCTGGCTTTTAATGTTATGTGATAGCGATGACACCATGTCATGATCTTCCACAGGAGAGTGCATATCTCCACTGAGTGAGTTCCTCCTTGTTTGTTTATGTAGGCTACCACTGTTGAGTTGTCCGTTGTAACTAGCACTGTTTGGTTCTTGAAGCTTCAAAGGGCCAAGGAGACCGCCTTCAATTCTAGAACGTTTATGTGTAGCCTTTTTTCCCGGTCTGACCACAGACCCTTTGTAGAACTTTGATCTAAGTGAGCGCCCCAACCTTCGTTTGAGGCGTCTGTAAAGAGTTGGATACTGTGGTCTTTGGGATGAAGGTCTGCACCTCTCACCAAGTTTGAGGGATTTTGCCACCAGTCTAGGTGTGCTGAAATGGCTTCTGTCCAAGGTAGGAGGCTGTCCAGCGACTGAGGACATCTCCAGTGCTCCTTGAGATGAAACTGAAAGGGCCTCATGTGAAGGCGTCCCTCCGGGACCATTTTCTCCATTGAGGCAAGCAACCCAATTAGCGACATCAAACATCTTGCAGTCAAAACATGTTTTGACTTGGGTCATAAGATCAAATCCTGAAGTTTGAGCCATCTCTCTTGAATGGGTTTTACAAGGGCTGAATCTAGATGGTATTCGTAGCCCACGAATGAAAACACCTGAATAGGTTTCAGTTCTGATTTTTCCTGGTTTATTATCCAACCCAAAGACTGGGTTAGGTCTACCACTGCCTGAGTGTTCACTTGGGCTTCCTCCTGAGACTGGGACCTGATCAGCCAGTCATCCAGGTATTGGTGAAGTTTGAGTCCTGTGGAGAGGGCCATTAGCTTCACTTCCTTTACGATCACTGTAAAGACCTGGGGGGCTGTGGCCAGTCCGAAAGGGAGTGAGGTGAACTGGAACACCTGCAACCTGTGGCAAAACCTTTGGTATTTCCTTGAGTTTGGGTGGATGGGGATGTGAAGGTAGGTGTCTGATAGGTCTATCGACGATACCCATTCCCCTGGAATCAGGGAGGTCCTGATGGACTCTGGAGTTTCCATTTTGAACTTTTCTACATGTAGAAAAGTGTTGAGCCTGCTTAGGTCTATGACCGGCCTCCACCTTTGGTGAGGCTTGGGGAGTAGAAACAGGCGACTGTAAAACCCGAGAGATTTTACATTTTCCACCCTTTCTATTGCGTTCTTTGACAGAAGAGACTGGATACAAGTCTTTTTGATGGGCCTTGTATTCTGACTGAATCAGAGGGAATCTGACCAGACTTGGTTTTAAGAGGAATGGCAGTACGTAGTCATTGGTGATAATGTTTAACACGTTTGATGAACATTTGTTTGTTTGCCAGTCTCTTCTGAAAGAACGGAGGCGACCTCCTACTGGTGGACTGAGGGAGGCTTTTAAGGAGTCATTGGGGGGAGGGGTTTCCACGCCCTCGCCCCCTGTTGTGGGGTCGAAAACGACCCCTGGAGCCTCTGAAGTTTGGTTTCCCCCTACCTGAGGAAAATGATTGATTACTGCTTTGTGTGGAGTTGCCCCCAGAGGGGCGTTTCCTGTAGGAGCCTCTTTTCTTGTTGTGGGGACCACGAAAGGGCTTATTTTGATAGGGTCCGAAACCCTGAGAGTCTTTAGAGGTGCCTTTTTTGAGGAGGAAGTCTTCGCCCCCCCTTCACAAGTTGAGACTTGAACAAGGAGGAATGCCAAAAGGGCGAGTTCCTGAGTTCTTGGCGTCTTGTTTCCCCTAAATGAGGTTGAAGAAGGGTCATTTCGGCTTCGCCCCTAAGCACACCGGTGTTGCCCATAGAATATAGTTCCCTCTGGAGTATATGGGCTAAGGATTTGCTGAGGCATGTGAGGCCCTGTGAGGTCCATAAGTCTAAGTACTCACAGGCTTGCTCATATCCACATTTTGCTGCTTTCTCAGGATTGGCACCTTTTTGGATCTGAGAGTTAACCCTCTTAAAGGTTGACTTCAGACTATGTTGACACTTCTCAAGAGTTGCATTGCAGGTAGAAGAAGTCTTAGCAAAGGCAGCAGTAAAATTGAGCATGGAAATGTTTTGCCTAGCTTGGTGTTCCAATTTCTTAAGAATTGATAGGGGAACCGTGCCCATAGGAGCCCCAGGGGGTTTAGGAGTAAAACAGATTTTCGCAAAATCTGTATTCAACTCCTGTATTTTCTCCTCATAACAGGGCTGTCCCACTCTGTACCACTTTGCAGTGGAAGGAGGAGGTTTGATGTACTTACCCTCAGGTAAATTAGCGGCCTGGAAATCATGTTCAAACTTATCAAAAGCATCTTTGATAACTGAGCTGAGAGGTAGCATAGAGGAAGGACCTCTAGGTCTGAGCTCTTGATGGCCTTTTTCATCATCCAGACCCATAACTGAAGTTGAGGACCTAGGCATAGACTCCCTGGGGTCAGGGAGGGAAAGAATGCGCCTGAAGGTGTCCACCTCTTCAGCGTATTGGGAGGGAACGTCAGACAGAGCCACTTCCCTGTAATAAGGGTGGTCTGGATCATGTTGAGGTAGGTCTTGGTCAGAGAGAGCCCCAGAGGGCTGGGTCTTAGAGGGCTTTGAAGACCTGTGTCTGGCTACAGAGGACTGATCCTCCTCTGAGGAAGATGACATGTATCTGGACCTGACCTTATGTTTACTCTTGTCAGCATGTTTTTTGGATCTAGAAGATGAAATCCAAGGTTCATTGGACTCATCAATGTATTGATCCAAGGCAGACCTCGGGTCAACGTCATGCCTTTTGTGAGAGTGAGAGTGTTTTTTAAGTCTACCCGAAGCCTTCTTAGAAGGCTCCTCAGATGGACTAGAAAGCTGATCCGATGCATTATGATGATCAGCACTGTGATGAGGTGGAAGTGCAGGACCATAGTCCACTTCCATTTGCTCAACATTTGAGGCAGTCCGAGGTTGTCTCGCAGGGGGTAGGTCCAGATTTACAGCAGTTTGAGAGGTTCCAGGCTTAGAAGCTGAAGCCGAGGTCTGATCCACCTCGACTTGTCTTTTAGAAGTTAGTTCGTCTTGGAGAGACTGGAAAGCTTCTAACATTGAAGCATGAAAAGAACCCATTTGCTGCTGTAAATGGATGTTAAGTGAATTACCCAGGGATTTTTCTAAATTTGCCTCAATTTTATGCTGTAAAGCAGTACCTGGGGTGGGTGGGACACTTTTGGCTGGTGTCTTGAGAGACAATGAACTGAAGGGTAGGGGCTGTGGACGTGGGGGTGAGGTAAATAAGTTATCAGCAGCACTCTCAAGGTCTGCCAGAGAACCAGTAAATGAATCCATGTCATCCCCTAGAAGATCTAGTTCATCGTCCTTTGAACTAGCAGTGTGGCCCTTTTGCTTTTTTATATAACATTATCTTTGTGAGATTTTCAACATTTGTTCTTCTGTGAAAGAACCACACATCTGACATGGATTTTCAAAAGTGACACAGGGGTCATCACCCTTGCCAGATTCCCTACAGGTAGGGCAGTAATTATGTGTGTCAAATGGGAAGCAAAAGTGCTTACACTTACTAGATCTCGGTTTGTCTTTATTCGTTTGGTGAGCAGACATTTTGAAACACAATAAAAAGACGTAGGAAAAACCTGAACCGAGGAAAACTCAAAACATGCAAAAATAATGAAAAATACTTATCCTGTCAAAACGGAAATTTTACAGAATAATCTATGATATATAATAAATGAAATGACCAAAAATTAACACCCAACAATACGTACGTGCTGAGAAATAGATGAAAATATCTGTGTAAATGACAGACGCTACAAATCCACGCGGCCAACGAGAAAGTAGGACGAGATCTCAGTGTACCACGAGAGGGCAACTTGAAGCTACGGCCAACTATAAACGTCTATTTTTCTTAGACGTTGGCCTGATGCCTTGCGGCCATCCAAGAACAGCATTCAGTCCCACATGTAAGCTATTGTAGCGCAATAAAATTGGTATTACTCACTTATCTTTAGGCCTAAGTCCAAAACCAAAAAAATTCAAAGGCGTGAAACTTCATTGGGGCAATTAATTTACAAAAAATCTGTAGCTGTAGTAGTTTTGGAGAAATTTGCGTGACACACTAATGCACGCTCGCATGCACTCACAGGTATCATTTCATAATCTCCCTCTCAGGCTAAAGCCCAGCGGGAGATAATAATGTTTTTGTACAGCAAAAACAACGCGTCCCAAAAAGGATATAAAGGTGAGTGCTAAAGTATTAAGAAAATGCTCTGCTTATAGCCTTATACTGTTGTGGCAACCAAAGTCTGCGTAGTTTATTAGGTATTGAGCAATCACAAAAATGGCACATATTGATATATGGCCACCTGTATGTCAGACATGTAACATAGATCAATGACATGTAATTAACAGTTGTGATAACACATTGTGTCTAAGGTTTGTAGGGAGGAAACTATTGTGTATATTTTTGGCTGGATGATAGTTATTTGTATATTCCTGATATAAGAATAAAACAAGAGGAGAGTGCCCGTGAACGGGCACTGTGTCAGCTGACTGAATGTTTTTGATTTGTGATGGTGATAATGAGAGGAAAGCATAATTATCAGGGAAAGGGCTGTACAGAAATACAGTAAATGGTAACTGAACAGCATGTTCGAAAGATATTCCGAAGCTGACAGAAGAAAAGGACAAAAAAGTTGTGCCCTGCAAATGGTATTATGAAATAAAGTAACAAGGTAATTGTTTAAGTGTAAAAAGTAGGTTAAAAATATTTAAAGAAATAATATAAATGCAATATCCTCGTTCGACCATGAAGAAGGGGTCCAAAGGTCAAATCTGACCATACCAAAAGATTCCCAGCCAAAGAATTTAGGATGGTTTACCATCCCAAACCTCTCGGACCAATAATAAGTGAGTCATAGGCACTTTTTAAGTTTGGCTATCCTTGTTTGACCTTGAAGGAGGGGTCCAAGGTCAAATCCGACCACACAAAAAAATTCCCAGCCCATGATTTCCTGTAGCTTGTTTACCATCCCAAACTTGTAGGACCAATAATAAGCGAGTTCTAAGCAATTGTAAGTTTGGCTATCCTCAATTGACCTTGAAGGAGGGGTCCCAGGTCAAATCTGACCACACCAAAAGAATCCCAGCCCATGATTTCCTATATGTTGGTTTACCATCCCAAACCTCCAAGACCAATAATACGCGAGTTATAAGCACTTTAAGTTTGGCTATCTTCGTTTGACCTGGAAGGAGGGGTCTAAGGTCAAATCCGACCACACCAAAAGATTCCCAGCCCATGATTTTCTATAGGTTGGTTTTCCATTCGAAACCTCTAGGACCAATAATAAGCGAGTTATAAGCACTTTTAAGTTTGGCTATCCTCATTTGACCTTGAAGGAGGGGTCCAAGGTGAAATCCGACCACACCAAAAAATTCCCAGCTCATGATTTTCTATAGGTTGGTTTTCATTCCAACCTCTAGGACCAATAATAAGCGAGTTATAAGCACTTTTATGTTTGGCTATCCTCATTTGACCTTGAAGGAGGGTTCCAAGGTCAAATCGGACCATATTAACAGATTCCCAGCCCATGATTTCCTACAGGTTGGATACAATTATTTACTCAACAGTGAGAAGCTGAAAGAAGCTATTGCTCAGCTATGCCATGACATAGAGGTCTGCAATTTCACTATGTTATAGCTGACCAAAACGTCTGTGAATAACATATTTAACAAAATACTCTAAATGTAATAGTTTTCAAGTGACAACTGATTTACTCAAGAGTGAGAACCTCAAAGGAACTATTACTCAGCTATGCAATGAGCTACATGTCTGAATTTTTGCTCTGTTTATGCTGACCTAAATGTAGGTGAACAACATATTTAAGCAAAATACTGTAAATGCAATAGTTTTCAAGTTACAACTGATTTACTCAATAGTGAGAACCTGAAAATAGCTATTGCTCCGCTATGCCATGAGCTATAGGCCTGTAATTTCACTATGTTATAGCTAACCCAAAAGTAGGTGAACAATATATTTTAACAAAATACTCCAAATGCAATATTTTTCAAGTTATAGCTGATTTACTCAACAGTCAGTGCCTGAGAATAGCTATTGCTCAGTTGTGCCATGAGCTACAGGTCTGTAATTTCACTATGTTATAGCTGACCCAAAAGTAGCTGAATAACATATTTGCCCAAATTTCTGTAAAGGCAATAGTTTTCCAATTACAACTGATTTACTCAACAGTGAGAACTTCAAAGTAGCTATTACTCAGCTATGCAATGAGCCACAGGTCTGGAACTTCACTATGTTATAGCTGACCCCAAAATAGGTGAATAACATATGCAACAAAATACTCTAAATGCAATAGTTTTCAAGTTATAAGTGATTTACTCAACAGTGATAACCTAAAAGTAGCTATTACTCAGCTATGTCATGAGCTACAGGTCTGAAATTTTACTATGTTATAGCTGACCCCAAAGTAGCTGAATAACATATTTATACTAAATTCTCTAAATGCAATAGTTTTCAAATTACAAGTGATTTACTCAACATTGAGAACTTCAAAGTAGCTATTACTCAGCTATGCAATGAGTCACAGGTCTGGAACTTCACTATGTTATAGCTGACCCCAAAATAGGTGAATAACATATTGAAACAAAATACTCTAAATGCAATAATTTCCAAGTTATAAGCGATTTACTCAACAGTGATAACCTAAAAGTAGCTATTACTCAGCTATGCCATGAGCTACAGGTCTGAAATTTTACTATGTTATAGCTGACCCAAAAGTAGGTGAACAACATATTTAAGCAAAATACTGTAAATGCAATAGTTTTCAAGTTACAACTGATTTACTCAATAGTGATGACCTAAAAGTAGCTATTACTCAGCTATGCCATGAGCTATAGGTCTGAAATTTTACTATGTTATAGCTGACCCAAAAGTAGCTGAATAACATATTTACACTAAATTCTCTAAATGCAATAGTTTTCCAATTACAACTGATTTACTCAATAGTGAGAACCTCAAAGTAGTTATTACTCAGCTATGCAATGAGCTACAGGTCTGAAATTTTACTATGTTATAGCTGACCCAAAAGTAGGTGAACAACATATTTAAGCAAAATACTGTAAATGCAATAGTTTTCAAGTTACAACTGATTTACTCAATAGTGAGAACTTCAAAGTAGCTATTACTCAGCTATACAATGAGCCACAGATCTGAAACTTCACTATGTTATAGCTGATCCCAAAATAGGTGAATAACATATTGAAACAAAATACGCTAAATGCAATAGTTTCCAAGTTATAAGCGATTTACTCAACAGTGATAACCTAAAAGTAGCTATTACTCAGCTATGCCATGAGCTACAGGTCTGAAATTTTACTATGTTACAGCTGACCCAAAAGTAGCTGAATAACATATTTATACGAAATTCTCTAAATGCAATAGTTTTGAAGTTATAAGCGATTTACTCAACAGTGATAACCTAAAAGTAGCTATTACTCAGCTATGCCATGAGCTACAGGTCTAAAATTTTACTATGTTATAGCTGACCCAAAAGTAGCTGAATAACATATTTATACGAAATTCTCTAAATGCAATAGTTTTTAAGTTACAAGTGATTCTACTCATGATGGAAGTTACTGAAAAGCCCAAAAGTAGCTATTACTCACTTAGCTATTGAGACAGGCACCCAACTTACTCACCATATTGTAGCTATGAAAAAAGTAGCTAAATAACATATTTTAACAAAATGCTCTAAATGCAACACTTTTCAAGTTATAAATGATTTTGTGCATGATTTCATGAATTTTAATGCATTAAAAATTATTAAAAAAATTTATTAAAAAAAAGTAAGACAGATCCAGGTCTCATACTCACACAAGAGAACCTACCTCTGGCCTAGTACATATATGCAAGATATGAGAGAAATCCCTGCAATAGTCACTGAGAAAATTGTGATTAAGTGTTGAAATTTTCACACTTTTGGTGGGGGTACCCCCCTTGTAATGTCTCTAGCAAACAGACGAACAGACAGATTTGCATGCCTTGAACAATTTTTCATCCTCGATAGATAAGGTATCTTTTAAAAAAAAACAGCACGTCTCTAGGCCTTGTAGTTTTGGAGGAGAAGTTGTTCACGCGGACGCGTGCGCGTACGCCCACGCCGCAAAGTGACGACATAATGTCAGCTGACTGACAAGTCAGCTGACATAAAAATAAAGATATATAATGACAGAGATTGAAAATAAGGTGAAAAGGTTTTGACAGATTTAAACCTAGAATTGTGTGGCCAAGAAGGTTTTCACCATCAATGTATATTTGTGATCATGCATGGTCAACGTGCACGTCTGCAGAGATTTCTTGTGTTTAATCTACAAGCCATATTTCTTTTTGGATCTTTTTTTAAACTTTGCTGTGGGCCAAAAATTCCATCAAAATCGCTCTAGCAAGGTTTTTGAGATATATCTAATGTAATCTAATCTAATGTGGACTTTTATAGCGCTTAATCTCCATCTCTGATGGACTCTAAGGCGCAACTGAACATAAAGCAAAGCAGTTAACATTAATCCGAGGACACAGCCAGGTCATACAAGGAGATATGCTTTTGCAAACAGGTAAGTTTTAAGCTTCTTTCTGAAGGAGGTAACTGATGCTGCACTGCGCACATCATGAGGGAGTTCATTCCAGATCTTAGGACATAATTAGGAGCATCAAAGGCAAAGCTGTGATCAAAATGTTTGACTGACTTGAAGACTGATGAGCGGAAAGGAGGAACAGTAAGGTATTGATGATCTGGGTGACTACGCCTGGTACTATAGGAACAGCTGCTGAGTGACAAGAATGGTTGAAAATAAGAAGGGGAACCACTATGTAAACATTTATAAACTAGTGTTGCAGTTTTGAACATACATCTATACTTAACGGGCAGCCAGTGGAGTTGCTTCAGAATGGATGTAACATGAGCATACTTTCTATGATTTGTAACAATACGAGCAAGGGTATTCTCAATACTTTGCAATTTGTGCTGATTGAAACATGACAAACCCCTAAATAGACACTAACTTCAGACACTGACTTGGATTTGCTGCATGTACAATAAACATATGAACTATTTACAACTCTCTTTTGCACGAGTCTCGTACATAAAAACAGGTTACACAGAGCACAATTGCTAAAATGGCATTGTACTAGTGACCCAGAGAAAATATTTTGAAACATGAAAAACTCAAACATTAATAAAAATAAACTAGAAATAGGACGCCCTGTTGATAGTAGCTGCGACATATGAATAGAAACAGGATAGCATAGAAGAACACACATTATCATGTGTAATGTCCACCCCATGAACCTTTTGCAAAAATTGTACAGTAGTGTTACAAGACCCTGTTTCATTTATTAAATATATCAATGATGCTTAAATATTTATTAGTATACATGTAAATTATTTCAGCTTCATGCCTTTTTGCATTGGTTGGGTCGAAAATTTTGACGAAATTGCTCTATCTCGCATGGTTAAGGAGATAGAAGCAAATTTCTGTTTCTCAATTTTTGGCAAAAATTCAAAATGGCCGCCATTTTTGGGAAGAGGAAATTTTTTTTTGAAAATTGCCAAGAGTACACTGCAAATTTCTGTTTCTCAATTTTTGGCAAAAATTCAAAATGGCCGCCATTTTTGGGAAGAGGAAATTTTTTTTTTGAAAATTGCCAAGAGTACACTGCAAATTTCTGTTTCTCAATTTTTGGCAAAAATTCAAAATGGCCGCCATTTTTGGGAAGAGGAAATTTTTTTTTGAAAATTGCCAAGAGTACACTGCTCAGATACCCTATGAGTCGAAACTTTTGACGAAATCGCTCTATCTCATACGGTTAAGGAGATAGACACAAATTTGTGTTTTTCCATTTTTTGGCAAAAATACAAAATGGCCGTCATTTTTTGGGAGGGGAAATTTTTTTGAAAATTGCAAAGAGTACATTTCTCAGATACCCTGTGGGTCGAACATTTCGACGAAATCACTATCTTGCACGGTTAAGGAGATAGATGCAAATTTGTGTTTTGCCATTTTTGGCAAAAATTCGAAAATTCAAAACGGCTGCCATTTTGGGGGAGGGGAAAATTTTTTGAAAATTGCCAAGAGTACATTTCTTAGATACTCTGTGAGTCGAAAATTTCGACGAAATCGCTCTATCTCGCACGGTTTAGGAGATAGAAGCAAATTTGTGTTTTTCCATTTTTGGCAAAGTAGCTAAGTAGCTATTACTCAGTCAGTTATATAGCTATTACCACTAAAAGCAATCCCAAGCAAGCTATCGACCTAAGTAATGCCCATACTAAATTTGGTAAAGATATGTCACATAGTTTTCCTTAAAATGCCCGGAAACAAAAGAAGTACACAAAAGTAGCTAAGTAGCTATTACTCAGTTAGCTATCAAGTTATCTTCACCAAAAGCAATCCCATGCAAGCTATTAACCCAATAAACACCCATACCAAATTTGGTAAAGATAGGATAAATACTTTTCCTTCAAATGAGCGGAAACCAAGCGTCCGGACGGCGGACGCCGGAAAAAGCAAAAATAATATGTCCATCCCCCAGTGGGGTGGACATAATAACTTAAAACATAAGTGACTTAGTATTTTGACAAAGAATCTGTTCAAAATATTTTTTTTTTATTTTCTTAGGTTGAGTATCTGATAGACAAGCTGTTACTGCCAGGAGATCTGCCCACTTTGCGACAGTTTGTGGAAGCTCTAAGAGTTTCTGGCTACCATGTTAACCTGCAGCTAGCCCAGCTTGTGGATGTTGGATTTGAGCAGGGAACTGACACAGGTAGGGTAATATGTGAAATTCACCACTGAGAGAAGCATTCAAATGCCAGGAAAAATAATCAAAATGATGACAGGCCTAATCTAGTTAAAAAGACTTTTCCACAACTCAAGGAAATAGGATGGAGAAGATGAATTTTACACACTGTGGTGACACATCACATTCGTTACTCTGAATGTCATAGTTACATCTTTATCCTCATACTTATTCTGATTCCAAGACACTTCTCAGAAAATCAGTATAGACTCATGAAATTTGTAAGACAAAGAAAACTTAATCTAAGAATATAAACTCAATAACATCCTTATTGTTTAAATTAGTTTTTCTCCTAAAGATTTCTCTGAAAAAAAGAGAGATTATCTCAGAAGTTATAAAAATAAACAAAATATAAAGATTTGCAAATTTAATAAGTAAATTAAATTTTTTTAGTTAATACCTTACCCAATGGACAATAGGTATACTGGTCGGTATGACCAGTCCCGCCTAACAACAGAAAAAGCCATCCTGTGTTATACACCAGCAGGACCAGACTAGTAGTGTGCATTTGCTAGGTGGTGCATCATACTTCCTTCCTGTCTAGACTGCGTGATGTCACGGCATCTTTTTCGTTGTCTAAACCTATTTATACCCCTAGTAAGCTGATAGCGGGGTTGGTTGGGAGGGCCTTGCCTGTCCGTTGGGCAGGGTATTAAGTTATATAAAAATTTAATTATTAAATTGGCATTTTTGTTTTTGCATTAATACATCTTACCCAATGGACAATTGCTGAACAACTATCACTTGGTAGGTGGGTCACTTACTAGGGACTTCAAGTGAACTAAAAAATTAAGGTAAGAAATGATCCCAACCAGGACTCCAGTGGGTGCTAAGGTCGGTAACCAGTGCCCCGGTCACTGGAAGTATATCGACATTGCCTCCCTCCCTTTTTAAAAGACCTGCTCTGAGATAGGGGAAGAGAGGTATAAGTTCAGTCTCAGGAAAACAAACCTCCCAAAAGAAGCATGTCGCAGGTTTTTTTTGTTTTTTTTTTAAAGGGGGGGTTGTTGTTGTTGATTTTGTAACTTTATATAAATATATACAATATATAAAAAATATATATGTACAAATCTCCTCAGCTAAATGGGCTACTGGTGGATCTGCTGAGCAGCCATTACTGGGCCCAAATGGAAAAGCTCTGAATCAGCCCAAGCCACATCCTTCAGATAACATTGTGTGAAGGTGTTGACTTCCAATGGCAGGTTGATAAGACCTGTTCTAAGGACACTCCAGACTGGAAGGCCTTAGAGGCAGTAAAGGCCCTCACGTCATGGGCTTAAACCTGATCAGAGAGCTCATAGCATAGGATCACAGTCTGCTTGATCCATGAGGAGATAGTGGCAGGGGAGATATATATGTCAAAGCCTTTCTTGTAGGAGACAAAAATCAGCTCCTTGATCTGCCTGAGGTTCTATCCAAAAAGTAGCGCAGGGCTCTGACTGGACATAGGGACCTATCAGCCTTGAGTTATTTATCCAGAGTTAGGGCCAGGGCTGGAATAACTCCTGGGGCACACTGCCTAGACCCTCGTTGACCAACTGGTTCTTGGAAAGAAAGCTAAGTTAGGGGTAAAGATACACCTTGGACCAGTCTGACTGGTGTCTGATATTCTTACTTAGACAAACATGGACCTTACTCCTGCGTTTGTCTGAACCCAAAGCTAAGAGGAAAACAAAATCTTGAAGGTCGAATGCTTCAGAGATACCACTTAAAGGGGTTCAAAGGGAGCCTTTGTCAGCTGGTGTAGCACCAGGGAAAGGTTCCAAGAGGGGATGCCCCTCCGACCCTTGGGTCTGTCTCTGTGGAAGCTATCCAAGATACAAGTGAAATTCTCATCTTTGCTGACATTGATGGCGAACTCCCCAGTTTGTCACATTATCTATAGCCATCAATGATACTTGGCTGCAGCTTCCTGTCTTGGAACAGGTATAGCAGGAAGTCTGCTATGGTCTTTATAGGGGGTGCCCTTAAGTCCACCTAATAACTGTGGCAACACTTTGTAAAAATAGCCAGCCTTGGCAGGCAAGAATCCCAGCCCGCAGGTACAGGTAAAATGGCCAATGACATTGAGATTTGGGAAAATCTTAGGAACAACGTCCATTGTAAGAAGTATAGAGGACCCACAAGATGTTCTACAAAAGATTCACAGGCCATGATTTCTTACAAGTAGTTTTTATATTATGAAGCCCTAGAAACAATTATAAGGGAGATATAAGGCCTTTTTGACATGATCACCCTCCTATTTGGCATTAATGATGTGATATGGCGGCCATTTTGTTTCCAAAACAAGAACACAATTACTCTGACATAAGCTTTCCTGTCCATTTACATTTTATGCAAATCTGATGAAGCTAGCTGCAATATTTTAGGTTACAAAAAATAGTAAAGATTTTAGAACAAACTTTAAGAGTTTAAGACCCCAAAATTTTAAGTGTTGCCATGGCAACAGTGGCTGCCAGATACCCTCTGAAAATTTGGTGAAAATCTGTGCAGTGGTTTAGTCTGAGGAACATCCAGAAACCTTAAGACCCGAAAATCTTAAAAGTGTTGCCATGGCAACAGTTGTTACCAGATACCCCCCAAAAGTCAAAGAATGCTATACAGAAGAAACACTGAAACTAACCCACGACTTCGTCTCAACAATGAGCTACAAAGAACTTCATCAAAACTAGCTATAAAATGCTGTAAAATGCCTCTTTTTAATCTGGAGAGGCCATGATATGTAAGAAATACAACATAAATATTTTCAAATAAAAACTAGACCCACGCATCAGAAAACCGATGCAAATTTGTATCCACCAGAAAGACAACTCACCAAAGCCAGTGAACCATCCTTTGACCTTGAAGAAGAGGTCCAAGGTCAAATCTGACCACATCAAAAGATTCCCAGCCCATGATATCCTATAACTTGGTTTCACATTGCAAACCTCTGGGATCAATAATAAGTGAGTTATAAGCACTTTTAAGTTTGGCTGTCCTTGTTTGACCTTGAAGCAGGGGTCCAAGGTCAAATCTGACCACATCAGGAGATTCACAGCCCATGATTTCCTATTAGTTTGTTTCACATTGCAAACCTCTAGTATCAATAATAAGCGAATTATAAGCACTTTTAAGTTTGGCTGTCCTTGTTTGACATTAAAGGAGGGGTCCAAGGTCAAATCTGACCACATCAAAAGATTCCCAGCCCATGATTTGCTATAACTTGGTTTCACATTGGAAATCTCTAGGATCAATAGTAAGCAAGTTATTAGCACTTTTATGTTTGGCTATCCTCGTTTGACCTTGAAGGAGGGGCCCAAGGTCAAATCTGACAACATCAAAAGATTTCCAGCCCATGATCCCCTATAAGTTGGTTTCACATTGCAAACCTCTAGGACCAATAATAAGGGAGATATAGGCACTTTTAAAGTCCGCTACGTGGGGTACTTTGGCACTCCGTGGATGCCATGGATATTTTAACTTTTCTGCAAACTTCGAGAGTTCTTCAAAAATACGTCTGCACACTGCACATGCCAAACAAAAAAGATGGGTAGGATGTATGAATGCAATAGAAATTAAGAATTGCAACTTGACATTAAATAAAACGGTTGAAACTAAATATAAAAGCATATACAGAATGCTGCCGATGCAATACAACCCAATTTGCTACTATTGTTAGAACTGATATGAGAATCAATGTCTCTACACACCAATAACAATACAAGGAGAAACCATTTTACTTTAAAGAATTCTCCAACTTTACTGAATTATCAACATATAGCATGGAATCTTTCCACCAAATTGTCATAACTTCTTTATTTTGGGATCAATTTAAAAAATAAAATTTCCACATTTTTTTTTTAGTTTCAAGAAGGTTGTATTTTTTTTACCACTGTTAATAACTTGCCATTACAATATAACTGGAGTTACAAACACCCTGGCAAATAGGTGATCCAGCCAGAACAGCAAAAAAAAAATCTAATCTATGTTCCACTTATCTCAGTTATATCATATTAGATACATTGTCAATTAAATAATTTCTTTAGAACACTGCAAATTTTATTAAATTTTTCCTCGGAATGACTGTAGACTATAACAACATTTGCTCTTCATATACACTTTCAAATTTTCCCTGTAGGGGTAGAATATCAAATGGCTTTTGTTGTCTGGAATTCGAATAAATGTAACTTTAAGTTACAATTTTTATGGTATTGATAAGAAGGAAATTGTTGTCTCTATTTAAATGTCCGAGCAGAATTTCTTATGGGGAGAGATTTAAACTTCAGCCAGTTTTCCTTGTGATCCAGTTTTTCAAATCAATCCACACCTGGAAGGATACTGCACAAGAGGGTTGTATCTGGCCAAAATGGTTCAGTTTGGTAATATAAATACAGGTCCTTATTCCATGCTTTTCACTGAAAACACTCATCCTGTGTCCTTTTAATACGCTATTTACAGCAAAATATAATTTTCTTCTTATCTCAAATATATTCTTCTAAGAAAAAGTGTGGTTTCTGAGAAAATTGTAAGAATAAGAAAATAAAATTTTGAATGAATACAGGTCTCGGGCTGATACTCTTTGTCTGGGTAGATCAACTTTTTAACTCAACGATATGAAATTGAAAATTTTAATTACTTAAATGTAGCTTTTATAAGCGACAAGCTCACCATGTGGAACTGAATGCTTACTCGGGAGGCCGCAGGCATCTCAGCCAATGTCCAAGAAAATTGGACGCTTGATAGTGACAAGATGCCTTGGAATTGAGGTCACCCCAGTAGTGATGTAGCCTTCCGCTTCCTCTTTCAAGTTGGAAATTTACCCCCTCAGCTGTTATTCAGCGGGGAGGCAGGGTGGGACTCTCTTCAGTTCCACATGGTAAGCTTGTAGCTTATAAAAGCTACATTTAAGTAATTAAAATTTTCAATTTTATTGCGCTACAATAGCTTACCATGTGGAACTGAATCCTGAATCCAACCGTCCGGTGGAGGGATTACAGCTGAGACTGGAAGTATTAGTCAATTTTTCTTGGATTTTGAAAGAATTAGATTGGAATGGATGAATTAGAATGTCCAGTCTAAGCCCCGCTTACAGTGCCCCAGTTTCTGAAAACTGGGCCTGTAAGAAGCCAAAAACCAGAAAGTAATTGAAATGACAGTTCCGATACTGTCTGGATGTCTGGATTTTGTAGGAAGGAGTGAAGCCATGCTCACTGAAAAGGGCATAAATAGCCCCAAGGGCTACACTACCAATGATGCCAAGCCCTAACTTGGAAATCTCATAGCTGAATATTTGATGGGCCTTGTATCCTGAGCGAATCAAGGGAACTCTGACTAATTTTGATTGGTGATGAATGGTATACAATGTTTAACATATGGTTTGAGCATTTGTTTGTTTGCCAGTCTCTTCTGAAAAAACGGAGGCCTCCAACTGGTGGACTTAAGGGAGGGGTTTTCACAACCTCGTCCCCTTGGGTGAGGTCGAAAATGACCTCTGGAGCCTCTGCTACTCGATTTCCCCCTACCTGGGGAAACAATAGTTACTGCTTGGAATGGATTGACCCCCATAGGGGTGTTTCCTGTAGGAGCCTCTTGGTTGTGGGGATCGTGAAAGGGCTGATTTCATAGGGTCTAAACCCTAAGTGTTTCTACGGGTGCCTTGAGGAGGAACTTTTGCCCCTCCTTAACTAATTGTGAATGGGGAACTCCTAAGTTCTTAAGACTTGGTATCTCCCCTAACTTCCCCATCGGGTATAAGTCTCTCTGGAGAGTGGGCTAATTAAGGCCCAATCTGACAGACTACGGAACTCTAAGAATCCTCTTTTACAGGATATCTTCTCACTGGTCTTCTCATAATCATCTATGGCTGCTTCTTTTATTTATATATATTTATATTTTTATAGGCACCTTTGAAAAAAGTGTTGACCTGTTGAAAATAGCCCAGATACTGTCACAACAGTTTCCGTGACTAGGTTGAACTCAAAAAGGGACCTAGGTAAGAGCAGCCAAAAAAGAAGGGTACAGAGATTCCGCCTTGCCTGAAAATGCTCAAACTCTTAGACTACCTGTAGGGGACCTAGCCCATAGGGCCCCAGAGAGACTAGAGGAGATACAGATTTTGTTATTTGTCCTCAAAACAAGGATGTCCCAATTGTACCCCCTGGTAGAACCAGGGGTTTATACATTAATTTTCAGGTAAATTAGCAGCCTGAATGTCCTGTTTAAATTTATCCAAAAAACATCTTATAGGACTGAGTGGGAGCATAGCTGAAGAGCCCTTTGGCCCAAGCTCCTGTTGGCCTGCTACATCATTCAGAACCCAGACTGTGGTGGAGGAACAAGGCATATTGTCCCTGGAGTCAGGAAGATTTAAAATCTGCCTAAGTTTCAATGTCCTCGGAATGTTGTGAGGGCAAGTCAGAAAAATCTACTTCCCTATAAAGTACAGGGTCTGGGTTTGAATAGATGTACCTTGTTCAGAAGAAGCCCTTTTGGGCTTTGAGGACTTTTTGACTTATGTTTATACATGTCTAAGTATGTGTGTGAACTAGGATTGTTCGAGTCTGATCTAAAACAATCATCTGAACATCCGAACAATCATCCGAACATCCGACCATGTTCGGATGGTTAGTACTTCGGTAAATATAAGTCAAGCTGAGATTGGGACCAGGGGTCGATTTCACTAAAGGACTTAGCCCAGACTTAGACTTAAAGTTATGACTTTTGTCTTAAAATGAGGCTAAGTCTGTGGTCTTAGACTTGGAGGGTTTCACAAAGCTGCTAAATCTAGGCTTTGGCTAAGTCTACCCAAGAGTGGGCTTAACTTTTATAAACAGAGACTTAAATATGGCTGCCATATATTTTTCTCACTTCAAAATTTGAAATGCTTGGAAATAAAGAATAAATATATAGAACACCTCCCTAAATTAGTCTTTGGACATATCTATGTGATTACGAGGCTTCCCATTGAAAAACCGCATTTTTTTTCAAAGATAAAATGAGTTAAACAAAGGATATATGTTACCAATAAAATATTTTGACTAGAAATAAAGGGTCACATGACACAGAAAACCACTGTGGTTATATGATAGGCTTGGACTTAGCTAAGTCACCCTTTGTGAAATCCATTTAAGTCCAGGACTTAGCAAAGACAAAAGGCTCCGTTTTAAGTCCCGGACTTAGCCTAAGTCCAGGCTAAGTCTGAGACCCTTTGTGAAATCGGCCCCAGGCTTCAAAAATCCGAGACACCCGAAGGACTCGGATGGTTATAACTCCGATGATATGCAAGTGGTGGTTTGGACCAGGCTTCAGATCCGAGCTGAGATCTAATCCACCCCCGCTTGGAATTGGCTGACAGATTTAATCTATCAGAAGCCTGGAACCTCCCCATTATTGCAAATTGGTATAACAACCATTTCTGTTGTTGAATATTCGTCTATATTACAAATACCTTATAAGTAAAATATTCATATAAAATATATTTAATGTTTAATAAAATATACAGAAAAAGGCAGGACGACTTGCTGTATTGCCAAACTAAGGTTTGCAAGCACCTGCTGTCTAGACAAAGACAATTTGAACAAGGACTCATTTTACTGCTTTATTTTTTAAGTTTTAACCCTTAAATGGTCAATAAAGTAGCAAATAAGGGATAAAATATTTTATTTTATTTATTTTGACAGGTAAAGATCCTGTATAAAAAACTACATACACGCGTCTCTCAGCACATGCTGTCTAGACGATGACGTCACCACAGGGGTTTCTCCAAGGATTCCCCAAGTTAGGTTTGTGCTTTATTTCATATTTTAACCCTTAAAATGGACAAATACTGTAGAAAAACTGGCATAAGCCCTTAAGCATTTATTTTATTAGATTTCAACAGGAATATATTCCTGTATATAAGCTACATGTATGAGTCGTGCATTAGTTTGCAAGCAATTGCCGTCTAGACAAAAAACGGAAGTTGTCTCCAACAATTTCTTTCAACAAGGACTCATTTTGTGGTTAATATATATATTTTAAACCCTTATAATGGTCAAATAATGAAGCAGATAGCGGTTAAATATTTTATTTTATTTTGACAGGCAAATATTAACCTGTAAACAGAAAAACCACATACACAAGTCAATCTCACCCACTGTTTCTTTACAACGTGAACCCGGAAGAGGATTTTAAGTTGTAAAATATGTTTAAAATACTTATCTGTACTGTGAATTGACATAAAGTTAAGATTCTATGATATATAATAAAGAAACTGATGTAGTTTCAGTATCCAACAACACGTATATCCATATAAAACTAGACCTACGCATCGGAGAACCAATGCAAATCTGTATCCACCGGAAAGACAACTCACCAAAGCCAGTGAAGCATCGTTTGACCTTGAAGGAGGGGCCAAAGGTCAAATCTGACATCAGAAGATTCCCAGCCCACAATATCCTGCAAGTTGGTTTCACATTGCAAACCCCTAGGATCAATAACAAATGAGTTATAAACCCTTTTAAGTTTGGCTGTCCTCGTTTGACCTTGAAGGAGGGGCTCAAGGTCAAATCTGACAACATCAGAAGATTCCCAGTCCATGATTTCCTATAAAGTGGTTTCATATTGCAAACCTCTAGGACCAATAATAAGCAAGTCATAAGCACTTTTAAGTTTGGCTATTCTTGCTTGACCTTGAAGGAGGGGCCCAAGGTGAAATCTGATCACATCAAAAGATTCCCAGCCCATGATTTCCTATAAGTTGCTTTACCATCCCAAACCTCTAGGACCAATAATAAGCGAGTTATAAGCACTTTTAAGTTTGGCTATCCTCATTTGACCTTGAAGTAGGGGCCCAAGGTCAAATCCAACCACACCAGAAGATTGCCAGCCCATGATTTCCTATAGGTTGGTTTACCATCCCAAACCTCTAGGACCAATACTAAGGGAGATATAAGCACTCTTAAAGTCTGCTATGTGGGTTACTTTGGCACTCCGTGGATGACCTTGAATTAAGAGCTTCAGGGTCAAATTCCTGCAAGGTTGTAGAGGACATATATATCTGTTAAAATATCGCCTATGAAGACATTCAACCTTCTACCTATGAGAAACAGCCAGTAGAAAAATGCAGATAATTTTCAAAGAAATGCCAACGGCGGCCATCTTGTTTTTCAGAATGAGGCTAATTTCCTTCCCAGAGAAGCTTACCCCCCAATGAAGATATCCTGCAAATTCAGTGAACCTAGCTGATGTAGTTTTCGCCGGGGCGTAGCGAACGCTAAACCAAAATATCCACTGGATGCCTCCGGTGGATACAATTAAATCTCTTTCCTCGCAATAAAACAGCACGGATTCCATATTGGTGGCCAACTCGAAAGACGAAGCAGAAGGCTACGTCACTACTGGGGTCATCTTGATTCCAAGGCATCTCGCCAAAATTATTCGTCCATTTTTCTTGGACGTTGGCCGAGATGCCTGCGGCCTCCGGAGTAAGCATTCAGTTCCACATGGTAAGCTATTGTAGCACAATAAAATGTGACAGTTATTATATCAGTTTATAATCTGAAGTTTTTGCCATTTCTTTTATTTTTAAAAACAAAAAAAAAAAAATGTTTTTGGAGTAACTTTGAAGTTTCATTGTAGAAACCATAACAGAAGAGTTCCTTTCTTCGCATGAAAAAGATGAAATAATAGAACATTTCTACCAGGTAAGTAACTGACTTACCATATAAACCTATATTTGTATTGCCCCATGTCTACCCCTAAACTGACTCAAAGTCTTTTTGGACACATGTTATGAAGGGTGTGGGGTGCACATGTTACCAATCCTACAATACTCACTAGAGTTTTTACATTGTAACCATTCCTACCCAGGGTAGTACACTGACCCATTTGTTAATTGCCAATGAAATCGAACGACGTGTGGGTGGAGCTTGAAGTTACCTTTTAGGTAGCATGGGTTGTCAGTGGTGAACAAGAGGTATACAAGCTCATAAGTAATTTTTAATATGAACCCCATTTTGTTACAGTGATGAAGGACTTAGTACACATTTCCCAACCAACAGGGCCAAATATGACTGTTCTTCACCATGCAAATGATTAACACAAAGGAACATGTATGTATGGTATTTTACATCTTTTGGTATTGGGTAGTCTTGTTCTAGGCTCTGAGATACTTTTTACATTTTATATATTTTTTTTATATTTTTATATTTTCCAACAGCTAGTATCCATGATAAGCAAAGAGCTTGCTAATAGTCTATTCAGCTCAAGACTTGCAGACATTCCTTCACCCTTTAAGCCCCAAACCATCTGCAATTGCTGTTTATTAGTCTGCAATAGTGAATGTTTTTTGTTTTGTTTTGTTTTTTTCCCTAAACTAGCAGTGGAGGAAAATTGCTACATCTGGAATAGTGGAGTCTGAGATGTACATCTGAATCTCTTCACACCACTTCCCAAAATGACCACCTTGATTCATAGATTCTCAAGAGTAGAACCTCTGAGTTCCTCAATTCACTAAATACTACCTCTGAAAATTCTCCCGAATATTCATGACTGATTCCACATGCCAAGCATGAAGATTCAGATAATCAAGGACCTTGTGAAGACTGTTGCTGAATGATAATTCAAACAGGTTCACCCACGAGGGACTTTGTGAAAAATCCACACTATCCCAAACCAAAAAACTTCCTTGCCACCCTGGTGCAATAATGATGATTCTGCACCTGTAGGTGATCATCTTTTGAATCATCTGCAGGATCAAAGCCACTGGACAAAACACATGGCCGTGCAGACCTTTCCAAGAGATGTTCAATGCGTCTGTTTCCCCAAGCTTGACCTCTGGGACAGGAGACACATACTTTGGAAGCTTGTGATTCAACTTTGTTGCAAACCAATCTACTGTTGGTTGACACCAGCAATGGCTAATTTGATTGAAAACCTGATGATTAATGTTCCATTCGGTTTGAATCACCTTGTCTCTCTGGACAAGGAATCTGCTAGAACATTGAGATTCCCTGGGATGCACTTTGCCTGAATCTAAATCCCCTAACATCCGTCCAAACCATGATTATTCAGATTAAGGCACATATTACCTGAGAGTGGGTGCCTCCCTGCTTGTTCATACAGGCAACCACTAATCAACAAAAATCATCAATGCCAATTTTGAATTATTTTAAAGCTATCAATCTTGCTTTTAACACTAGAATGTTATGTGAAGCCTTGACTCTTCTTGATTCCATAGACCACTGGTTGTTCAATGCTTCAAGTTGTTCAATGGCTTCTGTGAGAACAATCAGTTTCACCTCTTTTGCTACCATAGAAAACTTCAGAGGAACTGTAGCAGTACTGAAGGGTAAGGCCGTGAACTGGTAGAATCTGTAGCCTCCAATGAAGCGAAGATACTGGGTGTATCAGTGCAGAATGTGTACATCCATAAGGTTGAGTGACATTATCCACTCGCCTTCTATAAATGAATTCCGAATATTGTAACAGTTTCCATCTTAAGTAAGGTACATGCAAAAGCTTGTTTACCTGACCTTAACTATTACTGGCTACCATTTCTTCCTTGCTTGTCACAAGAAATAAACTGTAAAATTATCAGGCGATGTGACCCTTTGACTGGTGTTATCGATCTTTTGTCAATCATTTCAAAAAACAGCTTCTATCAAACTGCTGTTTCTCTCGGGTTTTTGCTTACTCTAAAAATGAGAACTTGTAAGCCTGCCAAAACTGAATAAAGGCTTCCTAAACACAGGAAATGACCTCTTGCCACACCAGCCTCTACAGGGCTTAGATAAGCAAGGTCCTCACCCCCTGTTACTGGCTGAGGAGCCACATGTAGGGACAAAATCCACTCTGAGACCTATTGTCCTTTCCTTTCCCAGCCATATCTAGGAGTATACTCCCTTCTAAACTATACAATCCCTACTGACATGAAATCACTGAATAAAGTTCCTGTGACCATCTGACATGTCCAGCAGAAACCCCACATTAGGTGTGAAAATGCATTCCTAAGATTCCTAAACACAAATTAAGTGATATTTATAGATCCACATCTCAGATAGATATCCCTCCTGTTGAGCCACATGTTTGAAGACTTGATCAAACTCCAACAAGAACATCAAAGATTTTGCAAAGACTGGTTAACTGAGGACTGCAATGCAAACATGTTGCACAAAGTCTAAGGCATTATTGAAATCTATAACATTTCCTGCTGATCCCATAGATCCTTTAGATTAGTTGAATTGAACTAAAAAAGTGAGTCAACACATGTTTACCCTCTCTTACAGTCTCCTACAAGACAATTGTTCCAAGGTGACTGAATACTGAGGAAAAGGTGATAATCCTGCAGACCTCCTGCAACAAATGAGCTGTTAAAGAAGTGATTTAAACAATGAACTCCAAAGGAAAGGATTTTCCCTGAATAAGCAGTAATTCAAAATATCCTGCTCTTTAGAAGCACCAGAACCTTCAAATGCCTTGAAAACCTAAAGATTGGCCACAATCTCTGCTGGTTGTAAACCCAAAGAATGTGTGGCAATTACTTGATATAGGTAACTATGACAAAATAGAGGGAGCATTCACAGTGTCCGTGACTGTTATATCGATCCCTAGCCACTTAATAATAGTCGGCCAAATCTCTTGTATTCTTGAGATGAATCACAGTCCCCATCATCTGACAACCCGATTCTAAACCTTTTAAGAGGTATAGAAACCTGATTGTCCTAAAATACCAATTCTTTATTTAATTCCTGTGCAAGATCTTTGAATCAAAATGCCTTTCCTTGTAGATATGTGTGACACTCCCCGTTATCTGACACCCCAAATCTAAACCTTTTGGGAGGTATAGAAACTCGATTGTCCTTGGATGATGTCATTCCACGGAATGATTTGACTGGACCCCGACGGAAGAGTTTCCGAAGAGACAATCTTTTCTGCATTCAAAACTCCTCCATGGTGCAGTGTCCAAAGGCAACTACAATGGCTGCCCCAAGGGAGATTCCTTCTTCTGTAGAGTCGACAATCTATTCGACTGAGATGCATATTGTGATAAAATTGCTGCCAACGCCTGCCTATTAGAACCCGGCGTGTGAACAGCATTAGTGACAATCAAATTGTCATCTCATCCAAGATAGCGTCGTCCATAACTGGTTTTTGTTCTTCAAAGAGTACATAATTTCTAGGTATTTATGCTGCAAAATTATAGCTTCCAACATCCAGCAAACTGAACCAAATGACTGGCAAGCTATAAAACGGAAAATTTAATAGTAAATGAAATTTTTATAAGTTAATACCTTACCTAGTGGACAGATGCATTTGTCCGGCGTCCTGCCTGTCTCGCGAAACATTAGAAAAAAATGTCCTGAGCTGGGTTCTGGCCGGGACCAATAGTGTCCTGTTCACTTGCCAGGTGGCTGTGTAGCCTCCCTGCCGGTATACTGCGCATGCATGCGCATGCGGCCTCCCTCTTTTTGTTGCCTACCTAAGAAAGTCCCCTTGGCCCCTAGAATAGCGGGGAAGGTAGGGTGGGCATCCCCCTGTCCACTAGGTAAGGTATTAACTTATAAAAATTTAATTTACTATTAAATTTTCCATTTTATTGCGTTAATACATCTTACCTGGTGGACAGATGCAGATTAACTACCCATTGGATGGAGGGTAGCCAAAAAAAGGGGATTTCTGATAACTCTAGGTAATAACAGGGTGGATCTGGTAATGGTTACTAAAACCAACCTCTAGGAATAACACCCTGCACCCCCCCCCCCCCCCCCCCCCCTTGCTTTTTATATAGGTCTTTGTACAAACTCGATCTGAGTGTACAGGGAGAACCCAGAGGGAAATAAGAATTCAGAATAACCTAGTTGAGGAACAGGAACTGAAGAAAACTATCACTACACCCCTGGATCCACTCAGGATCATGGCAGTCCAGAAGCAAGGATAGAGAAAGTTTTTTAAAAGAAAAACACTATGTACAACTATGTATACTATGTACACTGAGAAGTAACTATTGTTTATCAATGTGGATCTGCTGAGCAGCCACAACAGGACCCAGGTGGTACAGTTCAGAATCTGCCCAAGCTAAGTCTTTCAGATAGAAATGTGTAAACGTATTATGGCTTTTCCAATGGCTGAGAGGATCTGGTCTAATCAAGGAAACCCCTCCCTGAAAAGCCTTGGAAGCTGCAAAGGCCCTAACATCATGAGATCTGACCTGATGTAAGTTCCGGGCTTCCTCATTTGAGAGCTGGTAGCATAATAGCACTGTTTGTTTGATCCAGGAAGAGATGGTGGATGGAACAATATCCTTCTGAAAACTCTTTCGGAAAGACACAAAAACCAGGTCCTTACCCTTATAAAGGTCCTTGGTTCGGTCCAAGTAGTAATGTAGAGCTCTTACCGGGCAGAGTGACTTGTCTTCCGTAAGAGACTTATCCAAGGAAGGAGCCAAAGCTGGGATGACTACCGGGGCCACACAGGCCAGTACGTCCCTAGCTAGTTGATTCTTGGATAGGAAACTGGGTGATGGGTAAAGTGAGACCTGACTCCAGTTTTCCTGATGTCTTATGTTCTTGTATATCCAGGCATGAATTTCACTGCGTCTCTTGCCTATGTCTGGACAGCTGGTCTGCTATCACATTCAACCAACCCGGAATGTGTCGCGCCGCAGAACTATACCTCTGGGGTGACACCAGGACAGGAGTCTCCATAGGACAGCACAGAGAGAGCCTGATCTCATACTCCCCTCTTTGTTGATGTAAGAGACTACACTTGTGTTGTCTGTTGCTATCAGAACAATCTGGTCCCTGCAGAGATGCTTGAAACTCTTGAGGGCCAGGAAAACTGCTTTTATCTCCAGGAAGTTGAAGTGGAGATGACTTTTTGTGTCTGACCAAACGCCTCTTGCAGTAGAATCCCCTAAGTGTGTTCCCCAACCTTCGTTTGAGGCGTCTGTAAACATTTGAAGGGCTTGTTAAAGGGGATGAAACAGTTGGCCCCGAAGCACATTGCTCTCTTTTAACCACCAATCTAGATGTGGATGGAGAGAGTGAGGCAAGGGGATAACCTTTTCCAAAATTTCCGGTATGTGCCAATGTCGCTTCAGGTGCCACTGAAAGGGATTCATATGGAGGCGTCCTGACCACACCTGTTTCTCTGTTGCTCTAAGGAGTCATATCAATGACATGAACTGTCTGACTGTGCAACTGTCTTGACCCCTGATAAACCTTAGTTTCTGCTGAAGGGTCGCTCATCTTTCCTTAGTGGGTAGGACCCGGCCGGTCAAAAGGTCGAACCGGTAACCGACGAAATTGAAAACCTGCTGAGGGATCAGTTCCGACTTCTGCATATTGACTACCCACCCTAGCTCGCGGCAAAGGGCCAAGCGGGTCTGGGTATGTCATAGGCAGGTTTCCGGGCTCGGGGCTCTGAGCAACCAGTCGCCTAGATACTGGTGGATCCAGATACCCTTTGTTTGTGCTATGAGTGTTACTTCCTTGACCACCTTTGTAAACTCTAGAGGGGCTGTGGCCAAACCAAAGGGAAGGGCAGTAAACTGAAAAACCTGACTGTTTAGGTAAAATCTTAGGAACTTTCTTGACCTTTGTTGAATTGGGATGTGGAAGTACGCATCGCTGAACTCCAGCGAGGTTACCCACTCTCCTTTTTGTAGGGACAAGCGGATAGTTTCCAGGGTTTCCATTTTGCAAGTTCCTGAGCAGAGGTACAGATTTAGTTGACTTAGGTCCAAAATCAATCTTCACCGGTTGTTGGGTTTGGGTACCAGGAAGAGGCGGTTGTAAAAGGCTAAGGATGACCGGACAACCACTTTTTCTACTACCAACTTTTGCATCAGAGCTAGCAATGCTTGTTTCAAGTGTTGGTTCTTGACTGAGTTTGCATAGCTGCTCCGGACCACTGGTGACCTTGTGAGAGGTGGTCTAATTTTGAAGGGTAGTAAGTAACCTTCTTTCAAAATCGAGACCACCTTTGGATGTGCACCCATCTTCTCCCAAATTTGCCAAAACTTTTGTAAATGACCTCCCATACTGGCACTGTTTACAACACTGGGGGCACTTGGAACAGTTGGGAAAAAAGGCAAGGATCAACACAAGATACACGTTTGACATGCTTTATTTCTCTCTGCAAAGGACCGGGGCTTATACATTTTTCTTTTGTGGTGGCCCGCGTATACCTGTAAAATGAACATGACAAACAACAGGACATGATACAGTTTGTTTTGGGCTTCTGTACAATTGTCTGTGAGCATGATGTACCTTTAAGCAATTTACTGTCTGTAACTGAGAAAACTGGTCCGACTGACTGACATTCTGAGTTTTTACTGTCGGACTTGTGCAATAATTGTCATTTATATTTGGGGTACTGCTGCGACTTTGAGAAACAAGGGGTTGAACCCCTACCCCTACCATGACCCCTTGATCTGTTGCTTTGTCCAAATTGTCTCCAAGGCTGTTTTGAGAAGGAAGTTGTCCAGCAGGGGTATTACCAGAAGATTCCCTACGCTCATATGGCCTGTACCTGTTTCTTGAGCGCCAAGAAGTGTGCTGCTGGGCACCCAGACCGGGTCCCGGAGCCACACTAGCAGTCATGTTTCGCAATATCCTGCTCTGCCTGGGAAATGACATTATCCGGGAAGAGCCCAAAACCAAACAGAGGGGCGTTTCACAAGTGAAGCCACATGTCTTGTTTGACCCCTGGTTTGATGTGATCTAAGTAGGCATCGCGTCTGAGTAGAATAAGGTTTGGAAGATGTACAAAGGAACTGTCTGCTAAGTGTTGTAAGACAGTGCCCATTGCCCTGGATACACTTTGATGAAATACCATTAGATCTTTCAAGTCATTTAACACACTAGATACTTCCTTTGGGGCCTTGCCTTTATGAATTCTGGAGCACAACATACTGATATGACCTGACATCCGGTCCTGCAGCTCAGTGGAACACCTGTTGAAACCTGCAGCATGATTTACAATGTAACTGTTTTCGTGGGCACATTTTTCCCATCTCCTTAGATATTCCTACGAAATGGCAGGAGGGGGGGCCGGCAGGAGGGTATGTTGAAGCTATGGTGATCCTGTGAAATTGAGAATGTACCTTTGCCTCCACGTTGCGCACGCTTAAGACTGGGCTACCGGGGCGATGAGGACCATCTGGTTTGATTAGGTGCATCTGGTACCACCTACCTTGCGATTTGGGCATTTTAATAAATTGACCTTTCTTCAGCCAGCTGAGTCTTGAGATCTGGAAGGGTAACCTTCAGCCACTGTGCAGTTTAACTGTTCTAACTTCTGGCAAAGCAAGTCATCGGGCAGCATTGCCACCAAAATTCTACTAGGCCTCTTTGGATTCTTCCCCTTCAAAGGATTGTTTGTCTTATCTGGTTCAGATAGGTCACATTCAAAAGTTGGGATGTGGTGCCATCCCATAAATAATTGCACAGATCGAACTGTTTCTCTATAGTTAAGTTCTTCTGTTTGTTCTGGTTTATCCATAGCTTCAGGGTTTTCCTCTGATTCAGACACACTACCAGAATATGCTGGGAAAGATTCCTGCGGTTCAGAAAAGGAAACATCATCAGGTTCCGGTGGACTGGTAAATGAGAAAGGGTAAGTTTCGCTGAATGCCTCATGAGATTGACTGAAGTCTTCTGTACCGGTAGGATAGAAAGATAAGAAGTCCTGACCAGAAGGAACAGGGGCATGAAACAGTGGAAACACCTTGGCTGGTTGAAGGTTTTGCAAAGGTCTGTAAGCTAGGCTCTTGGCCGGAGCTGTCTTGTACAGACATCCCTGGCTTGGCAGGAACCGGTGGTTTAGTAATGTCCTGCACAACGGAAGCAGAGGAAGACACCGGGTTTTTAACTAAGTCCTTCTTACCGGTGAACTGGTGAGGCTTAACCGGTGATGGTGAATGATGTTGTTTCCTTTGTTTTTAATCATGATCCGACCCGTCCTTGCGGGATTTGTGAGCTTTCTTCTTTGACTTCTCCGGTTTTAATAGGTCTTTGTCTTTATCTTTCTCTTTATTCTCAACCTCTGCCGGGACGTCCACCGGACAATGTGTGGTGGCATTGGTTTAACTGAGGTTTTAGGTGTGGAGAAAACATTCCCTCTTGAGAGTAAAGCCTCAAAACGAGCAAACTGTTCTGCCCACTGATCTGATATTTGTTTAAGTTGATCAGATGTAACAAATGAACTACTAGCATCACTGGGAGCAGAAGCAGGGTTGTGAGGAGGAGATTGAAAAGAAGGTTCCAAGTCTTATTTGTCTCCTCTACAGAAGCAATTACTGTGACTTCATCAGGGGAAACTAAAAAACTTGACTTTTTGTCCTTTCTGATGCGGTAGGTCAGTGTAGCCAACATATCCTTTTGTGTCTCAGTAAAACTGTCACAAATTTCACAGGCTTCATCATCAACACACGGATCATCTCCAATACGCTTCTCTCTACACCTAGCACATTTCTTATGATTATCAAAAGACACCATTATATGGCCACAAGAGCTTCGGCGTTGTCCTTTCTTGTCTCCAGGAGATGCCATGATAACTCACCACATAAATGAACTCAATAAAATAGTAAAATACACAGACAATAATATAGTAAAATTTGAAAAAGTTTCTCTTAAACTTCAAGCGTTTTTACTTCCACACGCCAAAAGAGGAAGGCCGCATGCGCAGTATACCGGCAGGGAGGCTACACAGCCACCTGGCAAGTGAACAGGACACTTGAAATGTTAGGTCACCCAGTTAAGGCAAATGTGTTAGACATGCTAAGAAATGTAAAACTTGTAATCTAGGTTACATAATTGCATCTATGCTATAAATGGACAAACGAATGGACGGAATTTGATTGGACAAAGCATTTTCGAGTAAGAGTCCGGAAACTAAAATGTTGACAGACAGACAAACAGACAGAAAACCAGATTAATGAATGGACGGAATGACACCAATTTCGAAAGCAACTTAGCTATGATGGTGATCCATCTCCCTGTGAAGTTTGAATTTAATTGGATAAAGCGTTTTCGAGTTAGAGTCCGGAAACGGAAATAATGACAAACAGACAAACAACGGACAAATGAACAGACAGAATTACACTAATTTCGAAAGCAACCTAGCTATGATGGTGATTCATCTCCCTGTCAAGTTTGAATTCGATTGGACAAAGCATTTTCGAGTTAGAGTCCGGAAACGAAAATATTGATGGACAAACAGACAAATGAACACACTGAATTACACCAATTTCGAAAGCAACTTAGCTATGATGGTGACCTATCCCTCTGTCAAGTTTGAATTCGATTGGACAAAGCGTTTTCGAGTTAGAGTCCGGAAACGAAAATGTGGACGGACAGACGGGCGTCGGACATATAAATCTAATAGGCATGTTGGTTACATGCAACCCGCCTAACAAATAGCTACTGTTAGGAAATGGTAAGGGTATTTCACTGTAAAATTATTGTTACTAATGAAAGGAAAGTAAGCAAATCCCAATCTTCAGAAACAAATTCCAAGTTCAATTGACTGTAAAAATTCTGGAATGAAAATCAGTTTCTTCTTAAAGATTTCATGTTCTTTTTGATCAGTTATCATCTAGAGGCTGAGTAACTGCAATCCAGAGTGGTTTTACCATGTTAATGAAGTAATCTATTTTATTGGTTCTAAAAGTACAAAGGGGAATTGGGATTGAATATTACAGCATAGGGTAGTTTCAACAGCAGTTGAAATACCCCTTTAAGTAATGATCAACCCTTTCATTAATAAACTAAGCATGATGTATGGGGCTTTCTCAATGATCTGGAAAAATGGTGCATTGCTTTTCTAAATGGGTATCAAAAACTGTAGGGCTTTTCTCCTGTAGGGAATTTCTTTGTAGGCTTTTTTCCCAGTTTCCAATCAGTAACTAAGGGGCTGGTATATTACATTAATAAAATGTGATTGCTTCACTTTCAAACTCCAATGCAAAGTGAATGCAAAAATTTAAGAGTTAATGTCAGTTACCATTATTGATAAATTTAAGCCCTTGGCACAGTGATCTTACATATGCTGTCACAGATGTTTTTAATATTTTGATATTTCAATTGATTTAACTGTTGATGAGAAAGGTTCAGAAGTAACTCTTAGTCAGACATTTTTACATGCTGATTAATAATGTACTGTGCTAATTTATTTTTTTGTAAATTTCATATTGACTAAAATTGGTGTTTTCATTTGAGAATTGTTGTATGTACCTTATTTTCTTAGTAAAACATACTTATAAACTCTATGGCATGATCATCTAAAATTTACACTTTATAATGTTATTTTCAAATTTTTTCCAGTCTTTCTTAGAATATGGAGAATTGGCAGATTTGATTGGATACCTGGAATCTTTGCAAGTCATAGATGATTACCACATTGGTAAGATCACTCAACTCAGCCAGAACAATGAAAAAGCCTTGTATTTGTTTGATGAAGTTTTACTCAGAGGGACTTATCAAACAATTGAAGGTTTTAGACAGGCCCTTAAAATGAATGACCAACATCAAGTAGCCCAACTGCTGCCACAAAGAAATACTCAAGCCGAATGCATGTATAACATGAAATGAATCTGAAATATGATAATCTGGGCCTAAACTCCACAAAATGGACAATAGACAATTTGTACTCAAATTTCCTCTCCAACCACAAGGAAACACTTTGAAACATTTTCAACATTTGAAACTTGGCTTAAAGACCATCTGCACTGGATATGAATGTATCTATGATAATCAGCTCCTGTTAAAAATCCAAAAACTGAACTTCCCACACAGTCAGGGTTTTTAAAAAAAAAAAAATATGGGGTCTCAACAGAAATTAATGTCAAGTATTGAAAAGAAAAAAAAATTTTTTTTTTTTGGTCAGTGAAATGTTTGTACATTTATTTCAGTACTTTGTGCAGTGAACCACATACAGCTGTGTATTTAAAGATTTGAAGCCATACTATTCTGATCATTGTGAATCTCTTTTATATTTATTTTACATTACACTTCAGTTGTGATGTTTGGGGAATAACGATATGATGCTAAATAAGCTATAAAATCTTTGTAGATGTAGTATATGTTTCATTTCTGTTTATTTCATTAAAAAAGTAAAGTTCTGTATCACTAACATAAAGTATATGAAACACTGTGAAAGCCCTCTAGAGTGAAGCAAAATAGAATTGTAAACAGATATAAACTTAAACCTGAGATTGAATTTTTAATTAATTGCATTCAGTTATACTATACCTATGCCCCCATGGAACATGGCTCAGAGACTAACCTTCACCACTAGATATGAATGTATCTATGATAATCTGGGCACCATTGAAAAAATCCCCAAACTGAGCCTCCCAGACAGCAAGAATATTCGGATTCTCTATGGAGACGCCGTATTCAAAGCCCAACACAGCCTCTTCTGACAGAATGCTGTTACATACCTATAAATTACAAACACAAAGTCAAAAGGAATAGAGAACTTTCAAATGTCACTAAAGATACCATTGTATTAACATTACACACCAACAAATTACAAAAATAAACTTAAGGCTGTGGTTTTATATCAAAGTCAATAGTGAAGGTTATATCAGAACATGCCAAATTTTAACCAATTGGCCACTGAGATCTAATTACAATTACAACACCACATTTACAGATGACTTCAAACTAAAACCACACCATTTAAAAACCACTGTATATTCTGTCTTGAAAGACCAAAATAGCCTCTTCTCAGAGAATGATGTCATAAGATATATAAAGTACAAAATACTATCGTGAAAGTAGAGGTGACTGAGTGAAACCACACCAATAAACACTTAACTATTGATTTTCAGAGATTGCAAGAGATTCTTCAGACAGAATGTCACAGATTTACAACTAAATATCTATAGATAATGATGTAAAAAATCCAGATAAAACAGCTTCCAAATGTATCAAATCACTTTGTATTAACAAGCATGATTTGTTCAAGTAAGAATTAGTAAGTACAGGAATTAAGTGCTTCTGGAAATTGAAAGTCAAAGTTAATGTCCTGTTCAACAGTGAAGGTCATATTTGGAACAGGCCTTCAAGCACTGGAAATTAAAAATTGTACAATAAAATTTCTCATATTTGCACAAAACTTCAAATAAAGATGACTATCGCACTACATTTCTGCTAGATTATGTAGCATATGACCTTTATAGTTACATAAACAACAGTAAACTCATATTTATTTGAATGATATATCTACGATATAGTTATACTAGTAATCAAAGATGAAAAGTCTCAAGGTTTAATGGCTAAAATAAACAGCAGTCAGCCTCGCCAGGCAAGAACCAAAGCCCACAGGTACAACTCAATGGGCAACAATATTGAGATTTGGGAAAATCTAAGGAACAACTTCAGTTCAAGGTGTATCCAGAACCCATGAGATTTTGTCAGATATAACAACTGTCATGTAGCTGAAGAAGGGGGAAACTTACATATTTTATTCATGTGAGTTCCAAACCCAAGGACAAATTTATATAAGAGATATATGGCCGTTTTAGTATGCTGACCCCACTTGACCTTGAAACAGGGGTCAAAGGCCAAATTTGACATTTGCAAAAGATTCACAGGCCATGATTTCTTTAAGTTTTTTCATATTTGAATCCCAAGGACCAACTAGAGGATTTCTCGCAAAAAAAAAGATAATGTTTTTGCATAGCAAAAACAAAGCATCCCGAAAAGGATATAAAGGTGAGTGCTAAAGTATTAAGAAAATGCTTCGTTTCTAGCCTTATACTGTTGTGGCAACCAAAGTCAGCGCAGTCTGCTCTATCTAGCACGGTTTTCAAGATATAAGCATTTTTGTGTTTTGCAAAAAATTCGAAAATTCAAAATGTCCGCTATATTTGGCGAGACAAAAATATTTTGAAAATTGGCATGGCTACTCTGCAGAGATACCCAGCAGGTCAAAAATTTTGTTGAGTTCGCTCCATCTAGCACAGTTTTCGAGATATAAGCATATTGGTGTTTTGCAAAAACTTTGAAAATTCAAAATGGCCACCATTTTTGGGGAGACAAAAATTTTTGACAAGACCACTGCCGCGGTGTGTATCTCCCGCCGAGCATTAAAGGAGAAGAAATAGCTTTTCCGAGATATTCACAATTTTTCATTTTCGTGTGTGAAAGCTCTTCCAAAAGTAGGTGAATGAGTTATTTGAGAAAAATTGGCTTGTCTGCAATACTATTAAGAGATAATTCACATTTACTCATTTTGAGTAGGTGAGTAATTACCTACGGGTCTGGAACTTCACCAAGTGAAAGTTCTCCCAAAAGTAGATGAATGAGTTATTTGATAAAAATTGGGTATCCACAATACTTTTAGAGATAATTCGCATTTACTCATTTTGAGTAGGTGAATAATTAGCTATGGGTCTGAAACTTCACCAAGTGAAAGCTCTCCCAAAAGTAGGTGAATGATTTATTTGAGAAAAATTGGCTATCTGCAATACTTTTAGAGATAATTCGCATTTACTCATTTTGAGTAGCTGAGTAATTAGCTATGGGTCTGAAACTTCACCATGTGAAAGCTCTCCCACAAGTAGATGAATGAGTTATTTGATAAAAATTGGGTATCCGCAATACTTTTACAGATAATTAGCATTTACTCTTTTTGAGTAGGTGAATAATTAGCTATAAGTCTGAAACTTCACGGAGTGAAAGCTCTCCCAAAAGTAGGTGAATGAGTTATTTGAGAAAAATTGGCTATCTGCAATACTTTTAGAAATAATTTGCAAATATTCATTTTGAGTAGGTGAGTAATTAGCTATGGGTCTGAAACTTCACCATGTGAAAGCTCTTCCAAAAGTAGGTGAATGAGTTATTTGAGAAAAATTGGCTATCTGCAATACTTTTAAGAGATAATTCGCATTTACTCATTTTGAGTAGGTGAGTAATTATCTACGGGTCTGAAACTTCACCATGTGAAAGCTCTCCCGAAAGTACATGAATGAGTTATTTGATAAAAATTGGGTATTTTGCGAAAAATGCGAAAATTCAAAATGGCCGCCATTTTTGGCGAGACAACATTTTTTTTTGAAAATTAGCATGGCTACTCTGCAGAGAAACCCTGTGGGTCAAAAATTCATCGAAATCGCTCTATCTAGCATGGTTTTCGAGATATAAGCATTTTTATGTTTTGCAATTTTTGCGAAAAATTCAAAAATTCAAAATGGCCGCCATTTTTTGCGAGACAAAATTTTTTTGAAAATTGGCATGGCTACTCCGCAGAGATACCCTGCAGGTCAAAAATTTCGTCGAAATCGCTCTATCTAGCAGGGTTTTCGAGATATAAGCATTTTTATGTTTTGCAATTTTTGCGAAAAATTCGAAAATTCAAACAAGAGGAGAGTGCCCGTGAACGGGCACTGTGTCAGCTGACTGAGTGTTTTTGATTTGTGAAGGTGATTAGAGGACAGAATAATTATCAGGAAAAGGGCTGTACAGAAATACAGTAAATGGTAACTGAACAGCAAGTTCGAAAGAAATTCCGAAGCTGACAGAACAAAAGGATAAAAAAGTTGTGCCCTGTAAATGGTATTATGAAGGAAAATAACAAGGTAATTGTTTAAGTGTAAAAAATAGGTTAAAACATATTTAAAGAAATACTACAAATGCAATATCCTCGTTCGACCTTGAAGAAGGGGTCCAAGGTCAAATCTAACCACACAAATACATTCCCAGCCCATGATTTCCTATGGTTTACCATTCCAAACCTCTAGGACCAATTATAAATGAGTTATAAGCACTTTTAAGCTTGGCTGTCCTCATTTGACCTTGAAGGAGGGGTCCAAAGGTCAAATCTGACCATACCAAAAGATTCCGAGCCAATGATTTCCTAAACCATCCCAAATCTCTGTCACCAATAATAAGCGAGTTGTAGGCACTTTCAATTTTCGCTATCCTCATTTGACCTTTAACGAGGGTTCCAAGGTCAAATCGGACCATATCAACAGATTCACAGCCCATGATTTCCTGTCTGTTTACCATCCCAAACCTCTGGGACCAATAATAAGCGAGTTATAAGCACTTTTAAGTTTGGCTATCCTTGTTTGACCTTGAAGGAGGGGTCATTGAAGGTCAAATCTGACCACACCAAAAGATTCCCACCCCATGATTTCCTACAGGTTGGTTTATCATCCCAAACCTCTAGGATCAATAATAAGGGAGATATAAGCACTTTTCATGACTGACAAAAAACACCTGTGGCGGCCATCTTGTTTCTCAAAATGAGGCCAAAAATATTCCCAGACAACATTTTATGGTTATTAATACATACTGCAAACTTAAGAAAGCTAGCTATAATATTTTTTTTCATCAGAGCAATAATGGTGAAATCTCTCTCTACACACTGCGGCTATCCAGTGGATACAATGATTTACTCAACAGTGAGAACCTGAAAGTAGCTATTGCTCAGCTATGCCATGACATAGAGGTCTGCAATTTCACTATGTTATAGCTGACCAAAAATTCTGTGAATAACATATTTAACAAATTACTCTAAATGTAATAGTTTTCAAGTTACAACTGATTTATTCAACAGTCAGAACCTCAAAGGAACTATTACTCAGCTATGCAATGAGCTACATGTCTGAAATTTTACTATGTTATAGCTAACCCAAAAGTAGGTGAACAACATATTTAAGCAAACTACTGTAAATGCAATAGTTTTCAAGCTACAACTGATTTACTCAATAGTGAGAACCTGAAAATAGCTATTGCTCCGCTATGCCATGAGCTATAGGTCTGTAATTTCACTATGTTATAGCTGACCCAAAAGTAGGTGAACAATATATTTTAACAAAATACTCCAAATGCAATATTTTTCAAGTTATAGCTGATTTACTCAACAGTCAGTACCTGAGAATAGCTATTGCTCAGTTGTGCCATGAGCTATAGGTCTATAATTTCACTATGTTATAGCTGACCCAAAAGTAGCTGAATAACATATTTGCACAAATTTCTGTAAATGCAATAGTTTTCCAATTATAACTGATTTACTCAACAGTGAGAACTTCAAAGTAGCTATTACTCAGCTATGAAATGAGCCACAGGTCTGAAACTTCACTATGTTATAGCTGACCCCAAAATAGGTGAATAACATATTGAAACAAAATACTCTAAATGCAATAGTTTTCAAGTTATAAGTGATTTACTCAACAGTGATAACCTAAAAGTAGCTATTACTCAGCTATGCCATGAGCTACAGGTCTGAAATTTTACTATGTTATAGCTGGCCCAAAAGTAGCTGAATAACATATTTATACGAAATTCTCTAAATGCAATAGTTTTTAAGTTACAAGTGATTTTACTCATAATGGAAGTTACTGAAAAGCCCAAAAGTAGCTATTACTCACTTAGCTATTGAGACAGACACCCAACTTACTCACCATATTGTAGCTATGAAAAAAGTAGCTGAACAACATATTTTCACAAAATGCTGTAAATGCAACACTTTTGAAGTTATAAGTGATTTAGTGCATGATTTCATGAATTTTAATGCATTAGAAATTATTAAAAAAATTTATTTAAAAAAAAGTAAGACAGATCCAGGTCTCATACTCACACAAGAGAATCTACCTCTGGCCTAGTACATATATGCAAGATATGAGAGAAATCCCTGCAATAGTCACTGAGAAAATTGTGATAAAAAGTTGAAATTTTCACACTTTTGGTGGGGGTACCCCCCTTGTAATGTCTGTAGCAAACAGACGAACAGACAGATTTGCATGCCTTGAACAATTTTTCATCCTCGATAGATAAGGTATCTTTTAAAAAGAACAGCATGTCTCTAGGCCTTGTAGTTTTGGAGAAGAAGTTGTTCACGCGGACGCGGACGCGTACGCCCACGCCGCAGAGTGATGACATAATGTCAGCTGACTGACAAGTCAGCTGACATAAAAACGTCATATAGCTACAGTCCCATGGAATAATGTTCCTTCAGTAGCGAAAGGGTTAACATTAAAAATGTGACTTAAGTTTTCAAAATTACTCTCTGACAGGCTTTCCAAGCCATATACACTTTGTGCAAATCTTATAAAGCTAACTGCAATATTGCAAATTTTATAAGTAAATTGAATTTTTATAAGTTAATACCCTATCCAATGGACAATTGCATTACTGGTCGGTGCGACCGGTCCCACCAAATGCCAGAAAAAGATGTTCTGTATATACTACCGGCAGGACCGTTCACGGGATGTGCATTCGCGAGGTGGCACATCATACTTCCTTCCTGTCCAGACAGCGTGACGTCATGGCATCCTTTTTGTTGTCTATTCCTATTAAGACCCCTAGTAAGCTGATAGCGGAGCTGGTTGGGAGGGTCTTGACTCTCCATTTTATTTTGTTGCATGAATACATCCTATCCAAGGGACAATTGCTGAATAACTACCGCTTGGTCAGTGGGTAAGTTGCTAGGGACTTAAGTGAACTCATAAACAAAACTAACAAATTTCTCCAGGGCTGGGACGACCTTAAGGTCAGGAAACCCTAGAAGGCTATGGTTGGCTACAGATACTCTTGTATCACTCTGCGGGTCAAAAATTCGCTCGAAATCGCTCGATCTCTTACGGTTTTCGAGATATTGACACTTTTTCATTTTCCGCAAAAATCTAAGATAGCTGCCAAAAGTGGCGAAAATTGAAATTTTCCCCCTTTGCACAGGAGACTCTTGTACCACCCTGCAGGTAAAAAATTTGCTCGAAATCGCTCTATCTCTTACGGTTTTCGAGATATTGACACTTTTCTATTTTCCGCAAAAATCCAAAATGGCCGCCAAAAGTGGCGAAAATCGATATTTTTCCCCTTTGCACAGGACACTCTTGTGCTACCCTTCTGGTCAAAAATTCGCTTTGAAATCGCTCTATCTCTTACGGTTTTAGAGATATTCACACTTTTCCATTTTCCGCAAAAATCCAAGATGGCTGCCAAAAGTGGTGAAAATTGAAATTTTACCCCTTTGCACAGGACATTCTTGTACTACCTTGCAGGTCAAAAATTCGCTCGAAATCGCTCTATCTCTTATGGTTTTCGAGATATTCACACTTTTTCATTTTTTTCCGCTAATATCCAAGATGGCCGCCAAAAGTGGCGAAAATTGAAATCTTTCCCCTTTGCATAGGACACTTTTGTACTACCCTGAAGGTCTAAATGCAATAGTTTTCAAGTTACAAGTGATTTCACTCATGATGGAAGTTAGTGAAAAATCCAAAAGTAGCTATTACTCACTTATCTATTGAGATAGACACCCAAGTTACTCACCATGTTGTTGCTGTGGGAAAAAGTAGGTGAATAACATATTTTAACAAAATGCTCTAAATACAATACTTTTCAAGTTATAATCGATTTAGTGCATGATTTCATTAATTTTAATGCATTAAAAATTATTTTAATAATTCATAAAAAAACTTTAGCATGTGAAATATCTCCAAAATGTAGGTGAATGAGTTATTTGAGAAATACTGGCTATCTGCAATACTTTTAGTGATAATAGGCAATTACTCATTTTGAGTAGGTGAGTAATTAGATATGGATCTGAAAATTCACTAATTGAAAGTTCTCCCAAAATATAGGTGAAGTGAGTTATTTGAAAAATACTGGCTATCTGCAATACTTTTAGAGATAATTCGCATTTACTCATTTTGAGTACGTGAGTAATTACCTACAGGTTTGGAACTTCACCATGTGAAAGCTCTTCCAAAAGTAGATGAATGAGTTATTTGATAAAAATTGGGTACCCACAATACTTTTAGAGATAATTAGCATTTACTCATTTTGAGTAGGTGAGTAATTACCTACGGGTGTGAAACTTCACCATGTGAAAGCTCTTTCAAAAGTAGATGAATGAGTTATTTGAGAAAAATTGGCTATCTGCAATACTTTTAGAGATAATTCTCATTTACTCATTTTGAGTAGGTGAGTAATTAGCTATGGGTCCGAAACTTCACCATGTGACAGCTCTTCCAAAAGTAGATGAATGAGTTATTTGAGAAAAATTGACTATCTGCAATACTTTCAGAGATAATTCGCATTTACTCATTTTGAGTAGGTGAGTAATTAGCTACAGGTCTGAAACTTCACCAAGTGAAAGCTCTCCTAAAAGTACATGAATGAGTTATTTGAGAAAAAATTGGCTATCTGCAATACTTTTAGAGATAATTCGCAGTTACTCATTTTGAGTAGGTGAGTAATTAGGTACAGGTCTGAAACTTCACCATGTGAAAGCTCTCCCAAAAGTAGGTGAATGAGTTATTTGAGAAAAATTGGCTATATGCAATACTCTTAGAGATAATTCGCAGTTACTCATTTTGAGTAGGTGAGTTATTACCTATGGGTCTGAAACTTTGCCATGTGAAAGCTCTTCCAAAAGTAGATGAATGAGTTATTTGAGAAAAATTGGCTATCTGCAATACTTTTAGAGAGAATTCGCATTTACTCATTTTGAGTAGGCGAGTAAGTAGCTATGGGTCTGAAACTTCACAATGTGAAAGCTCTTCCAAAAGTAGATGAATGAGTTATTTGAGAAAAATTGGCTATCTGCAATACTTTTAGAGATAATTAGTATTTACTCATTTTGAGCGGGTGAGAAATTAGCTACAGGTCTGAAACTTCACCAAGTGAAAGCTCTTCCAAAAGTAGATGAATGAGTTATTTGAGAAAAATTGGCTATCTGCAATACTTTTAGAGATAATTCGCATTTACTCATTTTGAGTAGGTGAGTAATTAGCTACGGGTCTGAAACTTCACCAAGTGAAAGCTCTCCCAAAAGTAGATGAATGAGTTATTTGAGAAAAATTGGCTATCTGCAATACTTTTAGAGAGAATTCGCATTTACTCATTTTGAGTAGGCGAGTAAGTAGCTATGGGTCTGAAACTTCACCATGTGAAAGCTCTTCCAAAAGTAGATGAATGAGTTATTTGAGAAAAATTGGCTATCTGCAATACTTTTAGAGATAATTAGTATTTACTCATTTTGAGCGGGTGAGAAATTAGCTACAGGTCTGAAACTTCACCAAGTGAAAGCTCTCCCAAAAGTAGATGAATGAGTTATTTGAGAAAAATTGGCTATCTGCAATACTTTTAGAGATAATTCACATTTACTCATTTTGAGTAGGTGAGTAATTAGCTACGGGTCCGAAACTTCACCAAGTGAAAGCTCTTCCAAAAGTAGGTGAATGAGTTATTTGAGAAAAATTGGCTATCTGCAATACTTTTAGAGAGAATTCGCATTTACTCATTTTGAGTAGGTGAGTAATTAGCTATGGGTCTGAAACTTCACCATGTGAAAGCTCTTCCAAAAGTAGATGAATGAGTTATTTGAGAAAAATTGGCTATCTGCAATACTTTTAGAGATAATTCGCATTTACTCATTTTGAGTAGGTGAGTAATTAGCTACGGGTCTGAAACTTCACCAAGTGAAAGCTCTCCCAAAAGTAGGTGAATGAGTTATTTGAGAAAAATTGGCTATCTGCAATACTTTTAGAGAGAATTCGCATTTACTCATTTTGAGTAGGTGAGTAATTAGCTATGGGTCTGAAACTTCACCATGTGAAAGCTCTTCCAAAAGTAGATGAATGAGTTATTTGAGAAAAATTGGCTATCTGCAATACTTTTAGAGATAATTCGCATTTACTCATTTTGAGTAGGCGAGTAATTAGCTATGGGTCTGAAACTTCACCATGTGAAAGCTCTTCCAAAAGTAAATGAATGAGTTATTTGAGAAAAATTGGCTATCTGCAATACTTTTCGAGATATTTAGCATTTACTCAATTTGAGTAGGTGAGAAATTAGCTACAGGTCTGACACTTCACAAATTGAAAGCTCTCGCAAAAGTAGGTGAATGAGTTATTTGAGAAAAATTGGCTATCTTCTATACTTTTAGAGATAATTCGCATTTACTCATTTTGAGTAGGTGAGAAATTAGCTAGGGGTCTGAAACCTCACTAAGTGAAAGCTCTTCCAAAAGTATATGAATGAGTTATTTGAGACAAATTGGCTATCTGCAATACTTTTAGAGATAATTCGCATTTACTCATTTTGAGTAGGCGAGTAATTAGCTATGGGTCTGAAACTTCACCATGTGAAAGCTCTTCCAAAAGTAAATGAATGAGTTATTTGAGAAAAATTGGCTATCTGCAATACTTTTCGAGATATTTAGCATTTACTCAATTTGAGTAGGTGAGAAATTAGCTACAGGTCTGACATTTCACAAATTGAAAGCTCTCGCAAAAGTAGGTGAATGAGTTATTTGAGAAAAATTGGCTATCTTCTATACTTTTAGAGATAATTCGCATTTACTCATTTTGAGTAGGTGAGAAATTAGCTAGGGGTCTGAAACCTCACTAAGTGAAAGCTCTTCCAAAAGTATATGAATGAGTTATTTGAGAAAAATTGGCTATCTGCAATACTTTTAGACATAATTAGCATTTACTCATTTTGAGTAGGTGAGTAACTAGCTACGCGTCTGAAACTTAACCAAGTGAAAGCTCTCCCAAAAGCAGGTGAATGAGTTATTTGAGAAAAATTGGCTACCTGCAATACTTTTAGAGATAATTCGCATTTACTCATTTTGAGGAGGTGAGTAAGTAGGCCAAAGTTCACCAAACCATTTTCCCCTTAGCATAGGATACTCTAGTACTACCCTGTGGTTCAAAAATTTGCTCGAAATTTCTCTATCTCTTACGGTTTGAGAGATATTTCTGATTTTTCACATTTTCACTAAAAGTAGCAATAAAGTAGCCATTACTCACTTGTACATCGAGCAACAGTTGTGAAACTTAAATATGTTACAGTTCACAAAAAAAGTACATGAACAACATATTTGAGAGAAATTGTGTAGCTGCAATACTTTTGAAGATATAAGCCATTTACTCATTATGGTTATCATTAAAAATTGAAAAAGTAGCTATTACTCACTTAGCTATGGAGATACACTTCCAAATTACTGACCATGTTGTAGCTGTGGAGAAAGTAGCTGAACATCATATTGGAACAAAATTGTGTAGCTGCAATACTTTTGAAGATATAAGCCATTTACTCATTGACAGTTATAAGTCATATAATTATATTAGGTAAAAGCGCTATCACTCACTCAAAAGTAGGCCAAAGTTCACCAAACTTTTTTCCCCCTTAGCAATAGGATACTCTAGTACTACCCTGTGGGCCAAAAATTTGCTCGAAATTGCTCTATATCTTACAGTTTGAGAGATATTTCTGATTTTTCACATTTTCACTAAAAGTAGCAATAAAGTAGCCATTACTCACTTGTACATTGAGCAACAGTTGTGAAACTTAAATATGTTACAGTTCACAAGAAAGTACATGAACAACATATTTGAGAGAAATTGTGTAGCTGCAATACTTTTGAAGATATAAGCCATTTACTCATTATGGTTATCATTAAAAACTGAAAAAGTAGCTATTACTCACTTAGCTACGGAGATACACTTCCAAACTACTGACCATGTTGTAGCAGAGGAGAAAGTAGCTGAACAACATATTGGAACAAAATTGTGTAGCTGCAATACTTTTGAAGATATAAGCCATTTACTCATTATGGTTATCATTAAAAACTGAAAAAGTAGCTATTACTCACTTAGCTACGGAGATACACTTCCAAACTACTGACCATGTTGTAGCAGAGGAGAAAGTAGCCGAACAACATATTGGAACAAAATTGTGTAGCTGTAATACTTTTGAAGATATAAGCCATTTACTCATTATGGTTATCATTAAAAATTGAAAAAGTAGCTATTACTCACTTAGCTATGGAGATACACTTGCAAACTACTGACCATGTTGTAGCTGTGGAGAAAGTAGCTGAACAACATATTGGAACAAAATTGTGTAGCTGCAATACTTATGAAGATATAAGCCATTTACTCATGATGGTTATAATTAAAAATTGACAAAGTAGCTATTACTCACTTAGCTATGGAGATACACTTCCAAACTACTGACCATGTTGTAGCTGTGGAGAAAGTAGCCGAACAACATATTAGAACAAAATACTGTAAATGCAATAGTTTCAGAGTTATAAGCCATATAATTATATTAGCTAAAATAGCTATTACTCACTCAGAAGTAGGCCAAAGTTCACCAAACCCCAAAAATATTGAAGAGCAAAAAAATTCATAGGACAACTAATTTACCAAAAATGTGTAACTGTAGTAGTTTCAGAGAAAACTGCGTGACACACGCACGCACGCACGCACTCACGCACGTACGCACGCACATGGTGCAAATTATAATCTCCCTCCGGCGAGCCGGGCGGGAGATAAAAATAATACACTATACACATGTATATCATTGTGACAAAATCATAAAATGCCAAAAAATTCGTTCATAAACATTATTTCTAAAATATTCTTAAGATGGTAAACCAGTCAAACTCAGCTTCACATAATTTTACCCAGACATTTTTGAGATGTCCAAGGATCTTCAATTTGCAATAGAAATGGCTACACATCCAAGGAAAATTGCATGGTCTTTCATGGAATGGCAAATAAGTTTCAAATATTTGAAAATTATAACAATTTGGATGTATTTTTTAACTTATGATCTATGTTTTAGTGCAATCTATGCAAAAGTCTTAATATAACATAAAAATAATGAATAAACAAAGACTTCCACAGTTTAAAAAACAAAAATTTTTACACAGTTTGGAGTTTTATAACCTGATAATACAAAATAAGTCAGTGATACAAAACAAGTTGTCTACAGAGCAGCTTATTTTGAATTATCGACTTATTTTGTATCACCCTGAAATATTTTGTAACATATTAAGTCAACTGTTGGTGCAAAATAAGTCAGCCAAGTAATACAAAGTAAGGCAATTTTACTACAAAATTAGTCGATAATACGAAATAAGTAAAAAATTGATACGACAAAATTGAAAAATTTTGTTGTAATTTTAATTTTTATTAGATAAATACTTACCATTTCCTGACCATTGCTATATGTTGGTGCCATCCAACTCACTGGCCAACGTTGAGAAACATTTTAAGATACCTTAAGAGGCCAGTGAGTGAGTGTGAACTAGCATGTCCCCCTAGCGGTCATGTGACCACGCTAGTAAACAACCTTCATTATTTTTGTTGCAGAAAATACTCCCCTAGTACTGAATCTGCGGGGAGGTAGGGGGGGACTATCCTGGTCAGGAAATGGTAAGTATTTATCTAATAAAAATTAAAATTACAACAAAATTTTTCAATTTTATTGCGAAAAATACACTTACCATTTCCTGACCATTGCTGAATGCAGCCTTCATGGAAGGAGGGCAGTACTAGAATTTAAAGACCCAGTACACCACTCTGCACAGCTATCATACACAGCACAATCCTATAGGCATTCAGATCCAAACTCACCTCCCAGATGAGGCAGTGGAACTGTTGAGCACTACAAAACAACACAGCCTTGTTGTTGTTGTTGTTGTAGGAAGGAAGTAATCATTACAGAGACTCACTACCTAGCCTACAACTAAAACATTATGAGAAGTTTACATTGAAATTTACATGCATACAACAACATATAAACTTCCAACAGTCACCACATAACATACAGATCCCCTAAATCATAGTATGTAGTTGAAGTTCTCACAGTTATTGCCACAGTTGAATGCTGTATCTAGACAAACATCCAACACCCACACAGGTGACACAAATATTGGAAGTGTCATCAGCATATTGTGTAACTCCAAATCTGAATGAAGTCAACAATTCTGCCAAATATAAATACAGATAGTATGACAGACATACAGCTGCAAATGCATACTAAAGTATCAATATAAGTATCACGCATATACTTATAAGATAACAAACTGTAGGACACAATATCAAAGTCTGACCACAAGCAAACCAAGCAGGTGAGACTGAAAATAGGTAAAAAAGTTATGGTTTCCAGTAACATGCATCTAAAAATTCATATACAGAAACACTATCCTAAAACCTAAAGATTCTTGCTTTGACTCGCTGCTGTTGAGAGTCAGAATTTGACTTCTCCTCAGTCAAAATGATAGTCTGCCTACAGCAAGATAAGATAGTTGACCTGAAAATATCTGCTGTAAAGCCTTCCTAACTAGGCACAGACAAGACATAATAATTCCTCATTGAATCCTTTGTCCTAAGTAAAAGTATTTCAAAACCTCACAAGACAAAGAGATATATCTTGAGTAAAACTGCTGTCCCAGTGATTTAGAGCTGGCATATCGACCGGCTTAACTGAAGTAGGCCCATCTGAAGCCAACTGATTCTTGGCTAATAAATGGCCAGAGCCACTTGTGAGCAATACTCATTTAAAGTAAGGGAAGACAATGCTAACGAGAATTACCCTTCTTCCTTTGCCTAATGCCAAAGTCAAAAGAAAGACCGTCTTGAAAGTTAATAACCTCCAAGAAATCTTCCCCAAAGGCTCAAAAGACTGTCTGGTGAGACCAAACAAGACCAGAGACAAAAGGTAAAGAAGGCTGAACCTATTGGCTACTGGATTGTCTCTACAGAAAAATGTCAACAATCTATACAGCTGAAGAGATCTAGAGACTTATTCCCCTTCAAGGAAAGCAATCTACCATTGTTATTCTGTAACCAGCAATAGTAGATGGCTTAAGATTCTTTTCCTTAAAGAAATAATTAAGGAAATTTGCTACATCTAGAAAAGTAGTATCTGAGAAGATCACCACAAAGAAGCCTCAGATGGAGGTTTGTGCATAGATCTACCAGGTCCCACAACCAAGAACATCCACCATGACCATCATGATGAATCTGCACCTGAAGGTGGGAACCTTCTAAATCACCTGAAGAATCCTTGGCTATCCTGGTGCAACCATGATGACTCTGCACCTGCAGGTGATCATCTTGAATCACCTGAGGAGTGAGAGCCACTGGAACAAACACAAAGCTGTCCAGATCCTCCCAAGAAATGAGTAATGAATCTGTTCCCCAAGCCCCACAGTCTAAGGCAAGGAAACACATACACTGGAAGCTTAAGATTCAGGTTGTTGGATACCAATGGCAGAATGATTGAACTCACCTGCAAGGGAAGCCCTAAAAGGAACCTTTGTGGAACAGATCCACCAGATCCCAAAAATAAGACATCCCTAGCCACTCTGATGCAATCCAGATGATTCTGCTCCTAAATCTTGGAGTAGCCCTTCTTAATAGCTACAAAAGAATTTTCTTGCCTTTCCTGAGATCTTTGACTTATCAGGATAACCTCTCAAGGCTCTCACTGGACAAAGAAACCTATCTTGCACCAAAGCATGATCTAAAGAAGGTTCCAAAGCAGGAATGACTACAGGTTGAAAAACCAAAGGAGCCTAAGAAGCCAAATGATTCACCTGCATCACCTGAAGAATCAAGGTCACAGGACCAAAGAAACTGTCCAGTCCATCCCAAGAAAAGTTGAAAAAGACAAGCTTGTGGTTCAAACTAGTTGCAAAACAAATCCATCATTGGTGATTGTAATCAACGACAGATTTGATTGAACACCTGAATCAGAATAGAAGATTCAAAATTCATCCAAAACACATTCAATTTGAATCATCTTGACTCTCATGAACAAAGAATTTGTTGGAATATTTGTATACCCTGGGAAGTGATATGCCTGAATCTGAACCCATGGCATTCGTCCAAGGAATGATTCTTCAGATAAGGAAACACATTCCTGAAAGTGGGTACCTCCCTACCTGTTCAGATAGGAAACCACTGAAGAACTGTCTGTGGAAATCAACAGATTCAGAATCCGAATCAGACTTCCAAATGATTCTAAAGGTAGTAGCCCTGTTAATGTGGAGTCTTGACCCCTCATGATACAACAGACCACTGGCTGTTTGATGCCATAATTGTGCATCCCAACCCTTAAAGAAAGCATCTAATAACAAAAGGAGATTGTGCTCCTTCTGATGAAGTAATGGGAGCTCCTGCAAATTTGAAAAGTCGTTCCACCACTGAAGATGATCCCTGAGAACCTGAGAACAGAAAAACTGGTACATTATCTGTGTATTATGTGTGGTATCTGTGGTACATTAGCAGATAGCCTTGGGGTTACCTGATAAACAAATGACCCAATGGCACTGTTTTCTCCTATGAAGCCATACCGCCACCAAAGAAATGGCTTCCTTAGAAACCGTTAGCCGGAGAAAATGCTTTGCTATGAGTAAAGATGTACCCTAAGGTGGAATCTGCAATCCAAACTAAAAATCCTGGTGCTTTAGACAAGATGTTTTTTTTTTTTTTTTTTTTTTTTTTCAATGTATATAAGCTGGTGACACCCAATGCCTTCTACTGCAGCCATCAGGTTCACTATCCGTTGATACAATAAATAAACCATTTCCAAGAGTAAAGCAATGAAATGGTCTATATACTGGTAAAGCATGATGCGTTCTTATAGATCCCACAGTCTCACCATGGACTAACATAGCAAATAGGCAGTGAACCGGTGTGAACTGTCATCAACAGGGAAGTGAAGATAAAAAATTGTGTGAATCCGGCTACGAAAGAATGCAACTGTAAGGAAACGAGTTGACACACCCATTCACTTACTAGTAACAAATGCGAAAATCCCAACTATGCGAAATTAAGGTACATGTAAAGGTTTATTACCTGACCTCAACTATTAGTGGTAGCCATCTCTTCCCAGCTTATCACAACCGATAAAGTGTAAAATTGTAGCGATATCACCATCTCACTGGTGTTATCGCCCTTTTGTCGATCATTTCATAAACAGCTTTTATGCAACTGATGTCTCCCGCATTTTATTCATTTATTCTTAACACACATGTCCACAACTGCTTTAGGAACATGAATAAGTAATCCTTCCTGGTACTGTTGCCTCTGTGAAAGGTAAAGTATGTTTGAAAATTATCCTCTTACTATGTTGAGATGTAAGGTGTAGAATATCTGCCACTAGTGGACAAACACTCCTCCTAAAGATTACTCCTAACCCCTCTAAGTCTTACAGAGGAGGAGAGTTTTGAAACAGAGTTGGAGGATTAATTATCATAATGGGCACAAAAACTGCCCTGGGGCACTAATCCCCTTTCTAGCCATGTGTAGGAGTTTGCTCCTTCCCAGACAGAAGAAACACTATACACCCGAGATCACAAAATGAAGTTTCTCTGGACATTTGACCAAAAGTTCAGCAGGAGAAAAAAACCTCATTAAGAGTGAAAAAGCACTTTTTATTCTACCAAAATCATCTAAGAGATAAGATAGAGAAAAATAAGACTTGTAACACTCCTGACGAGTAAAAGTTGAAGAACTGGTCAATGCACTGCCCACAAAACATCCAGGATCATTGAAGACTGTAATTGAAGTTACTGTACACACTGTCCAAGGTAGTATTGGATATTCTAGGAGATTTCTGTTAAACCTTAAATTCTTGAAGACCTCCTGACAGAGGTCCTGCTAAATAAGTCCAAAAATTGTAGTCTAAGATTTAACATGATTATGCTGCAAGAAACACAGAGAACCTGTATTCTTGAACAAAATCTGACAATGGGTACAACCAGGTTTTATGTACCGGTGCCGGTTTCCAGCAGAAACCCTGCATAACCCCACAGAATGAAAAGCTAATTCTGAGATGAAACACAACTCCGGTCATCTGACAACCCGATTCCGGACCTTTTGGGAGGTATGGAAACTCGATTGTCTATGGATGACGTCATGCAAGCATTTTCCTCCGTGAAAAGTTCCGACTGAAACCCACCGGAAGAAATAAATGGTTTAGAGATCAATTCTGCATTCGAAACTTATCCACGATGCAGCATCCAACAGAAGCTATGATGTCTGCCCCCATAGGGGATTCCATCCAGTCACCCATTCGGCAGAGAATGACGTGGTGAGATATTTGCTACCAAAACGCCTGGCTATACGAACCCGACGTGAAAAGCTTATGTGACAACCGAATCCTCCACAAGGAATTCCTTGTTTTTCATGGCGACTTCCTTGGTTGCCTAGCAACCTGTAAACTGTCCCTGCCGGAGCTAGCAAGACTGCCGACAGTTTCAGTGCATAATGTAGTAAATCTTCAATCCAGTGGACAAAAAATATATACAAAAAATATATAAAAATAAAAGAACTTGGCTCATTCTCATGAAACACAAGCCTTTTGAAGAACAAACAACGAAACATCAATGCCGCCATCTTACAAAAAGTGGCGCTCAATCCACCATAAAATGACCACAAAAGCACTTTTCCTCTGTGCTTCTTTAATTTCGTCCTGAGAAGACATTGTCAACACAGATGTCTTACCACAGAACTCAAAAAGCCATAAAAAATCCATCAACTTAATAAAAAATTCAAATAGAAAAAACACGTCCACACTCTAGGATGGCCAACAAAAATAATGAAGGTTGTTTACTAGCGTGGTCACATGACCACTAGGGGGACATGCTAGTTCACACTCACTCACTGGCCTCTTAAGGTATCTTAAAACGTTTCTCAACATTGGCCAGTGAGTTGGATGGCACCAACATATAGCAATGGTCAGGAAATGGTAAGTGTATTTTTCGCAATAAAATGAGTCAGGTAATACAAAATAAGTCATTGATACAAAATAAGTTGTTACACGCCTCTCCTCACTTTATGAGACTTCCTCTTCTGCTTTCACCAACAACTGGTCCAGAAACAGGGACTGCAAATGAAGGGGAGCAGTACACTAGGCAATGCAAGTGTTCTGTTTAACTCCAGCTCATAGATACTCTAGATAACTGTCCCTTCTGGCCAGTGTAAGATTAGCGATGTTGATGAAGATACCCTCTGAGAGGTCCTGCATTGTGCGAGCCATAGCCTAGGTGATGAACCTGTTAAATGTCACCAGGTAATCAAGTTCGTTTACAGCATGCTGTAACTTTCCTGAAGCCTTGTCCTTACCCTTATCAGAATGCAGAGTCTTGAGTTGTGCAACCATGGCGTCTTGAGCCTTGGTGAGGCACTGGCTCAGTCTAGCAGCTTGATTACACATCACTGTTTGTTTTCTGACTGATCCCTCCCATTTCCTCGAGATATCTTGACTGATGGACCAGGAGGCAGGGGCAGAAGGCAAGCTGTGTCTGGCAACTCTACTGAAGGAACTGTTGAGCTTGACTGGGTCTGGTGACTAGTAGCACACTGTTGATCTGCCAGAGTCCTTCTTGTTGGTGTGCATGTCATACCATCTAGAAGTTCTGGGTATCTTCACGAACTGGTCTCTCGGCAGTCCAGCAGTTTCTGCATTCTTGGACAGGTACCCCTCAGCAATGCTAACATTATAATTCTCTAGTTTCCTGCGCAGCCAGTCATCAGCTGGTAACTTGATGGAAGGCTGGGCTTGGGAACCGGCAAAGGGTTTGTCGTCCAGTGAGGGAGATAAACTATCAAAGTCTGGTATTTGGTACCAACCCATAAACGAAAGCACCCCTCTCATAGTCTCTCTGTAGTTGGCCTCTTCAGAGAGCTCCTGGTTAAGCTTGTCGTCCTTGGCTGGGTCCCTGTCTGATAATACTTCCTGGTCACTGGCCACATCAGGGGATTCCAGTTCACTACACAGTTTGTCTTCTATGTCAGACACACCAGTACTATCAGCAGCTACAGTTCTATTACTGGTGAGGGACCGGTCCACAACACTCCCATCTCCACTACCGGTACCGGTGGGATGAGAGTGCACATCAGTTCTGGCACCGGGAGTCTCCACAGGCTGGGTAGCAAATCTTCCTGTACTGGGAGCCTCAACAGGCCAAGTAGCAGTCAAGGTGGCAGCACTCTCCCTCATCGTACCGAGAGCCTCAACAAGCTGGGTAGCACTGACATCCCCCATGGCCTCAATGGGACTGACACCGGTAAATATTTCAGCTTGGGTGACCGACATCATGCTAGTACCGGCTCTTGGATCAAAACAGGGCTGGTCACTGGTTACCACTGCAGCATGTTTCTTCACCGGCTCCACCAGTAGAGCAAAAGGCTTGGCAAGTAACATTGCTTAAAGTCTAGCAAACCTCTGGGACCACTTATCTTCTATCCTCTAGAAGACATATTGATCAGGAAAATGGCAAAATAACGTAGATATAAGTAAAATTTCCAATAATGGTCAATTCGTTGAAAAACTTCCAGCAAGCAGCCAGTGCCCGTTCATGGGCTCTGTGTCAGCTGACTGTGTGTTTTAAGTTTCAGAGTAGAAGTGAAAGAAGAAAAGGAAAAAGTGTGCTCTGGAACTGGTATTGAGAAGTAAAGTCCAAACTTAACAATTAAGGTGTAAAAACTGGTGAATAATATATTCAAACAAAATTCTCTAAATGCAATAGTTTTCAAGTTACAGCTGTTACACTCCAAAGTGAAAACCTCAAAGGAGCAATTGCTCAGCTATGCCATGAGCTACAGGTCTGCAATTTTACTATGTTATAGCTGACCCAAAAGTAGCTGAATAACATATTCAAAGAAAATACTGTAAATGCAATAGTTTTCAAGTTACAACTAATTTACTCAACAATGATAACCTCAAAGTAGCTATTTCTCAGCTATGAAATAAGCTACAGGTCTGTAATTACAATATGTTATAGCTGATGCAAAAATAGGTGAATAACATATTGAAGAAAATACTCAGCTATGCAATAAGATGTAGGTCTGCAATTTTACTATCTTATAGCTGACCCAAAAATAGCTGAATAACATATTTATACGAAATTCTCTATATGCAATAGTTTTCAAGTTACAAGTGATTTTACTCATTATGGAAGTTACTGAAAAGTCAAAAAGTAGCTATTACTCAGTTAGCTACCGGGATAGACTCCCATGTTACTAACCATGTTGTAGCTATGGAAAAAGTAGCTGAATAACATATTTTAACAAAATGCTGTAAAATTGAAAATTTTAATTACTTAAATGGAAAATTTAACAAGTAAATTTGCAAATTTAATAAGTAAATTAAATTTTTATAAGTTAATACCCTATCCAATGGACAATTTGCTAAACCGGTCAGCGCAGACCGGTCCGTAGTACTGTGCACTCCCCAGATGGCGCCTCGTACTTCCTTCCTGTCTAGACAACCTGACGTCATAGCATCTTTTTCGTTGTCTAAACCTTTTATACCCCTAGTAAGCTGATAGGGGGGTCGGTGGGAGGGTCTTGTGTGTCCATTGGATAGGGTATTAACTTAAATTTAAATAAAAATTTAATTTACTTATTAAATTTGCAATTTTATTGCGTTAATACATCCTATCCAATGGACAATTTGCTGAATAACTACCGCTTGGTCGGCGGGTAAGTTACTAGGGACATATGTGAACTCACAATAGCAAATTTTAACCTACGGTCTAGGCTGACTTTGTCAGGAGACCAATAGGCCCAGGCCTGGATTGACCTTAAGGTCAGGAAACCCTGTAAGGTCATGGTCGGTTGCCAGCAGCCGGTTACCCGGGGCTATACCGACGTCGCCCCCCCCCCCCCCCCCCCTTTTTAACAGACCTGCTCTGAGGTAGGGGGAAGAGAGGGATGAGTTCAGTCCCAGAATGTCAATAAACCTCCCAAAGGAAGCACATCACATTTTTTACTATGTACATGTAGAAACTGTTTATACTATGTACATATATACAAATCTCCTCAATCTAAGGGCCACCTGTGGAACTGCTGCGCACCCATACCGAGCCCAATTGGTAAAGCTCCGAGTCAGCCCAAGCCACACCCTTCAGATAGAACTGTGTGAGGGTATTATGTGACTTCAGTGGCAGGCTGCCAAGATTGGATCTAAGGAGACTCCCGACTGGAAGACCTTAGGAGCAGCAAAGGCCCTGACATCATGGGTTTTAACCTGATGTAAAGAGTGGGCCTCCTGGTCAGAGAGCTCATAACATAGGATCACAGTCTGCTTGATCTAAGAGGAGATAGAGGCAGATGTCTTTATCGGAACCTTTCTTAAAGGAGACAAAAAAACCACCTCCTTATTCTACTTGAGGTCTGAGGTCCTGTCCAAATAGTAGCGCAATGCTCTAACCGGAAAAAGGGACCAGTCAGACTTGAGGGATCTATCCAGAGAAGGGGGCCAGGGCTGTAAAAACCACTGGGGCCACACTATCAGGACCCTCTTGACCAGCTGATTCTTGGATAGAAAGCTGGGTAATGGATACGGGGACACTGTTGACCAATCGGATTGGTGTCTAATATTTTTGTTTTGCCAAGCATTAATCTCACTTCTGCGTTTGCCCGACCCAAGGGCCAAGAAGAATACTGTCTTGAAGGTCAAATGCTTCAAGGAGGCCTCCTTGATTGGTTCAAATGGAGCCTTATTCAGTTGGTGCAAGACCAGTGAGAGGTTCCAGGAGGGTATGCCCCTCCTGCCTTTGGGTCTGTCTCTGTGGAAACTATCCAGGAGACGAGCGAGATTTTTGTCCTTGCTGATGTTGAAGGGTGAATTTCCCAGTTTATCAGCAATGGCTGAACTGTAACCATCAATGGTACTGGGCTGTAGCTTCCTGTCCTCATAAGGTACATAAGGAAGTCAGCAACTGACTTTACAGGGGTACCCTGAGGTCCGCCTGATTAGTGATGCACCACTTGTAACAATGGTCCACTTTGCCTCATAGACTGATCTGGTTGATCCCCTTTGAGTAGCCTCAATTCTTGCTGCCACCGCCTCAGTGAAGCCCTGCTCCTCGAATGCTGAGGCTCCAGGAGCCGTGCATCGAGATTAAGATTTGTCAGATTTCTGTGAGGGATCTGATTGAATGGTTGTGTCAACAGGTTGGGCAGATTGGGCAGGCTCAGTGGGATTTGGCTGGACATGGCCACTGGATCCCAAAACCAAGGCATGATGGGCCACCCCGGAGCAATCAGAATGATTCTCTTGTATGGGGAGTCCTGCGACATCACCGCTTTGCCCAATATGGCTGATAGTGGGAAGGTGTATGCTTCCTGATCCTACCATGGCAGACTGAGCGCATCCACTGCTGTGGCCAGGGGATCCGGTACCGGTGACACAAACAAGGGCAACTTGTTGTTGAACCTCGTGGCAAATAGGTCTATTTGAGGCCGGTGCCACCTGTTGCATATTGCTTGGAAGACCTCCTGAAGGAGAGACCACTCTGTTTGGGTGGTCTGGTCTAGCCTGGATAGCTTGTCTGCGACCACACTCAGCCGGCCTGGAATGTGTCGGGCTTTTAGAGTTACTTGATTTCTGGTGCACCAGGTCAAGATTCTCCATAGTAAAGCACAAAGTGGGCCCGACCTCATGCCTCTTTCCCTCTTTATGTATGACACCACTGTGGTGTTGTCTGTCTCTACAAGTACTATCTTGTGTATGCAGAGGTCTTGGAACTCTTGTACGGCTAGAAAGACTGCCTTGAGTTCTAGATAATTGATATGCAACTTGCTTTCCAGAAGGGACTAGGTGCCTCCTGCAGTGTGTTCGTTTAAGTGAGCACCCCACCCTGCTTTTGATGAATCTGTAAAATTTGCAGATCATGTTTTATTTGGGTGTAATGGTTGGCCTGTAAGGACATTGTCCTCTTGCAACCACCCTTGTAAATGTGGGTGCAACACCTTGGTATTGGAATCACCTTTTCTAGTGACTCTGGTACCCTCCAGTTGTTTTTGAGATGCCACTGTATGGGTCTCCTATGAAGTCGGCCTAGGTGAAATTGCTTTCTTGTGGCTGTTAGTAAACCTATCAGACATGAACTGCTGGACCGGACAAACCGGTAGTGACAATATTTCTAGTATTTTGTCCTGAAAGTTCTGCCAATGGTTCTTTATAGGTCGGACCCGACCGGCCATGAGGTCGAACTGGTAACCTAAAATTTGGCATATTTTCACTAGATCTAGTGTATGCCGGAGACAAACCTGGTGGGATGTGGCTTTCACCAACCAGTTGTCTAAGTACTGGTGGATTATTATACCCTTGTGTATGGCCATCAGTTTCAACTCCATGGGTGCAGTGGACAGACCGAAAGACAGTGCTTTGAACTGGTATGTCCGACCCTGGACATGAAATTTGATATGTCCTGGATTGTTAATGTATTAGTATATGGAAGTAGGCGTCCTTGAAATCTATTGAGGTAACCCACTCCCATTGTTGGAGGGTGGTCCTGATGGTCTCCGAAAAGGTTTGGTTTGCTCAGACCTAGAATAGGTCTCCAATGGTTGTGTGGTTTTGGAACCAAGAAAGGTTGAAGAAGACCAGAGATTTTGAACTGGCTCGACTGCACCATTCTTTGTCCATAAGCTGATGTAATGCTTCTAACCAATATAGGTTCCTGTGAAGATGTGCATAGCAGTTGATAATTTTGGGTGACCTTGTCAAGCTCGGTCTTGACTGGAAAGGGAGAGTGTAGCCCTCCTTCAACATTTGTACTACCTAGGGTCCAGCCCCCCCAAGGCTTCCTAAGTCCCGAAACGGGGTTAGTCTGGACCCTACAGGCAGATGTGTGCCACATTTGGGACATTTGCTAGTCTGACAAACATTTCTGTCCCTCCGGCCTCCGGACACTGGTCCGGTCTCGTGACAATGATCCGAGCAAACAGTCTCTCTGTTCTTGCTGTGGTCCGGTCCGGTGGGGCTGACACAACTTTTCACATCTAAAAGACTCTTGCGCCAGGCCAGCATCCTGCAAGGTGCAGCATTTACACAGTAATTGAGATGGCTGACCCTTGGCCGGACATGATGAAGAACTTTTTTTTTGTTTTTGATAAGACCTATTTCTTTTCATGCTGGTTATTCAGGTCTGTGTTTGTAAAGGTGAAATCTATTATCTACCAGTCAAGTCCAGCACTGATAACAGACTGTTGAAAGGTGTGATAAGGGAAGGTTACCTGGCAGTAGCTGGGGACACTGTCATATCACCAAGGCCACTGATTGGTCTAAGAATTTTCTGTAACCAAATCTACCTTAGGCAACTCTGTCCAGTACCAGGACTCCATAACCGGTAATTTACTGTAAACAGTAAGTCTCTGTAACCGGCACAAAACTGGCAGGCTGGGGTCACCAATGAATTTAGACAGCTACTGGTCTATATTAAACCAGCTTTTTCTATGTAACCAGTTGTTGAAGCAAGTGTACAAGACTGTGTAGCCAGTACCAGTCGGTACACTCTGTAAACAGTTGCTAAAGCAATTTTACAACTACCTTCTGTGTTGAATTCAGCTTGCTGTAGGTTTCCTCCATTAATTAAAGTATTTCTTTAATCGCACGTCTTATTTGTATATTTGACAGTTGCTGGGAAATCCCTTGTGAACTATTTTTAGAATCACTTGTTGTTCGGTGTGTCACGTGACCAGCTTGCTGGTCGGAAAGACACGCAATTGGCCGACTGGAGATGACGTCAGTATTCGCGTTCTTTGTGTGATGCTTTACCGGCCACAAAACCCCACCACCGACAACATGGCTGGGTCTGCAAAGCAGGGACTGTAATCACAGTAGACGTGAGTTCTGAAGAACGCACTTCTGACCTTCCTGGTTGGTGAAAACACGTGACCAGCTTCGTGATTTGGTTGGAAGGACACGTGATTGGCTGACTGGATATGACGTCAGAGGTCGCGTTCTTTTGAGCTGGCCGGTTGGCTGATGCTTTAAAAGCAGAGAAGCCTGGACCGGTGCACTCTGTAGATGAAATTCCTTCTTTCTTTCGTGATAAAACCAGTGAACTGGCCATCCACAACCCCCACTACCGACAACAAAGCCGGGTCTGCAAGGGAGGGACTGATATCACCTTCTATTGTGAAGTCGGTTGAACTGGAGCTTGCCGGTCGACTAATGCTTTACAGCAAAGATGTCTGGACCAGTGCGCTCTGAAGAAATCTGAAGAATGCATCTCTTTCTTCTGATGAAAAAACAATAAATACTCGTGCTTGCTGGTGTGACTGATGCCTTACAGCAGAGAAGTCGGTACCAGTGCGCTCTGAAGAATGCACCTCTTGGGGAATTCCTTCTATTTACAGTGTTCAAAACTACGTAGACTGAAGATGTCTGTGATTTCTATTCGTATTACTAGAAAAGGTACATTCAAACAAAAGACATGGATAAAAATACCTGTAAGTAGTATATCCATTATTTCCTTAATATTGTCGATCTGCCCCTAACAACACCATGGTTGAATGGGAGGAAACTAGCAAAATGGCTGCCTTCATAATTCATATTACTCGTCGCTTACTGCCCTATCATCAACACTAAATTGAGTCAGCTAGGGAGCGTTTCAGCAGATTTCTTTATATATATCCGTGCTTGATATGTAGGTAACACTTGTACAATAAATTATTTGCAAATTAGGTAGAAAATCCGTCATAATCCACACTTTCCTTAAAACATCTGGAGATTGTTGAAAACACGTCTGCACAGTACATGCACCAAACGAAAAAGATGCTATGATGTCAGGTTGTCTAGACAGGAAGGAAGTACGAGGCGCCATCTGGGGAGTGCACAGTACTACGGACCGGCCAGCCGGTGGAAACACAGGACGTCTTTTTCTGACGTTTGGCGGGCCGGTCTGCGCCGACCGGTTTAGCAAATTGTCCATTGGATAGGATGTATTAATGCAATAAAATAAATTTTTATAAGTTAATACCTTATCTATTGGACAGATGCAATTGTCCGGCGCCCTGACGGTCTCACCAAACGTTAGAAAAAAACGTCCTGAGCTGGGCTCTGGCTGGGACCGGTAGTGTCCTGTTCATTCGCCAGGTGGCTGTGTAGCCTACCTGCCCTTATACTGCGTATGCTTGCGCATGCACTCTTCCTCTTTTTGTTGCCTACCCTAGAATGTCCCCTTTATGTGGCATAGAGTAGCGGGGAAGGTAGGGTGGGAATCCCCCTGTCCACTAGGTAAGGTGTTAACTTATAAAAATTTAATTTACTTAATAAATTTTCCATTTTATTGCGTTAACACATCTTACCTAGTGGACAGATGCAGAATAACTACCCACTGGATGGAGGGTAGCCTGAATAAAAAGGGAATTCCTAAGAACTCTAAATACACAAAGGGTGGATCCGGTAAAGGCTAGGTTAGCCAACTCATAGGAATAACACCCTTGCCCCTCCCCCTTGTTTTCTATATAGGTCTTAGTACTGGCTCGGCCAGAGAGTACCATAGGACTTAGGGGGAGTGAGAGTTCTGAAATAACGAGGAAGAAGAACAGGAACCATGAGACTATCTTTCCAATACTCCTGCATGGCAGACCAGGAGTAAAGATAGTAGAAGGCTGTTTTTTTTTTTTGGAAAAAGTATCTACAGACTATACTATATGTACAATAAGAGTGCTGGGAGACTGGTTTACTTGCTCTCATGGATCTGTTGGGCTGCCACTACGGGGCCCAAATGATACAGTTCAGAATCCGTCCAAGCCAAGTCCTTTAGATAGAACTGGGTAAAGGTGTGTGAGCTTTCCAATGACAGGCTGAGAGGATCTGGTCTAGTGAAACCCCTCCCTGAAAAGCCTGAGAAGCTGCAAAGGCCCGAACATTGTGGGCTCTAACTTGATGTAAATTTTGGGCCATTGCTGGTAACACAACAGCACTGTCTGCTTAATCCAGGAAGAGATAGTGGCAGGGACGATGTCCTTTTGAAAACCCTTCCTGAGGGACACGAACACAAAGTCCTTTCCTTTCTTGAGGTCCTTGGTCCTGTCCAGATAATACCGTAAGGCCCTTACTGGGCAAAGTGACTTGTCTTCTGATAGGGACTTGTCCAGAGTAGGGGCCAAAGCCGAGCTGTCCCTAGCTAACTGATTTTTGGAAAGAAAACTGGGTGAAGGATAAAGTGAAACCTGACTCCAGTTTTCTTGGTGCCTGATATTTTTGTATAGCCAGGCATGGATTTCACTTCTTCTTTTGCCTGAGCCCAGAACTAGAAGAAAAACTGTTTTAAAGGTCAAATGTTTGAGAGAGGCCTTTCGCAAGGTTCAAAAGGAGCCTTCGAAAGCTGGTGGAGTACCAGCGACAGGTTCCAAGAGGGCACACCCCGTCTTCCTTTAGGTTTATCTCTATGAAAGCTATCTAGAAGACGAGTTAGGTTTTCATCCTTGCTAATGTTCAACTTATCATTGCCCACCATGTCTGCAATGGCCGTCCTATAGCCTTCAATGGTACTGCATTGCAGATTCCTCTCTTTGAAAAGTTGCAGGAGGAAATCCGCAATTTGGTTCACAGAGGGTGACCTGAAGTCCACCTCGTGTGACTCACACCATTTAACAAAAATGGCCCACTTTGACTTGTACACGGCTCTGGTTGAGCCTCTCTGAGGAGCCTCAATTCTTTCTGCCACTTCATCAGAGAACCCTTGTTTCTGGATGGCAGAGTTCTGCCATAGTAAGATTTAATCTCTTCAATTTCTGGCATAGCCAGTCATCTGGGGGCATGGCCACAGATATCCTTGTAGGTGTCCTGGGATTTTTGCCCTTCGAGGGATGATTGGACTTGTCTGGCTCCGAATAATCGGTTTCAAAGGCGGGAACGTGATGCCAGCCCATATAAGATCTAATAGAACGGACTGTTTCCCTATGACATATCCTCAGTTTGCTCCGGTGGTTCAATAGAATCTTGCAACTTTAATAAGTAAATTAAATTTTTATAAGTTAATACCCTATCCAATGGACAATTGCTTTACCGGTCGGCGCGACCGGTCCCGCCAAACGTCAGAAAAAGACGTCCTGTATAGAATACCGGCAGGACCGGTCAGGAGAGTGCATTCGCCAGGTGGCGCATCGTACTTCCTCTTCCTGTCTAGACATCGTGACGTCATAGCATCTTTTTCGTGTCTAATCCTAGTAAGACCCCTAGTAAGCTGATAGCGGGGCCGGATGGGTGGGCCTTGCCTGTCCATTGGATAGGGTATTAACTTATAAAAATTTAATTTACTTATTAAATTTGCAATTTTATTGCGTTAATACATCCTATCCAATGGACAATTGCTGAATAACTACCACTTGGTAGGCGGGTAAGCAGCTAGGAACTCATAACAAAACAAAATAGTACAGGCCCATTTGACCTAGGGTCAGAGAACCCTGACAGGTCAAGGTCGGCCACCAACTGACCGGTTAACCGGGAATCTACCGACGTTGCCCCCCCCCCCTTTTCTTCCCTTCCAGAGTCGGTTTGAGAAGGGAAAGATAGAGAGAGGGGCTGAGTTCAGTCCCAGAAGAAATAAACTTCCCAAGGGAAGCAAGTCACAGTTTGTTTTTTTTTTTGTTTTTGTTTTTTTTTGAAAATATATGTACATTCAACATATTTACATTATGTACATATCTAACATATTTACAATATGTACATATTTACATATATACAACATCTCCTCAAGTCTGGGCCTGGTGGTGCACCTGCTGGGCAGCCACTACAGGTCCCAGGTGGAAAAGCTCCGAGTCAGCCCAGGCAACATCCTTCAAATAGAATTGGGTGAAGGTGTTGTGAGATTTCCAGTGGCAGGCTGACAAGATCTGATCTAAGGAAATCCCTGATTGGAAAGCCTTAGAGGCAGCAAAGGCCCTAACATCATGGGCTTTAACCTGATGTAAGGTGAGGGCCTCCTGGTCAGAGAGCTCATAGCACAGAACCACAGTCTGTTTGATCCATGAGGAGATGGTGGCAGGTGAGATGTCTTTATCAAAACCCTTCTTGAAGGAGACAAAGACTAACTCCTTATTCTGCCTGAGGTCTGCAGTCCTGTCCAAGTAGTAGCGCAGGGCTCTAACTGGACATAGGGACCTGTCACCCTTGAGTGACCTATCCAGAGATGGTGCCAGGGCTGGGATGACCACTGGAACCACACTATCTGGACCTTCCTTAGCCAGCTGGTTCTTGGATAGGAAGCTGGGTGAGGGGTACAAAGACACCTTAGACCAGTCTGACTGGTGTCTGATGTTCTTATGTAACCAAGCATGGATCTCACTCCTGCGTTTACCTGAACCCAAAGCCAGCAAGAAAACAGTCTTGAAAGTTAAATGTTTCAAGGAGGCCTCTTTCAGGGGTTCAAAGGGAGCCTTTGTGAGAGATGATGTAAAACCAGTGAAAGGTTCCAGGAGGGGATGCCCCTCCTGCCCTTAGGTCTGTCTCTATGGAAACTATCCAGGAGACGAGTGAGATTCTCATCTTTGCTGACATTAATGGTGGAATTGCCCAGTTTGTCAGCAATGGCGGATCTGTAGCCATCAACAGTGCCTGGTTGTAACTTCTTCTCCTGAAACAAGTGCAGGAGGAAGTCAGCAATGGCTTTCAGAGGTGGTGCCCTGAAGTCCACCTGATTACTGAGACACCACTTTGTAAAAATGGTCCACTTTGCCTCATAGACAGATCTGGTTGATCTTCTTTGAGGAGCCTCAATTCGTGCTGCCACTGCCTCAGAGAAGCCTTGCTCCTTGATTGCTGAGGCTCTAGGAGCCAGGCATGTAGGTTCAGATTCGACAGGTTCCTGTGAAGGACCTGGTTGAATGGCTGAGACACTAGGTTGGGTATGCTGGGCAGACACAGTGGGATCTGGCTTGACATTGCTACCAGGTCCCAAAACCAGGGCATGTTGGGCCACCCTGGAGCAATCAGAATTATTCTGTTGCAGGGGTAGTCCTGGAGCTTCTCCACCACTTTGCCCAAGATGGCTGCCGGTGGGAAGGCGTATGGGTCCAGGTCCTCCCAGGAGAGGCTGAGTGCATCCACTGCCCAAGCCTGGGGGTCTGGAACCGGTGACACAAACTGTGGCAGTTTGTTGTTGAACCTGGTGGCAAACAGGTCCACTTGTGGCAAGGTGGCGCCACCTTGAGCATACAGCTTGGAACACTGCTGGATGAAGAGAACACTTAGTTTGAATGGTCTGGCCAAGTCTGGATAGCTTGTCTGCTATCACGTTCAGCCGGCCGGGGATGTGACGTGCCCTGAGGGTTACCTGCTGTCTGGTGCACCAGGACAGGATTCTCCACAGTAGGGCACACAGTGACCCCGACTTCATCCCCCCCTCTTTGTTGATATAGGCAACCACTGTTGTGTTGTCTGTAGCTATCAACACTGTCTTGTTGCAGACCAGGGTTCGAAACTCTTTTAGAGCTAGAAATACTGCTTTTAGTTCTAAGTGGTTTATGTGTAACTTGCTCTCTGGAAGGGACCAAGTTCCTCTTGCAGTGTGGTCGTCCAAGTGAGCGCCCCCACCCTTTGTTTGATGCGTCTGTAAAGATCTGCAGAGCATGTTTTAGAGGGTGTAATTGTTGACCTAGTAGCACATTGCTTTCCTCCAGCCACCACCTTAGATGGAGGTGGAGGGACTTGGGAACCGGTATCACCTTTTCCAGTGATTCTGGGACCCTCCAGTTGTTTTTCAAGTGCCACTGTATGGGTCTCACGTGTAGTCGCCCTAAGTGGACTTGTTTTTCTGTTGCTGTGAGAAGACCTATGAGGGACATGAATTTCCGGACTGGGCATACCGGATCCGACATTATTGATCTGATCTTGTCTGTCAAGGCCTGCCAACGTTCTTCTGTTGGTCTGACCTTGCCCTCTTTCAGGTCGAACTGGTAACCTACGAAGTTGAAGACCTGTTTGGGAACCAGCTCTGACTTTTCCTTGTTCACCAGCCACCCTAATTCCTGACAAAGTGTGACTAGGGTTTGAGTATGCTGGAGACAGGTGTGGTGGGTAGAGGCTCTCACCAGCCAGTCGTCTAGGTACTGGTGGATCCTTATACTCTTCTGAAGTGCCATGAGTTTGACCTCTTTGGCCACCACTGTGAACTCCATGGGAGCTGTGGAAAGGCCAAAGGGAAGGGCTTTGAACTGGTAGGACCGACCCTGGAGGTGAAAGTGCATGTACTTCCTGGACTGACTGTGAATGGGTATATGGAAGTATGCATCTTTGAAATCTATGGATGTGACCCACTCCCCTACTTGGAGGGAGGTTCTTATTGTCTCTGGAGTTTCCATCTTGAACGTCCCTGTGTTTAAAAAGGTGTTCAAGCTGCTCAGGTCTAGGATCAGTCTCCACCGGTCGTTGGGTTTGGTTACCAAAAATAGCCGGTTGTAGAACCCCAGTGAGTTTTGATTTTCCACCGGTTCGACTGCATTCTTGTTTATCAGCTGAGACAGTGCCTCTAAAAGGGAGGACTGTTTGGATGGATTGTGGTAGTTGCTTATTACAGTCGGTGTCCTTGTCAAGTGGGGTCTGAACCGGAAGGGAAGAGTGTAACCCTCCCTCAGTGTGTTTACTACTTTTGGACTTGAACCCAAGGTTTCCCATTTCTCCCAACACAGCTGTAACCTGGCCCCTACAGGAGGATCTATGACAGCATGTTGGGCATTGGTGACAAGATTTACAGAACTCAAGTGACCTACACAAGAAACATTTTTGACATATTTTATTTTTGTGTACAATTGACATGCATTGGGATTTAAGCCTTTCCTTTGTGGCAACCCGGTGACAATAGGAACACTTGCAACACAAGAGTCTACATTTAAAGTCACTTTGCTGTTCTTCTGGTCTGTCCCTGGTGGTGGGTTCAAACCCCCCATCTTGTCGGATACAATTACAGAGTCCTTCAATCCGACCACATTTGAGACACAATAATTGTCATTTATGCTTCTTAAATCCTTTGGCCGGCTTTTGGTTGAAGTTTGAGGCTTTACCTCCACCTTTCTGACCAGTTTCCCGGTCTCTGATTTGTTTCCAAGCCGGTGTAGTGGGCTTCCGGTCTGGCTGGTGTGAAGGTCTAGTACTGGAGGGAACGTACGGATGAAAACGTCCGGGTTTCCTCTGTGTGTTACCCATAGAACGCCTCTCCTCACTACGTGAAATCTCATCTTCTGCCTTGACCAGTAAGCTGTCTGGGAATAATGAGAGTAGATGTACTGGAGAAGTGCGTAATGCAGATAAGGTATCAGGTTTAACTTCACCACGTATAAACTCCAGATAGCTATCCCGACGTGCCAGAGTGAGGTTGGCCATGCTGATGAACACTTCCTCTGAGAGATCCTGCATGGTGCGCTGCATAGCTTGGGAAATTGACCTGTTAAAGGTCACCAGATATTCAAGCTCTTCAACAGCCTGCTGCGTTCTTTCAGCACTCTTGCCCTTTGATGAATCTGACCGGAGACTTCAGCTGGATAACCATTGAATCCTGTACTTTAGTAAGGCATCTAAATAAACCAGCAGCGTGATTACACATCACGGATTGCTCCCTGAACGCCTTCTCCCACCTTCTAAGGGTATCCTGGCTGAACATACGGGAAGCTGGAGCAGAAGGTAAACTTCTTCTTGCGACCCTAGAGAACATGCTGTTCAGCTTTGCCGGTTCTGGAGACCAGTGGGATACAGCCTGGGTAGACCCGTCTCCCTTCTTAACTGCTTGCATATCATACCACTTTGAAGAGCGAGGAGTCTTTACAAACTGGTCACATAGCAGTCCACTGGTTTCAGAATTTCTAGAAGGATAACCTTCAACAATAGTTACATTCAGTTTCTCTAGTTTTTTGCAGAGCCATTCATCAACCGGCAATTTAACTGACACTTTACCGGTAGTCTTCACTCTGGAACCGGCAAAAGGGTTATCATCCATAGAGGCAGCTGAGTTGTCATAATCCGGGATGTGATGCCAGTTCTCACCCCTCTAATAGTTTCCCTGTAATTGGCATCTTCAGAGAGGTCCTGATCTGTAGCCGTGTCCGGTAAATCACCCTGACAGTGAATACTAGCCGGTGATGCCGGTTCCCCATCCAACTCAGCCTCACTATCATATTCCCTAGCAACCTCAGAGTTCTGGCCAATGGGAGGCGACTGGTTATGCCGCGTAGTTTCAGCACCGGCAGGCAGAACCTCGGGACCCGCACCAGCAGCCTGTGTAGGCTGGGTGGCCGTCCCTGCACCGGGAACCAGTAAAGGTTGGGTGGCTAACACTTCAGAGGTACCGTGGCCCTGAACAGGGTGGGTAGCACTCTCAACTCCATCTTTCCCAGCTTCTGTACCGGGAACCCCCAGTGGAGGTTGGGTAGCCGTCAACTGCGTAGCAACGTCACCAGTGCCCTCAGAAGACATAACACTAGTAGAAGCACCCGGATCAAAGAAAGGGTGTTCTCTGGGCACCACAGAGGCAGAGGTCACCGGTCTCACCGGAACAGCAAAGGATTGGTTTACCAGCGTAGCTTCTAGACGTGAAAATCTCTCACTCCACTTGTCATCAAGGGACTTGAGGTCGTCTGAAGTAGGTTTGCTGCTATGTTTCTGTTTACTAGACCTTGGGGAGCCATCAGAACGCTTCTTCTTCTTTGGAGTAGAATCAACAGAGGGAGACTTGTCACAGCTAACCCGTCCCAACAGTGTAACTTCTGAAGGGTCCACTAGAGTGGGGGTCGTGCTTGCATTACCTTCAGTCTTCTTCTGCTCAGAGCGTTCCTTCCTTTCCTTGTTTTTCGGAGTTGCTAACTGGTGGATCTGCGCAGGCGTAAAAGACTTACAGATCTGGCAAGCCAGCTTCTTGACACAGGGGTCGTCTCCCACCCCCTTGTCACGACAACGCGCGCATTTCTTATGGTTGTCGAAACGGGCCATAACGTGCCCGCAAGAACCTCGCTTCTGTCCAGGAGACGACATAATGATCAGTAAGGTAGTAGAATTACTCCGTACTAATAAAAAACACGAAACTTGGAAGAGTTCGTTGTAAAACTTCAAAAACGTATCTCTGAAGAAATTCTTCTGCACACTCTTTCGCACCAAACGAAAAAGATGCTATGACGTCAAGAGGTAAACAGGAAATGAAGTACGATGCGCCACCTGGCGAATGCACACTCTGTGACCGGTCCTGCCGGTAGTATATACAGGATGTCTTTTTCTGACGTTTGGCGGGACCGGTCGCGCCGACCGGTAAAGCAATTGTCCATTGGATAGGATGTATTAACGCAATAAAATGAGGCAGTTTGTGATTGAACCGGGTTGCAAACAAGTCTACTTGTGGTCGGATCCATCTGGAGCACAAAGATTGAACAGCTGCTGAGATAGGGACCACTCTGTTTGAATCACTTGATTGTGTCTGGAAAGCTTGTCCGCTATCACATTCAAGTGACCTGGAATGTGTCTTGCCCTCAGGATTATTCCCCTGGGATGGCACCAGGACAGAAGCCTCCATAGGAGGGCACAGAGAGAGCTGATTTCATACCGACCTGTTTGTTTATGTAAGAGACCACCGTTGTGTTGTCTGTTGCAACAAGAACAATCTGGTCCCTACACAGATGCTCAAAACTCTTTAGGGCCAAAGGACTGCCTTTAGCTCTAAATAATTGATGTGGAGACGACTTTCTATGGCTGACCAAACGCCTCTTGCAGTGGAGCCCCCTAAGTGTGCGCCCCAGCCTTCGTTTGAGGCGTCTGTACACAGCTAAAGAGTGTGCTGAAGAGGGTGCAAAGGTTGGTACCTTGGTACATTGTTCTCTTCCAACCACCAATCTAGGTCTGGATGGAGTGATTGAAGAACTGGTATGATCTTTTCTAAAACCTTGGGGACGTGCCAGTGACGCTTCAAGTGCCACTGAATGGGCCTCATATGAAGACGTCCTGACCAGACTTGTTTTTCTGTGGCTGTAAGCAGTCCTATTAAAGACATCAACTGTCTGACTGTCCAAATGCTCCAGCTCTTGATGAAGTATAACTTCTCTTGAAGAGCTATCCACCGGTCCTGAGTGGGTAGAACCTGACCGGATAACAGGTTGAACCGGTAGCCTACGAAACTGACTACCCACCCTAACTGCTGGCACAGGGCCAAGACGGTCTGGGTATGTTGTAGGCAGGTTTCCAGGCACGGGGCTTTCAGTAACCAGTCGTCTAGGTACTGCTGGATCCGAATACCCTTTGCTTGTGCCATCAGCTTCACTTCTTTGACCACTTTTGGGAACTCGAGGGGAGCCATGGCCAAACCAAAAGGGAGAGCTGTGAACTGAAAGGTTTGATTGTTCAGGAAAAATCTGAGGTATTTTCTGGACCTCTGGGAGATTGGGATATGGAAATACGCATCGCTGAAATCCAGAGAGGTCACCCATTCTCCTTTCTGTAAGGAGTTTCCATCTTGAAAGAACTGGTCCTCAAGTATAGATTTAGCTGACTTAGATCCAAGATTGGCCTCCATTTTTTGTTAGGTTTGGGAACTAGGAAGAGTCGGTTGTAAAAGGCCAGAGACGACTTGACAACCACTTTTTCCCCTACCAACTTTTCTGTGAGACTGACCAAGGCTTCTTTTAGAAACCGGCTTTTGGTGGAATTTGCGTAACCACTTTGAACCACAGGAAATCTTGTCAAAAGGGGCCTCTGTTTGAAGGGAAACCTTCCCTCAGGACTGAGACCACCTGAGGATTCGCACCCATTTCTTGCCAGATATGCCAAAACTGTTGAAGTCTTCCCCCTACATTCTGTCCGGCGACAGCATTGGGGACATTGGGAGCAATTGGGACAGAAAGACATGGACTTACACAAGAAACACCTTTGACATGCTTTATTTTGATCAGACATTGACCGGGACTTACTCCTTTCTCTTGTGGAGGCCCGTGTGAATGAACAGTAGGAACATGATTTACAACAGGATAACACACATCCAGGAGACTTAAGGTCTTTGACACAAGTGAACTTGTTACTGTCTGTGTAATTGAACTTTCTGAGATTTGACTCTCTGATATAACTTTGTATTGAAACTTTGGGTCCAACTGAACTGGCTTTACATGAATGAAGGTTGGACCAACCCAATAATTGTCATTTATATGGCTTGTATGACTGCGATTTGGATAAACGAGGGTTGGAACCCCGTCCCCTTCTGCGTCCCCTGGAACGACTCCTACTGACCTGTCTCCAAGGCTGTTGCTGCTGTTGGGAGGTCTGTTCAGATGAGGCAGAAGGTTTCCTATCCTTACGGTCATAAGGTCTATACCTGAGGGAACCTTTCCAGCTAGTGTGCTGAGAAGCACCCGGTCCGGGTCCCTGAGCAACACTGCTGGCTTCATGTTTCTGTATATCTTGTTCTGCCATCATAATGGCAGCATCCGGGAACAGCCCGTAACCAAACATGGGAGCATTACACAACAGGTTCATGGTATCTTGTTTAACTCCCGGTTTAACAAAGTCCACATAAGAGTCCCTTCAAAGTAAGATCAGGTTTGACATGTGCACAAATAAACTGTCCGCCACATGCTGAAGAGACGTGCCCGTGGCCACGGATACCCGTTGATGGAAAGCCATGAGGTCACGCAGGTCATTCAAAGCATTGGTAACATCCTTGGGTGCCTTGCCCTTGTTAAGGCGGGAACACAAAAGGGCAATATTTTGGGACATCTTGTCTTGGAGCTCCGTTGAACATCTACTAAAACCCGCTGCATGATTGATAATGTAAGTGTCTTCTCTGGCAGCCCTTTCCCACCGACGAAGAGATTCCTGGGCGATTGGTCTGGAGGGTGGACCTGTTGAAGGGTATGCTGAAGCTCTAGTGATCCTGGGAGACTGAGAGTTCACCTTGGCCTCAGTGTTTCGCCAATTAAAGACCGAGCGACCTGGACGGTGAGGGCCATCAGGTTTCAATAAATGCATTTTGTACCACTTCTCTTGTGACTTCGGCACCTTGATAAACTGGTCCCATTTAAGACCTGCCGAATCTTGCGATCTTGAGGGGTGGCCTTCTGCCATAGTAAGATTTAATCTCTTCAATTTCTGGCATAGCCAGTCATCTGGGGGCATGGCCACAGATATCCTTGTAGGTGTCCTGGGATTTTTGCCCTTCGAGGGATGATTGGACTTGTCTGGCTCCGAATAATCGGTTTCAAAGGCGGGAACGTGATGCCAGCCCATATAAGATCTAATAGAACGGACTGTTTCCCTATGACATATCCTCAGTTTGCTCCGGTGGTTCAATAGAATCTTGCAACTTTAATAAGTAAATTAAATTTTTATAAGTTAATACCCTATCCAATGGACAATTGCTTTACCGGTCGGCGCGACCGGTCCCGCCAAACGTCAGAAAAAGACGTCCTGTATAGAATACCGGCAGGACCGGTCAGGAGAGTGCATTCGCCAGGTGGCGCATCGTACTTCCTCTTCCTGTCTAGACATCGTGACGTCATAGCATCTTTTTCGTGTCTAATCCTAGTAAGACCCCTAGTAAGCTGATAGCGGGGCCGGATGGGTGGGCCTTGCCTGTCCATTGGATAGGGTATTAACTTATAAAAATTTAATTTACTTATTAAATTTGCAATTTTATTGCGTTAATACATCCTATCCAATGGACAATTGCTGAATAACTACCACTTGGTAGGCGGGTAAGCAGCTAGGGACTTATGTGAACTCATAACAAAACAAAATAGTACAGGCCCATTTGACCTAGGGTCAGAGAACCCTGACAGGTCAAGGTCGGCCACCAACTCACCGGTTAACCGGGAGTCTACCGACGTTGCCCCCCCCCTTTTTCTTTCCTTCCAGAGTTGGTTTGAGAAGGGAAAGATAGAGAGAGAGGGGCTGAGTTCAGTCCCAGAAGAATAAACTTCCCAAGGGAAGCAAGTCACAGTTTTTTTTTTTTGTTTTTTATATAATATATGTACATTCAACATATTTACATTATGTACATATCTAACATATTTACAATATGTACATATTTACATATATACAATATCTCCTCACCTCTGGGCCTGGTGGTGCACCTGTTGGGCAGCCACTACAGGTCCCAGGTGGAAAAGCTCCGAGTCTGCCCAGGCAACATCCTTCAAATAAAATTGGGTGAAGGTGTTGTGAGATTTCCAGTGGCAGGCTGACAAGATCTGATCTAAGGAGATCCCTGATTGGAAAGCCTTAGAGGCAGCAAAGGCCCTAACATCATGGGCTTTAACCTGATGTAAGGTGAGGGCCTCCTGGTCAGAGCGCTCATAGCACAGAATCACAGTCTGTTTGATCCATGAGGAGATGGTGGCAGGTGAGATGTCTTTGTCAAACCCCTTCTTGAAGGAGACAAAGACTAACTCCTTATTCTGCCTGAGATCTGCAGTCCTGTCCAAGTAGTAGTGCAGGGCTCTAACTGGACATAGGGACCTGTCACCCTTGAGTGACCTATCCAGAGATGGTGCCAGGGCTGGGATGACCACTGGAGCCACACTATCTGGACCTTCCTTGGCCAGCTGGTTCTTGGATAGGAAGCTGGGTGAAGGGTACAAAGACACCTTAGACCAGTCTGACTGGTGTCTGATGTTCTTATGTAACCAAGCATGGATCTCACTCCTGCGTTTACCTGAGCCTAAGGCCAGCAAGAAAACAGTCTTGAAAGTTAAATGTTTCAAGGAGGCCTCTTTTAGGGGTTCAAAGGGAGCCTTTGTGAGCTGGTTTACATGAATGAAGGTTGGACCAACCCAATAATTGTCATTTATATGGCTTGTATGACTGCGATTTGGATAAACGAGGGTTGGAACCCCGTCCCCTTCTGCGTCCCCTGGAACGACTCCTACTGACCTGTCTCCAAGGCTGTTGCTGCTGTTGGGAGGTCTGTTCAGATGAGGCAGAAGGTTTCCTATCCTTACGGTCATAAGGTCTATACCTGAGGGAACCTTTCCAGCTAGTGTGCTGAGAAGCACCCGGTCCGGGTCCCTGAGCAACACTGCTGGCTTCATGTTTCTGTATATCTTGTTCTGCCATCATAATGGCAGCATCCGGGAACAGCCCGTAACCAAACATGGGAGCATTACACAACAGGTTCATGGTATCTTGTTTAACTCCCGGTTTAACAAAGTCCACATAAGAGTCCCTTCAAAGTAAGATCAGGTTTGACATGTGCACAAATAAACTGTCCGCCACATGCTGAAGAGACGTGCCCGTGGCCACGGATACCCGTTGATGGAAAGCCATGAGGTCACGCAGGTCATTCAAAGCATTGGTAACATCCTTGGGTGCCTTGCCCTTGTTAAGGCGGGAACACAAAAGGGCAATATTTTGGGACATCTTGTCTTGGAGCTCCGTTGAACATCTACTAAAACCCGCTGCATGATTGATAATGTAAGTGTCTTCTCTGGCAGCCCTTTCCCACCGACGAAGAGATTCCTGGGCGATTGGTCTGGAGGGTGGACCTGTTGAAGGGTATGCTGAAGCTCTAGTGATCCTGGGAGACTGAGAGTTCACCTTGGCCTCAGTGTTTCGCCAATTAAAGACCGAGCGACCTGGACGGTGAGGGCCATCAGGTTTCAATAAATGCATTTTGTACCACTTCTCTTGTGACTTCGGCACCTTGATAAACTGGTCCCATTTAAGACCTGCCGAATCTTGCGATCTTGAGGGGTGGCCTTCTGCCATAGTAAGATTTAATCTCTTCAATTTCTGGCATAGCCAGTCATCTGGGGGCATGGCCACAGATATCCTTGTAGGTGTCCTGGGATTTTTGCCCTTCGAGGGATGATTGGACTTGTCTGGCTCCGAATAATCGGTTTCAAAGGCGGGAACGTGATGCCAGCCCATATAAGATCTAATAGAACGGACTGTTTCCCTATGACATATCCTCAGTTTGCTCCGGTGGTTCAATAGAATCTTGCAACTTTAATAAGTAAATTAAATTTTTATAAGTTAATACCCTATCCAATGGACAATTGCTTTACCGGTCGGCGCGACCGGTCCCGCCAAACGTCAGAAAAAGACGTCCTGTATAGAATACCGGCAGGACCGGTCAGGAGAGTGCATTCGCCAGGTGGCGCATCGTACTTCCTCTTCCTGTCTAGACATCGTGACGTCATAGCATCTTTTTCGTGTCTAATCCTAGTAAGACCCCTAGTAAGCTGATAGCGGGGCCGGATGGGTGGGCCTTGCCTGTCCATTGGATAGGGTATTAACTTATAAAAATTTAATTTACTTATTAAATTTGCAATTTTATTGCGTTAATACATCCTATCCAATGGACAATTGCTGAATAACTACCACTTGGTAGGCGGGTAAGCAGCTAGGGACTTATGTGAACTCATAACAAAACAAAATAGTACAGGCCCATTTGACCTAGGGTCAGAGAACCCTGACAGGTCAAGGTCGGCCACCAACTCACCGGTTAACCGGGAGTCTACCGACGTTGCCCCCCCCCTTTTTCTTTCCTTCCAGAGTTGGTTTGAGAAGGGAAAGATAGAGAGAGAGGGGCTGAGTTCAGTCCCAGAAGAATAAACTTCCCAAGGGAAGCAAGTCACAGTTTTTTTTTTTTGTTTTTTATATAATATATGTACATTCAACATATTTACATTATGTACATATCTAACATATTTACAATATGTACATATTTACATGTATACAATATCTCCTCACCTCTGGGCCTGGTGGTGCACCTGTTGGGCAGCCACTACAGGTCCCAGGTGGAAAAGCTCCGAGTCTGCCCAGGCAACATCCTTCAAATAAAATTGGGTGAAGGTGTTGTGAGATTTCCAGTGGCAGGCTGACAAGATCTGATCTAAGGAGATCCCTGATTGGAAAGCCTTAGAGGCAGCAAAGGCCCTAACATCATGGGCTTTAACCTGATGTAAGGTGAGGGCCTCCTGGTCAGAGCGCTCATAGCACAGAATCACAGTCTGTTTGATCCATGAGGAGATGGTGGCAGGTGAGATGTCTTTGTCAAACCCCTTCTTGAAGGAGACAAAGACTAACTCCTTATTCTGCCTGAGATCTGCAGTCCTGTCCAAGTAGTAGTGCAGGGCTCTAACTGGACATAGGGACCTGTCACCCTTGAGTGACCTATCCAGAGATGGTGCCAGGGCTGGGATGACCACTGGAGCCACACTATCTGGACCTTCCTTGGCCAGCTGGTTCTTGGATAGGAAGCTGGGTGAAGGGTACAAAGACACCTTAGACCAGTCTGACTGGTGTCTGATGTTCTTATGTAACCAAGCATGGATCTCACTCCTGCGTTTACCTGAGCCTAAGGCCAGCAAGAAAACAGTCTTGAAAGTTAAATGTTTCAAGGAGGCCTCTTTTAGGGGTTCAAAGGGAGCCTTTGTGAGCTGGTTTACATGAATGAAGGTTGGACCAACCCAATAATTGTCATTTATATGGCTTGTATGACTGCGATTTGGATAAACGAGGGTTGGAACCCCGTCCCCTTCTGCGTCCCCTGGAACGACTCCTACTGACCTGTCTCCAAGGCTGTTGCTGCTGTTGGGAGGTCTGTTCAGATGAGGCAGAAGGTTTCCTATCCTTACGGTCATAAGGTCTATACCTGAGGGAACCTTTCCAGCTAGTGTGCTGAGAAGCACCCGGTCCGGGTCCCTGAGCAACACTGCTGGCTTCATGTTTCTGTATATCTTGTTCTGCCATCATAATGGCAGCATCCGGGAACAGCCCGTAACCAAACATGGGAGCATTACACAACAGGTTCATGGTATCTTGTTTAACTCCCGGTTTAACAAAGTCCACATAAGAGTCCCTTCAAAGTAAGATCAGGTTTGACATGTGCACAAATAAACTGTCCGCCACATGCTGAAGAGACGTGCCCGTGGCCACGGATACCCGTTGATGGAAAGCCATGAGGTCACGCAGGTCATTCAAAGCATTGGTAACATCCTTGGGTGCCTTGCCCTTGTTAAGGCGGGAACACAAAAGGGCAATATTTTGGGACATCTTGTCTTGGAGCTCCGTTGAACATCTACTAAAACCCGCTGCATGATTGATAATGTAAGTGTCTTCTCTGGCAGCCCTTTCCCACCGACGAAGAGATTCCTGGGCGATTGGTCTGGAGGGTGGACCTGTTGAAGGGTATGCTGAAGCTCTAGTGATCCTGGGAGACTGAGAGTTCACCTTGGCCTCAGTGTTTCGCCAATTAAAGACCGAGCGACCTGGACGGTGAGGGCCATCAGGTTTCAATAAATGCATTTTGTACCACTTCTCTTGTGACTTCGGCACCTTGATAAACTGGTCCCATTTAAGACCTGCCGAATCTTGCGATCTTGAGGGGTGGCCTTCTGCCATAGTAAGATTTAATCTCTTCAATTTCTGGCATAGCCAGTCATCTGGGGGCATGGCCACAGATATCCTTGTAGGTGTCCTGGGATTTTTGCCCTTCGAGGGATGATTGGACTTGTCTGGCTCCGAATAATCGGTTTCAAAGGCGGGAACGTGATGCCAGCCCATATAAGATCTAATAGAACGGACTGTTTCCCTATGACATATCCTCAGTTTGCTCCGGTGGTTCAATAGAATCTTGCAACTTTAATAAGTAAATTAAATTTTTATAAGTTAATACCCTATCCAATGGACAATTGCTTTACCGGTCGGCGCGACCGGTCCCGCCAAACGTCAGAAAAAGACGTCCTGTATAGAATACCGGCAGGACCGGTCAGGAGAGTGCATTCGCCAGGTGGCGCATCGTACTTCCTCTTCCTGTCTAGACATCGTGACGTCATAGCATCTTTTTCGTGTCTAATCCTAGTAAGACCCCTAGTAAGCTGATAGCGGGGCCGGATGGGTGGGCCTTGCCTGTCCATTGGATAGGGTATTAACTTATAAAAATTTAATTTACTTATTAAATTTGCAATTTTATTGCGTTAATACATCCTATCCAATGGACAATTGCTGAATAACTACCACTTGGTAGGCGGGTAAGCAGCTAGGGACTTATGTGAACTCATAACAAAACAAAATAGTACAGGCCCATTTGACCTAGGGTCAGAGAACCCTGACAGGTCAAGGTCGGCCACCAACTCACCGGTTAACCGGGAGTCTACCGACGTTGCCCCCCCCCTTTTTCTTTCCTTCCAGAGTTGGTTTGAGAAGGGAAAGATAGAGAGAGAGGGGCTGAGTTCAGTCCCAGAAGAATAAACTTCCCAAGGGAAGCAAGTCACAGTTTTTTTTTTTGTTTTTTATATAATATATGTACATTCAACATATTTACATTATGTACATATCTAACATATTTACAATATGTACATATTTACATATATACAATATCTCCTCACCTCTGGGCCTGGTGGTGCACCTGTTGGGCAGCCACTACAGGTCCCAGGTGGAAAAGCTCCGAGTCTGCCCAGGCAACATCCTTCAAATAAAATTGGGTGAAGGTGTTGTGAGATTTCCAGTGGCAGGCTGACAAGATCTGATCTAAGGAGATCCCTGATTGGAAAGCCTTAGAGGCAGCAAAGGCCCTAACATCATGGGCTTTAACCTGATGTAAGGTGAGGGCCTCCTGGTCAGAGCGCTCATAGCACAGAATCACAGTCTGTTTGATCCATGAGGAGATGGTGGCAGGTGAGATGTCTTTGTCAAACCCCTTCTTGAAGGAGACAAAGACTAACTCCTTATTCTGCCTGAGATCTGCAGTCCTGTCCAAGTAGTAGTGCAGGGCTCTAACTGGACATAGGGACCTGTCACCCTTGAGTGACCTATCCAGAGATGGTGCCAGGGCTGGGATGACCACTGGAGCCACACTATCTGGACCTTCCTTGGCCAGCTGGTTCTTGGATAGGAAGCTGGGTGAAGGGTACAAAGACACCTTAGACCAGTCTGACTGGTGTCTGATGTTCTTATGTAACCAAGCATGGATCTCACTCCTGCGTTTACCTGAGCCTAAGGCCAGCAAGAAAACAGTCTTGAAAGTTAAATGTTTCAAGGAGGCCTCTTTTAGGGGTTCAAAGGGAGCCTTTGTGAGCTGGTGTAAAACCAGGGAAAGATTCCAGGAGGGGATGCCCCTCCTGCCCCTAGGCCTGTCTCTATGGAAACTATCCAGGAGACGTGCTGCCACTGCCTCAGAGAAGCCTTGCTCCTTGATTGCTGAGGCTCTAGGAGCCAGGCATGTAGGTTCAGATTCGACAGGTTCCTGTGAAGGACCTGGTTGAATGGCTGAGACACTAGATTGGGTATGCTGGGCAGACACAGTGGGATCTGGCTTGACATTGCTACCAGGTCCCCAAACCAGGGCATGTTGGGCCACCCTGGAGCAATCAGAATTATTCTGTTGCAGGGGTAGTCCTGGAGCTTCTCCACCACTTTGCCCAAGATGGCTGCTGGTGGGAAGGCGTATGGGTCCAGGTCCTCCCAGGAGAGACTGAGTGTTGTTGAACCTGGTGGCAAACAGGTCCACTTGTGGCTGATGCCACGTTGAGCATACAGCTTGGAACACTTCTGGATGAAGTGACCACTCTGTTTGAATGGTCTGGCCAAGCCTGGATAGCTTGTCTGCTATCACGTTCAGCCGGCCGGGGATGTGACGTGCCCTGAGTGTTACTTGCTGCCTGGTACACCAGGACAGTATTCTCCACAGTAGTGCACACAGGGAGCCCGATTTCATCCCCCCCTCTTTGTTGATATAGGCAACCACTGTTGTGTTGTCTGTAGCTATCAACACTGTCTTGTTGGAGACCAGTGTTCGAAACTCCTTTAGAGCTAGAAATACTGCTTTCAGCTCCAAGTGGTTTATGTGCAACTTGCTTTCTGGAAGGGACCAAGTTCCCCTTGCAGTATGTTCGTCTAAGTGAGCGCCCCACCCTTCTTTTGATGCATCTGTAAAAATTTGCAGAGCATGTTTTAGAGGGTGTAATGGTTGACCTCTTAGCACATTGCTTTCCTCCAACCACCACCTTAGATGAGGGTGGAGGGACTTGGGGACCGGGATCACCTTTTCCAGTGATTCTGGGACCCTCCAGTTGTTTTTCAAGTGCCACTGTATGGGTCTCATGTGTAGTCGCCCAAAGTGGACTTGCTTTTCTGTCAGACCGGGCAAACCGGATCCGACAGTATGGATCTGATCTTGTCTGTCAAGGCCTGCCAACGTTCTCCTGTTGGTCTGACCTTGCCCTCTTTCAGGTCGAACTGGTAACCTACAAAGTTGAAGACCTGTTTGGGGACCAGTTCTGATTTTTCCTTGTTCACCAGCCAACCTAGTTCCTGACAAAGTGTGACCAGGGTTTGAGTATGCTGGAGACAAGTGTCGTGGGTAGAGGCTCTCACCAGCCAGTCGTCTAGGTACTGGTCGGTCCTTATACCCTTCTGAAGTGCCATGAGTTTGACCTCTTTGGCCACCACTGTGAACTCCATGGGAGCTGTGGACAGACCAAAGGGTAGGGCCTTGAACTGGTAGGACCGACCCTGGATGTGAAAACGCATGTACTTCCTGGACTGACTGTGAATTGGTATGTGGAAGTATGCGTCTCTGAAATCTATTTATGTGACCCACTCCCCTGCCTGTAGGGAGGTTCTTATTGTCTCTGGGGTCTCCATCTTGAACGACTCTGTGTTTAAAAAGGTGTTCAAGGTGCTCAGGTCCAGGATGGGTCTCCACCGGTTGTTGGGTTTGGGTACCAAAAATAGCCGGTTGTAAAAACCTAGTGAATTCTGATTTTGCACCGGTTCGACTGCATTTTTGTTTATCAGCTGATGCAGTGCCTCCACAAGGACTGTTTGGTGGGATTGTGGTAGTTGCTTATTACAGTCGGTGACCTTGTCAAGTGGGGTCTGAACCGGAACGGAAGAGTATAACCCTCCCTCAGTGTGGTGACTACCTTTGGACTCGAACCCAAGGCTTCCCATTTCTCCCAACACTGGTTTAACCTCGCCCCTACAGGAGGATCTATAACAGCATGTTGGGCATTGGTGACAGGATTTACAGAACACAAGTGACCTACACAAGAAACACTTTTCACATATTTTATTTCTGTGTATATTTGACAAAAGGTGGGATTTACGCCTTTCCTTTGTGGCAACCCGGTGACAATATGAGCATTTGCAACATGAGAGTCTACATTTAAAGTCACTTTGCTGTTCTTTGCTGCCACAGGTACTGAGTCCAAGTCTCCCTGACCGGTAACACAGAGTTCATCTGACCGGTCACAGAATTTACACAGTAACTGTCATTTATAAGACTTGGACCCCTTAGCCGGCTTCTGGGAGAAAGTGGAGGCTTTGCCACGACTTCTCCTAGCTTGCTGCTTGTCCTTGATTTGTTTCCAAGCAGGGACGTTCTTCTTGTCGGTGTGATGGCTAGTCGACTTGTCACTTGCATATGGGTGAAAGCGACCTTGTTGTCGGTGTGAAGTACCGGACGAACACCTCTCCTCACTCTTACCGACTTCTTCTTCAGCTTTTGCTATAAGCTGGTCCGGGAATAAAGCATTCAGATGAACCGGAGACGTTCTCAAGGCGTGCACAGTATCTTGCTTCACCCCCGCATGTAAATAGTCCAGGTAACTATCTCTGCGAGCAAGGGTGAAGTTGGCCATGTTGATAAAGACTGCTTCTGAAAGATCTTGCATAGTCCTGGCCATTGCTTGAGATACTGACCGGTTGAAAGTGGTCAAATACTCCAATTCACTAACAGCTTGCTTCGCCTTCTCAGATGACTTCCCCTTACTGTCCAGACGCAGGGTTTTTAACTGAGAGTTCATAGAGTCCTGAACCCTGGTCAGACACCTTGACAAACCAGCAGCCTGGTTGCACATTATTGTCTGTTCACGAGCTGCCCTCTCCCAGCGTCTGAGGAGATCCTGACTGAAGGCCCGGGAGGGTGGAGCAGAAGGCAAGTTTCTTCTGGCAATCCTGCTGAAAGAGTGGTTGAGTTTAGCCGGATCCGGTGACCAGATAGGAACTCCAGAACTCTCACTGTCTTTTTCAGCATGCATCCCATACCATCTAGAAGGTCTAGGGGTTTTGATGAACTGATCCCTCATTAGGCCCGTGTTGTCAGTGTTCCTGGTGGGGTAGCCTTCCTTGATTGTGAGGTTAAGACTGGACATCTTCCTGCACAACCAGTCGTCCACCGGAAGTTTCACACTGACTTTACTGGTTGGCTGGACACATGTACCGGCAAAAGGGTTGTCATCTGCAGTAGAGGACACAGTTTCGAACTCAGGAACTCTGTGCCAGTTCATGAAACTCCTCACACCCCTCATGGTTTCCCTGTAGTTAGCCTCCTCAGTGGGTTCAGTCTCAGGGTCATCTCTGGAGGCATCCTTGTCTGCTGACCGGTCCCGGTGGATGTCACCATCCAGGGAACCGGTTTCGCTGAACTGGTCAGCTTCACTGTCAGAGGCTGCACTGAGATCTACATCACCGGTGGGCTGAACCTCTGGGAACGAACCGGGGGGCCTGAACAGGCTGGGTTGCTATCCCTGCACCGGGAGCCCCAAGGGGCTGGGTGGCAGTCAGCATCTCCTCTACAGCAAAACCGGTAGCCTGGTCAAGGCAGGGACCGGATTTCTCAACTGGCAGACTCTTCTCCACAGGTAGACCGCTGGTGGAGGCACCAGGGTCAAAAAAGGGCTTCTGAGTGGGAGTCACCTCTGAAGCTGGCTTCACAACCGGTTCAACCGGCACTGTGAAGGTCTTGGCCAGTAGCATCGCCTCAAGTCTGGAGAATCTTTCTGCCCACTTGTCATCAAGCTGTTTAAGATCTTCAGATGAAGGCTTACTACTTGAAGATCTCTTTTTGCTGGCAGACGGCTTGGGAGACTCAGTACGCTTCGTCTTCTTGGTAGGGCTCGACTGCACAGCCTTCACCTTCTCCACTTTCCCCAGTACGCTAACGTGTGCTGGGTCCACGAGAGTGGGAGTGGATGAGGTAGTCTTCTTGTCTTTTCTGTCCTTGTAGGTTGGTGTAGCCAACTGCAGGACCTGCTCAGGGGTAAACCCTTTACAGATAAGGCATTCCTTCTTCAGGACGCAGGGGTCGTCGCCTAGCCCTTTGTCCCTACACCGTGCACACTTGGAGTGGGAGTCAAACCCAGCCATAGCGTGTCCGCATGAACCTCGTCTTTGTCCTGGTGATGACATAGTCGTAGATAATAATAATAAACTACTTCAAAGATAAAATAAAGCAGTTGAGTTCGGTATAAAACCAAAAATTCCTTGTCGTTGAAAACACGTCTTCACTCTCCACGCGCCAAACGAAAAAGATGCTATGACGTCACGATGTCTAGACAGGAAGAGGAAGTACGATGCGCCACCTGGCGAATGCACTCTCCTGACCGGTCCTGCCGGTAGTATATACAGGACGTCTTTTTCTGGCGTTTGGCGGGACCGGTCGCGCCGACCGGTAAAGCAATTGTCCATTGGATAGGATGTATTAACGCAATAAAATGATAAATGTCCATCATCTGAACCGGAAAATGAGGTTGCTTGCTCCAAATCATCATCAGAGATCTGTTCATAAGTTTCAGTTTCTGTAGCCAGTGGGTAAGCACAGGCACCGGTAAAAGCTTGTTCTTGCTTGGGCCTGAGGAAGGCTCGTTAGTATCCCCTTGCGGTTGTAAGGTACAATGGATGGAAGAGCCGGTTGCTAAGGTCACCACAATGTAAACAAACCTATGTAAAACAATTTATTCCTTGTAAAAATAAATAATAAAGTCTCTTAAATAATCTTAGATGTCATGTTAGAATAGTAATAATCCACTCGTGATCATGGCTTGTTACAGCATTTAACCATGTCACTTCCAGATAATTTTACTCACCCTTCGGCTTCACTCATGGATTATTTCTACATTCTCTAGGATATATTTTAAGGCACAACCTCCTTTAAATCTCTTTCAAGCCGTCCGTTCCTCCCACAAAATTCTTTATGGTCACATGATTTTAACATTTTATAAAGTCATTACAACAATGCCAGTTAACACATTTAATTATAACATAAACTTTGTTCAGACTAGATAGTCTTGAGTCTGCCATAGCCATAAAGCTACATGATGCAGATGCAGAAGTTGGGCAATAACAAATTCAAAGATTTTTCAAGGATTTTAATTAATTTTGGCCAAATTCAAGGACTTTCAAGGCCTTGAAAATGAAGCAATTTTTTTCAAGGATTTTCAAGGAATTTCCAGGATGTGGGAACCCTGCACTTATGGTGGGGGTAATGGCGCTATCAACAGATGAACAAACAGATCTGCATGCCTTGAATACTTTTTCATACTTGATAGATAAGGTAACTTTAAAAAAAAAAACATGTCTCTGGGCCTTGTACTTTTGGAGGAGAAGTTGTTCACGCAGATGCCAACGCGGATGCCGCACAGTGATGCCATAATGTCAGCTGACTGACAAATCAGCTGACATAAAAACTTCTCTCTGTAGAAAACACGTCAGCAAACTCCACACGCCAAACGAAAAAAGATGCTATGACATCACACTGTCTAGACAGGAAGGAAGTACAATGCGCCACCTGGCGAATGCACACTCCATGACCGGTCACGCCGGTCTGTAAAGCAATTGTCCATTGGATAGGATGTATTAACGCAATAAAAAAATTTAACTTTTAGAACATATTAATGACTTTCAAACAATGGGCTTTTGCAGTCATTTTTTCAAGATGAGGACAAATTTTTTTACAAACATGCTTTCATACTAGCTATGTTTACAGGATGGATGTATGCCAGATATATGCTACACGATAGCTGAGATACTAGTCCTGAAAATATCAAAACAGTGCTGGGTTCTGACCTTCCACTTTGTCAAGTTTGAAATCGATTAGCAGAAGCATCTTCAAGTTACAGCCTGCAAACAGAATTTCAAGATGGTGGCCATCATGTTTTTCCAAATGGCACCAACTTCGAAAGCAACCTAGCCTAGTTGGTGCCCTACCACCCCATTAAGTTTCAAATCGATCAGTTGAAGCGTTTTTGAGATAGAGTCTGAAAACTGAATTTCTGTTTTGCTGTTTTGGCCATCTTGATTTTTATAGTGGCACCAATTAAGGTGCCCTGTTAAGGCAGAAGCGTCTTTGAGCTACAGTCTGGAAAGAGGAATTGAACATGGCGGCTATGGTGGTCATCTTGTTTTTCAAGTGGCACCAATTTCAAAAGCAACTTAACCTAGTTGGTGCCCTACCACCTTGTTAAGTTTCAAATTAATTAGAAGAAGTGTCTTTGAGTTAGAGTCTGGAAACCTAATTTGAAGATGGCGGCATGTTTTTTCCAAATGGCACCGATTTCAAAAGCAACCTAGCCTATGTGATACCCTACAACCCTGTTAAGTTTCAAACCAATCAGCAGAAGCGTCTTTGTGCTACAAGCGATTAGCAGAAGCATCTTCAAGTTACAGCCTGCAAACAGAATTTCAAGATGGTGGCCATCATGTTTTTCCAAATGGCACCAACTTCGAAAGCAACCTAGCCTAGTTGGTGCCCTACCACCCCATTAAGTTTCAAATCGATCAGTTGAAGCGTTTTTGAGATAGAGTCTGAAAACTGAATTTCTGTTTTGCTGTTTTGGCCATCTTGATTTTTATAGTGGCACCAATTAAGGTGCCCTGTTAAGGCAGAAGCGTCTTTGAGCTACAGTCTGGAAAGAGGAATTGAACATGGCGGCTATGGTGGTCATCTTGTTTTTCAAGTGGCACCAATTTCAAAAGCAACTTAACCTAGTTGGTGCCCTACCACCTTGTTAAGTTTCAAATTAATTAGAAGAAGTGTCTTTGAGTTAGAGTCTGGAAACCTAATTTGAAGATGGCGGCATGTTTTTTCCAAATGGCACCGATTTCAAAAGCAACCTAGCCTATGTGATACCCTACAACCCTGTTAAGTTTCAAACCAATCAGCAGAAGCGTCTTTGTGCTACAAGCTACAAGCCCCCCCCCCCCCCCCCCCCCAATTTAGTTTCACACCAATCAGCATAAGTGTCTTTGAGCTAAAGTCTGGAAAAGGAATTTAAAGTGGTGGCCATGGCAGCCATCTTGTTTTTCGTAATGACACCAATTTGGAAAGCAACCTAGCCTAGGTGCCTCCCCCTGTTAAGTTTCCAATCAATCAGCAGAAACGTGTTCAAATTGGAGTCCAGAAACCAAAATATTGACGGACAGACAGACGGACGGACATCGAACACACATCAATCTGATAGGCAGGTTGGTTACATGTACACCGCCCCCCAAAAAACCTAATCATCTCTAGATCCTCTGAGGGTAAACATATCCTGGAAATATGTTGAAAATCCATGCATGGGTTTAGGCTGTGGAACACCCAAAAACTTTAAGACCCCAAAATCTTATAAGTGTTTCCATGGCAACAGTTGTTGCCAGATACTCCCCAAAACTTATCGGCTCTAGATCCTTTTGGACTACATATCCTAAAAATTTTGCTGAAAGTCCACGTATGGGTTTAACCACAAGTTTAAGACCCCAAAATATTAAAAGCATTGCCATGGCAAGAGTTGTTGTCCCTGCAAAACCTAATCAGCTCTAGATCCTCTTGGCATAAACATATCCTGAAAACATGATGAAAATCCATTCATCAGTTTAGGCTGGGAACACCCACAAGCTTTATGCCCACCGCCAACACTGCCCAGACAGCACAGGTAACGACTATAACCCCAGCAAATTGATAGAAAACAATCACTGAAGATATGACTACTTTGTGCCATACATTTGCACATTTTTTTCAATTGATGTTGCAAAGTACAGAAACATTTAGCTTAAGTATAATATATTCTCTATCTGCATAAATATTTAAACAGGTTGGTTTGCAAAATTTTAATTCCTTTCAATGTTGACAAAGTGGACCAGTTTAAGACATTCACTTGGAAAATAAGGGAACTGAATCAACCCATATACAAAGCCTACAAGAAGCTGTCTTACTTCAAAATAAGCCTCCTGCTGAGGAGACAGGTTGTTGAGTGGGATGTGAATGCAGTCCGTGTCTTGGTCCACAAACATGGCATGTCTCTGACTGAATGTACCACGGCCCACATCCTGCCCACTCAGTCGCACATGAAAGCCTGTAACATATGTGTCATGTGATGTTACATAATTTGCTACTTGTGAAGTCATCAAGCAATTATGACAAAAATATCGTCTTAATATACATGAAATGAGGTCCCATGATTACAATTTCAACATGCTAATATGATAAGTTCACTGAATATTCTACATTTTAGGTAAATAGTTGTTTAATACAGATAAACAAATTTTCTTTACCACTGATCTATTCTAAAACAAAATGGCACAAATGAACATTTTGCACACACAGTTCATGATATCAAATAACAGCGATTTATTTGCGATCTTAATGTAATATTAGCTTAATCATCCCAGTTCTAAAGTAAAACTTAAACCTCTTTTGCTCTGAACTATGGCCAGCCATAAATGATAGGTGAATATTTAATTATAAGACATTATTTACACTGCTTATTTACATAAACATAAAAGCAGTCTAATTTATAATGAAATTATTTTGTATTTTAAGTATTTATACTTGTGTTGGACTGAGTCCCAGTTTTAAAGTGTGAGTGATTTTTCATTAATACCTACAATGGGTTATTAACTAGAGTGATTAAATATATGTGAGGATAGAAAAGTCCTGTTGAATAGAAGTTTTTAAAACACCTTGATAAAGTAAGGACCCCATGGCGAGTGCTTCAGCTGTAGCCCAATCCAGATTGGTACCTTCCTCCAGCCTCTGCAGGCGGCGTTCTATGTGGGTTTTTCTCAAAGTGGAATGTACATTCTGGCCAAATCAACACACACCAAGAATGTAGTGATACCATCATCAATTAGACATATTTTTGTAATCATAATGTGAAAGTCATGATATGACAGACAAAGCTGTTTTATTTTATGCCAAAAAATATACCCAATGAGTATGTAAACATCTAAAATATGTATTAAGTGCCTGATGTTTCTGAAATCTATGTAAATATCTCATCAAAATGTATTAAATTTCTTCAATACTGACTTATTCTCAGCTAAAATAGCACTTATGACAGAAAATTTCAACACACCAAAATAACAAGTCTCTGTGACAATGACTTCTTTAGAAGTAAGGTAAAATAAGTGAGCAGTAACATCACATGGGATATTCTCCAAAAAAACTGCATTAAACCCATCTAATTTTCCATTCATGAGCAAAACTAGAAAAATGTTTTTGCTAACAAAAATAAAGCATCCCCAAAGGTTAAATGCAATATAATATAAAGTAGAAATAGGTTTTTGAAAATAAAAACATGCAGCGCTGAGAGAATAAGTGAAAGTTAAGTAGACAGTTTGGAAGTTTATGCATTAATATGAAAGAAAAATTTAAGCTTTGTTTTCTATGGTGATAAAGTACGAAAAGTTAATTGAATAAATGCTCAGGTTCAGAATACATAAAGCATCAATACTTATAATAGGTTGAAAGTTACACAATAAAACTACTTAATGAATTTTGACAAAATTTTTCTGTCAATTTTTCAACAGTGCTTTATAAATGCCATATATCTATTTACATTTTAGAAAAATACATTAGAGATGCCCGTACCCCACAGCCTGGGGAAATAGTTTTCAACATCATGAGATATAGAAGTAGTGAAACAGTACACAGATTGGGATACTTTCAGAGCAGTGTCAGTGTCCAAATAATGTTTAAGTAGAAAAAATAACATCTAAGAGAAAGAAAATGCATGTAAAGATTAAGTATTAAAACAGGACAATTCAGTTAACTAAAAATCATGAAACTTTGAGACTTCTCCCATTTTGATATTCATTTGTATGGTTGAATTATGGTTTGCAAGTTTTGAATATTATCCATACATACAGATATGGCAACACATGCTTTTATGTGGAGTTGGGGCAAAACCTGTGGCTCACTTGATGCAATACCATTGTACCTTGTTACAATGGAAAGTTACAAAAGTAAAACAGTTACTGAATTCTAATATGACTTTAACAGTGCTTAATCTACATCAAAAGACACCCAAAGGTGCAACAACCACGATTCAAGTAAAAGATATAAGAGAGATATAAGAGAGATAAAATAGTATAAGATATCCCTGTAGAGAGATAAAATAGCATCAGATATGCAAGATCAAAGGTCAAATCCAGGTCACACCATGACATTGCACACATATAACCTCTAACCAATGTCCCTACCAAATATCAACTTCCAACCACCTTATGGTTTCCGAAATATAGCCCAGACAAGGCATTATAGGTCAAAATCACTACGGCAAGGTCAAAGGTCAAATCAAGGTCACACCATGACGTTTTACATCTACACACCCTAGCCAATGTCCCTACCAAGTATCAACTTCCTACATCTTATGGTTTCTGAGATATACCCCGGACAAGATTTTATAGGTCAAGGTCACTACAGCAAGGTCAAAGGTCAATTCAAGGTCAGACCATGACATTGCACACCTACACCCCCTAACCAATGTCCCTACCAAGTATCAATTTCCTACACCTTACGGTTTCCGAGATATAGCCTGGAGAAGATTTTATAGGTCAAGGTCACTATGGCAAGGTCAAAGGTCAAATCAAGGTTACACCATGACATTGTACACCTACACCCCTTAACTAATGTCCCTACCAAGTATCAACTTCCTACACCTTACGGTTTCCAAGAGAAAAAGGCCGGACAAGATTTTATAGGTCAAGGTCACTACGGAAAGGTCAAAGGTCAAATCAAGGTCACATCATGACGTTGCACACCTACACCCCCCTAACCATTGTCCCTACCAAGTATCAACTTCTTACACCTTACGGTTTCTGAGATACAGCCCGGACAAGATTTTATAGGTCAAGGTCACTACGGCAAGGTCAAATCAAGGTCACACCATGACGTCGCACACCTACACCCCCTAACCAATGTCCCTACCAAGTATCAACTTCCTACACCTTACGGTTTCTGAGATACAGCCCGGACAAGATTTTCAAACTCAAGGTCACTACGGCAAGGTCAAAGGTCAAACCAAGGTCACACCATGACGTTGCACACCTACACCCCCTAACCAATGTCCCTACCAAGTATCAACTTCCTACACCTTACGGTTTCTGAGATACAGCCCGGACAAGATTTTCAAACTCAAGGTCACTACGGCAAGGTCAAAGGTCAAACCAAGGTCACACCATGACGTTGCACACCTACACCCCCTAACCAATGTCCCAACCAAGTATCAACTTCCTACACCTTACAGTTTCTGAGATACAGGCCAGACAAACTTCTTCCCGCTGCCCACCCACCCGCCCATCCGGACACCATGGGTGAAACAATATCCCGACAGCCCTTAAGGGCTGTGGGGTAAAGAGGCATAGTAAAATTTGAGCCTTTAGAAAGGCAAGAATTTTATGACACAATGCTCTGAACACATCTATCGCAATGAGTAAATAAAAGGTCAATGTTCCCACAAGCCTATTTATATCTTATGAATAATGCTCATTTCTAATTATATATAATTGCCAGTCTTTGATGAGTCCCCAGAGAATTAGTCCACTGGGTATATGCTGATAAGTGATAAAATCAATAGTTAATGTGTGTGTCTCCCCCCCCCCCCCCCCTCCCCCTGTTTTAGTCTATGCATGAAGAAATGCTCATATAAGGAGTGATGTTATCTTTATCTATCTCTGTTGGAAGTGTCAGTGTGTATCAAATATGTTATCTTTATCTATCACTGTTGAAAGTGTCAGTGTTTCCTACTACCTCCCAATAGATTTTATGGCTCTAAATGCAATACTTAAGACGATAATAGGAGGGTTCAGATGAATTTTAACCTTTCTGGTTGGTACCTGTGAGAAAATCGCTCATAAATCAGTCATTTTTCATCAGATCGCTCTCAAAATCCAATCAGCTCATGTTTTGATAGTATGAACATGTGTGTATAACTACAAGCCTCTGCGATCAGTAGATTTTGCTGAGTTGCGATGACGGGAGGTGTAGACAAAATAACTATTTTTGATCATGTGACCTTGATAAGGATCAAAGGTCAAATTTAAGCATGTGGAAAAATTTTCTCACGCCTAAGGTATATTACTGCCAATTATGGTTAAAAAGCTTCCAATAATAAGGGAGATATTCAAGGGAGACCATAATGCGGCAGTGGCAGCGACGAGGAAACTGACGAGAAAACTAATAAGCACCCTTTTCAGGGATGCTTAATTGTGCTCTACATGCAGTTTGAAGACATAGTATGAAAATGTGAATCAACAAATTCTGTGGTAGATTCAGATCCATAATCAAACTAGACCTACGCATCAGAGAACCGTATTTGTATCTACTGGAAAGACAACTCACCAAAGCCAGTGAACCATCGTTTGACCTTGAAGGAGGGGCCAAAGGTCAAATCTAACATCAGAAGATTCCTAGCCCAAGATTTTGTATGAGTTGGTTTTGTATTGTAAACCTCTAGGATCAATAATACGCGAGTTATAAGCCCTTTTAAGTTTGGCTATCCTCGTTTTACCTTGAATGAGGGGCCCAAGGTGAAATCCGACCACACCAAAAGATTCCCAGCCAATGATTTCCTATAGGTTGGTTTACCATCCCAAACCTCTAGGACCAATAATAAGCGAGTTATAAGCACTTTTAACTTTGGCTATACTCATTTGACCTTGCAGGAGGGGTCCAAGGTCAAATCCGACCACACCAAAAGATTCCAAGCTAATGATTTCCTATAGGCTGGTTTACCATCCCAAACCTCTAGCACCAATAATAAGCAAGTTATAAGCACTTTTAACTTTGCTATCCTCATTTGACCTTGAAGGAGGGGCCCAAGGTCAAATCCGACCACACCAAAAGATTTCCAGCCAATGATTTCCTATAGGTTGGTTTACCATCAGAAACCTCTAGGACCAATAATAAGCGAGTTATAAGCACTTTTAAGTTTGGCTATCTTCGTTTGACCTTGAAGGAGGGGCCCAAGGTCAAATCAGACCACACCAAAAGATTCCCTGCCCATGATTTCCTATAGGTTGGTTTACCATCCCAAACCTCTTCGACCAATAATAAGCGAGTTATGAGCACTTTTAACTTCGGCTATCCTCGTCTGACCTTGAAGGAGTGGCCCAAGGTCAAATCCATCCACACCAGAAGATTCCCAGCCAATGTTTCCTATATGTTGGTTAACCATCCCAAACCTCTAGGACCAATAATAAGTGTGTTATAAGCACTTTTAGTTTGGCTATCCTCGTTTGACCTTGAATGAGAGGTCTAAAGTCAAATCCGACCACACCAAAAGATTCCAAGCCTATGATTTCCTATAGGTTGGTTCACCATCCCAAACCTCTAGGACCAATAATAAGCCAGTTAGAAGCAATTTTAAGTTTGGCTATCCTCGCTTGACCTTGAAGGAGGGGCCCAAGGTCAAATCCGTCCACACCAGAAGATCCCCAGGCCATGATTTTCTAGAGGTTGCTTTACCATCCCAAACCTCTACGACCAATAATAAGCGAGTTATAAGCAGTTTTAAGTTTGGCTATCCTTGTTTGACATTGAAGGAGGGGCCCAAGGCCAAATCCGACCACACCAGAAGATTCCCAGCCCATGATTTCCTATATGTTGGTTTACCATCCCAAACCTCTAGCACCAATAATAAGCGAGCTATAATCAATTTTAAGTTTGGCTATCCTCATTTGACCTTGAAGCAGGGGCCCAAGGTCAAATCCGTCCTCATCAGAAGATTCCCAGCCCATGAAGGAGGGGCCCAAGGTCAAAAGATTCCCTGCCCATAATTTACTATAGGTTGGTTTACCATCCCAAACCTCTAGGAATAATAATAGGCAAGTTATAAACACTTTCAACTTTGGCTATCCTCTTTGGACCTTGAAGGAGGGGCCCAAGGTCAAATCTGACCAAACCAAAAGATTTCCAACCCATGATTTCCTATAGGTAGGTTTATCATCCCAATCCTCTACGACCAATAATAAGTGAGTTATAAGCACTTTTAAGTTTGGCTATCCTCGCTTGACCTTGAAGGAGGGGCCCAAGGTCAAATCCGTCCACACCAGAAGATTCGCAGCCCATGATTTCCTATATGTTGGTTTACCATCCCAATCCTCTACGACCAGTAATGAACGAGTTATAAGCCCTTTTAAGTTTGGCTATCCTCGCTTGACTTTGAAGGAGGGGCCCAAGGTCAAATCCGTCCACACCAGAAGATCCCCAGGCCATGATTTTCTAGAGGTTGGTTTACCATCCCAAACCTCTACGACCAATAATAAGCGAGTTATAAGCAGTTTTAAGTTTGGCTATCCTTGTTTGACATTGAAGGAGGGGCCCAAGGCCAAATCCGACCACACCAGAAGATTCCCAGCCCATGATTTCCTATATGTTGGTTTACCATCCCAAACCTCTAGCACCAATAATAAGCGAGCTATAATCAATTTTAAGTTTGGCTATCCTCATTTGACCTTGAAGCAGGGGCCCAAGGTCAAATCCGTCCTCATCAGAAGATTCCCAGCCCATGATTTTGTATAGGTTGGTTTACCATCCCAAACCTCTACGACCAATAATAAGCGAGCTACAAGCACTTTTAAGTTTGGCTATCCTCGTCTGACCTTGAAGGAGGGGCCCAAGGTGAAATCCGTCCACACCAGGAGATTCGCAGCCCATGATTTTCTATATGTTGGTTTACCATCCCAAACCTCGACGACCAATAATGAACGAGTTATAAGCACTTTTAAGTTTGGCTATCCTCGTTAGACCTTGAAGGAGGGGTCCAAGGTCAAATCCCACATCAGAAGATTCGCAGCACATGATTTCCTATAGGTTGGTTTCACATTGCAAACCTCTAGGACCAATAATAAGGGAGATATAGGCACTTTTAAAGTCCGATATGTGGGTTACTTCGGCACTCTGTGGATGACCTTGAATTAAGAGCTTCAAGGTCAAATGTGCACAAGGTTGTAGAGGACACGAATATCTGTTATACATATCACCTATGAAGAGATTCAACCGCGGTGGCCATCTTGTTTTTTAGAATGAGGCTATTTTCAGTCCCAGAGAAGCTTACCCCCAATGAAGATATCCTGCAAATTTGGTGAACCTAGCTGGTGTAGTTTTCCTCTTAGAGCGTTAACGCCGAAAATCTCTCTACGTGCGGCAGCGTAGCAAATGCTAAACCAAAGTAACCACCGGATACCTCCGGTGGATACAAATAGCTGTAACTTTTTGACATGCACAAAACTGAACATAACCATGTAGAATTAAATGCTCTCTTGTATGGCCACAGGCATCAGGCCAACTCAAGAACAAGAGGGTCAAGATGCCCCAAAAGGTGGGTGGCGCAGGTAGGAATAAGGTTAGCGACTGCTGTAATTAATTTAGAAACAAGGCAAGAAATGTTAGGTCACCCAGTTAAGGTAAAGGTGTTACACGTGCTAAAAATGTAAAAACTTGTAATCTAGGTTACATAATTGTATCTATGCTATAAACGGACACACGAATGGACGGAATTACACCAATTTCGAAAGCAACTTAGCTATGTTGGTGATCTATCTCCTTGAATTCGATTGGACAAAGTGTTTTTGAGTTAGAGTCTAGAAACGAAAATTTTGACGGACAGACAGATGGATAGACAGACGTCGGACACATCAATCTAATAGGCGGGTTGGTTACATGCAACCCGCCTAAAAACAAGCATAATACTGGACCGATGCATGAGAGTGTAGCGGGTCTGATGTCTGTGATATGTCTTTTCTTGAAGGAAATAAAAAGTAGGGATCGAGACCCCATTAGGTTTTTGGTTCGATCCAGATAATACCCCAGGGACCGTACAGGACACAAAGTCCTGACTTCTTGGAAATGTCTATCTACAAATGGTAGTCAAAGCAAGAATAGTCACCGGAGACACACTTTGGGAACCATCTCTTGCTAGCTGGTTTTGGGCTATGAAATCTGAAGAAGGAAACAAAACCTTTTCCCATTGGCCTAGATTAGATACCTTGTTTGCAACCCAGGCATGAATTTTGCTACGGCGCTTGCCAGAGGCCAAAGCTAGCAAGAAAGCAGTTTTGAGAGTCAGATGTTTGAGGTATGTGTCTTTCATTGGCTCAAAGGGTGCTTTTGTTAGCTCATTAAGCATAACAGAAAGGTTCCATTTTGGAAGGTTCCTAGAACTTTTGGGACGATCCCTGGATGGAGAGTAACCTGTTAAGGTATGAGCTTTGGGAAATATGGAGCCCCGCTGAGCCCAAAGTGTCAACAATGGCCGTCCTATAACCATCAATGGTTGAAGGGCGCCTGTTTAAATCTTGGTACAGGTACATGAAGAAGTCTGAGACTCGCTTCACAGAGGGAGTGGAGAAATCCACTGAATTTTCTCTGCACCATTTCTCAAATAGGGCCCACTTTGACTTGTAGATGGTCCTTGTTGATGATCTCTGAGGGGCAGCAATTCTCTCTGCCACCTCCACACAGAAGCCTTGTTCTTGGAGCCGTCAACTCCTAGACACCAGGCCTGGAGGTTGAGATGTTGTGGATTGCTATGAAACACATAGTTGTGGGACTGTTTGAGAAGAGTTCTTGACACTGGTAGTTGCAGTGGGACCTCTGTTGAGAGCTGCATTAGGACCCAAAACCAGGGCATCCCTGGCCAGCCTGGGGCTATTACAATGATCAGGCAACTGGATTGCCTGATTTTTTGGATCACCCTGTGAAGGAGAGGCTTGGGCGGGTAAACATAAGCAGTGAGACCTGACCAGTTTATGTTCAGAGCACCTATGTCCCAAGCATTTTGGTCTGGGACTGGAGATACGTACAGTGGAACTTTGTGGTTCAGATGAGTGGCAAATAGATCTTCATGAGGAGTGAACCACTTTTGACAGATCTGTTTGAACACTTGTGGATGCCGTGACCATTCTGATGACTGGATTTGGTTCGACCTGGACAGAAGGTCGGCCATCACATTCAGACACCCTGGAATGTGTCTGGCTTTTAAGGTTATCTGGTAATGATGGCACCAGTTCATGACCTTCCACAGGAGAGCACACATCTCCGCTGAGTGGGTTCCTCTTTATTTGTTTATGTAGGCTACTACTGTTGAGTTGTCCATAGCAACCAACACTGTTTGGTTTTGACACTGGTCCTTGAACTTTTGAAGGGCCAGAGAAACCGCCTTCAGCTCTAGAACATTTATGCGTAGCCTTTTTTCCCTGTCTGACCAGACCCTTTGTAGATGTTTGCTCCCCAATTAGCGACATCAAAAACTGATTTTGACTTTAAGCGTAGGATCAAATCCTGAAGCTTGAGCCATCTCTCTTGAGTGGGTTTTACAAGGGCTGAATCTAGGTGGTATCCGTAGCCCACGAACGAGAACACCTGAGTGGGTTTGAGCTCGGACTTCTCTTGATCAATTATCCACCCTAGGGACTTTGTTAGGTCCACCACGATCTGAGTGTTCACTTGTGCCTCCTCCTGACATGGGGCCCTGATAAGCCAATCATGTAGGCATTGGTAAAGTCTGACTCCCCTTGTGAGAGCCATCAGCTTCACTTTTTTACAATCATTGTAAAAATTTGTGCTGCCGTGACTATGCCGAAAGGGAGGAAGGTGAACTGGAACACTTGAGAACCGTGGATTAACCGTAGGTACTTCCTTGAGGCTATGTGGATGGGGACATGAAGGTAAGCATCTGACAGGTCTATAGATGACACCCATTCCCCTGCAATCAGACAGACCCTGATGGACTCCATTTTGAACCTTTCTACTAATAGGAAGGTCTTGAGCCTTGGGGACTAGAAACAGACGATTGTAAAACCCAAGAGATCTTACATTTTCCACCCTTTCTATTGCGTTCTTTGACAGGAAAGACTGGATGCAAGAGGCCAGAGCTAGACCTTTTGATGGGCCTTGTATCCTGAGTGAATCAGGGGAACTCTGGCTGATTTTGGTTTTGAGATGAATGGTAGAACTTAACCATTGGCAATAAAGTTTAATGCATTCTTCTTTTTGCCAGTCTCTCCTGAGAGAACGGAGGCAACCTCCTACTGGTGGACTGATTGAAGCTAACGAGTCATTGGGAAGAGGGTTTTCCACACCCTCATCCCCTCGGGTGAGGTCGCAAACGACCTCTGGAGCCTCTGTTACTCGATATCCCCCTGCCTAAGAAAAATGATTGGTTACTGCTTGGAATGGATTGCCCCCCATAGGGACATTTCCTGTCGCAGTCTCTTTTTTTCATTATGGTGGGGACCACAAAAGTGCTAGGTTTGATAGGGCCTAATGCCATGAGAGTTTTAGGGGTGACAGTTTTTAGGATGAACTCTTCTCCCGCCTTAACCAGTTGTGAGTGGAACAAAGGAGATGGACAGATTGGGGAGCACCTGAATTCTTGACGTCTGGTATCTCCCAGATGAAGTTGAAGATTGGTCAATTCAGCCTCATGTCTAATAAGAACTGACTTTCCCATAGTATACATTTCCCTCTGGAGAATGTGAGTTAAGGCCTTACTTTGTCTGGCTAAGGCTCTCTGTTGGATATGAATCCTCTTATTCAGAATATCTAGGTAGTCACAGGTCTTTTCATAACCATTTCTGGCTGCTTTTTCAGGATTGGCACCATTTGGAATTTGAGTTTTGACCCGTTTGACAGTAGCCTTGATGCTGTCCCTACAGTTTTCCATGACAAGGTTGCATTCTGAAATGACCCGAGTGAAGGCAGCTGAAAAATTAAGGGTATAGATTCTGCCTAGCCTGACGCTCAAAATCTGTATCTTATGGGAGATACAGATTTCTGCAAAGTCTGTGTTCAATTCTTGTAGTTTGTCCTAAAAACATGGTTGACCCAACTTATACCACTTGCCAGTGGAAGGGGTGGTGGGGGGGGGGGGGGGGGGGGGGGGGTGGGGGGGTGGTGGTGGGGGGGGGGGTGGGGGGTGGGGGGGTGGGGTGGGGTGGTGGGGGTGTGGGGGGGGGGGGGGTGTGTGATGAATTTACCCTCTGGTAAATTTGTAGCTTGAAAGTCCTGCTCGAACTTATCTAAGGCTTCCTTAGGAATTGGAAAATTTGATAGTAAACTAAATTTTTAAGTTAATACCTTACCTAGTGGACAGATGCATTTGTCCAGCGCCCTGCCGGTCTCGCCAAACGGTAGAAAAAAATGTCCTGAGCTGGGCTCTATTAAATTTTCCATTTTGTTGCGTTAATACATCTTACCTAGTGGACAGATGCAGAATAACTACTCAGTGGATGGAGGGTAGCTGAATAAGGGGAATTTCCCAGAACTCTGACTAGTAATAAGGGTGACTAACGCAATGGTTAAGTTGGCCAGCCCTAAGTAAAACACCCTCCCCTCCTCCACCTCTTTTTTTTGTGTACAAACTCGACCCAAGTGTACAGGGAGAACCGAGAGGGGAAGAAGAACAGGAACTGAAGTTACTATCACTATACTCCCGGGTCCACTTGGGATCATGGTAGCCCAGAAGCAAGGGTAGTAGAAGACTTTTTTTTTTTTAACATATTATGTACACTATATACATTCCTGTGCTTTGCTACAATACTATATTATTTGTGGAACTATGGAGCAACTGCCACCGGGTCTAAGTGGTACAGTTCCAAATCTGCCCAAGTAACGCCTTTCAGATAAATTTGTGTGAAAGTATTATGGGCCTTCCAAGAGCAGGCTGAGAGGATCTGGTCCAAGGAGACACCCCCTGGGAATGCCTTGGCAGCAGTAAAGGTTCGAACACCATGGGCTCTGACTTGAGGCAAGCTCTGGACTTCCTCATCAGAAAGCTGGTAGCACTACAGCATAGTGTGCTAGATCCAGGAAGAGATGGTAGCCGGAATAATATCCTTATGGAACTCTTCTGGATGGGCACAAAGACCAGATTTTTACCTTTGCAGAGGTCCTTGGTCCTGGCTAAGTAGTAACATAAGGTTCTTACTGGACAGAGTGATTTGTCCTCCTTAAGAGACTTATCCAAAGATGGGGCCAAGGCTGGTATGACTACCAGGGCCACACAGGAAAGACCCTCTTGAGCCAACTGATTCTTGGTACGAAAAATGGGTGAAGGGTAGAGAGAGACCCTACTCCAATTTTCTTGATGCCAGATATTTTTATACAACCAGGCATGAAATTCACTACATCTATTGTCTGAACCCGAGGCCAACAGAAAGACTGTCTTGAAAGAAAAGTGCTTAAGAGAGGCCTTCTGCACAGGTTCAAAAGGAACCTTGGTCAGCTGGTGAATTACCAGTGAGAGGTTTCCAAGTGGGCACTCCCCGCCTGCCCTTGGGCTTATCTCTATGGAAGCTATCCAACGAGCGGGTTAGGTTCTCATCTTTTACTGATATGCAATCGTGTTATGGCCTACCATATCAGAAAAGGCCGTCCTATGATTTCTGTAATTGATCAAACACCTCTTGCAGTGGAGTCCCCTAAGTGTGCATCCCAGCCTCAGTTTGAGGCGTCTGTAAACCTTTGAAGAGCAGGTTGAAGGGGGCGCAATGGCTAGCCCCGAAGTACATTGCTCTCATTTAGCCACCAATCTAGGTGTGGCTGGAGAGAGTGGGGCAACAGAATGACCCTATCCAGACTCTCGGGCATGTGGCAATGTCGCTTCAGATGCCAATGTCTCATGTGAAGGCGGCCTGACCAAACCTGCTTCCCTGTGGTTGTCAGTAGGCCTATCAGGGGCATGGACTGCCTGATTGTACCAATTCCCGGTTCTTGATAAACCGGAGTATTTATTGTAATCTCAACCATCTTTTTGACTTGGTAGCACCCGACCGGTCAAGAGAATGAACCGGTAACTGATGAAACTGAAATCCTACTGGTTAAATTAAATTTTTATAAGATAATATCTTACCTAGTGGACCAGTGCATTCGTCCGGCGTTCAGCCGGTCCCGCCAAACGTTACAAAAAAACCGTCCTTAGCTGGGCTCTGACCGGGACCAGTAGTGTCATATCCTTTCGCCAGGTGTCCCCTTTGCACCCAGCTCCCCTACTGCACGTGTGCGTGCATGCGCACTTCCTCTTTTTGTTGCCTACCTTAAAATGTCCCCTATTGAGCTGAAAAGCGGGGAAGGTAGGGTGGGAATCCCCTGGTCCACTAGGTAAGATATTACCTTATAAAAATTTAATTTAACCATTAAATTTTCCATTTTATTGCGTTAATATATCTTACCTAGTGGACCAGTGCAGAATAACTACCCAGTTGATGGAGGGTAGCTCAAAAACATAGGGGACTGAGTCTCGAACTCCAGATATAACCTATTCCTAGAGGTAAAAACCCATCTAGACAGATGGTCCCAAACCTCAGATACGGTGCCCCCCCCCCTTTTTCCTCCTGTTCAGGGAAACTGAACATGGCAAGAAAACAGGGGAGAGAACAGGAGTTCTGTCCCAGGGATTCCAAAGGAAGCTGAGTAGGAGAAATTACAAGACCAATCCCTCATCCATCCTATGATAAACAAGATAGACTGCAGGGACGCGCTGCTTTTTTTTTTTTTTTATTGAAAACAATATATCTATACATATATACATGGAGATCTCACTTTCACTTTTTAATTTGCTGAGCGGCAACTACCGGGCCCAAATGGTACAGCTCGGAATCCGCCCAGGCTACATCTTTCAAATAGAACTGAGTGAAAGTGTTGTGAGACTTCCAGTGGCAGGCCGACAAAATTTGAAGGCACCCCTCCTTGAAAGGCTTTGGAAGCCGCGAAGGCGTGGACATCATGTGCCCGAACTTGGTGCAAAGTCTGAGCCTGTTCGTCAGAAAGTTGGTAGCACAAGACAATTGTCTGCTTGATCCAGGAGGATATGGTAGCGGGAACAATGTCCTTGTGGAAGCTCTTCCTGAATGAGACAAAAACCAACTCCTTGTCAGAACGGAGGTCTTTGGTCTTGTCCAAGTAATAACGCAATGCCCTAACTGGACAAAGGGTTCTGTCCTCCTTGAGGGACCTGTCCAGCGTAGGAGCTAAAGCTGGGATGATGACTGGGGCTACACAACTAGGACCCTCCTTAGCCAGGTGATTCTTTGAAATAAAACCTGGAGAGGGGAAAAGAGACACTTTTGACCAGTCCTCTTGGTGCCTGATGTTCTTGTGGACCCAAGCATGAATTTCGCTCCTTCTCTTCCCTGATCCCAGGGCAAGGAGAAAAACCATCTTAAAAGTAAGATGTTTCAGGGAAGCCTTTCTAAGCGGTTCAAAGGGTGATTTGGTAAGCTGATGGAGGACCAGGGACAGGTTCCAAGACGGAATGCCCCGCCTACCCTTAGGCTTGTCCCTATAAAAAATATCCAGCAACCTGGTTAAGTTTTCATCCTTACTGATGTTTATCCTGGTATTTCCCACTTTGTCAGCTATAGCGGTCCTATAGCCTTCAATAGTACCCGGCTGAAGGCCTCTCTCCTGAAAAAGGAAAAGGAGGAAGTCCACAATCTCCTTTATAGAAGGAGACCTGAAGTCCACCTTATTTTCCTCGCACCATCTGACAAAAACGGCCCACTTTGACTCGTAGATAGCTCTGGTTGAGTGTCTCTGAGGAGCCTCAATTCTTGTTGCCACTTCGACAGAGAAGCCGGCCTGTTTGATGGCGGAGGCTCTAGGAGCCAAGCACGAAGATTCAGGTTGAAGAGATCCCTGTGAGGACATTGATTGAACGGTTGAGTCAACAAGTTCTCCACCTGTGGAAGTGAAAGGGGAACTTGAACTGACAGGTTGACCAGATCCCAAAACCATGGCATGTTGGGCCATCCTGGTGCAATTAAGATGAGTCGACGACAACCGTGGTCCAACAATTTTGTCGGAGGGAAGGCATATGCGTCCAGATCTGTCCACTGAAGACTCAGTGCATCTACTGCCCAGGCCAACCTGTCCGGAACCGGAGACACAAACTTGGGAAGTTTGTGATTGAACCTTGTCACAAACAAGTCTATTTACGGTTTGTGCCATCTCCTGCAGAGGAGGTTGAAAACTTCCTGAAGGAGAGACCATTCTGTCTGAATTACCTGTCCGTGCCGGGACAGTTTGTCTGCAATGACATTCAAGTGACCCGGAATATGCCTGGCTCGTAAAACAATCTGCCTTTGGTTGCACCAAAGAAGGAGTCTCCAAAGGAGAGCACAGAGAGAGCCTGACCTCATACCCCTCCTTGTTGATGTACGCAACCACTGTCGTGTTGTCCGTACAAACCAGAATGGTTTGGTTCCAGCACAATTGCTCGAACTTCTTCAGGGCTAACAGGACCGCCTTGAGTTCTTGCAAATTTATGTGCAATTCGCTTTCTGACCTGGACCAGAGGCCTCTTGCAGTGCAATCTCCTATGTGAGCACCCAACCTTCGTTTGAGGCGTCGGTAAAGAGCTGGAAGGCGTGCTGCAACGGGTGTAGAGGTTGACCCTTCAGGACCTTCTCCGGGTCTAGCCACCATTTTAGGTACGTATGGAGAGACCTTGGAATGGGAATTATCTTCTCTAAGGCTTCTGGGACATGCCAATGCCTCTTTAAATGCCACTGAATAGGCCTCATGTGAAGGCGTCCCGACACCACCTGTTTCTCGGTAGCCATTAGAAGCCCAATGAGGGACATGAATTGCCTGACGGAGCAGGCCTGTCGCCCTAGGAGAAGATTGATCTTGTGAGACAGGATGGACCACCTCTCCTGCGTTGGTTTTACCAAGCCCTGAGAGAGGTCGAAACGGTAACCGACAAAGTTGAACACCTGCTGGGGACACAGCTCTGACTTTGCCATATTGACAATCCAACCCAGTCTGCAACATAGATCCAAAAGGGTCTGGGTATGACGCTTGCACGTTTCCCGACAAGGGGCCCTCACTAACCAGTCGTCTAGGTACTGGTGGATTGGGATACCTCGGGACTGTGCCATCAATTTGACCTCCTTGACGACCTTGGTGAACTCCAACGGAGCCGTGGACAGGCCGAAAGGGAGGGCAGTGAATTGATAAGTGCGGCCATTGAGATGAAACCTCAGGTATTTCCACAACCTTTGACTTATGGGAACATGAAAGTAAGCGTCGCTGAAATCCAGCGATGTGACCCACTCCCCTTTTTGAAGGGAGAGTCTGATGGTCTCTGGAGTTTCCATTTTGAAGGAGGCTGAAGCTAGGTACAGGTTCAGTTGACTGAGATCTAGGATGGGCCTCCACTTGTTGTTGGGTTTTGGAACCAGAAATAACCGGTTGTAAAACGCTAGGGAAGAAGGGACCATGACCTTTTCTACAGCTTGTTTTTGTATCAGAGCCTGCAACGATTCCTTCAGATGTTTGTTTTTGACCGGATTTGAGTAATGGCTGACAATGACCGGTGACCTAGACAGAGGTGGTCTTATCTTGAAGGGCAGTGAGTAACCTTCTTTCAGTATGGATACTATCCTTGGATTCGCACCCAGGGAGAGCCAGACCTGCCAGAAAAGTTGCAGACGGCCTCCCACAGGAGGATTTTCGACAACATGAGGGGCACTGTTGACATGTTGGACACAAAGGCAATGATCTACACAACAAACAGGCTTGACAGATTTTATTCTTTTTTGAAATTGAAAGGGGCTTATGTCTTTCCCTTGCGACGGCCCTGTTGTGAGCGGGAGGACTTAGAGAAAAAAGAGGAGTTACCACCTCCACGCCCACGACCTCGACCCCGACTCTTGTGAGAAAACTGTCTCCAAGACTGTGAAGGCTGGGTAGAGTAACCGGCTTGCCTGCTATCCTTCTTATCGTACGGCTTGTACCGGTAATGAGACTGTTTTCTACCAGAGTGCTGCGTAGTGCCCGGACCGGGACCTTGAGCACCTGGAGCTGATTCGTGTTTCAAAATGTCCTGTTCGGCAGTAGCCAACATGTCATCAGGGAACAAAGCCGAACTAAATAACGGGACATTTCTCAGTCTATTCCATGTGTCCGGTTTAAGTCCAGTCTTGACAAACTCCAGGTAGGAGTCTCGGCGGAGGAGAATAAAGTTTGCCACCTGAATAAAGAGGCTGTCAACAAGATGCTGCAAGGCTGTCCCAAGAGCCACAGACACACTGGAGTGGAAGGCAGATAAATCCTTCAAATCCCGGATGGCATCAACTATCTCCTTAGGAGCTTTCCCTTTAACAATTGTGTCATTTAACAGGGCAATGTGAGCATTCATCTTTTCCTGAATGTTGCTGGTGCAGCGGTTGAAGGCTGCCGCGTGGTTGGTCACATAGGTACCCTCCCTGGCACATTTTTCCCAGCGTCGGAGAATATCTTGGGGAACAGGCCTTGAAGCAGGACCCGACTGAGGGTAACTAGACACTTTAGCAATTCTGGAAAACTGTGAGTTGAGACGAGCTTCTGAGTCAGACCAGCCAAAAATCGTCTTCCCCGGTCTCACATTAGTATCCTGTCTAATACGGTACTGCTGATACCACTTGGCCTGGCTTTTTGGGGTGCGTACAAACTGATCCACCTTAAGGCCAGCCGACTCCTGCGTACGGGAAGGGTATCCTTCTGCCACTCTGGTGTTCAAACGTTCCATTATATGACATAGCCAGTCATCGGCTGGGAGTTCTACAGAGATTTTACCAGTCTTGCGTGGATGATTGCCCTTCCATGGGTTATCTGAACGGTCTCCATCTGAAGCTGATAACTCGAAATCGGGAATGTGGGACCAGCCAAGGAAGGCCCTAACAGCCCGAACAGTTTCCCTATAATTCATGTCCTCATTCTGTTCGACCGTCTCATTATCAGATATTTCGCCCTCTTCAGAGTCTTTCACCGACCGGCCGGTCACAGATTCAATGTCAGAGTTATCCAGAGCAACTTCACCAACCGGACCGGAAACATCAACCGGTGCACCGGAAGAGTCAACTTGAGGTGGATCAGAAGCATGTAAACCAGAGGAGTCAGTAGATTTTTCCTGGCCAAGTGATACAGAGGAACCCGGACCGGGCCTGTCCACCTTGGCAGCAGTAGGAGGCTGAATGAACATAGTATCACCGGTAGGAGGATTGTCCAGAACCGGTGGAAGACTTGAAGCAGACAAAGTTTTAGTCTTCTTTGATTTCTTACCAGGACCTTTATTTTTCTTTTGTACATGATCCCCATCCGGACCCGGAGGCCGCACCGGAGCGGTGGCTCTAGGGTCGGACGGATCAAAGAAAGGTTGGTCAGATACTGGAGCAGACATAGTAGTAACTGGTGCTTTCGGGGTTGAAAATATATTAGTACGTGAAAGTAGAGCTTCGAACCTAGCAAACTTTTCTTTGAGTTGGTTGCTGAGCACATCCAAATCTTTCCTGGACATAAACTCGTCTGCAGAGTGATGTGAGATCTGGAAAGTTTCCTGGGAAACGGAACCGGAAGGGTCCGGTGCATCCTGTGGCAAGTCAGCAGGTTCCTGATCTATAACCCCAACTAGAAAAATGTTTTTGCTGACAAAAACGAAGCGGCCCTGATGAAAAAGTGCGAAGTAATCTGTAAAAGATGTCAAGATATGCATGATAAGGAATAGAAAATTGGCTTTTATAAGCTACAAGCTTACCATGTGGGACTTAATGCTGTTCTCGGGTTGCCACACCCGGGGCCAACGTCTTAGAAAAAAAGATCGTTCTTGTTAGCCACCGGATATACTGGTAGTTGTCGTCACGTGATAACTTCTGACCAATCGCCCTACTTTCTCGTTGAAATTTTTTAAACCTACCCCTCAGCTGTAAACAGCGGGGAGGCAGGGTGGGACTCTCCTAAGTCCCACATGGTAAGCTTGTAGCTTATAAAAGCTACATTTAAGTAATTAAAATTTTCAATTTTATAACGCTACAATAGCTTACCATGTGGGACTTAATGCTGAATTCAACCGCCCGGTGGCGGGATTACAGCTGAGACTGGAAGATATGTAATTTTTTTCTAAGATTTTGAATTAAAAGTATAGAATAGTGCCAGAAATACCAGTCTGAGTCCCATTTACAGTGCCCTGATCCCGAAAGCCGGGCCTGTAACCAGTGTTCACGCTTAAGAAAAATATGGAGGTGGTCCGAAGGACCTTCAACTCTGAAAATGTAAAGGTCCGAGCCAAAACTAACAAGTCCAAAGTTTATTTATTTATTGTTTAAGTGAGTTTGTATGTCTATTGCTTAGGAGATTTAAAATAAAAATTAAAATGAAACAGTTCACAGTTCATTCACTCATTTTCACTTTTGGCGAAGTCATTAATGTACCACAATTGACTGTTTAACTTTTGACTGGCTCAAATGCCCAAAAATGGCTCTACAAGTAGTACACGGGTGGTCACAATTGTGTCCGGTTCATAATTATGTCCTTCAATTTTTTATTGAACGTTAATGTACTCAGTTTGGGTGTTTAGTTCAATTTTTAAAATTTTCATGAATTAAACTCAATCTCAGCGGAATAATTTGAAAAAAAAATATTCAAAGTTCTGGTAATAACAATTTAAAAATAAACTACAACAAAAATCAGACATTATTATGAACCAGACACAATTATGACCACCCATGTACAAAACATTGCATTATTGCCTTGGTCATACAGAACAACTAACAAAATCTTATTTTAAAGCGTTTTTGCAAAAAAACGTATATATTAGTGATCTCAACGAGTATCCGGATATCCGGGTACCCGAACCCTGAATATTTACCCGAATCTGAAATCATATACCCGAGTACCTGAAACTACTGTCAATATCGCCCACTTTGGCTGACGAGTACACATATATCTGGACTTCATAAATTCACCTAAAAATGAATTTATTCAATTAAAATGCATGACAGTAATGTTTTCTCACCCTTCTACACCATTTAAAATATTTAATTTGTCTTTTATTTTGGGTATTAATGCATTGTTAAATGCCGATACCCTTTGAAAATCATCAGTATATTAACTCAGTTATGTAATTCCGAGTACATGAAACGTTGTATATATTGCCTATATAGTGATATGCACACCTTAAATAAATTAAAAGAAGGATATCTTCTATTTTCAAACAGTATTTCATAATTTAGAATCAATAAAGTTCACTTACCTGCCTGGAAAAAAAATAAAGTTTCAATTCCGAAACTACATTCGAGTAACAGTAAATGCATTTACTGATAGGTCCTGTGACTCTACTTTTATGGACACTACAATAAACAACCGTGTTTTGAATATACAGAAATCTTTTCTTGGTTAACATTTCTTCTGTGTGGTACTGTTTTGAATGCAAAAAGGGTGGCCGACGAGAAATAAAGCAAATGGTTGGATCCCATTATTTGTGTAAGTTTTAAGTTTGTAAATGTGGAGATTTTTGTAGAATCACCTATTATCGCCCATCGGCGCGAGTACCCGGGTACCCGCCCGCTGAAATCATTACCTACCCGGTCCCACCAAAAGGGATACTTTGAGAACACTAGTATATATACAGCAATAACAAATAAAATATATTTCGTTTTAAAGTATTTGCCATCCATCTAACCCTTACAGTTCTTTTGCAGAACGTTTTTCAATGGGCGATAATCGGGGATTTTCGACAGTCCGTCGGACCTGTAAGTACTAAAACTTAGCGGTCCTGTTGCAATATTGGCGGTCGCGGACCCACGGGACGGCGTTGAGTTCGAACACTGCCTGTAACGAGCCAAAAACCTAAGTAAATGAGAGACAGTGCTAAAACTGTCTAGATGTTTGATTGTAGGACGGAAGTGCAGCAGTGCTCACTTCGAGGTCTAAGGGTCCCAAAGGGCCCTTCACGTGTAACTGACCAACCCAGTGGTTGGGCATCTCATGAAATTTTTAAAACCTGAATATGAGATTAATGACAACTAAATAAGTCCTTAATAGAAATTACTTTGATAATAAGAGAATAACATGACCTTACCCGTAACATCTTGAAGGTAAAGGAATACCTAGATCCTGGGAAAGACTCCTGAAGACTTGGTTGTAGCGGATGTGCCCCCCCCCCCCTTTTTTCTTTCCGAGGACAACTGGTCTGAGGGGAAGGATCTAGGACTTGTTGTGCCGCCACCACGGGTCCCAGATACATGTTGTTGTCAGTGTCCGACCAAGTAAGGTCTTTTAGGTAAAAATTTGTAAATGTGTTGTGAGCTTTCCAGTGACAGGCTTGCATGATTTGGTCCACCGATACCCCACCGTAAAAGGCCTTAGAGGCCGCGAAGGCCCGGATGTCATGCGCTTTGACTTGGACCAAGTCCAAGGCTTGTTGATCTGCTTGTTTGTAACAAAGTAGGATGGTTTGTTTCAACCATGAAGAGAGTGTAGCGGGTCTGATGTCTGAGGTATGTCCTTTCTTAAAGGAGATGAAAAGGAGAGAACGAGACCCTCTCAGGTCTTTAGTTCGGTCCAAATAAAACCTCAGGGCCCGCACGGGACACAGGGTCCTGTCTTCCTTAAACTGTCTATCTACAATGGTAGTCAAAGCAGGGATAGTCACTGGTGACACACTTTGAGAACCTTCTCTTGCTAGTTGGTTTTTGGCTATGAAATCAGAAGAAGGGAACAAGGCGACCTTTTCCCATTGGCCTAGATTAGATACTTTGTTTGCGACCCAGGCATGGATTTCGCTGCGGCGCTTGCCGGAGGCCAAGGCTAGCAAGAAAGCAGTTTTGAGAGTAAGATGTTTGAGGTCTGTGTCTTTCATGGGCTCAAATGGTGCTTGGGTGAGCTCGTTAAGGACAACAGACAGGTTCCACTTGGGTAAATTTCTGGAACTTTTAGGACGATCCCTGTGAAAACTGGAGAGTAACCTATGAAGGTCTGCATTGTGTGCAATATGTTGGGCCGTTGGGCCCAAAGTGTCAACGATTGCAGTCCTGTAACCATCAATGGTCGAGGGGCGCCTGTTTAAGTCTTGGTACAGGTACATGAAAAAATCTGAAATTTGTTTCACAGATGGAGTGGAGAAATCCACCGAATTTTCTCTGCACCATTTTTCAAATAGGGCCCACTTTGACTTGTAGATGGTCCTTGTTGATGACCGCTGAGGGGCAGCAATTCTCTCTGCCACCTCCACAGAGAAGCCTTGTTCTTGGAGTTGTCCGCTCCTAGACACCAGGCATGGAGGTTCAGGTGCTGGGGGTTGTTGTGGAACCCCAACTTGTGAGACTGTTTGAGTAGGGTCGTTGACACTGGGAGTTGCAGTGGGATCTCTGTTAAGAGCTGCACTAGGTCCCAAAACCAGGGCATCCCTGGCCAGCCTGGGGCTATTACGAAGATCAGGCAATGGCATTGCCTGATCTTTTGGATCACCTTGTGAAGGAGGGCCGTAGGAGGGTACGCATAGGCCGTGAGGTTGGTCCAGTTTATGTTCAGAGCATCTATGTCCCAGGCCCTTGGGTCTGGGATAGGAGACACGTATAGAGGGAGTTTGTGGTTCAGGTGAGTGGCAAATAAGTCTACATGAGGTGTGAACCACTTCTGGCAGATCTGTTTGAATACCTGTGGGTGCAGAGACCATTCTGTTGACTGCACTTGGTTGGACCTGGATAGTAGGTCGGCCATCACATTCAGGCACCCTGGAATGTGCCTGGCTTTCAATGTTATGTGGTAGTGATGGCACCAGGTCATGATCTTCCACAGTAGAGCACACATCTCTGCCGAGTGTGTTCCTCCTTGTTTGTTGATGTAGGCTACCACTGTTGAGTTGTCCGTCGCAACCAACACTGTTTGATTTTGGCACTGGTCCTTGAAGTCTCGAAGGGCCAGGGAGACCACCTTCAATTCTAGGATATTTATGTGTAGCCTTTTTTCCCGATCTGACAACAGACCCTTTGTAGAATTTTGGTCTAAGTGAGCGCCCCAACCTTCGTTTGAGGCGTTGGTAAAGAGTTGGATACTGTGGGCTTTGGGATGAAGGTCTGCACCTTTCATCACATTGGAGGGATTTTGCCACCAATCTAGGTGAGCTGCAATGGCTTCTGTCCAGGGAAGGAGGTTGTCCAGCGACTGAGGATATCTCCAATGCTCCTTGAGGTGAAACTGAAAGGGCCTCAGGTGAAGGCGTCCCTCCGGGACCATTTTCTCCGTTGAGGCTAGCAACCCAATTAGAGACATCAAACATCTTGCAGTCAAAACATGTTTTGACTTGAGTCGTAGGATCAAATCCTGAAGTTTGAGCCATCTCTCTTGAGTGGGTTTTACAAGGGCTGAATCTAGGTGGTATTCGTAGCCCACGAACGAAAACACCTGAGTAGGTTTCAGTTCTGATTTTTCCTGATTTATTATCCACCCCAAGGACTGAGTTAGGTCTACCACTGCCTGAGTGTTCACTTGGGCTTCCTCCTGAGACTGGGACCTGATCAGCCAGTCGTCCAGGTATTGGTGAATTCTGAGTCCTCTTGAGAGGGCCATTAGTTTCACTTCCTTTACGATCATTGTAAAGACCTGGGGGGCTGTGGCCAGCCCGAACGGGAGGGAGGTGAACTGGAACACCTGAGCCTTGTAGCAAAACCTTAGGTATTTCCTTGAGCTTGGGTGGATGGGGATGTGCAGGTAAGTGTCCGACAGATCTATCGACGTTACCCACTCCCCTGGAATCAGGGAGGTCCTGATGGACTCTGGAGTTTCCATTTTGAACTTTTCTACGTGTAGAAAAGTGTTGAGCCTGCTTAAGTCTATGACTGGCCTCCACCTTTGGTGAGGCTTGGGTACTAGGAACAGGCGACTGTAAAACCCGAGAGATTTTACATTTTCTACCCTTTCGATGGCGTTCTTTGACAGGAGAGACTGGATACAAGTGGCCAAGGCTTGGTCTTTTTGTTGGGCCTTGTACTCTGATAGAATCAGAGGAAATCTGATCAAGTTTGGCTTTGAACGGAATGGCAGAACGTAGCCATTGGTGATAATGTTTAACACGTTTTGAGAACATTTGTTTGTTAGCCAGTCTCTCTTGAAAGAACGGAGGCGACCTCCTACTGGTGGACTGAGTGAGGCTTTGGAGGAGTCATTGGGCAGGGGGGTTTCCACGCCCCCTTCCCCTATTGTGGGGTCGAAAACGACCCCTGGAGCCTCTGAAGTTGAGTTTTCCTCTTCCCGAGGGAAAGGACTGGTTACTGCTTTGAGAGGTATTGCCCCCATAGGAGCGTTTTCTGTAGGAGCCTCTTTTCTTGTGGGGACCACGAAAGGGCTTATTCTGGTAGGGTGCAAAACCCTGAGAATCTTTTGAGGTGCCTTTTTTGAGAAGGAAGTCCTCACCTTCCTTCACTAATTGAGACTCGAACAAGGAAGGGCCCCAAAAGGACGAGTTCCTGAGTTCTTGACCTCTCGTTTCTCCTAATTGTGGATGTAATAGAGTCATCTCGGCTTCGCGCCTGAGCAAGCCGGTATTAGCCATAGAGTATAATTCCCTCTGCAAAATATGGGCTAGAGATTTGCTGAGACAAGTGAGGGCCCTGTGTTGGACAAGTACTGTCTTGTTCCAAAATTCTAAGTAGTCAGCTACTTCCTCATATCCGCGCTTTGCCGCTTTCTCAGGATTGGCACCTTTCTGAATCTGAGATTTGATCTTCCTGACCGTAGACTTAATGCTATGTTGGCATTTTTCCAATGAAGCATTGCAGGAAGAGGAGGTTTTGGCAAATGCAGCGGTGAAGTTGAGGGTCGAGATATTTTGTCTAGCCTGAAGTTCCAGCTCCTTGAGAACTGGCAGGGGAACTCTGGCTACTGGGGCCCCAGAAGGTCTAGGAGTAATACAGATCTTAGGAAAGTCCGTATTCAACTCCTGAATTTTGTCCTGAAAAGTGGGCTGTCCCACCTTGTACCACTTTCAAGTGGAAGGAGGAGGCTTGACATATTTTCCCTCAGATAAATTGGCAGCCTTAAAGTCATGTTGGAATTTATCAAAGGCGTCCTTGATAACTGAGCTAAGTGGAAGGATAGAGGAAGGACCTCTAGGTCTGAGCTCTTGACGGCCTTTTTCATCATCCAGACCTAATACCGAAGTGGACGACCTGGGCATAGATTTCCTGGGGTCAGGGAGAGAGAGAATACGCCTGAAGGTGTCTACTTCTTCAGAGTATTGAGAGGGCATGTCAGACAAAGCTACTTCCCTATAATAAGGGGGGTCTGGATCATGTTGTGGGAGGTCTTGATCAGAAGCTACTCCTGAGGGCTGAGCCCTAGAGGGCTTAGAAGACCTGTGTCTGGCTACAGGGGATTGATCTTCCTCTGAGGAGAATGACACGTATCTAGATCTTGATTTATGTTTGCTCTTGTCAGAGTGTTTTTTGGATCTAGAAGAAGGGATCCGAGGTTCATCGGAATCCTCATTTAGTTGGTCAGAGGCAGAGCTCGGGTCAACTGGCTGCCTATGGCTTTGCTTTTTGTGAGAGTACGAGACCTCTTCGGGATGACCTTCAGAGGGGGCAACGTACTGTTTCGAGGAATCTTGAGTGGGTACTAGACGAGGAGGGAGTGCTGGACCGTAGTCCACATCCATAGCCTCGCTTGGAAGGTTAGTACCAGATCTCGGAGGGGGTAAATCCAGAGGGGCAGCATTGTTACTGGACGAGCCAGGTTTGGAAGCAAGAAGCGAGGACTCTACCTCGACTTTCTTTTGTGTAGCCAACTCCTCTCGGAGTGACTGAAAAGCTTCCAACATGGATGCCTGGAAGGAACCCATTTGCTGCTGTATATGTATATTTAAGGAATCACCCAGGGATTTCTCAAGGTTTTTCTGGATTTTATTCTGCAAAGCAGTACCTGGGGTGGGTGGAACAGTCTTGGCTGGGGTTTTCAAGGACAGGGAGCTGAAGGCAAGAGGTTGAGGACGGGGGGGTGAGGTGAAAAGGTTATCAGCAGCACACTCGAGGTCTGCATTGGATCCAGTGAAGGAATCCCCGTCGCCTTCACCCAAAAGATCTAGTTCATCATCTTTGGAACTAGTTGCCGCTTTTTGCTTTTTTAAATAACGCTTCCTGTTTTGAATTTTCTGTAACTGCTCATCTGTGAAAGATGTGCAGATTGGACAGGGAGTTTCAAAGGTGACACAGGGGTCGTCTCCCTTGCCAGCCTCCCTACAGGTAGGGCAGTAGTTATGTATATCAAAACTGAAGCAAAAGTGGCGGCATTTCTGAGCTCTCGGTTTGTCTTTATTTGCTTGGTGAATCGACATTTTATACGCAATAAAAAGACGTACAATATAATTGCCTGAACTGAGGAAAACTCAAAACACGCGAAAATCAAAGAAATACTTATGCTGTGAAAATTAAAATTTTACAGAATGATCTATGGCATATATATAAAGAAATATGCAAATATGGGCCTCCAACAATAAGTAAAAGCTGAGAAATAAATGAAAATGTCTGTATATTTACAAACTGCTACTAGTCAATCGTGGCCAACGAGAAAGTAGGGCGATTGGTCAGAAGTTATCACGTGACGACAACTACCAGTATATCCGGTGGCTAACAAGAACGATCTTTTTTTCTAAGACGTTGGCCCCGGGTGTGGCAACCCGAGAACAGCATTAAGTCCCACATGGTAAGCTTGTAGCTTATAAAAGCCAATTTTCTATTCCTTATCATGCATATCTTGACATCTTTTACAGATTACTTCGCACTTTTTCATCAGGGCCGCTTCGTTTTTGTCAGCAAAAACATTTTTCTAGTTGGGGTTATAGATCAGGAACCTGCTGACTTGCCACAGGATGCACCGGACCCTTCCGGTTCCGTTTCCCAGGAAACTTTCCAGATCTCACATCACTCTGCAGACGAGTTTATGTCCAGGAAAGATTTGGATGTGCTCAGCAACCAACTCAAAGAAAAGTTTGCTAGGTTCGAAGCTCTACTTTCACGTACTAATATATTTTCAACCCCGAAAGCACCAGTTACTACTATGTCTGCTCCAGTATCTGAGCGTAATAAAATGTAAAGTTTATTGCATTGTGTATGTTACTATATTTAACAAATGAAAGAACGACCACAGCTTGGCAGAACAGAAATTGTAGGTGTGAAATTTACTTCTCAAAAGAATGTATGTCCGATGCGCGGAAAAAATGCCTCCTAGAAAATATGTCTCCTAGGAAATATACCTCCTAGAATGAATGCCTCCTGAATAATTTGTGACCAGGAAAAATGCTTCCTAAGAAAAAAAGTTCTTTCAAGTATCATAACACTACAGGTTCACATTACAACTTCAGAGGCATCTTCATTTTTCCACTGGAGTCTTATAGTCGCCAATGCCTGTCAAAAATTCACAGTCTTTTACTCATTTTGCTTAGCTGTACAAAGGTACGTAAGTTTCTCTTGTAAGGTTTTGCTGGTGCTTCGCACTCTTTTGACTGGCTGTTCATCCCTGGTTTCCATTATGACAGGTGTTGTGTTTTTCTTATAATTACATTTCTGCCCCTCCTAGTGCATCTAACTGCAATCACCTCCTTACAGAGGGGTTAACCTATGTTGTAATTTGATAAGAATGCATATTGTAAGCCATAAAGGCCACAACTATTTCAGTAAGAAACCTTACAGCCATAAATCCTGCTTTTAAACTGGTCCAGAGTACAGCTGAAGGGATACCCTTTCAAGAAGATATTTGTACTTTGTGATATTGTACGTTCTGGTTTTGACTGAACATATTCGAAATTAACATGTTTTTGATATTATACGTTATAGGTTTCATATGTAACATGTTTAGAAGTTGAAAATATAGAAAGAAAGTGTATAATAAAAGTGACAATGATTTCTTTGCACACTGTTTATATTGGGACTTGGTATATTTCTTTGCAACCTGCACACCAATAACCCTTTTGACCAATCAAGAAATTGTTGAATAGAATATATTAGTGAAACACCCTCTTTACCCAGTCATTTTAGACAAAGACCTTTAAAGGCAAAGACCTTTATTTGAAAAAGTAGAAAAGGACAAAGGCTTTCAGGATTAAAAAAACAAAAGGGTACAAATTGTAAGTTATGTTTGAAGCATTGTAGTGTCATAAAGAAAGAATGAGTTTCCACACAATTCATAATTGCAAAGGTATAAAACACTCAAGATATTGATAAGAGTGCTTTTTGTTGCACACTGAAAATCACACACCAAACCTTGTAAACAAACATAAGGTTTTGTTTAAAAGAGGCCAGGGAAGAGGTAAAATAGCAGACACATTGTGTAACAGAGGAAGCACAGCAGGGCTTACGTGAGTGGAGGAGGGGCTTTATATGAATGTCCCTCCCAGATAGATAGAACACACAAGCCAATACAGAGTAGTGCAGTAGCAGAAAGAAGGAAAGGGGCAACTTATTCATTTTCAATTAGCTGGAGCTCTATAAAATACTGTATAAGCAAGACATGGCCATGAGAAATCCCCCATACAGAGAGGCAATTCTTGTGTCCCATGCATTTTTATTTAAGTGAGGGGAATACGGGATGGAGCAGATGAGAATAGAAGAAAGAGTCACTGAAATAAAATGCAGATGTAAGGAAAAGATTATTTACTGCAGTAGAATGTTTAGGTTTCACAGCAATTACTTAATTATGCAAGGAGCTACAGATCTGAAACTTTACTACGGCTAAACCCCCCTTTTTGACATAAAGGTGAACTTAAGATTGGAGATACAGGGCTGAAACTTCGGCATGTGAAAGATTATCCAAAAGTAGCTGAATAAGTTATTGCAACAAAACGCCGAAATCCTGACCATTTCTGAGATACGGACCAAGTACCCATTTTTACAAAATTTACGAAAACAAAATGCCTACCATTCAGATGTCTATGGTCCGATTGATGAGAAAATCCTTTCCGACCTTCTAAATTTGGTGTAGAATGTACGTGCTAAATTGTATAGCACAGGTGTGTGCGCTTTTTCCCAAAACGCGATGACCGTTTTTTATGAAAAATGCTTAAGGTTATGGAAAAATAACATATTTGAACAAAATACTCTAAACACAAGACTTTTCAAGTTATAAGTGATTTAGTGCATGATCTGAGGAATATTAATGCATTAAAATTTCCAAAATTCATTTCCAACTTGAGCTTAATTTTATTAAATGTACAAGTGTAACACAAAATGGAAGAAAGTAAAAGAAAACAATACACATTCTAAAGAACAGCATAAACAGCTTGACTTTTTTGTTTCCATGAAGTGCACACACACATATATTTATATCTCTATCTATCATCTAAACCACACTAATACCCACTCTCCCTCCATCCGCCCCCCACCCCCCACATATAGAGGCAAATATTTTTTTCACCTGCATGTTAGTGCACTAAAGGAGAATTTCCAAAATTTATTTCCAACTTGAGCTTAATTTTATTAAATGTACAAGTGTAACACAAAATGGAAGAAAGTAAAAGAAAACAATACACATTCTAAAGAACAGCATAAACAGCTAGACTTTTTTGTTTCCATGAAGTGCACACACACATATATTTATATCTCTATCTATCATCTAAACCACACTCCATGAATGTAACTCTAGATAGATATCACACCAAAGCAAATACAGAGTTTGAGGAGGAAGCAGAAAGAGACAACTCATTCATTCCATTTAGTTGGAGCTACATAAAATACTGTACAAGAAAAACTGTTTATGAGAGAGTGTTTTTTTTGGTAAACGGACAAAACCCCACTGGGCATAACCCCACTCAGACCAAACCCCACCGGCCAAAACCCCACTCAGACACAACCCCACTCAGAAAAATAAGGATGAGGACAAAACCCCACTCTTCATGAAAAAAACAAAACATATATTAATTGCAGAGTTTTAATTGATACAAATACAAAGTCAAGACAAAAATAGACATTGATAGACATTTGTATGAAGAACTTAATGCAAAACCATATTATATTTAAGCAGTTATAGTTTGTACCACTGAACACAAAGCCCACTTCAACATTAGCAGATTTAACTGTTCCTTTAATCATAAAAGCCTGAGTAGGTAGTACCACTGAACACAAGGCCCACTTCAACATTAGCAGATTTAACTGTTCCTTTAATCATAAATGCCTGAGCAGCTAGTACAATTAAACATGATGCCCAATTCAAACATAAGATTTAACTTAGCATTTAAAAAAAATCTTAACATCTTCAAATTTTTAAAATAATTTTAAAAGTGGGGTTTTGTCCAGAAATTAAAATAAGTGAGTGGGGTTGTGTCTGAGTGGGGTTTTGCCTGATGGGGTTTGGTCTGAGTGGGGTTATGCCCAGTGGGGTTTTGCCCTGGATTCGCTTTTTTTACAGTCATCTTATATTCTGAAAGAAGTCAAGTCTATAAATTTGACCAATTTACATAGTCTATGTGAACAAGTGAATTTTGAACAAGTACCTACATCCTCAACTTCTTCTGCAAAAGAAAAGTTGAATAAATTAAAGCTTTTTTCCAAAAAGAAAAAGTTATATCCCCACAATTCTAACACTGATCAGTTGCAATATGTTAATAACCACATCAGTGCATCATAAATACCTCATTTTTGTCTTTGAAGATGTCATAACATCATAAACACTAAGAGATTAGGTTTGCCAGATAGCATAAATATTTTTTAAGTATACATATGCCAGGTGAGGTTTTAAAAAGTGTTAAAATAAATGAGGAGGGAGCAAGAAGTATATATTTATCGTGTTAAGACGGCCAAAGCCTCTTAAGTACAGGAATTTTAAGTGAAATGTTATACAAAGTATTACTTAAGTATTATCAATGTCAAGTTAAACTGATGTTACTGAACAGTTAATCAGTTAGGGGCGGAAAACCCTCATTTTCACGTCAAGATGGCCATGACTGTACTTGTATTGGAACTCCAAGGTGGAAAGCAAATAAGAATGTCCCTATTGTCATCTTTAAAAGTGTAGAAAATTTAACCGAGCATAAAGTTTAGCTCAGGTCAGTTGAACAATAAGATAGCTGGAGGCTGAAACTTCCTTTTTCACTGTAAGGTGACCATAACTTCATTCATATTGCAACTTTAAGGTGACCATAATATGAGAATGTCCCTTCAATATCAATATATGTTAGATATGAAAAAAGAAAGGAGCCAGACGGCTTTACTCAAATTTTATGACTTTAGGGGGGTCAAAATTATATTAACAGTTCAAGGTCACCATAAAGTCAGGATAACCCTTTGGTTTGCCATCCTTTATAGGTGTGCAAAGTTTAACTGAGGTCACTCGAACAATAAGATACTTGAGGCTGAAAACCTCCTTATTTCAGTTTAAGGTGGCTACAATTCCATTCGTACTGAGAGTTTAAGGTGACCATAAGTATTATTTTTATCTAGTTTAATACCAGTGATAATTTTGATATAAAAAAAATGGGAAAAAAAAGGAGTCAGAGGATTTTATTCCAATTTGATTACTTTAAGCAGGCCATATGTCCATTAACATTTTGAGTTTAAGGTCACCATAAAGTCAGGATATTCCTTTGGCATATCTTAATATATGTGGCAAGTTTGGCTGAAAAAAGTGAAAAACTAAGTGAACTGGAGGGCTAAAACCCCCTTCTTTGACATTAAGGCGACCTAGGTAACCTTAAGATTGCAGATCCAGGGCTAAAACTTATTATCAAAAATTAGCTGAATAAGTTATTCCAACAAAACGCCGAAATCCTCACCGTTTTTGAGATACAGACCAAGTACCCATTTAAAAAAATTTACGAAAATAAAACGCCTCCCATTCAGGCATCTATGGTCCGATTGATGAGAAAATCCTTTCCGACCTTGGAAATTTGGTCTAGAATGTACGTGATAAATTTTATAGCACAGGTGTGTGTGCTTTTTTCCGAAACGCGATGACGGGGTGTTTTGGAGTTATGCTTAAGGTTACCTTAAGTAAAGCTTAAGGTCTGCGCAAAGTATCCCAAAAAATTTTCCCGCCCCTATAGTTTTAAAGAAAGGTAACAAGGAAAGAAAAATATGAAAGGCTAAGAAGTTATTCAAGGGAGACCATAATCCTGCGGCGGCGGCGGTGATCAGTCGAACTTCGGTGAAAACAAATAAGTGTCCCTAACGGGCCGCTTAACTACAGTGACTTCTGATGGAGATACGAGAACTCCAGCCTTTTTTTATTTACGTATCTGATACTGGGGAGTAGAAAGCATACCTCTTTGCTGATCAGTAAGAGAGTCACAGTGAACACAAGATTTCTTCTTAACACAGTTATCTGATCCCAAACCTTTATCACGACAGCGTGCACAGCACTCATGCTGGTCGAAGCCAGCCATCATGTGCCCGCAAATTCCTCGTCTTTGTCCTGGTGATGCCATGACAGTTTATATCCAGTTTATATGGCGCCAAACAAAAAGAGGAAGTGCGCATGCGCGCGCACGTGCAGTAGGGGAGCTGGGTGCAGAGGGGACACCTGGCAAAAGGATACGACACTACCAGTCCCGGTCAGAGCCCAGCTCAGGACGTTTTTTTCTAACGTTTGGCGGGACTGGCTGAACGCCGGATGAATGCACTGGTCCACTAGGTAAGATATATTAACGCAATAAAATGGTAGGTTTCACTTTTCAGATGGAACCTTAGATATTTTCACAACCTTGGAACCAGTGGAAAATGACAGGAGGCGTCACTAAATCCAAAAGTGACCCACTCCCCTTGCTAAAGGGAGCGCCTTATGGTTTTTGGAATTTCCCCTTTGAAGGTGCCTGATTTTAGAAACAAGTTCAACTGACTGGGATCTAAGACAGGTCTCCACTTGTTGGTTCTTGGAACCAGAAACAACCTGTTGTAGAAGGCCAAGGAGAATTGAACTACGACCTTTTCACTGTAGTATGGAAACAAACCTCAGATTTGAACCCAGGGACAGCCAGACCTGCCAAAAACTTTCACACACGGCTCCTCCCTCAGGTGGATTTATGATGACAGGGACCACCTCGACAATTTCATTTCTGTCTTTGACATAACGGGACTGAAGTCTTTCTTTGTGGCAGCCCTGTTATAGAATGTGTAATATCCATCACATGTAAATTAACAATTCTATTTGATCTCACTTGAGCCATATCCTCTAACTGTATATATGCGGGTAACTGAACTTGAGGGTCTGTACCAATAAATTCATTTATATTGCTATCTACCACATGAAGGCCTGGTGACAGAAGGGGAGCTAGAACCCCATGATCACGGCCATGACCTCTGACCTCAGAAAATTGATCCAAGCATGCTGGAGTTGAGAAGTAGCATATCCGGACTGCTTGGTGTCCTTTCTGTCATACGTTTGTACTGGTACTGGGACCAGGGTGCTGAAATGTGTCCGAACTTGGACCTCGAGCGCACGTGGCAGCCTCATGTGTAACGAGACCACTTGCATATTAAATGGTCAGTTCACAAACCTCCTACCTTGTGAGCCTGGGACGGGTAACCTTAGGCAGCTATTAGGTTAAGCTTTTCCATTTTCTCGCAGAGCCAGTCATCTGGTGGCATTGAAACTAATATTTTGTGAGAAGAAAGTATAGCTGGTACCAGACCAGTAGGTTCTGGTTAACAAACAAAGTATTCTGGCAATGTAAGGGGGTAATAGTAGCAAATACCCGATTGGTAGGCTCCAGACCCCTATATTATTTTATATATAGGAGTTTAAGGTCACCTTAAAATAGGACACACCTTGAATACCAGTTACAACCACATGCCAAATCTGAATTGTATCCGTCAACTCCTTTTCGAGATACTGTCTGGAAATGGAAAAACTTAAAATCAATATAAGTATGTTACTAGTGGGAGTTTAAGGGGGCCACGGTGGCACAGTGGTAACACTCTTGCCTCCCACCTCTGAGGCCAGGGATCAGTTCACGGATCTACCTCAAGTGGGAATGCTGGTAGTTGCTTGCTATTGGTCGGCAGTTTACAGTACAGAACCATGACCAACTGTATGTACTGGTTTCCTCTGCCATTCCAACTACCCGTCGTGATATGACCTGTACAGTGTTGAAAGCGACGTAAATCCCCAAGTAAATAAATAAACTAATGGGAGTTTAAGGTCACCTTAAACCAGGGCACACCTTGAAAACCAGTTACAACCACAAGGCAAATTTGAATTGAATCCATCAACCCATTTTTGAGATACTGTCTGGAAACGAAAAACCTCAATATAAATATGTTACTACTGAAAGTTTAAGGTCACCTTAAAATAGGGCACACTCTGAGGACCAATTACATGCACATGCCAAATTTGAATTTAATCCATCATGCTATTTTTGAAATATTCTCTGGAAAGGAAGTGTGACAACGACACTGACCATATTTGTCCTTCAACATAGCTGCTAGTGATACAAAAATAATGCAACCTTAACTCATAAGTTTATCAAATATCAGGAATTTACTATAACCTTACAAAAGAGATTTTTTCTTGTGTAGACAGATGTACGTGATGAATATCAAAGATTAAAGTCTAATTAGAACATCAAATATCTTACAAACACCAAAAATTGCCCCAACCTTAAACTCAATGTTAGTTTCATCAAGTTTCATCAACATGCCAAATTGGAATTTAATTCATCAAGCCATTTTTGAGATACTCTCTGGAAGGTAAGTGTTAAGACGACACTGACCATGTATGTCTTCCATCAAAGCTGCTAATGACACAAACTAATGCAACCTTAAACTCATTAGTTTATAAAATATCAGCAATTTACTATAATCTTACAAAAGAGACCACTTTTTGTTGGAGATATATGTACATGATGAATATCAATGTAAAAAGTCCCAATTAGCATATAAAATATCTTCCAAACCCCCAAAATATTGCCCCAACCTTAAACTCAAAGTTTGTTTGCACTGCTGTATATTGTAGCGAGTTTAACGTAATCTTTTCCTGAAAGTTCTGTTCAAGGTTTGTTACATCCACAACTGAAACACCTAGAATTGCACAATATTTGAAATACTGTTCAAAATTATCAAACTTAAGTGAATATAATTCTGTTATTAATGGGAGTTTAAGGTCACCTTATTGTGTGGCACTTACCTATGGCCAGTTACATATAATTGCAAAAGTTGAATGAAATTTCTGAAGTTACTTTCAGTATACTCCATGGAGAAAGAAAATAGTAAACTGGACATAAGTTTTTTATACATGGGAGTTTAAGGTCACTTCAAAATTAGTTACAACAACAAGCCAAATTTAAATTGAATCCATCAAGCCATTTTTGAGATGTTGTCCGGAAACGAAAAAACTTAAACTCAGTATAAGTATCTTACTAGTAGGAGTTTAATGTCACAAAACTATATACATCACACCCTGAGGAGCAGTTACATCCACATGCCAAATTGGAATTACATCTGACAAGGCATTTTTGAGATACTGTCCGGAATAGAAAGTGTGACGACGACAGACGCCGCCAACAGACGACGCCACAAAATGAGATGACGAAGCAATCCCTATATGCCAAACAGCATAAATGCTGGTGACACAATAAAGTATTAAAACAAGACAATTCAACAACAAGATGTCAGCATTAATCACTAAACAAAAATTATGAAGCTGTAAAATTTATCAATTGGAGAATAGGTGTCAATGGAAATAGTAAAATTATGTAAAAGCGCATATAATAATCAGCTGCAGGAATAATCCATATATCTTTGTCATAAGAGAAGAAATCTTAAACATAATGGGTGAACACACTTCGGCAGAGTCAAAGTTAAAGGTCACAACATGATGCACACCTACACCGCCTAACCAATGTCCCTACCAAGTGTCAACGTTCTACACTTTATGAAATCCAAGAAATAAGCATGACTAGTTGCCTAAAGCCCAAACTCGAGAGATCAAAGAGCAATTAAGAATCATTCACTCCACAATCAAATGTGATGCAAAAGTAAACGTCTAAAAATATACATGGCAAGTGCCATATCATTAATGTACATATCAAAGCTATAAAACTGCTGTGAATATAAAGGTTTACCGAGACAAAAAACTACCCAATTAATAGGCTGAAGTCTAGCCTGGCCTAGACTGTTATAACTGTTAAGATTACCTCAATAGATTATTACATTATTGTTCATAAGCATACTTACTGGTTCCCTAACATACCCCTTTCATACATCAAACTCAACTAAATGACTTGGATTTTTTACATCTGACTTAGAGAGAGTCTACTTACTGTGGTTAATGAAAAAAAATAAAGAATTTTCCGTCTTTCTTGAAAGACAGGCACAAAAACGATTATAATCGATAATCAATCGCTAAGAATTACCGATTAATCGATTCTGATTTTTCAGACCAATTCCTGACACTAGTAATCATCACAATTAGGAGAAGCTTCACAAATATAACTGCAGAAAATATATAAGACTTCAAATTTAATATAGATAATGAAGCTGGCAGAGTAAATTGGACCAGTTAAATGTTGATAGGGGAATTTTGTACCAATTTATGCATCACAGTTGAGAATTTGTTTGGAAAAGATAAAATGCAAGCTCACAAATTCCTGAGGTAGTGCAACAGATCTGGCACCCACATACTTCAGCAGCTGAGTGTCCATTCCAGTGTTCCATGTGGTGATCTGATCGGACGCCTGCACGAACCCACTCCACTGACTCTCTAGATGACGAGCCTATCCAAATACTTTGCACTTTATAACACTGAAATTACTTTTACTTGATCACTGGCATTCACAGAACTACAACAAGCAATCAGTGACCGATATGAATTGGTCACATATAGAGTCGGTACAGACCTTGGTGAGTGACCAGATAAGGCAACAGAAAAAATTTGGTCCAGGGTGTAGTGGTGTCATCATCAGGGTATATGAGGCCTTGATACCGTGAACAAAACCATGAGCGATATCACGGTGCCATCGTTTCACCAATTAAAGCTATAATTGGCTCTTTAAATAAATGTGCATTGATAACTTTCACTAAATAAATTAAATTTTATGTGTTTTTTTTTTGAGCTGTAAGTTGTTAAAATATTGAATATTTGAAGCAATAAAACAAAAACTATACTTACGTTTTTTACTTACTGTAGAAGTTGAAGTGCTCATCATCATAGTTAGATCACAAATGAAAACAAAACCACATGAAAGTAAAAATTACACGAATATTTCTTCATATTTTTATTAAATGCCTCCAAAAATAAGCTGACGTAACTGGTAAAATAATGTTTATAAGATGAATCGCGGACGATCAATAATCCTCGATTATTATGCATTTCTTCCATCACCGGTGAATCTGCAATTTCGTTGCTCATGATGACACCACTACCTGGGTGCATATTGACCCATAACTGAGTGAATGACCTATTTAAACAAAATTCTCTAAATGCAATAGTTTTTGAGTTACAGCTGATTTACTGAACAGTGAAAACCTGAAAGTAGCTATTGATCAGTTATGCAATGAGATCTAGGTTTACAATTTTCAATGCTATAGCTGACCCAAAAGTAGGTGAGTAACATATTACAAAATACTGTAAATAAATATCAAGTTATAACTGATTTACTCAACAGTGATAACCTGAAAGTACCTATTGCTCAGTTATGTAATGAGCTAGAGGTCTGCAATTTCACTAATAGCTGACTCAAAAGTAGGTGAATAACAAATTTAACAAAAGTCTGTAAATGCAATAGTTTTCAAGTTACAACTGATTTACTCAACAGTGATAACCTCAAAGTAGCTATGCTTAGCTATGCAATGAACTACAGGTCTGCAATTTTACTATCTTATAGCTGACCCAAAAGTTGCTAAATAACATGTTTATACAAAATTCTCTAAATGCAGTAGTTTTTAAATTACAAGGGATTTTACTCATTATGGAAGGTACTGAAAAGTCAGAAATTAGCTATTACTCACCTAGCTATTGAGATGGGCTCCCAAATTAATCATTATATTGTAGTTATGGAAAAAGTAGTTGAATTTGGAAAATTTAATAGTAATTTAAATTTTTATTAGAAATACTTACCATTTCCTAACAGTAGCTATTTGTTGGAGCCATCCAACCCAATGGCCAACGCAGAGATGCGATTTTTAAGGTTATATAACAACCTTAATAAAGCCATTGGGTTACAGTAGTCCGTCCTCCCGCCATTTAGGTCACATGACCACGTTGTTTACTTCATTATTTTTGTTGCAAGTAAAAGAATGACTTGCGGGGAGGCGGGAGGGAAATATGAGTGTTAGGAAATGGTAAGTATTTCTAATAAAAATTTAAATTACTATTAAATTTTCCAATTTTATAGCGAAATACCCTTACCATTTCCTAACAGTAGCTGAATTCAGCCTTGTAGGATGGAGGGAATTCTTTTAAGAAAAACCACTACCCAACCTACAACTAAACAACATGAGAACTTCACAATGGAATTACATGCATTAATGAACATATAACTTCCAAACATTCACAACATACAACTTCCAAAAAATGGCAGTATGTAGTTGTAGTTCTCACAACTGCTGACAATGTTGGTGCTGCAAAAAGATGTCATAAATAGATAGCCCATCTACATTGTAACATCCGACCCCAAAACAAGGTCAAACCAACCTGTAAGTGTCATCAGCATAATGCCAAATCCTTCCCAAGTCGGATTTAGGCAACATTGATATCTAACTACAAACATCCAGCATTGCAGACATACCAGCCACAAACTGCAAATGTACCAATATAAGTATGAACACATACTTATAAAGTAACAAAACTGTAACTGCAACTGTAGGACCCAATTTCAAATCTGACCCTATGACAACAGAGGTTTTTCAGACAGAAATTAGTATACATACAATGCAATTTCCAATAACATGTATCAAGAAACTCATGTAAGGAAATCACCTATAAACTAAAGATGCAATCAAAAACATACATCAATAGTTTCCGTGACTCAATCTTGACTCAATCAAGATGAAATAGGTGCCAAAAGATAAGTCTTATTAAGAAACTTTCTTAATGGCAGTAAAAACAAAAGATTTTGTTTTATCCCAAACCTTTTGATTACCACCCCTAACAGGACAGACAGACCCACATTGAGTCAAACTGATGTCCAAAGAGGCTAAGAGCTGGCATGACCACAGGCTTAATTGCAGTAGGCCCATCCAAAGCAAACTGGATCTGGCAATTGATGGGCCAGAGATACTTGTGACCAATTCTCCTTATAACTAAAGGAAGAATATGTCCAAGCATTAATGTCACTCCTTTACCATGACTCTATAATCCACAGAGACAAAGACCACTGACTCAGTTGCAGTAATGCAGTAGGCCCATCTGAAGCCAACTGGTTCATGGCCAAAAGGCAGTTAGTGGGCCAAAGTTACCTATGACCAATCCTCCCTATAACTAAGGGAAGGGTTCACTACTTTACCTAAAGTCAAAAACCAAAGACCATCTTGAAAGGTAATAACTTCAAGAAATCCTTCCTCACAAGCTCAAAGGTTGTTTGATAAGAGCATGAAGGACCAATGACAAAATCCAAAACTATTGGTTTGTCTCTTACTAAAAGTTGGTAATCTATTATTTATCTCAACTTTTAGATACTTCTTGACCCTTTAGGCCTTTAGGTATGTCTCTTTGAACTAGTATTTCAGGAAATTTGCTAATGTGGAATAGTGGGGTCTGAGATGTATATACGAATCTCTACACACCACTGCCCAGAAAACAACCATTGATTTACAGATTCTCCTAGAGGAGTGCTCCTTCATGATTCACCACTTCCTCTGGAAATCTTCCATAATATTCATGCCTGACTCCAGATGCCAAACATGAAGATTCATGTAAAGTCTATTACTAAATGGTTGAGTCAATAGATTCACCCATTTAGAAGGGGTCTTGTGGACAAATCCACCAGACCCAAAACCAAGACATCCCTGGCCACCCTGGTACAATATGATGATTCTATACCTAAAGGTGGTCATCTGTTGAATCACATGAGGGATGAGGGCCACTGGACATAACTGACCAGACCCTCCCCAAAGACATTCCATGCATCTGTTCCCCAAGCCCGACTGTCTGGGACATGAGACATGAGGACCAAGACCCTGGTCAAAATAGACGTCTGTCCATACTATCACAAGAGGTGTTCAAGCACCTTTTTCCCAAGCCTGACAGCAGACCTACCAAGGAAACCTGTGAGTCATTTTGTTGCAAACACATCAACCACTGATTGATGGCAGCAATGTCTAATTTGATTGAAAAACCTGGCGATTCATAACCGCTTTGCTTCCTAGACCAGGAATCTGCTAGAACATGTAGATTCCCTGGAATGAATTTCCCTGAATCTGAATCATTCTGGCATTGGACTAACCCATAACTCTACAGATTAAGGTACAAATTCCCTGAGTGGATGCCTCCCTGGCTGTTCATATAGGCAACCACTAAAGAATTGTCTGTGAAAATCAACTGATTTCAACTCAAACTGATTTTTGAATCATTTAAAGCTAACAACATTGCTTCCAGCTGTATAATGTTATGTTATGAGGAGTCTTGATTCTTCCTGATGACACAGAGCAATGGCTGTGGATGACTCTCGAGAGCACCCCAACCCATTAGGGAAGCTTCTGTGAACGGAGAGAAAGTGCGCTCCTGAAGGAGTGGTGTATCCTCCTTCAAAATTAAACTATTGGTCCACCACTGACGATATTCCCTGAACCAAAAACCCAAGAAATGGAACATCCAGAGACTGAAGATATCAGCAATGTTTCCAGATACCATTGGAGCAACTTCATGCTTCGATAACCCAATGGTATAGTATTCCCCATTGAAGCCATGCTTTCAAAGTGACATGAGCTTCCCTGGAAATAAGTGAGAAGCTTTCAACATGGTAATTGTCTTCCCAAGAAGACAATAGATCTCCTTTGAGTTGAGAAGACTAGACCTACCCTGAGGTCGAATTGTAACCATAAAATCGATTAGTGGAGTTGGAAATAAATCTGATTTTTAGAAATTTGTGATCTAACTCAGGCTTTCGACAAGATGCACCACCCAATGGGTGTATCCCTGGCATTGCTGTTTGAGCTTGTTTTCATTAGCCAACCGCCTATATACTGGCGAATACTGATGCCTTCTGCACGAGCCATCAGCTTCACCTCTTTTGCTACCTTCGTGAACTGGAGAGAGAAACTGTAGCCATATTGCCGGTTAAGGCAATGAACTGGTAGAATCTGTGGCCTCCAATGAGGCGAAGATACTTTAGTTAGCCGAGTCTACCGACTAGTGAAGAGTGTGTACCCCTAAAGGTCGAGTGGCATCATCCACTGTCGTTATATAAACGAATTCCAAATGTTAAACAATTCATATGGAGTAAGGTACATGCAAAGCTTGTTTACCTGACCTTAAGTATACTGACAGTCATTTCTTCTTCACTAACCCCAAGAAATAAACTGTAACTGTAAGCTTCCAGCGATGTGACTGGTGATATCGCCCTTTTGTCGATCATTTCATAAACAGCTTTTATCAAAATTGCTGTTTCTCCCGTTTTTTTTTTTTTTTTTTTTTTTTTTTTTTTTTTAACTTCTGCCAACCTCACCTCTAAAAAGTCTGGCTGAATACTTTCCTTTCCCAGGACTTGTATAGTACCAAACTGGAGAAAGTTCCTTGAAACCACAGGAAGCCAGCTATCATCCCTGCTTCCATAGGCCTGTATAAGTAAGATCCACTCCCCTTTTAACTAGCTGAGGAGTAGGAGGCACTTGTAACTCTATTCCATGGCTTATTAGATCAGAAACTAGAAGCATGCTCACCTCTAGAGTTACTAATCCTTGTTATTTCCATGAAAACACTAGATGAAAATCCTCTGAACATCTAATATGTCCAGCAAGAGAACATCATTAGGAGTGAAAATATGCATTGTAGATTTGCTAAAGACATTCTAAATTACATCCCTCCTGTTGAGTCACATGTTCTTAGACATGGTGAAACTGCAACAAGAAGATCTGGACACCAACTGGTTGACTGGACTAGAACTGCAAACATCATTGCACCCAGTCCAAAGCATATTGAAGTCTATAACATATCATAGTGATCCCTAGGATCCTCTAAATATGACCTAAACTGAAGGAGTGAGAATATACATGCTTCTTCTCTCTTACAGTCCCCTCCCAGGGACCTTGTTTGCAAAGTGTCTGAAAGGTCATGTTCCTCCTGCAGACCTGCTATAACTAAGGAGCTGTCCAGGAAAGTAATGAATGTAAGGAAGTCCAAGCAAACTTCTTCCCGTATAGCTGCTCTTTAAAACATCAGAGGCTTCAAACTCCTTGAAACCCAACCTAAAAGCCACATTTAAATGCTGGCTGTTCACCCAAGAAATGTAAATGTGACCAAACAAGGGAGCATTCACAGAAACTGTGCCTGTTAAATCAATCCCTAGCCACTCAATAACAGTCAAGCAAAAGTAAAATAAGGAATAGATTCCTTGTAATGAGATGAATCATAATCACCATCTCCTGACAACCTGAATTCTAAACCTTTTGAGAGGTATAGAAACCCGATTGTAGTAAAATTCTTGTGCATTGATCAAAAAACCTCTCCTTGTAGATATGAATGACACTCCCGGACATCTGACAACCCGAATTCTGACCTTCTGAGAGGTATAGAATACTCGATTGTACATGTATGCCCTCACACAGGTATTTCCTCTGGTGAATGTTTTGACTGGACTTCGACGAAAGTGTTTTCCGAAGAAGTAGTCTTTTCCTGCATTCAAAACTCCTCCACGGTGTCGTGTCCATGGTAACTTAATGGCTGCCCCCAAGGGAGATTCCTTCGTCTGTAGCATCGACAATCTATTCGACTGGGATGCATACTGTGATAAAATTGCTTTCAACGCCTGGCTAATAGAACCCGACGTGAACAGCAATAACGGCCACTCGAATTGTCATTCTCATCCAAGATGGCGCCGTCCAGATCGCTTCTGTTATTGAAGAGTACATTCTTTCTATATACGTATGCTGCAAAATTATAGCTTCCAACGTCCAGCAAACTGAACCAAACGACTGGCAAGCTGTATAATAAAATTATTCTTGCAGTAGGACCTTCTTTATGAAGACTTATTTCCTCGAGGTTGAAGATGATAGAACTTTCGATGTCGCCATCCAAAAGTCCTTTATTTGCATAAAATAATGCATACCTTCGAAGATTCAATAAATGAATCAGTTCTGTATCATATACATATAAAAATAAAGTGAGATTCACAGCAAAATCTCAAAAAATAAATGAAAACCTTGAGAAACTTCTACTAATTCCCAAAGACGTCCATACTGATGATGGCCAACAAAAATAATGAAGTAAACAACGTGGTCATGTGACCTAAATGGCGGGAGGACGGACTACTGTAACCCAATGGCTTTATTAAGGTTGTTATATAACCTTAAAAATCGCATCTCTGCGTTGGCCATTGGGTTGGATGGCTCCAACAAATAGCTACTGTTAGGAAATGGTAAGGGTATTTCGCTATAAAAAACATATTTTACTGAAATTCCCCAATGCAATACTTTTTAAGTTATAAGTGATTTAATGGATAATTTCATGAATTTTAATGCACTAAAAATCATTTGGAAAATTCATAAAAAAATAATTAAGACAGATCATGGCCTGATACTCACACAAGGGAATCTACTTGTGGTATAGTACATAAAGGAAAGATAAGAGGGAAATCCCTTCAACAGTCAATGAGAAAATTTGAAAAGTGTTGAATTTTCACTTTTGGTGGGGGTACCACACTTGTAATGGCTCTGGGGAACAGACCAACAAACAGATATGCATGCCTTGAGCAGTTTTGCATACTCGATAAATAAGATATCTTTTAAAATACACAGCATGTCTGTTGGCCTTGTACTTTTGGAGTAGAAGTTACCGACATGGATGCCATAGTGTGATGCCATGTCAGCTGACTTAATAGGAAGAGGGTCAGAGATGCCCCAAAAGGGAAATATGGATGGACAGACAAACGGACAAAAAATGGACAAACGAACAGACGGAAGTACACCAATTTCGAAAGCAACCTAGCTATGAGGATCTATCTCCCTTTCAAGTTTGAATTAGATTGGACAAAGCATTTTCCAGCACTGGGTAGAACTGGTGGCACGCATGCGCCTTCCAACTCTTTATTGTTAAGTGTTTTTGCGAGTCTTTTTCCTAGAATTTCTGGTGTTTCGAGTGCTCACTAATTGCCATTTTCAGTAAGTTTTGAATGATTGTTACTAAATGATCGTTAGGTTTCTTGGCCATTCTTTCGACACTTTAATAGACACCACTGGGTGTCAAAATTCAGTGACATGATTTCTCATTAATATTAACGAATCATGTGGATAAGTCGAAGGTGGAAACTTACCAACCAGACTAACCAAACTAACCCACCAGAACACCTCCAGGAAATTCCATGACTTCATTTATTTGCTGTTTCTGTGGGTACAAGAGATATTAGAAGACTTAAGATATAACATCTATTTGGGTAAAAATAGGGGTAAATCTAAATGTTGTAACGTCTGGTATTCTGCTAGAAACCCCACGAAAATATGCGACTTCATAGGGATACTTGCTGTTTATGTGGGTACGAGTGAATGAGCGATATTGAAGACTTTCAAGAAAACATGCAGAATTTTATTTTTTCCTAAATATTTCTAGCTGGACACAATTTAAACTACATATTTTATATTTATGAACCTTTTTGTTGAATGATATATCAATGCTTATGACAATATATGTGTACATAATGACACTGCCGAGTATTTTGTGACAAAAATTGACTCGATTTCCAAATATTTCTTGCTCACTTATTTGCATTTGGACTTTAATGCAACCCAAATGAGCAGAACAACTATTCAATTGTCTATTTAATGATATATAATATGTATGTGTAGTTAAAATAGTTTTTAAAATATTTCGAGAAGACAAAGACCTGTTGGCAATCTATATCTATGAAGATATTCTGCAGATTTGGTGAACCTAGGTGGTGTAGTTTTCCTGTAAGAGTGTTAGCACCGAAAATCTCTCCTAGCAAATGCTAAACCAAAGTATCCACCGGATGCCTCCAGTGGATACAATAAATTTGTCCACAAATTTCTATTAAAGTGTCGAAAGAATGGCCAAGAAACCGAACGATCGTTTAGTAACAATCATTCAAAACTTACTGAAAACGGCAATTAGTGAGCACTCGAAACACCAGAAATTCTAGGAAAAAGACTCGCAAAAACACTTAACAATAAAGAGTTGGAAGGCGCATGCGTGCCACCAGTTCTACAACAAATTTAGCAACTGTAAAAATTTTTTTGGGCCCAAATATTAATGCAACTAATCTGATATTTGAAATCTGAAAACATTGTGAGGTGAAGTGAACCTCATATTTGTTCCATGCAACACATTCAAATGAACTGAACGCATGGTGTGAGGTAGCTAATAATAGCACATGCCACAAATCAGTGCAAACAAGAATTTAACTAGATTGGGCCAACTCGGCGCCAACATATCCCCAGACAGGTCATCACTCATGCCACAGGTTTTGATCGGGAATTTTTTATGTAAGCCATTTGTTGTATGCCATAAATCTTGGGAAAAGTTATATGAACTTCAGCACATCAATCTACTAAATTTATATCTTCCCAAGGAAGATGGTGTATCCCCAGACGCCGAATACATAACTCAACAGAGCATATTTTCAATCTTCCTGCAATGATAACTCTGAACCTATTTTCAAAGTATTTAAATGATTGATGATTGAATGTCCATTCCAAATTAATAATCCCAAAAGAGCATATCTGTTTCTATATTTGTTGACAAATAAAATATTATTTCTAACTCAACTCATCATACTTTTCAATCTTCCTGCAAAGGGTGACTCTGAACCTATTTTCAAAGTATTTAAATGATTCATAATCCCAAAAGCGCATATCTGTTTCTATATTTGTTCACAAATAAAATATTATTTAAAAATTATATATTATTTATATTATTATTTTATTATATTATTTTTAGAATTTGCATTGTTTTTCAGTTATTCATTTCCTCAATTCCTATATATGTGGTCCATATATATGCAACCTAAATATGTGACACAATCTCAGTTCTGACTCCCCTTTGTCTTATTAGATAATGAAGCAAACCCCATCTCTCAACCCCACCCCACCCCTCTCCCCTTCTCCACACCTCTCTCACTGTTACAGAAGATCTGCAACCCCACTGAAAAGTCTGGTTCTTTGTTTCTCATTTGATATCATTCAATACCTTTGTTTATTTAGTGTCACTCAATAGCTGGAGGTCCCAGAGGTGGATGGGGGTGGGACTAAATACAGCACAAATGGTAAACAAACAAAAGGGACGCTTGTTGTCCTGTTAAAAAGTATGTAGTAAAAGATGTACAAAAACAAAAGCCCTGGATTACCAGGGGCTTAGAGAATGCCTGTAAAAAGAAAAACAACTTGTACAAAAAATTTCTGAAAAATCAAACAAATGCTTGTTTAACGAGGTATAAGCTATACAAGAATAAGTTAACTGGTATACTAAGGTATGCACAAAAGTGTTATTATGATAAGTTATTGTCTGAAAAGAAAAATGATGTCAAGGGTACTTGGAAGATTTTGAACAGTTTAATAAAAGGTAGTAACACAGTTAGAAATTATCCAGAGAAATTTTATAATGATAATAAATGTGTTACAAATAAGAAAGACATTGCAAATGGTTTTAATACCTTCTTTACTAATGTAGGTCCCTCACTAGCTAGTAAAATTGTATCTCCAGTTAAAGACAGTATCCATAAAACAATGAGTAAAGGTAATATTAATTCTATGTTTCTAAAACCAGTATCAGATAGTGAACTGTGGAATATTTTCAATGCTTGTAAGAACAAAAGATCAACTGATGTTGATGATTTGAGCATGGATATTGTTAAGAGTACTGTTAGTGTAATAATTAAACCTTTTGTCCATATATGTAATTTATCATTTTGTACTGGTGTTTTCCCAAGAAATATGAAAATAGCCAAGATAATACCATTATTTAAGTCAGGTGATGATACAAGTTTCACTAATTATAGACCAGTATCACTGCTCCCACAGTTTTCAAAGGTATTAGAAAAGTTATTTGATAAGAGGTTGACAGATTTTATTGAAAAGTATAATATTTTAAGTAACTCACAGTATGGTTTTAGGAAAGATAGGTCTACATCATTAGCTCTCTTAGATTTCATGGAAAAATTAAGCTCTGGTATTGATAAAAGTAAAGTTACGGTTGGTGTATTTATAGATTTAAAAAAAGCATTTGATACTATTAATCACACATTGTTAATAGATAAATTAAAGTATTATGGTATCCAGGGAATTGCGAGTAATTGGTTAAAATCATATCTTTCACAACGTAAACAATTAGTTAACTTTAATAATGTTTATTCAGATCAACTAGATGTTATTTGTGGAGTACCTCAGGGTTCCATTCTGGGCCCGAAGTTATTTATTTTATATATTAATGACATTTGTAATATTTCCAAATTATTAAATTTCATCATATTTGCTGATGATACTAATATATTCTGTACAGGAAACAACTTAGAAGAAACTTGTAAATTGATTTCAATAGAACTAAAAAAATTACAAACTTGGTTTGCCTTGAATAAATTGTCACTAAATGTCACAAAAACAAACTTTATGGTTTTTGGAAAAAAGTTTTCTAGTAGAGATTGCCAAGTAACAATTAATGAGTTCAAAATAGACAGAGTGTATGCTACAAAATTTCTTGGTGTACAAATAGATGCAGAATTAAGTTGGAAACCACATGCAACTGAGGTAAAAAATAAAGTGTACAAGAGCCTGGCAATTTTAAAAAAAGTTAAGAAATCTTTAAATAAAGATACAATGTTAAAAATATATTGTGCCATTGTACAATCACATCTGTCATATTGTGTAGAAATATGGGGAAATTGTTCCAAAGTTTTATTGTCCCCTATTATAAAAGCACAAAAGGTCGCCATAAGACTTATATGTAATTTAGGTTTTAGGGATCATACCAGCTCTAGTTTCAAAAGTTTAAAAGTGTTAAAATTTACTGATATAGTCAAATTTAAGCTACAATTATTAATGTTTAATGCATGGAATGTCAAATTACCAGTTAATATACAGAGATTATTTATGGTAAATAAAGAAAATAAGTACCCAAGCAGGAAATGTTTTGATTTTAAAGTAAAGTATTGCAAGAGTAAAATCAAATCTAATTGTATTTCAATTTTAGGGGTGACGCTATGGAATATGTTAGATGATAAACTCAAAATCTCAAATACTGCATTAAGTTTCAAAAAAAGGTTGAAGTCAAATTACCTTGAAAAATACTAGAAGTATATGGAAGTTAGGTCACACTTAAATCTAAGGATGAAAGTGCTTATTGTTGAGATAAAAATTGTCGCTGTTGTCCAGGATTATTCTTAATTTTGACATTTAAAGTATTACCTTTTAATAACTACTCAGAGATGTATCTAATAAGCAATTTAATGTAATTTTACTGGTTGTAGTGGGATCAGCCAAGATAAGCTTTAGCTTCTGCTGTTCCCTTTTCACAAACTTCTGTCATATACTAAAGTGCCAAAGTCATATTCATATTATAAAAAAGTATAATATTGTATGCATGTACAGAAATGAAATAAATAAATACTAAATACTAAATACTATACTATACTATACTATACTAAATACAAAAAGCTCAGTTAATCTTATCACTAAAATAAAATCAAATATATAAATAAGGAATGTCCAACAGGAAAATTATATACCTCCAGAATTAAATATAAATTATCAAACCACAAGAACAGATTTATAATAATAAGTCAGAATTGAGAATTTTAAGAATGTGATTATCAACTGAAATGAGTTAGTAACTGTAGGAACTGTGTCAAAATTAACTGAGGCAAACTGAATAAAACTGGGCTAGTTGAGGGTTAAAAATCCCCTATTTTTACTACATAAGGGTATAATTTCATTAATATTGGACTTATAGCTCACCAGAAAATAACAGCGTCCATTTTGCCTACTTGAATATGTTTAACCAGTGTCATTTTAAAAAGTGAAAAACTCAGTAAGCAGAGATATAACACACAAAAATAAGTACTTAAAAGCCTAAGATAGCCATAACATTATTAATAAAAATTTAAATAGACAGGCACTTCCTTTGAAAAATTCAAAGATTTCAGCTCTATGACCCACATAGTTCGACAGTTACAGGGCTTTAAAGTGGTATAATATCCATAAACTGGGTCTCTGTGGGCATTTTACAATTGTTAAAGAGACCTTAGCAATTAAACTACAGAGCTGAAACTTTTTGGGGGACAAACATAACAAAAAAAAATTATATATAATACAGTTTAAGACCTGTCACACTAAGCATTTCCAAATAACAGGGTAAAATACGGAAAAAAATGTCAAAAAAGGTCACTTGGGTGAAGGTTTATGGCCCTCATACACAGGTTAAATGTCTACTAAAAGCCTTGATTTTCGGCACATGTAGAAAGGACATAATAATGCATTCCCAGATGGGATTTCAGCTCCATCAATCACATAGTTTAACAGTCACAGGGCTTAAAGGTGGCAAAAAGTCCAAATATTGGGTCTCTGTGGGCCTTTTAGAGATCTCGATGTGGCCTTCAAATTAAAGCTTCAGATTTATAATCTGTCACATACTAAGATTATACATAGAATATATATCTAATAAAGTTTGAAACTTCTCAGACTTACCATTTCCAAGTTACAGAGCAAAATATGTGAAAAATGTCTTAAAAGGGTCACTCGGGTGGGTGTTTATGGTCCTCATACACAGTTTAAATGTCTACTTGAAGCCATGATTTTGGCACATGTAAAAAGAACATAATAATGTATTCCCAGATGAGATTTCAGCCCTATCAGTCACATAGTTTAACAGTCACAGGGCTTAAAGGTGGCAAAAAGTCCAAATACTGGGTCTTTGGGAGCCCGTCAGAGACCTCAATGTGGCCTTCAAATTAAAGCTTCAGACTTAAAATTTGTCACATACTAAGATTACACATAGAATATGTATCTAATACAGTTTGAAACTTCTCAGACTTACCATTTCCAAGTTACAGAGCAAAATATGTGAAAAATGTCTAAAAAGGGTCACTCGGGTGGGGATTTATGGTCCTCATACATGGGTTAAATGTCTATTAAAGGCCTAAATTTTGGAGTACATACAAGAAAAACATATTGATATATTCTCAGATGATATTTCACTTAGATGAGAGACATTGTTTGAAAGCTACAGTGCTTGAAGGTGGCAAGAAGTCCATAAATTGGGTCTCTGTGGGCAATTTTGAGACCTCAAGTCGGCCTAACAGGTAAACCTACAGCTTTTAAATTTTTCACAGACAAGGATTACATATAAGAGTTACACCTAGAGCAGTTTGAGACTCATCAGAATTACCACTTCCAAATTATAGGGCAAAATATGTTAAAAATCTAGGAAAAAAGTCCTAAGTGGGGTCTTTATGTGCCCCAAACACAATTTTCTCCTCAACTTAAAGTCTTGATTTTCGGCACATGTACTAAGAATATATTAATGTGTTCTCAGGTAAAATTTAAGCCAGATACGCCTCATAGTTTGTGACCTAGAGGGCTCTAAGTGGTCAAAAGTGCAATTTCTGACCTTAAAGTGGCCATAAGTTCTTTATTATTTGGAGTTTAAGGTCACCTTAAAATAGGGATCTTCCTTTGGGCATCCTTAACATGTGTACCAAGTTTGAAAAAAAAATATTAATTGGTTTTTGAGTTATCGCGTCCACAAGGAAATTTCTACGGCGGCGGCGGCGGCGCGACGGACCTGAATCCAATATATCCCCGATATAATAATACTTACAAAGATCAACTAATCAGGACGAATGTTAAAAATTGTAAAAAAAATTTATTGTAATTTAACTTTTCATAAGTTAAATACTTAGTACGTTATCCTGACTAATGCTTACGTGTTGGCGGGAGCAAACATGGATGACCAAACAAAAGTATCTTTAAAATAAATATTCTTGTTGGTAACACTGCGCATATAATGAGTGTGCATATGCTGATACCCAGAAAACCCCGGTTCGCAATATGCGTATATAAAAGCTTTTCAAACACATGTAGACTGGAGTAGAAGTTACCGACATGGATGCCACAGTGTGATGCCATGTCAGCTGACTTAATAGGAAGAGGGTCAGAGATGCCCCAAAAGGGAAATATGGACGGACAGACAAACGGACAAAAAATGGACAAACGAACAGACGGAAGTACACCAATTTCGATAGCAACCTAGCTATGAGGATCTATCTCCCTTTCAAGTTTGAATTAGATTGGACAAAGCATTTTCCAGCAAGAGTCCGGAAATGAAAATGTTGACCCACAGACAAACGGATGGACAGAGTTACACCAATTTCAAAAGCAACCTAGCTATGATGGTGATCTATGTCCCTGTCAAGTTTGAATTCGATTGGACAAAGCATTTTCCAGTTAGAGTCCGGAAACGGAAATGTTGACAAACGGACAAACAACGGACAAATGAACAGACGGAATTACACCAATTTTAAAAGAAACCTAGCTATGATGGTGATCGACCTCCCTGTCAAGTTTGAATTCGATTGAACAAAGCGTTTTCGAGTTAGAGTCCGGAAACGGAAATGTTGACGGACAGACAAACGGACAAAAAAAAGGACAAACGAACGGACGGAATAACACCAATTTCAAAAGGAACCTAGCTATGATGGTGATATATGTCCCGGTCAAGTTTGAATTCGATTGGACAGAGCGTTTTTGAGTTAGAGTCCGAAAACGAAAATGTGGACGGACAGACCGACAAAAAACGGTAAAAAAAACCGGATGGAATTACACCAATTTCGAAAGGAACCTAGCTATGATGGTGATGTATGTCCCTGTCAAGTTTGAATTCGATTGGACAAAGTGGTTTTGAGTTAGAATCTGGAAACGAAAATGTGGACGGACAGACAGACGGACAGAAGACACATCAATCTAATAGGCAGGTTGGTTACATGCAAGCTGCCTAAAAAGGGGTTTGAAGACCAGTTTGATGCATTTAACTTAAAATTTTGGATATTAACTGACAAGATGGGTGCTGCAATGGAATTCTGTGACCTCATCATTAATATTAATGAGGCACATCCATGAAAATAAAGTGCACTGGTATTTGATCTTAATGCAGCCTTTCTTTCATAAGATATTGCGAGAAAATCCCAAAAGAGGGGGGATTCTAAAGCCAAAGAAAGTATTCGAGACACTATAATCTAACGGCGGTGGTGAAGTCCACATGACATGAGAACAAATAAATGCATCTATTATTTGGATTGATGAGGTCACAGAATTCCATGGGGTTTGTAGCAATATTTTACAGTCAGACTTGCAAGCATATACCCACCAACTCATTAATATTCATGAAGATGTATGAGGTCACAGATTTCTGTAGGGTTTTCTAGCAATATATTACACTCAGATTTGCAAGCATATACCCACCAACTCATTAATATTCATGAAGATATATGAGGTCACAAAATATGGGGGGTTTCTAGCAATATTTTACAAACAGTTGGACTTGCAAGCATGTACCCACCAACTCATCAATATTTATGAAGAATATGTGGTTAATTTTGAGTGATTTAATGACACGTTTTCGTTTAAGTCTAACTCGGACTGCTATATCATGGTCGAAGCAAGTCAGAGTGCTGGTCAGTGAAGTGATTATTAGGTAAAACAAGACCACTGCCGCGGTGTGTATCTCCCGCTGAGCATTAAAGGGGAGGAAATACCTTTTCCGAGATATTCACAATTTTTCATTTTCCACTAAAATCCAAGATGACATTTTTCCCTTAGGCACAGAATACTGTTGTACTACCCCGTGGGTCAAAAATTCGCCCGAAATCGCTCTGTCTGTTACCATTTCGAAGATATTTTCAATGTTTATTTTCTGCTAAAAATCCAAGATAGCTGCCAAAAGTGGCGAAAATTGAATTTTTTCCCTTTTGCATAGTATACTCATGTACTACCCTGCGGGTCAAAAATTCACTCAAAATCGCTCTATCTCTTACAGTTTTCGAGATATTAAGACTTTTTCATTTTCCGCAAAAATCAAAGTAGCTATTACTCAGTTAGCTATGGACCTACAGGTCTCAAAATTTGCCATTACACAATACATCAAAAAGTAGGTGAACAACATATTTGACAAAAATCCTTTAAATTCAACAGTTTTGCTGTTATAAGTGATTTACTCAATGGAGAACCATCAAAGTAGCTATTACTCAGTTAGTTATGGACTTACAGGTCTCAAAATTTGCCATTACACAGTACATCAAAAAGTAGGTGAAGAACATATTTGAAAAAAATCCTCTAAATTCAACAGTTTTGCTGTTAAGGGTGATTTACTCAATGGAAACCCTCAAAGTAGCTATTACTCAGGTAGCTATGGAGATACAGCTGTGAAAATTTCCCATGACACAGTACATCAAATAGTAAGTGAACAACATATTTGACAATAATTCTCTAAATTTAATAGTTTTGGAGTTATAAGTGATTTACTCATTGTTGAAATTCAAAGTAGCCATTACTCAGTTAGCTATGGAAATACAGCTCTGAAACTTTTCCACGACACAGAACATTAAAAAGTAACCGATTAACATATTTGACAATAATTCCCTAAATTCAATAGTTTTGGAGGTATAAGTGATTTATTCAATGTTGAAATTAAGAAATTTCAAAGTAGCTATTACTCAGTTAGCTATGGACTTACAGCTCTGAAAATTCACCACGACACAGTACATCAAAAAGTAGATAAACAACATATTTGACAAAAATCCTCTATATTCAATAGTTTTTGAGTTATAAGTGACTTGCTGAATGGTCAAATGTTAAACTTAGTGTAGCTATTACTCAGCTAGCTATGGTGCTACACCTTGGAAACCTCACCATGATATAGTACATGAAGGAGTTGTTCAACAACATATTTGAGACCAATATTGTAAGTAACAGTTACAAAGATAAAAGCAACTTACTCATTTTAGTCATTGTTAAAAACAGAAAATAGCTATTACTCACTTAGCTATCAAGATAGACCCCTAAAAATGGTACCATCTTGTAGGCATGGAGAAAGTAGCTGAACAACATATTTTACAGAAATGCTCTAAATTTGAAAATTTTAATTACTTAAATGTAGCTTTTATAAGCTACAAGCTTACCATGTGGGACTGAATGCTTTACTGGTTGCCGCGAGGAACCACGACCAACGTCTAAGAAAAAAAGACATTTATTCTTGGCCGTAGCCTCAGGTTGTCGTCACGTGATCTGCCCCTTTGTAAGCACTTTTCTCATTGAGATTTAAACCCATACCCCTCAGCTGTAATACAGCGGGGAGGCAGGGTGGGACTCTCCTCAGTCCCACATGGTAAGCTTGTAGCTTATAAAAGCTACATTTAAGTAATTAAAATTTTCAATTTTATTGCGCTACAATAGCTTACCATGTGGGACTGAATGCTGAATCCAACCGTCCGGAGGAGGGATTACAGCTGAGACTGGCAGATAAGTCTGTTTTTTCTTAGAATTTTGATAATAATAGTAGAATGAAAGATCGAAAGTACCAGTCTGAGTCCCGTCTACAGGGCCCCAATCCCGAAGACCGGGCCTGTAGAAGCCAAAAACCTGAATGAATGACAGTGTTAAAAAACTGTCAGGGTGTTTGACGAGAAGAAGATGTGTACCCTAGATACACAGACGGGGTCAGTCCCAAGGACGATCACGGAAGAACCTGAGCTTAAGGCTCGGGAACTGAGTAAAATGACAACCTTCAGGTCCTTAATAATGTACAATTATAATGATTTAAAGATTAGATAGACCTTACCGTATACACCCTGATGAGGTAGACGTATACCTAGACCCTGGGCTTAGACTCCTGAAGACTTGGTTGTAGCGGATGTGCCCCCCCCCTTCTTTTCTTTCCGAGGATGACTGGACTGAGGAAAAGGGTCTAGGACCTGTTGAGCCGCTACTACTGGTCCCAGATACAGATTGTTGTCATTGTCCGACCAAGTAAGATCTTTTAGATAAAAATTGGTAAAAGTGTTGTGAGCTTTCCAGTGACAGGCTTGCATGATCTGGTTCACCGATACCCCACCGTAAAACGCCTTAGAGGCTGCGAAGGCCCGAATGTCATGTGCCTTGACTTGGACTAAATCCAAGGCTTGCTGGTCTGCTTGTTTATAACAAAGTAGGATGGTTTGTTTCCACCAAGAAGAGAGAGTAGCGGGTCTGATGTCTGAGGTATGTCCTTTCTTGAAGGAGATGAAAAGGAGGGACCGGGAACCTCTTAGGTCCTTGGTTCGGTCCAGATAGTACCTCAGGGCCCGCACAGGACACAGGGTCCTGTCTTCTTTGAATTGTCTATCCACAATGGTAGTCAAAGCAGGAATAGTCACCGGAGACACACTTTGAGAACCTTCTCTTGCTAGTTGGTTTTTGGCTATGAAGTCAGAAGAAGGGAACAAGGCGACCTTTTCCCATTGGCCTAGATTAGATACTTTGTTAGCGACCCAGGCATGGATTTCGCTGCGGCGCTTGCCGGAGGCCAAAGCTAGCAAGAAAGCAGTTTTGAGAGTGAGATGTTTGAGGTCTGTGTCTTTCATAGGCTCAAAGGGTGCTTTTGTGAGCTCATTGAGAACAACTGAAAGATTCCACTTGGGGAGATTTCTGGAACTTTTGGGGCGATCCCTGTGGAAACTGGAGAGCAACCTATGAAGGTCCTCATTATGAGCAATATGTTGGCCCGATGGGCCCAAGGTGTCAACAATGGCAGTCCTGTAACCATCAATGGTGGAGGGGCGCCTGTTTAGGTCTTGGTACAGATACATGAAGAAATCTGAGATTTGTTTCACAGATGGAGTGGAGAAATCCACCGAATTTTCTCTGCACCATTTTTCAAATAGGGCCCACTTTGACTTGTAGATGGTCCTTGTTGATGACCGCTGAGGTGCAGCAATTCTCTCTGCCACTTCCACAGAGAAGCCTTGTTCTTGGAGCTGTCCACTCCTAGACACCAGGCGTGGAGGTTGAGGTGCTGCGGGTTCCTGTGGAACACGTAGTTGTGGGACTGCTTGAGGAGTGTTGTCGACACCGGGAGTTGTAGTGGGATCTCTGTTGAGAGCTGCACTAGGTCCCAAAACCAGGGCATCCCTGGCCAGCCTGGGGCTATTAGTATGATCAGACAATTGCATTGTCTGATTTTTTGGATCACCCTGTGAAGGAGAGCCGTTGGAGGGTAAGCATAGGCAGTGAGACCCGTCCAATCTATGTTTAGAGCATCTATGTCCCAGGCCTTCGGGTCTGGGATAGGAGAAACGTACAGTGGAAGCTTGTGGTTCAGATGAGTGGCAAATAGGTCCACGTGGGGAGTGAACCACTTTTGGGAGATCTGTTTGAACACCTGTGGATGTAGTGACCATTCGGTCGACTGTACCTGATTCGACCTGGAAAGTAGGTCGGCCATCACATTCAGGCACCCTGGAATGTGCCTGGCTTTCAATGTGATGTGAGAATGATGGCACCAGGTCATGATTCTCCACAGGAGTGCACACATCTCCGCTGAGTGTGTTCCCCCCTGTTTGTTCATGTAAGCAACCACAGTTGAGTTGTCCGTTGCAACTAGCACTGTTTGGTCCTGGCACTGGTCTTTGAAGTGTCTCAGGGCCAGAAAGACAGCTTTCAATTCTAGGACGTTTATGTGAAGGCCTTTTTCCTGGGGAGACCACAGACCTTGGGTAGAACTTTGTTCTAAGTGAGCACCCCAACCTTCGTTTGAGGCGTCTGTAAAGAGTTGGATACTGTGGTCTTTGGGATGAAGGTCTGAGCCTTTCATCACGTTTGCAGGGTTCTGCCACCAGTCTAGGTGTGCAGAGATGGCTTCTGTCCAAGGAAGGAGGCTGTCCAGTGATTGAGGAAATTTCCAGTGCTCCTTGAGGTGAAACTGAAAGGGCCTCATGTGAAGGCGTCCCTCTGGGACCATTTTCTCCGTTGAGGCTAGCAACCCAATTAGAGACATCAAACATCTTGCAGTCAAAACATGTTTGACTTGAGTTGTAGGATAAAATCCTGAAGTTTGAGCCATCTCTCTTGAGTGGGTTTTACAAGGGCTGAATCTAGGTGGTACTTGTAACCCACGAACGAAAACACCTGAGTGGGATTCAGTTCTGATTTTTTGTTGATTGATGATCCATCCCAAGGACTGGGTTAGATCTACCACTGCCTGAGTGTTCACTAGGGCTTCCTCCCGGGATTGAGATCTGATCAGCCAGTCGTCCAGGTATTGGTGGAGTCTGAGCCCTTTGGAGAGGGCCATGAGCTTCACCTCCTTTACGATCATGGTAAAGACCTGGGGGGGGCTGTGGCTAGTCCGAAAGGTAGGGAGGGGAACTGGAACACCTGAGACCTGTGGCAAAATCTTAGGTATTTCCTTGAGTGAGGATGGATGGGGATGTGAAGGTAAGCGTCCGATAGGTCTATCGACGCTACCCATTCCCCTGGAATTCCCTATATGCCACGCTGCATAAATGCTGGTGACACAAAAATGATCCACCTTAATTTGTAGATTTTCCTTGATGAAAATCTCTGAAATGCTTCTGCCTTAGCCCTATGAGACACATGGAGATTGAGATATGGCAAGTTTTGATGAAATCCCGGGAGTGAATGGTTGTGGCAGTTGTGGTTTTGTGAATAAGTCCATCAGGTCTCAAAACCAACTCATCCCTTGCCACCCTGCTGCTATTACTATAATTTAACTAGCATAAGTTCTCATTTTTTTGTATCAGTGTTGGAATGAGAAATAGTTAACAGTAGGCATAACCGTGTAGTACCTCCCACAAGATATGCCATGCATCTAGTGCCATTGCATTAGAGTATAAGACCAGTGAAACATATAGAGGAAGTTTGTTGTTCAGTTTTGTTACACACATGTCTACCATTGATGTGTGCCAAATTTGGCAAATCATCTGAAAACTTTGGGATGAAATGCCCACTCTGTTTGAACGACTTTATCCCTGCATGAAATGATGTCTGTTATCACATTTAGACAGCCCTAAATGTGGCAAGCCCTCAGTAAAATTAATCTGGGCTTGTAAAACACCATTAGATGCCAGACCATCAGAAACATATCTAATGAGTGGAACTAAATTTGTGTGTTAAAATAAGACACTACTATGGTATTATCTGAAGCAAGAAGAACACTCTTGTTTTGAAGATGAGTTTGAAAAGCCTTTATTGTCAGAAACACAGCCTTCAGTTCTAAAATATTTATATGCAGCCTTGTAACTGTGGCTGACCACATGACAGTAACTGTCAGGTGTCCTAAATGTGTTCCCTAACCCTTTACAGATATATCTTCTGTGTGGAGAGGATAACCTGCTAACACATCTGTGGTTTTACACCAAATCAGATATATTTTCAAAACTGTGAACAAGGTATCTGAATGTGTAGAGATTGTAGATATTTCCAATGGGTTTACAAGGTACCACTCCTGTGTAGTCTTCCCATTGGGACTGTATTTTATAGGCTCTAGATTCATATAAATGACATTAGAATTCTGGGATTGGTTGTCAAACTTGTATGTAAACCATCCATAACCTTTGTCAAATAGACCACTTTTTTCTTCTCTGGGGACATTTCACCCTTGCTCAGGGAATTCTAACCGAGGTAATGGAAGTGTCGTGTTGGCCGGATGAGTTCTGACTTCAAAAGCTTATCCCCCAACCTAGTTCCTGTACACATGCCACTAATTGCCCTGACTGCTCCAAGCAAATTTGTGATGGAGACCTGTAGTAATCAGTCATCTCGATACTGGTGTATGTGGTGCTATGCTGATAAATTCGAGTGGAGCCTTTGCCATACCAAAAGGTAGGCTGTGAAACTGAAAAGAACGACCTATGCCAAGGTGCATTCTTTCACAAGCAATCTTCTAAAGAAAAATGAAATTTATTTGTATCTGGGAATGAGGAAGAACGTGTCTGTTCGATGTAATGTGACTACCCATTCACTTCGCAAATGGAGTATTGATTTCTATGTTGTTTTCATCTTGAAAGTTGAGACCATGTGATGTTTTGATTAATATACCTACTATCACAGGTCGTCAATGTGCTGTAAAATCCATGGCTTATATGCATTTTATTGACACTTTCGAAGCATTTGATGTATGGCATACACAATCCTGTAGAATATTGTTGTTTTCTCTGTCAGAATATATCCGCTATGAATTGTGGGTATTCTTGACAATTCGATTGATGGTTTCAGTACTTAACCGTATTGCAAAATGTGCACTACTCTGAGATAACATTCGTTTCTTAATCAGATCTTGTAGTACCGACAGCAAACAACCTCCAGCAAGTGTTACTATTATAACTTGGTTGTCACTCCTACGGCCACCACAACCCCTTATGGTGGATTGTGATGCCTTCTGTTAATTGTTGTTTGTCACGAAAGAACTTCTGTTTTGGACCTGTGAGTAAGAAGAGGAGTAGCCATAATTTGAACTGCCCCTTCTATACTGAAGATTCCTGACAATTTCTGTCATATCAGTGTAGATCTGATCATAACCTGAGAATGGCTACACAATTGAACAGTTCCCTGTTGCAAGTCCTTGACTCTGAAGTCCTTGACTTTTAAAACTTCCCCAAAAAATGAAAAGAAAGAAATTGGGTTTGAATGTAGCTGAAAATTCTTCAATGTCTTAATTGAAGTGTTGGCAGAAAACTGCAATAAACCTTCCATATATGAAGACTAACTGCCGAGAGTTCTGATGAAAGGTTGAGAATCCACAGTATTTAAATATTCTGTGTTTTAAAAATACATGGTTGTAAACTGTGTAAGTGGAACAGAAAGTCATGGAAGACAAGGTAGATTGAAACAAATGCTTCTGAGAAAATCCTGGCAAATTGTGTACTGTCTTGGAGAAAACTGTTGATGCATCACACACCTTGTGTAAGGTAGAAAAGTAAAGAAAAGCAAGTTCTCTCAAATATTAGCAGGGTATCCAGCCACAGGTGTCGAGTTCTGACCAGTGAAAATTCTTTCACTGAAAGCAAATATTGGACAGTGCTTCTTTAACACTAGAGGAAGAAACAATGGCCCTGGTCATTGTATCTGTCCTTTGATTAAAATATATAGGATATTTGAGACAAAGGTCTGACTTTAGATAGTTATCCTTGATCAAGTGCAGCCTCTACCATGTTTTTCCTCACCTGAGGGGCAGAGCTGTTATTTGTTTCCAGTTGAACTTCTATAACCATGAACCTCTTCCTTTCCAGCAGTGGAGATCTTGTCAGAAGTGAGAGAAGACGAAGAACGCGGACATTTATTGATCTTCTAGTCTCTGAAAAATTGTTCTAAACTGAAAGGTAGTTTCTTTTAGTAGAACCTCCTCATTTACACGATGGTCATTATCTGTTGTTACAGGGATTGCCTCTGTCATATTCACCTCATGAGAGGAGACAGAGGTACTACCCTTTTGTAAGATGAGGCTCTTACTCTGATCACTCTTCTGCCTCAAGGAAGAACTCTGTCATAGTATTCTGATGAGAGGTAGATCTTGAAGAAGTGCAGCCTCTGCCGTTTTTACCTCAATTGTTGCAAACACTGAAGCGGAAGACCTGTCCTATGAGGTTCTTCTGTATGACAAACAGACTCTGTCATATATATCTCATGGGAGGAGGCAGAGCTGCTTGAATATTTCATTTCTAACACAGCCAATTGACCTTGCATAGCTTCTAGATGTACTAGTATAAGCTGCAGAGGGTCAGACAATGAACTGGATGCAGTTGAAGGCAAAGAAGATGAATTCTTGTCTTTACATGTTGAGAAATGTCTTCTATGTAACATGTTTATTGGTGAACAGGACCCTGCATAATTATTAGCTATGCAAAAGGTCAGAAGAAATCGTCCTGTGGAAGAAGGCTGGTAAACATAAATAGCCAAAAGAATATCTTCCAGTTCTAAAGGAAAAGTGTAAGTTCTTTTCAAAAATGTCCCCTTCCTTGTCAGCTATGCTGAAATTCTTTGCAAAAGAAAACTGTGTCAAATGATGTATACTCCCTTGCGACCAAAATTGAAGTGAGGCAAACTGAAGCATGTGCACACTCATCATATGCGTAGTTGTACCAAGTTGAACAAGAATATTTATTTTAAAAATATTCTCGTTGGTCATCCATGTTGGCTCCCGCCAACACATAAGCATTAGTGAGAACTAGATATTGCATCTTGACGCAGTTTTTCCCCGGACGGGACATGGTTGAAGTGTGACATACAGAGTATTATGGTTGACACAAATATAACCCTGTTGGGAGGGAGCGTAAGTGTTTATGGGAGGAACTTGTACTGACACTAAGTAAACAAAATGTTTGCTTAATAAAAGATACAAATCTAACTAGACCTAGTAGTCCAGTAGACAAACCCCCAAAATTAGCTGAAGCGTGAAAATCAGTATGAACAAGGTTTTTTTTGCTGAAATCAATTCTTAATGGGGAGTAGATCAATAATCTGATGGGTGCCGCTCTGGCATTGTTGAGCAATTTTTTTATTTAGCAAAATTCAAGATGGCTACCATATCGATTCTGCTGTATCAACAAGAGGAGAGTGCCCGTGAACGGGCACTGTGTCAGCTGACTGAATGTTTTTGATTTGTGATGGTGATAATGAGAGGAAAGCATAATTATCAGGGAAAGGGCTGTACAGAAATACAGTAAATGGTAACTGAACAGCATGTTCGAAAGATATTTCGAAGCTGACAGAAGAAAAGGACAAAAAAGTTGTGCCCTGCAAATGGTATTATGAAATAAAGTAACAAGGTAATTGTTTAAGGGTAAAAAGTAGGTTAAAAATATTTAAAGAAATACTATAAATGCAATATCCTCGTTCGACCATGAAGAAGGGGTCCAAAGGTCAAATCTGACCATACCAAAAGATTCCCAGCCAAAGAATTTAGGATGGTTTACCATCCCAAACCTCTCGGACCAATAATAAGTGAGTCATAGGCACTTTTTAAGTTTGGCTATCCTTGTTTGACCTTGAAGGAGGAGATCCAAGGTCAAATCCGACCACACAAAAAAATTCCCAGCCCATGATTTCCTGTAGCTTGTTTACCATCCCAAACTTGTAGGACCAATAATAAGCGAGTTCTAAGCAATTGTAAGTTTGGCTATCCTCAACTGCCCTTGAAGGAGGGGTCCCAGGTCAAATCTGACCACACCAAAAGAATCCCAGCCCATGATTTCCTATATGTTGGTTTACCATCCCAAACCTCCAAGACCAATAATACGCGAGTAAAAAGCACTTTAAGTTTGGCTATCTTCGTTTGACCTGGAAGGAGGGGTCTAAGGTCAAATCCGACCACACCAAAAGATTCCCAGCCCATGATTTTCTATAGGTTGGTTTTCCATTCGAAACCTCTAGGACCAATAATAAGTGAGTTATAAGCACTTTTAAGTTTGGCTATCCTCATTTGACCTTGAAGGAGGGGTCCATGGTGAAATCCGACCACACCAAAAAATTCCCAGCTCATGATTTTCTATAGGTTGGTTTTCATTCCAACCTCTGGGACCAATAATAAGCAAGTTATAAGCACTTTTATGTTTGGCTATCCTCATTTGACCTTGAAGGAGAGTTCCAAGGTCAAATCGGACCATATTAACAGATTCCCAGCCCATGATTTCCTACAGGTTGGATACAATGATTTACTCAACAGTGAGAACCTGAAAGAAGCTATTGCTCAGCTATCCCATGACATAGAGGTCTGCAATTTCACTATGTTATAGCTGACCAAAACGTCTGTGAATAACATATTTAACAAAATACTCTAAATGTAATAATTTTCAAGTTACAACTGATTTACTCAAGAGTGAGAACCTCAAAGTAACTATTACTCAGCTATGCAATGAGCTACATGTCTGAATTTTTGCTCTGTTATAGCTGACCTAAAAGTAGCTGAACAACATATTTAAGCAAAATACTGTAAATGCAATAGTTTTCAAGTTACAACTGATTTACTCAATAGTGAGAACCAGAAAATAGCTATTGCTCCGCTATGCCATGAGCTATAGGTCTGTAATTTCACTATGTTATAGCTAACCCAAAAGTAGGTGAACAATATATTTTAACAAAATACTCCAAATGCAATATTTTTCAAGTTATAGCTGATTTACTCAACAGTCAGTGCCTGAGAATAGCTATTGCTCAGTTGTGCCATGAGCTACAGGTCTGTAATTTCACTATGTTATAGCTGACCCAAAAGTAGCTGAATAACATATTTCCACAAATTTCTGTAAAGGCAATAGTTTTCCAATTACAACTGATTTACTCAACAGTGAGAACTTCAAAGTAGCTATTACTCAGCTATGCAATGAGCCACAGGTCTGGAACTTCACTATGTTATAGCTGACCCCAAAATAGGTGAATAACATATTGCAACAAAATACTCTAAATGCAATAGTTTTCAAGTTATAAGTGATTTACTCAACAGTGATAACCTAAAAGTAGCTATTACTCAGCTATGCCATGAGCTACAGGTCTGAAATTTTACTATGTTATAGCTGACCCAAAAGTAGCTGAATAACATATTTATACTAAATTCTCTAAATGCAATAGTTTTCAAATTACAAGTGATTTACTCAACATTGAGAACTTCAAAGTAGCTATTACTCAGCTATGCAATGAGTCACAGGTCTGGAACTTCACTATGTTATAGCTGACCCCAAAATAGGTGAATAACATATTGAAACAAAATACTCTAAATGCAATAATTTCCAAGTTATAAGTGATTTACTCAACAGTGATAACCTAAAAGTAGCTATTACTCAGCTATGCCATGAGCTACAGGTCTGAAATTTTACTATGTTATAGCTGACCCAAAAGTAGGTGAACAACATATTTAAGCAAAATACTCTAAATGCAATAGTTTTCAAGTTACAACTGATTTACTCAATAGTGATGACCTAAAAGTAGCTATTACTCAGCTATGCCATGAGCTACAGGTCTGAAATTTTACTATGTTATAGTTGACCCAAATGTAGCTGAATAACATATTTATACTAAATTCTCTAAATGCAATAGTTTTGCAATTACAACTGATTTACTCAATAGTGAGAACCTCAAAGTAGTTATTACTCAGCTATGCAATGAGCTACAGGTCTGAAATTTCACTATGCTATAGCTGACCCAAAAGTAGGTGAACAACATATTTAAGCAAAATACTGTAAATGCAATAGTTTTCAAGTTACAACTGATTTACTCAATAGTGATGACCTAAAAGTAGCTATTACTCAGCTATGCCATGAGCTACAGGTCTGAAATTTTACTATGTTATAGCTGACCCAAAAGTAGGTGAACAACATATTTAAGCAAAATATTGTAAATGCAATAGTTTTCAAGTTACAACTGATTTACTCAATAGTGATGACCTAAAAGTAGCTATTACTCAGCTATGCCATGAGCTACAGGTCTGAAATTTTACTATGTTATAGCTGACACAAAAGTAGCTGAATAACATATTTATACGAAATTCTCTAAATGCAATAGTTTTCCAATTACAACTGATTTACTCAATAGTGAGAACTTCAAAGTAGCTATTACTCAGCTATGCAATGAGCCACAGATCTGAAACTTCACTATGTTATAGCTGACCCCAAAATAGGTGAATAACATATGCAACAAAATACTCTAAATGCAATAGTTTTCAAGTTATAAGTGATTTACTCAACAGTGATAACCTAAAAGTAGCTATTACTCAGCTATGCCATGAGCTACAGGTCTGAAATTTTACTATGTTATAGCTGACCCAAAAGTAGGTGAACAACATATTTAAGCAAAATACTCTAAATGCAATAGTTTTCAAGTTACAACTGATTTACTCAATAGTGATGACCTAAAAGTAGCTATTACTCAGCTATGCCATGAGCTACAGGTCTGAAATTTTACTATGTTATAGTTGACCCAAATGTAGCTGAATAACATATTTATACTAAATTCTCTAAATGCAATAGTTTTGCAATTACAACTGATTTACTCAATAGTGAGAACCTCAAAGTAGTTATTACTCAGCTATGCAATGAGCTACAGGTCTGAAATTTCACTATGTTATAGCTGACCCAAAAGTAGGTGAACAACATATTTAAGCAAAATACTGTAAATGCAATAGTTTTCAAGTTACAACTGATTTACTCAATAGTGATGACCTTAAAGTAGCTATTACTCAGCTATGCCATGAGCTACAGGTCTGAAATTTTACTATGTTATAGCTGACCCAAAAGTAGGTGAACAACATATTTAAGCAAAATATTGTAAATGCAATAGTTTTCAAGTTACAACTGATTTACTCAATAGTGATGACCTTAAAGTAGCTATTACTCAGCTATGCCATGAGCTACAGGTCTGAAATTTTACTATGTTATAGCTGACCCAAAAGTAGGTGAACAACATATTTAAGCAAAATATTGTAAATGCAATAGTTTTCAAGTTACAACTGATTTACTCAATAGTGATGACCTAAAAGTAGCTATTACTCAGCTATGCCATGAGCTACAGGTCTGAAATTTTACTATGTTATAGCTGACCCAAAAGTAGCCGAATAACATATTTATACGAAATTCTCTAAATGCAATAGTTTTCCAATTACAACTGATTTACTCAATAGTGAGAACTTCAAAAGTAGCTATTACTCAGCTATGCAATGAGCCACAGATCTGAAACTTCACTATGTTTTAGCTGATCCCAAAATAGGTGAATAACATATTGAAACAAAATACTCTAAATGCAATAGTTTCCAAGTTATAAGCCATTTACTCAACAGTGATAACCTAAAAGTAGCTATTACTCAGCTATGCCATGAGCTACAGGTCTGAAATTTTACTATGTTATAGCTGACCCAAAAGTAGCTGAATAACATATTTATACGAAATTCTCTAAATGCAATAGTTTTGAAGTTATAAGCGATTTACTCAACAGTGATAACGTAAAAGTAGCTATTACTCAGCTATGCCATGAGCTACAGGTCTAAAATTTTACTATGTTATAGCTGACCCAAAAGTAGCTGAATAACATATTTATACGAAATTCTCTAAATGCAATAGTTTTTAAGTTACAAGTGATTCTACTCATGATGGAAGTTACTGAAAAGCCCAAAAGTAGCTATTACTCACTTAGCTATTGAGACAGGCACCCAACTTACTCACCATATTGTAGCTATGAAAAAAGTAGCTGAATAACATATTTTAACAAAATGCTCTAGATGCAACAGTTTTCAAGTTATAAATGATTTTGTGCATGATTTCATGAATGTTAATGCATTAAAAATTATTAAAAAAATTTATTAAAAAAAAAGTAAGACAGATCCAGGTCTCATACTCACACAAGAGAATCTACCTGTGGCCTAGTACATATATGCAAGATATGAGAGAAATCCCTGCAATAGTCACTGAGAAAATTGTGATTAAGTGTTGAAATTTTCACACTTTTGGTGGGGGTACCCCCCTTGTAATGTCTCTAGCAAACAGACGAACAGACAGATTTGCATGCCTTGAACAATTTTTCATCCTCGATAGATAAGGTATCTTTTAAAAAAAACAGCACGTCTCTAGGCCTTGTAGTTTTGGAGGAGAAGTTGTTCACGCGGACGCGTACGCGGACGCGTACGCCCACGCCGCAGAGTGACGACATAATGCCAGCTGACTGACAAGTCAGCTGACATAAAAATGGCTATTAAATCGTTATTTCTTAATCAATTTTCATGTGTAATATATCGTTTTTTTCAGACTTTTATACTCTATCACATGCTCAAAACAGATGTTAGTTTTCCCCAAAATTTTAAAATAGCCACAGTACCCTTCCATAATTCTATACTCTATCACATGCTCAAAACAGATGTTAGTTTTCCCCAAAATTTAAAATAGCCACAGTAACCTTCCATAAGTGCGATTATACAGTCATTTTGCTAAGTGGCAATAAATTGTTGATGCAGTCTCTTACTAAGTTTACGTAGACACAAAATAGCAAATGCATAGATTTAATATAAACATATTTATTAGCATATATTACAATACTTAAATCATAATATTTATATTACAAACAAGAATTCAACAGAATTGTACTGTGTCACCAGCTTTGGTTAAAGACTGAAGCAGATGAAATTCGAAAGGACATAACTTATGCCAGGTAGACAAAAATAGTTGACGTGCAGCATTTTTGCAAATCCAGACCATCTTTCAGAAGGACTGAGTCATGGTGAAGCTCCACCTTGTTGAAAAATATAACTTAAACTGCTAGTCATATGACCATACAAATTAATGCATTGTGCAAGATGTCCTGTCTTGTCTGCTTCCTCTCTTCATGGAGCAAAGAAGGACTTCTATTTGTTCAACTCCTCTCTTCATAGAGGAAAGAAGGGCTTATATTTGTCCGCCATTTTGTGGGAGAACAAAGAAGCAAGATCATTGTCTATCAATTCTGCACTGATAATCCACTAGTAAAGCATGCTCAGCTAGTCATAATACATGTAAATGCATCATGTCTTGTCTGCCTCGTCTCTTCATTGAGGAAAGTAGGACAGCTATTTGTCCACCATTTTGTGGGACAGCAAACGAGCATTGTCTAATCTTGTGGAGTGTTAGGTCACTTTACCATACAGGTTTCTTTAGGACTTTTTATATGCACAACGGAGAAACAGAAAAAACTGTTTCCATGGCAACACTAGCTGCCTGATATTGCTGAAGAAGCTAACCAGCTCCTATTCATGCAGGGGTTTGGAATGCAAAAAATCCACAGGAATATAAGTCAAAGAAACAGAAAAAAAAAAAGAAAAGAAAAACTAATCAGCTCCAGTCTGTGTAGGGGTATAGAAAGCAAAGAACCCATAAAAATATTTGTAAGTCAAAAAAAAGAAAAAAGTGTTGCCATGGCAACACTTGTTGCCAGGTGTTGCCGAAAAGCTAATCAGCTGCAGTCTGTGCAGGGGTATGGAAAGCAAAGAACCCATAAACATATTTACAAGTCCAAGAAAACACAAAAAGTGTTGCCATGGCAACACTTGTTGCCAGGTTTGCCGAAAAACTAATTCGCCCCAGTCTGTGCAGGGGTATGGAAAGCAAAGAACCCATAAAATATTTATAAGCCCAAGAAACAGGAAAAAGTGTTGCCGTTGCCAAAAAACTAATCAGCTGAAATCAATGCAAGGATTTGGAATGCAAAGATACCCGAGATAAATTTTTAAGCCCAAGAAACATAAAAAAGTGTTGCCATGGCAACACTTGTTGCCAGGTGTTGCTGAAAAACTAATCAGCTCCAATCTGTGCAGGGGTATAGAAAGCAAAGAACCCATAAAAATATTTACAAGTCCAAGAAACAAAAAAAAAAGTGTTGCCATGGCAACACTTGTTGCCAGGTGTTGCCGAAAAACTAATCCCCTCCAGTCTGTGCAGGGGTATGGAAAGCAAAGAACCCATAAAATATTTATAAGTCCAAGAAACAGAAAAAAGTGTTGCCATGGCAACACCTGTTGCCAGTTATCGTTATAAAACTAATCAGCTCCAATCCATGCAGGGGTTTGGAATGCTAAGAACTCCCCAAAAGATATTAAAGCCCAAGAAACATGAAAAAGTGTTGCCACAGCAACACTTGTTGCCAGATATTGCCAAGAAAGCAATCAGACACAAACTCTCATGCCATTAAACTTCCACACCAAATTTAGCTGAGACACATAAAATACTGTACCTGTAAATGAGCAGCAATGAAGGGTGATTCAGAAGGAAAATAAAAATAATATCCATGTCCAGCAGGATGGATATAATAATTAAAATAAGTTGTAACCTTAAACTTACTTTTTTAACTTTCTGGTTTTTATGGTAACATTACAATAAAGATCCTGTTTTGGTCTAGACACATGTACATGTTTATTTTAAATGAAAAACTCTAAACTATCACTTTAATATTGCCAAAACATCACAGAAATTTATCCTAAACTTAAACTGAATGTAAGTCAATGCAAATGTTAAGAGTTTAAGGTCATGTTAACCATGTAAACTCTGTTCAAGGTTACTTATAGCCAAAATTTAAATGTGCTTAAAATCTATTGCACATAATTTAAGATATTATCCAAAATTTTAAAAGAAAAGTAATTATAACTAGAGGATCGCTCGCAAAAAAAAAAGATAATGTTTTTGCATAGCAAAAACAAAGCGTCCCGAAAAGGATATAAAGGGGAGTGCTAAAGTATTAAGAAAATGCTTCGTTTCTAGCCTTATACTGTTGTGGCAACCAAAGTCAGCGCAGTCTGCTCTATCTAGCACGGTTTTCAAGATATAAGCATTTTTGTGTTTTGCAAAAAATAAAAAAATTAAAAATGTCCGCTATATTTGGCGAGACAAAAATATTTTGAAAATTGGCATGGCTACTCTGCAGAGATACCCAGCAGGTCCAAAATTTTGTTGAGTTCACTCCATATAGCACGGTTTTTGAGATATAAGCATTTTTGTGTTTTGCAAAAACTTTGAAAATTCAAAATGGCCACCATTTTTGGGGAGACAAAAATTTTTGTCAAGACCACTGCCGTGGTGTGTATCTCCCGCCGAGCATTAAAGCAGAAGAAATAGCTTTTCCGAGATATTCACAATTTTTCATTTTCATGTGTGAAAGGTCTTCCAAAAGTAGGTGAATGAGTTATTTGAGAAAAATTGGCTATCTGCAATACTTTTAGAGATAATTCGCATTTACTCATTTTGAGTAGGTGAGTAATTAGCTATGGGTCTGAAACTTCACCAAGTGAAAGCTCTCCCAAAAGTAGGTGAATGAGTTACTTGAGAAAAATTGGCTATCTGCAATACTTTTAGAGATAATTCGCATTTACTCATTTTGAGTAGGTGAGTAATTAGCTATGGGTCTGAAACTTCACCAAGTGAAAGCTCTCCCAAAAGTAGGTGAATGAGTTATTTGAGAAAAATTGGCTATCTGCAATACTTTTAGAGATAATTCGCATTTACTCATTTTGAGTAGGTGAGTAATTAGCTATGGGTCTGAAACTTCACAGAGTGAAAGCTCTCCCACAAGTAGATGAATGAGTTATTTGATAAAAATTGGGTATCCGCAATACTTTTACAGATAATTAGCATTTACTCATTTTGAGTAGGTAAATAATTAGCTATGGGTCTGAAACTTCACCATGTGAAAGCTCTCCCAAAAGTAGGTGAATGAGTTATTTGAGAAAAATTGGCTATCTGCAATATTTTTAGAGATAATTCGCATTTACTCATTTTGAGTAGGTGAGTAATTGGCTATGGGTCTGAAACTTCACCATGTGAAAGCTCTTCCAAAAGTAGGTGAATGAGTTATTTGAGAAAAATTGGCCATCTGCAATACTTTTAGAGGTAATTCACATTTACTCTTTTTGAGTAGGTGAGCAATTAGCTATGGGTCTGAAACTTCACCAAGTGAAAGCTCTTTGGGATAGCTGCTCTGCAGAGATACCCTGAAGATAAAAAATTTCGTCGAAATCGCTCTATGTAGCACGGTTTTCGAAATATTAGCATTTTTGTGTTTTGCAATTTTTGCGCAAAAATTCGAAAATTCAAAATGGCCGCCATTTTTGGCAAGACAAATTTTTTTTGAAAATTGGCATGGCTACTCTGCAGAGATACTCAGTGGGTCAAAAATTTCGTCGAAATCGCTCTATCTAGCACGGTTTTCGAGATATAAGCATTTTTGTGTTTTGCAATTTTGCGAAAAATTCGAAAATTCAAAATGGCCGCCATTTTTTGCGAGAAATTTTTTGTTTGAAAATTGGCATGGCTACTCTGCAGAGATACCCTGTGGGTAAAAAATTTCGTCGAAATCGCTCTATCTAGCAGGGTTTTTGAGATATAAGCATTTTTATGTTTTGCAATTTTTGCAAAAAATTCGAAAATTCAAAATGGCCGCCATTTTTGGCGAGACAAATTTTTTTTGAAAATTGGCATGGCTACTCTGCAGATATACCCTGTGGGTCAAAAATTTCGTCGAAATCGCTCTATCTAGCAGGGTTTTTGAGATATAAGCATTTTTATGTTTTGCAATTTTTGCGAAAAATTCGAAAATTCAAAATGGCCGCCATTTTTGGCGAGAAAATTTTTTTTTCAAAATTGGGATAACTACTCTGCAGAGATACCCTGTGGGTCAAAAATTTCGTCGAAATCGCTCTATCTAGCACGGTTTTCGAGATATAAGCATTTTTGTGTTTTGCAATTTTTGCGAAAATTTCGAAAATTCAAAATGGCCGCCATTTTGGGCGAGACAAAAATTTTTTGAAAATTGGGAAAACTACTCCGCAGAGATACCCTGCGGGTCAAAAATTTCATCGAAATCGCTCTATCTAGCACGGTTTTCGAGATATAAGCATTTTTGTGTTTTCCTTATTTGGAAAATTCGTAATGATTAATTAATCATTAATTACTCGGCCATTTCTTGACCAATCAATGTCAAAATCTAATGATTTCCAGATTTTAATAGAATGAATGTATTTGCCAAGTTTCAGGTGAATTGATAAAATTTCTTTCAAGTTATCATCCGGACAAGCTTCCCCATCGAAAAAAGACATTTTTGGTCATGTGACCTCTCTGATTGGTTGAAATGTCACTGCAGCATATTCAAAAAAATTCCCCAAGGCTACTGCCTAAACCTGCCAAATTTGAAAAGAATCCGCCTAACGGTTACAGAGTTATAAGGAAAACAAAATGTGGAGCTCTCCCATACACAAACAAGCGTCCCTTGTGGGACGCTTAATTATGCCATTACTGAGAGTTAAAGGTCACCTCAATGTAGTCTCAGGGCATTTCTGCAACATCAGTTACATGTACCTGTAAAATATAGATCAAACATGTTATGCCATTTTGGTATACTTTGTGGAATCATAGAAAAAGTTGAGCTCAGTAACATTCTTTTACACATGGGAGTTTAAGGTCACGTTAAAATAGGGCACACCTTCAAGACTAGATACATCAACATACCAAATTTAAATTAAATCTGTCATGCAGAATTGAAATACTCTCCAGAAATTGAAAACTTAAATTCAATATAGTTATATTATCACTAGGAGTTTAAGGTCACCTTAAAGTGGGCCACACCTTGACCAGTTACATCCACGTACCAAATTTGTTTTGAATCTGTGAAGCCATCTTTAAGCTACTGCCCACAAATCGCAAAAGTAAAATTCAATATAAATGTGTTATAAATGGGAGTTTAAGGTCATCTTAAAATAGGGTACATGTCGATGACCGGCAACACCCACATGCCAAATTTGAATTTCATCCTACTTGCAATTTTTGACATAGTTTCCAGAAACAAAGTGTGATGACGATGATGGTCCTATAGGTGATCCATCACAGCTGAGTGACACCAAACTGTTACAACCTTAAACTCATAGGTTTCTAAAATATCTGCAATTTATTGTAACCTTACAAAGGAGACCTATTTTTTGGTCTAAATATATGTACATGATGAATATTGATGAAAAAATCTCAGCACATCAAATATCTTCCAAACACCAAAACAATTGTCCTAACCTTAGAGTCAATGTTAGTTTAAGGTAAGGAGTTTAAGGTAATCTTTTCCTGAAGGTTCTGTTCAAGGTTTGTTACATCCACAACTGAAACATGCATAGAATTGCACAGTATTTGAAATACTGTTTAAAAATTGTCAAACTTAAAGTGAATATAATTCTGTTATTACTGGTAGTTTAAGGTCACCTTATTGTGTGACACTTATCTATGGCCAGTTACATATACATGGCAAAATTTGGATGAAATTTCTTAATTTATTTTCAGTGTAATCTATGGAAAAATAAACAAGAGGAGAGTGCCCGTGAACGGGCACTGTGTCAGCTGAATGAGTGTTTTTGATTTGTGAAGGTGATAATGAGAGGAAAGCATAATTATGAGGGAAAGTGCAGTACAGAAATACAGTAAATGGTAATTAAACAGCATGTTCGAAAGAAATTCCGAAGCTGACAGAAGAAAAGGACAAAAAAGTTGTGCCCTGCAAATGGTATTATGAAGGAAAGTAACAAGGCAATTGTTTAAGTGTAAAAAGTAGGTTAAAACATAATTAAAGAAATACTGCAAATACAATATCCTCGCTCGATCTTGAAGAAGGGGTCCAATAAAAAACTCTAACCACACCAAAAAATTCACATCCCATGATTTCCTATAGGATGGTTTACCATCCCTAACCTCTAGGACCAATAATAAGCAAGTTATAGACACTTTTAAGTTTCGCTATCCTTGTTTGACCTTGAAGGAGGGGTCGAAGGTCAAATCCGACAACACTAAAAGATTCCCAGCCCATGATTTCCTGTAGGTTGGTTACCATCCCAAACCTCTAGGACCAATAATAAGCGAGTTATAATCAATTTTAAGTTTGGCTATCTTCGTTTGACCTCAAAGGAGGGGTCCAAGGTCAAATCTGACCACACCAATAGATTTCCAGCCAATGATTTCCTATAGGTTGGTTTACCATCCCAAACTTCTAGGACCATTAATAAGCGAGTTATAAGCACTTTTAAGTTTGGCTATCTTCATTTGACCTTGAAGGCAGGGTCCAAGGTCAAATCCGACCACACCAAAAGATTCCCAGCCAATGATTTTCTATAGGTTGGTTTCCATTCCAAACCTGTAGGACCAATAATAAGCGAGTTATAAGCACTTTTAAGTTTGGCTATCCTCATTTGACCTTGAAGGAGGGGGTCTAAGGTCAAATCGGACTACATCAACAGATTCCCAGCCCATGATTTCCCACAGGTTGGTTTACCATCCCAAACCTCTAGGATCAATAATAAGGGAGATATAAGCACTTTTCATGATTGACAAAGAAACGCCTGTGGCGGCCATCTTGTTTTTCAAAATGAGGCCAAAAATATTCTCAGACAAGATTTTATAATGAGAAACATATCCTGCGAATTTGAGATCTCCACCTTTTATACCCTTTGCTCTAGGGGGCCAACAAAAGTCATTGTTTAAAGTCAAATAAACGTCCCTGGCGGCCATCTTGTTTTTCAAAATGAGGCCAAAAATATTCCCAGGCAACATCTCATGGTTATTAATATATCCTGCAAACTTAAGAAGGCTAGCTATAATATTTTTTTCGTTAGAGCGGTAATGGTGAAATCTCTCTACACACTGCAGCTATCCAGTGGATACAATGATTTACTCAGCAGTGAGAACCTGAAAGTAGCTATTGCTCAGCTAAGCCATGACATAGAGGTCTGCAATTTCACTATGTTATAGATGACCAAAAATTATGTGAATAACATATTTAAACAAAAAACTCTAAATGTAATAGTTTTCAAGTTACAACTAATTTACTCAACAGTGACAACCTCAAAGTAGCTATCACTCAGCTATGCAATGAGCTACAAGTCTGAATTTTTACTATGTTATAGCTGACCAATAAATAGGTGAACAACATATTTAAGCAAATTACTGTAAATGCAATAGTTTTCAAGTTACAACTGATTTACTCAATAGTGAGAACCTGAAAATAGCTATTGCTCAGCTATGCAATGAGCTATAGGTCTGTAATTTCACTATGTTATAGCTGATCCAAAAGTAGGTGAACAACATATTTTAACAAAATACTCCAAATGCAATATTTATCAAGTTACAGCTAATTTACTCAACAGTCAGTACCTGAAAATAGCTATTGCTCAGTTGTGCCATGAGCTACAGGTCTGTAATTTTACTATGTTATAGCCGACCCAAAAGTAGCTGAATAACATATTTACACAAATTTCACAAATTACACAAAGGTCTGGAATTTCACTATGTTATAGCTGACCCCAAAATACGTGAATAACATAATGAAACAAAATACTCTAAATGCAATAGTTTTCAAGTTATAAGTGATTTACTCAACAGTGATAACCTAAAAGTAGCTATTACTCAGCTATGCCATGAGCTACAGGTTTGAAATTTAACTATGTTATAGCTGACCCAAAAGTAGCTGAATAACATATTTATATGAAATTCTCTAAATGCAATAGTTTTCCAATTACAACTGATTTACTCAACAGTGAGAACTTCAAAGTACCTATTACTCAGCTATGCAAGGAGCCACAGGTCTGGAACTTCACTATGTTATAGCTGACCCCAAAATAGGTGAATAGCATATTTAAACAAAATACTCTAAATGCAATAGATTTCAAGTTATAAGTGATTTACTCAACAGTGATAACCTAAAAGTAGTTATAACTCAGCTATGCCATGAGCTACAGGTCTGCAATTTTACTATGTTATAGCTGACCCAAAAGTAGCTGAATAACATATTTATACAAATTTCTGTAAATGCAATAGTTTTCAAATTACAACGGATTTACTCAACAGTGACAACTTCAAAGTAGCTGTTACTCAGCTACGCAATGAGCCACAGGTCTGGAATTTTACTATGTTATAGCTAACCCAAAAGTAGCTGAATAACATATTTATATGAAATTCTCTAAATGCAATAGTTTTCCAATTACAACTGATTTACTCAACAGTGAGAACTTCAAAGTAGCTATTACTCAGCTATGCAAGGAGCCACAGGTCTGGAACTTCACTATGTTATAGCTGACCCCAAAATAGGTGAATAACATATTTAAACAAAATACTCTAAATGCAATAGATTTCAAGTTATAAGTGATTTACTCAACAGTGATAACCTAAAAGTAGTTATAACTCAGCTATGCCATGAGCTACAGGTCTGCAATTTTACTATGTTATAGCTGACCCAAAAGTAGCTGAATAACATATTTATACAAATTTCTGTAAATGCAATAGTTTTCAAATTACAACGGATTTACTCAACAGTGACAACTTCAAAGTAGCTGTTACTCAGCTATGCAATGAGCCACAGGTCTGGAATTTTACTATGTTGTAGCTGACCCCAAAATAGGTGAATCACATAATTTAAACAAAATACTCTAAATGCAATAGATTTCAAGTTATCAGTGATTTACTCAACAGTGATAACCTAAAAGTAGCTATTACTCAGCTATGCCATGAGCTACAGGTCTGAAATTTTACTATGTTATAGCTGACCCAAAAGTAGCTGAATAACATATTTATATGAAATTCTCTAAATGCAATAGTTTTCCAATTACAACTGATTTACTCAATAGTGAGAACTTCAAAGTAGCTATTACTCAGCTATGCAAGGAGCCACAGGTCTGGAACTTCACTATGTTATAGATGACCTCAAAATAGGTGAATAACATATTTAAACAAAATACTCTAAATGCAATAGTTTTCAAGTTATCAGTGATTTACTCAACAGTGATAACCTAAAAGAAGCTATTACTCAGCTATGCCATGAGCTACAGGTTTGAAATTTAACTATGTTATAGCTGACCCAAAAGGAGCTGAATAACATATTTATATGAAATTCTCTAAATGCAATAGTTTTCCAATTACAACTGATTTACTCAACAGTGAGAACTTCAAAGTAGCTATTACTCAGCTATGCAAGGAGCCACAGGTCTGGAACTTCACTATGTTATAGCTGACCCCAAAATAGGTGAATAACATATTTAAACAAAATACTCTAAATGCAATAGATTTCAAGTTATAGGTGATTTACTCAACAGTGATAACCTAAAAGTAGTTATAACTCAGCTATGCCATGAGCTACAGGTCTGCAATTTTACTATGTTATAGCTGACCCAAAAGTAGCTGAATAACATATTTACACAAATTTCTGTAAATGTAATAGTTTTCAAATTACAACGGATTTACTCAACAGTGACAACTTCAAAGTAGCTGTTACTCAGCTACGCAATGAGCCACAGGTCTGGAATTTTACTATGTTGTAACTGACCCCAAAATAGGTGAATAACATATTTAAACAAAATACTCTAAATGCAATAGTTTTCAAGTTATAAGTGATTTACTCAACAGTGATAGCCTAAAAGTAGCTATTACTCAGCTATGCCATGAGCTACAGGTCTGAAATTTTACTATGTTATAGCTAACCCAAAAGTAGCTGAATAACATATTTATATGAAATTCTCTAAATGCAATAGTTTTCCAATTACAACTGATTTACTCAATAGTGAGAACTTCAAAGTAGCTATTACTCAGCTATGCAAGGAGCCACAGGTCTGGAACTTCACTATGTTATAGCTGACCCCAAAATACGTGAATAACATATTTAAACAAAATACTCTAAATGCAATAGTTTTCAAGTTATCAGTGATTTACTCAACAGTGATAACCTAAAAGTAGCTATTACTCAGCTATGCCATGAGCTACAGGTCTGAAATTTTACTATGTTATAGCTGACCCAAAAGTAGCTGAATAACATATTTATATGAAATTCTCTAAATGCAATAGTTTTCCAATTACAACTGATTTACTCAATAGTGAGAACTTCAAAGTAGCTATTACTCAGCTATGCAAGGAGCCACAGGTCTGGAACTTCACTATGTTATAGCTGACCCCAAAATACGTGAATAACATATTTAAACAAAATACTCTAAATGCAATAGTTTTCAAGTTATAAGTGATTTACTCAACAGTGATAACCTAAAAGTAGCTATTACTCAGCTATGCCATGAGCTACAGGTCTGAAATTTTACTATGTTATAGCTGACCCAAAAGTAGCTGAATAACATATTTACACAAATTTCTGTAAATGCAATAGTTTTCAAATTACAACGGATTTACTCAACAGTGAGAACTTCAAAGTACCTATTACTCAGCTATGCAAGGAGCCACAGGTCTGGAACTTCACTATGTTATAGCTGACCCCAAAATAGGTGAATAACATATTTAAACAAAATACTCTAAATGCAATAGTTTTCAAGTTATAAGTGATTTACTCAACAGTGATAACCTAAAAGTAGCTATTACTCAGCTATGCCATGAGCTACAGGTCTGAAATTTTACTATGTTATAGCTGACCCAAAAGTAGCTGAATAACATATTGATACAAAATTCTCTAAATGCAATAGTTTTCAAGTTATAAGTGATTTTACTCATGATGGAAGTTACTGAAAAGCCCAAAAGTAGCTATTACTCACTTAGCTATTGAGACAGACACCCAAGTTACTCACCATGTTGTAGCTATGAAAAAAGTAGCTGAATAACATATTTTAACAAAATGCTCTAAATGCAATACTTTTCAAGTTATAAGTGATTTAGTGCGTGATTTCATGAATTTTAATGCATTAAAAATAATTAAAAAAATTTATTAAAAAAAAATTAAGACAGATCCAGGTCTCATACTCACACAAGAGAATCTACCTCTGACCTAGTACATATATGCAAGATATGAGAGAAATCCCTTCAATAGTCACTGAGAAAATTGTGATACAGTGTTGAAATTTTCACACTTTTGGTGGGGGTACCCCCCTTGTAATGTCTCTAGCAAACAGACGAACAGACAGATTTGCATGCCTTGAACAATTTTTCATCCTCGATAGATAAGGTATCTTTTAAAAAAAACAGCATGTCTCTAGGCCTTGTAGTTTTGGAGGAGAAGTTGTTCACGCGGACACGTACGCGTACGCCCACGCCGCAGAGTGACGACATAATGTCAGCTGACTGACAAGTCAGCTGACATAAAAATGTAAACTTAACAAATAGCTTTTTAATATGTGAGTTTAAGGTCACCTTAAAATAGGGCACACCTTGAAACCCAGTTAGAACCACATGGCAAATTTGAATCCATCAACCCATTTTTGAGATACTGTCTGGAAATGAATAACCTTAACCTCAACATAAGTATGTTACTACTGGGTGTTTAAGGTTACCTTAAAATGGGGCAAACCTTGAGAACCAGTTACATGCACATACCAAATTGGAATTTAATCCATCATGCCATTTTTGAGATACTCTCTGGAAAGGATGTGTGACAACGACACTGACCATACTTGTCCTCAAACATAGCTGCTAGTGACACAAAAGAAATGCAACCTTAAACTCATAAGTTTATGAAATATCAGGAATTTACTATAACCTTACAAAAGAACTTTTTTGGTGTAAACAGATATATATGATGAATATCAAAGAATAAAGTCTTAATTAGCACATCAAATATCTTTTAAAAACCAAAAAATTGTCCCAACCTTAAACTCAAAGAGTTAGTTTGCAGATGTGAGAGAGTTTAAGGGAATCTTTCCCTGTAGGTTTTGTTCACGGTTTGTTACATCCACAACTTGAAAGATGCTTAGAATTGCACAGTGTTTGAAATACTGTTGAAAAATTGCCACACTTAAAGTGAATATAATTCTGTTATTACTGGGAGTTTAAGGTCACCTTATTGAAATGCACTTACCTGTGGCCAGTTACATATACATGCAAAATTTGAATGAAATTTCTCAAGTTGTTTCCAGTATACTCTATTGAAAAATAATGTAAACTCAATATAACCTTTTAATACACGAGAGTTTAAGGTCACCTTAAAGTAAGGCACACCTTGAAAACCAGTTACAAGCACATGCCAAATTTGAATTGAATCCATCAACAAATTTTTGAGATACCGTCCGGAAACAAAAACCTTCAAATCAATATAAGAATCTTACTACTGTGAGTTTAAGGTCACCTTAAATAGGGCACACCTTGAGGAAAAGTTTCATCAATATGCCAAATTGGAATTTAATTCATCAAGACATTTTTGAGATACTCTCTGGAAAGTAAGTGTGAAGACTACTCTGACCATGTATGTCTTCCATCAAAGCTGTTAGTGACACCAAATAATGCAACCTTAAATAATGCAACCATATAGTTTATAAAATATCAGCAACTTACTATAACCTTACAAAAGACACCATTTTTGGTGGATATATATGTACATGATGAATATCGATGTAAAAAGTCCTAATTAGCATATAAAATATCTTCCAAACACCAAAAATATTGCCCCAACCTTAAACTCAAAGTTTGTTTGCATTGCTGTATGTTAGCGAGTTTAAGATAATCTTTTCTTTAAAGTTTTGTTCAAGGTTTGTTACATCCACAACTGAAACGCCTAGAATTGCACAATATTTGAAATATTGTTCAAAAGTTAGCAAACTTAAAGTGAAATAATTCTGTTATTAATGGGAGTTTAAGGTCACCTTATTGTGTGGCACTTACCTATGGCCAGTTATATATAATTCCAAAAGTTAATGAAATTTCTGAAGTTACTTTCAGTATACTCCATGGAGAAAGAAAAAGCGTAAACTGGACATAAAATTTTTATATAAGAGAGTTTAAGGTCACCTTAAAATAGGGCACACCTTCAAAACTAGTTACAACTACATGCCAAATTTGAATTGAATCCATCAAGCCATTTTTGAGATATTGTCTGGAAACGAAAAAACTTAAATTGAGTCTAAGTATTTTAGTAGTGGGAGTTTAAGGTCACAAAACTATACAGCACACCCCCAAGACCAGTTACATCCACATACCAAATTTGAATTAAATCTGACAAGCCATTTTTGAGATACTGTCCGGAATACAAAGTGTGACGACGACAGACGATGACGCCGACGCCACAAAATTGGATGACGAAGCGATCCCTATATGCCACTCAGCATAAATGCTGGTGACACAATAAAGTAAGTTTTTGCATCGGAGAACAGATGGAAACTGTATCCACCAGAAAGAAAGGTTGTGTTGCAAACCTCTAGGAACAAGAATAAGCAAGTTATAAGCACTTTTAATTTTGGCTATCCTCATTTGACCTTGAAAGAGGGGCCAAAGGTCAAATCTGATCACACCAGAAGATTCTCAGCCCATGATTTCCTATAAGTTGGTTTACCATCCCAAACCTGTACGACAAATAATAAGCGAGTTATAAGCACTTTTAACTTTGGCTATCCTCATTTGACCTTGAAGGAGGGGTCCAAGGTCAAATCTGACCACACCAAAAGATTCCCAGCCCATGATTTCCTATAGGTTGGTTTACCATCCCAACTTCTAGGACCAATAATAAGCGAGTTATAAGCATTTTAAGTTTGGCTATCCTCGTTTGACCTTGAAGGAGGGGTCCGAGGTCAAATCTGACCACACCAGAAGATTCCCAGCCCATGATTTCCTATAACTTGGTTTACCATCCCAAACCTGTATGACCAATAATAAGTGAGTTATAAGCACTTTTAAGTTTGGCTATCCTCATTTGACCTTGAAGGAGGGGTCCAAAGTCAAATCTGACCACACCAAGAGATTCCCAGCCCATGATTTCCTATAGGTTGGTTTACCATCCCAAACCTCTAGGACCAATAATAAGGGAGATATAACCACTTTTCATGACTGACAAAGAAATGCCCATGGCAGCCATCTTGTTTTTCAAAATGAGGCCAAAAATATTTCCAGTCAAGATTTTGTAAAGCGGTACATATTCTGCGAATTTGAGATCTCTACCTATTTGCCCTTTGCTCTAGATGACCAACAAAAGTCCTTGCTTTAAGTCAAATAAACGTCCCTGACAGCTATTTAGCTATGATGGTGATATACAATGTATCTCCCTGTCAAGTTTGAATTCGATTGGACAAAGTGTTTTCGAGTTAGAGTCCAGAAAGGGAAATGTTGACAAACAGACGGGCAAAAAACAGACAAATGAACAAACGGAATTACACCTATTTCGAAAGCAACTTAGCTATAACGGTGATCTATCTCCCTGTCAAGTTTGAATTCGATTGGACAAAGTGTTTTGAAGTTAGAGTCCGGAAACGGAAATGTTGACGGACAGACAGACGTCGGACACATCAGTATAATAGGCGGGTTGGTTACATGCACCTTAATTCGTTGACTCTTCATGAAAGTCTCTGAGGGGCCTTAATTCTATCTGCCACTGACTCTGAGAATTTTCGAGATAATTTGGTCTGGAATCCAACTGCCAAACATGCAGATTGAGATAAGGAAGATTTTGGTGAAACCTCTGACTGAATGGCTGTTTGAGGAGGTTTTCCCAATGAAGAAGGAGCAATGGTGGTTTTGTGGATAGGTCTACCTGGGGCCGGTTTCACGAAGCCTCCTTAAGATAAAGGTCACCTTAAATTCTAGGAATTCCTTGATTTTCTCCCTCCTTTAAAAAATCTCAGTTTCGCAAAACCTCCTTCCTTAAAGGAGACCTTGAAAACTCCCTTGAATTTCAAGGAAGCTAAGGACCTACCTTAGATTTAAGGAAGTTTCCTTCAAGGAATGTTATTAACTTTCATGAACATTTTAAGGTGAATCCACCTAAATATATAGAACTTGAAACATTATTGTCAAACCTACATCCACAAACAATGATTTGCTGTTTATTTCAAACAATTTGGTTGTTTAATTCTTGCAAAATTGATGTTCAAACTTTTGAAGTGAGAAACATATTCATGGAGTTTCCTTGAACATAAAGGGCCCCTCCCTTGCTTTGGGTAAAAAATTATCATGTGACCTACTGTATTAATTGGCAAAATATAATCACAACCAATCTGCATTTTACAAAATTTATTAAAATATAGTAAAATATACATTTACTGATTTTCTGATCTTTAACATTGTTACAATAAGGACATTGCCTCCATAAGGTAGTTTAGGTACAAAATAAATGCACAAGTACACATGTACTTACAGTGAAAGAAAAACATTGGTGTGGTTATAGGTTTTGGAAACAACTCCCAAAAGAAAAAAAAATTTTAAATAATGTATCTGAAAATTAAAATGAGATGTACAGAGGTAGTTAGTTCAGTTTTGTTGCAAACATGTCTACCATTGGTCCATGCCAAATTTGGCAAATCATGTGAAAAACTTTGGGATGAAGTGACCACTCTGTTTAAATGATTTTGTCCCTGCATGTCAGATTGTCTGCTATCACATTTAGACAGCCCTGAATGTGGCGAGCCCTCAGCAAAATTGCTCTGGGATTGCAAAAAGCCATTAGGCGCCAGACCATCACAAATTTGTAAGGAGTTGGTCCCCCGTAGTTTGTTTAGATAAGACACTACTGTGGCATTGTCTGAAGCAACTAAAAGCCTCCTGTTTTGAAGGTGAGATTTCAAAAGCCTTCACTGCAAGAAACACAGCCTTCAGTTCAAAAATGTTTATATGAAGACTTGTCTCTGTATCTGACCACATGCCAATGACTGTCAGGTCTCCCAAATGTGCTCCCCAACCCTTGACAGACACATCGGTAAAAAAACAGGAGATTGTGCACCTCTACATAGAGAGGACAACCTATCAACACATTTTTGGGGTCTTTTCACCAGGTCAGATGCTTTTTCAAAATATCTAAACATTGAATTTGAATGTCCAATGACTGGGGATATTTCCAATGGGTCTTCGGATGCCACTGAAATGGCCTCATATGTAATCTGCCCATTGTGACTGTCTTTTCTAGAGAGGCTAAAATCCCTATGAATGACATTGGAATTCTTGGAGTGGTTGTCTAAAACGTTTTTGTAAACTCTCGATTGTGTTTGTCAGAATACTCCACTTTTTTCTGTAGGGGACACTTCGCCGTTGCCTAGGTAGAATTTTTAACCAAGGAAATTGAAGCACTGAGCTGGTACTAGCTCTAACTTTTTGTAGTTTATCACCCAACCAAATTCTTGAACAAATTTAAGCAAATTTGATGCAATGGAGCCCCAAGTAACGAGTCGTCTAGATACTGATGTATGTGAATGCCTCTTTTTTGAAGCATGAGTTTTACCTCTCTCGCTACATGGGTGACTTCAAGTGGAGCCGTTGCAAAACCAAAAGGTTGGGCTCTGAACTGAAACGAATAACCTCCTACATGAAATAGCAGAAGATTTTGTGACCTTTGATACATGGGTGTATGAAAGTATGTGTCCCTCAATCTGTCGTCGTTTTGGATATCTGCTGCGTTCGTATTTATTCTCCACATTGTTTAGAACTGATGGGGAGAAGAGATCTGTAGATGTGAAACCTGACCTCCTAAGTTGGTTTCTATCATGCTCTTGGAGGTGTGGAGCTGAATACTTTAAGATGGTATTTCTCCTTGCCTGTTTCATGTTGCAAGCATTGTCATGGAGGCCTCTGTTACAGTTTCTAGAGCCCTTTCTATGGATGCAATGGTTGAGTACTGAATTTGTATGCATGAAAGCAACTCCTCAATAGCCTTGTTGAAATTCTCATCAACTGAATACACACAAGCCTGCAAAAGTTCCTCCATATTTGCTGAACATTTCTCTAAAGCCCTGACAAAGTGGCTGACATATCCTAACACCTGTACGTGCTCTCGTTTAACTGACTCCATGGTCGTGAACTGCTTGGTTGGTACTGAGATGTACGATGGAGTGGCAGACAATTTAGAACAAATGCTCATAAAAAATCTTGGCATTTGGGTGCTGTGGTCGCAAACTCTGAGGATATTGTTTTGTCAAATACCATTATAGTATATGGCAAGAAAGAGTCTGTATTGAAGAGTGCTGAATGCAGTCTTTCTCCATTTTCTGATGGATTTCCTGCCACTTTGTTGTCTAATTCCAGCCACCTGGCATTCATCTCCAATGGAGGTAACACATAGGCAACACAGACTGACTTTTCCTTCTGTCCTTAGTCCCAAAGATCTTCGATGGGGTCTCAAGAAACTCCTCTGGGGTACTTAGATAAAATAAACGCCTTACTGGGGCTAAAAACTGTCTATATGAGGGATCTTCCTCGGGTTCTTCATCCTGGTAGAAAATCTTTCTGTATGCGGAGACAGAGAATACTCCTTTGTGAGGCATTCTCCCCTCAACCTTTTCATTTACCACACCAAGATCATCTTCCTCTGTAGTTGCCAAACTGAAGTAGGTGACCTGTCTTTATGAGGTTCTTCTGTATTACGAACAGACTCTGCCATATATACCTCATAGGAGGAGGCAGAGCTGCTTGAAATCTTCGTTTCTAACACAGGCAAATGACCTTACATGGAATCTAGACGGGCTGGAATAAGCTGTAGAGGGTCAGATGAAGATGAAGGCAAGGAAGACAAGTTCTTGTCTTTAGGAGTAGAGGAAGCTGCTGAAGTGGACTGATTGCCATCGGTACCCAATATGGAATTTTACAATTCTTTTGAGATGCATTCTTTAGACTTCTTCTTTTCAAAGGCTTTCTTTGCCTTCAATTTTTTCTTCTGATCGGCGGTGAACTGGAGACAAATAAACAATCTTCCTCCTTGGAAGCGACACACAGATTGTCTCCTTTGTTCTTTTCTCAGCAAGAGAGACAGTAATGATGGTGATCCCATTCGAAAGACATATGGCGACTACCAGAAGGAAGTTTCTGTCCTTTATTTCTAATCTGTCCTTTCGCCATCTTAAGATTTGCAAAACAATAAACTGTTTATACGATGCTTGCTCCCTGACGACCAACATTGAAGTGAGGCAAATAGGGATGCAGGTGCATGGACACTCTTACTATGTGCAGTAGTATGTGTAGTAATACCGACAAGAATACTTTTTAAAAAAAGATTCTCGTTTGGTCATTCATGTTGGCTCCCAACATCACGTAGCATTAGTGAGGATAAGGTAAGGGTATTTTATGCAATAAAACCAAATGTTCTTAGCTGCACGATGACTGGTTTTGTGTTAACTTGGGCATATTGTAAAGTTAATTGTATTACTTGGTACATAATTTTGGTTCTTGTTACAAAATATGTCTACAAAAACTTTCTAAAGTGAACAAGTTAATTAAGTCAGTGATCCCATCAGCTAGGCAATTTACAGATATGAAAAGAAGTTACCTTTGGCACATATGTGCTAACAGAGTTGAAAGCTTCACTCATCTGTGCATTGAATATCTGAACAGAAGACTGCAGGTTCTCTGTAGTGCTGACTCCAGCTTCCTGTAATAGAAATGCTAGCCTAGATATATGGTTCTTTTAACTAAAACTTTTAACTAAAAGTATTTCTAACTTAAATATGAACATTCAAACAAGCAATCAGTGCCTGTGAACAGGCTCTGTGTCAGCTGACTGTGTGTTTTGAATTTCACAGTAGAAGTGAAGGAAGAAAATGACACAAAAGTTGTGCCCTGCAAATGGTATTCAGAAGTAAAGTACCAAGTTAACTGTTAAGGTTTAAAAAGTAGGTGGAAAACATATTTCAACAAAATACTGTAAATGCAATAGTTTTCAAGCTACAACTCATTTACTCAACAGTGAGAATCTCACAGTAGCTTTTGTTCAGCTACTCTATTATAGCTGACCCAAAAGTAGGTGAATAACATATTTAAACAAAATTATCTAAATCCAACAGTTTTTGAGTCACAACTGATTTATTCAACAGTGAGAATCTCACAGTAGCTTTTGCTCAGGTATGCAAAGAGCTACAGGTCTTCAATTTCACTGTGTTATAACTGACTCAAAAGTAGGTGAATAACATATTTAAACAAAACATTGTAAATGCAATAGTTTTCAAGCAACAACTCATTTACTCAACAGTGAGAACCTCAAAGTAGCTATTACTCAGTTATGCAATAAGCTACAGGTCTACAATTTCACTATGTTATAGCTGACCCAAAAGTAGGTGAACAACATATTTAAACAAAATACTGTAAATGCAACAGTTTTCAAGTTACAACTGATTTACTCAACAGTGAGAACCTGAAACTCGCTGTTGCTCAGCTATGCCATGAGCTATAGGTCTGTAATATCTTTATGTTATAGCTGACCCAAAAGTAGGTGAATAACATAATTATTTAAACAAAATACTCCAAATGCAATAGTTTTCAAGTTATAACTGATTTACTCAACACTGAGAACCTCAAAGTAGCTATTGCTCAGCTATGCCATGAGCTACAGGTCTGCAATTTCACTATCTTATAGCTGACCCAAAAGGGGGTGAACAACATATTTAAACAAAATACTCTAAATGCAATAGTTTTTGAGTTACAACTGATTTACTCAACAGTGAGAACCTCAAAGTAGCTATTGCTCAGCTATGCAATGAGCTACAAGTCTGCAATTTCACTATGTTATAGCTGACCCAAAAGTAGGTGAAAAACATATTCAAAAAAAAAAAATGCTCTAAATGCAATAGTTTTCAAGTTACAACTGATTTTCTCAACAATGAGAACCTGAAAGCAGCTATTGTTCAGCTATGCAATCAGCTACAGGTCTACAATATCACTATGTTATAGCTGACGCAAAAGTAGCTGAATAATTATAATTTCTAATTCTAATTTGACTTTTATAGTCCTTAATCTCCACTGAGTAGTGGACTCTAAGGCGCAACAACACAACACCAATATCCAAGTTCAAAAATCCAGGGATAAAAATAGGTCAGCACCACGGAGAAGCCATAAGAGAATGAGCTAAGAAGGATATACCTTTGCGTAGATAGGTTTTGAGCTTCTTTCTAAAAGAGGCAATAGTGGGTGATGCACGAATGTCTTCAGGAAGTGAATTCCAAACAGTGGGAGCATCAAAGGCAAAACTGAAGCCAAACTGCCTAGTAGACTTGTGAATTTTGGGTTGAAATTTTGGTACATTGAGGTAAATGGAAACACTCTGACTATGTCTAGTATTGTAAGTAGTGCGGTATGTGGATAGGTGTGGAGCAAAATATTTAGGGAAAACCAGTATGAATAAACTTGTACACAAGGGTAGCCAATTTCAACTGAAAAGGAAGCCAATGGAGTTTCCTGAGTACCGGAGTAATCCGGCATATTTACTCGAATTTGTAACAATTCTAGCTGCATTGTTTTGTATAGACTGTAATCTATGAAGATTAAATTTGGCTCCTGAAAAGTGAGTTACAGTAGTCCAACCGACTACTATGAAAAGCATTGGCAACCGACACAGATACATCATGAGTCAAGAACTACCTAATACTTCTAAAATCCCTCAATTGAATGAAGCAGCCTTTACAAATATTCTGGACATGTTTAGAGAATCAAAAACCTGAGTCAAACCACACACCCAGGTTCCTGACTGACTCGGTGGGGTGAAGGGGGTTGCCCAAGATGTCAATTGGGAAACATGCATTTAACCTATCTCTCTGTTTCTTGGAGCCAAAATGTATGAACTCAGTTTTATCAGGATTGAGTTTGAGTTTGCTAGTCGACATCCATACTTTTACATCTTGAAGGCATCTTCAACTTATTAAAAACAGCTGACGCATTCATATGTGACAAATGGATACAAAGTTGCGTGTCATCAGCATAGAAATGGAAGTTTACACCTTTGTGTTTACCAATCAATATACTAAGGGGAGATGTGTACAGAGAGAAAAGCAAAGGACTCAAAACAGAACCCTGATGGACACCAAATAGGAGTTTTTGTAAATCTGACAAAGTATAACCAATCTTAACAGCCTGATAATGTTCTGTCAGATAAGAAAAGAACCATTTGATAACAGAGCCACCAACACTGAACCAATCATGAAGACAGCTGAGAAGAGTGGAATGATCAATAGTATCAAAGGCAGTGGAAAGATCTAAAAGTACCAAGGCAGTAGCTTCACCCTGAGATAGTGACAAATGAATATCATTTTTGATTGAAAGCAGAGCCGTCTCCGTTGAGTGACCTGACTTATATACTGACTGGTATGAGTGTCCAAGTCATTTCCGTGAATATGATCAACCAGCTGTTTAGCAACTACACGTTTCACCAGTTTAGATATAAAGCTAAGTCCAGATACTGGGTGGTAGCTCTTTAAATCCTCAACAGGAAGAGAGGCCTTCTTAATACGTGGAGTGACAACAGCTTTTCTGAAACCATCTGGAACCAGTCCCTCATTGAATGAACAATTTTCCAATTTGGTTATAGATGGTAGAAGGATGTCAATGCATTCCTTAATAAGGAATGTGGGCAATGGGTCCAACAGGCAGGATTTGGTGGGTGATTATTTTACCGATTTCATCTTGAGTGACTTTAGTGAAGACTATTAATTTAGGAGGGTCACAGGGAGGATGTACAGTGTTACATGACACAAATGAGGAGAAACTCTCACAAATTTTCATGATTTTATTTGAGAAAAAAGTAGCAAACCAATCAGCCAATGACTTTGCGGATTCATGAGTCGGCAGAGTAGTGCCATGGTATCTCTTCAGGACTTTGTGTAACTCCCGCGACAATTTCTTTGAATCATGGCGGTTGTCAGAGATAAGTTTCCTGTAATATGACGTCGAAGACGACTCCTGTTATACTGACTTTTATCTTTACACCAAGCACGTTCAAACTGACATCTAAGTGACTTTGCAAGGTGATAGGTCTCTGACAATGCAATACTTTTCAATTTACAAGTGATTTTACACAATACAGAAGGTACTGAAAAGTCAAAAAGTAGCTATTACTCACTTAGCTATTGGAATAGACACACAAGTTACTCACCATGTTGTAGCTATGGAAAAAGTAGCTCAATAACAAATTTTAACAAAATACTCTAAATGCAATCCTTTCCAAGTTATAAGTGATTTAGTGCATGATTTCACGAATTTTCATGCATTAAAAATTATTTTAAAAATTAGAGGAATGCTATTGCTAACAAAAGCGAAGCATCCCTGAAAGTTTAAAATGCTTTGTGGTTTTAATAAGTATGGTGTAAAGCTAAGAATGCACAAAGCTGCGCCGTATGCTTTCCCAATACCTCTTAATACATTCTGAAGCTATAAAAGCAACGATAAAGGAGATATAAGGCAAAAACTCCAAAGCAGCTATTTATGACCCCAGTTTGGCCCATAAGGGGGGGTCGGGGGGTAAAACTGACCGGCTATTTAGACTCTCCACATATGCTTTCCCAATACCTCTTAATACATTCTGAAGGTATAAAGCAACAATAAAGGAGATATAAGGCAAAACTCCAAAGTTGCAAATTTTAATTAGTAAATTAAATTTTTATTAGTTAATACCTTACCTAACAGACGATAGCTATAGTCCGGTGCCAGCCGGTCCCGCCAAACGCCAGAAAAAGACGTCCCGAGATTCACCTCCGGCAGGACTGGTACACTACAATCCACTCGCCAGGTGGCCTAGTTCCTGCTTTATTCGCCAGAGGGACGTGACGTCATAGCATCTTTTTCGTCCCACATTAGATTAATAGAAGCTGAAAAGCGGGGAAGGCCGGGTGGGAATCTCCCGTCTGTTAGGTAAGGTATTAACTAATAAAAATTTAATTTACTAATTAAAATTTGCAATTTCATTGCGTTAATACATCTTACCTAACAGACGATAGCTAGAATAACTACCCAGTGGATGGAGGGCAGCTTCTCAGGATAACAGGGAACTCTATTTATATGCTCAGGGGGACTGGCCTGTCTGGTGAAAAGGTCACCTCAGGCTATAAAGGCCCACGAGCACCAACCCCCCCCCCCCCCCCTTTTTTCTGCTCTGAGGGGACGAAGAAAGAAAGTTCCGTCCTAGAGAATCCAGCTTCCAGATACACCCAAGAAAGAGTGGAGAAAAGGTTTTATACCCCGTACTTTAGGTACCCAGGTAAAAAACCTTACAATTAGGGAATAGGTCAAAAGGGAATACCTATACCCAACAAAAATTATAACTGTTATGTACACTATATACAGGACAGGAGCCTAAGGTTTAGTGATGGATCTGCTGTGCAGCCACCACAGGACCTGAATGAAAGAGCTCCGAATCTGCCCAAGCAACATCTTTAAGATAGCATTGAGTAAAGGTGTTGTGTGGCTTCCAGTGGCATGCCGCCAAAATTTGGTCCAGAGAAATGCCACCTTGAAAAGCTTTGGAAGCCGCAAAGGCTCTAACATCATGAGCTTTGACCTGATGTAACGTCAGAGCCTCCTGATCTGACAGTTCATAGCAAAGGATAACTGTCTGCTTAATCCAAGACGAGATTGTAGCAGGAGAAATATCCTTCGTAAAACCCTTCTTGAAGGAGACAAAGACCAATTCTTTGCCTTGTCTGAGGTCTTGTGTCTTGTCCAGATAGTAGCGTAAAGCCCGAACTGGACAGAGTGACCTATCCGCCTTCAGGGATTTATCCAGAGTAGGAGCCAGAGCCGGAATGACCACTGGAGCCACGCACTCTGGACCCTCTTTTGCCAAGTGGTTCTTAGCCAAGAAACTTGGAGACAGGTAAAGGGACACTTTTGACCAGTCCTCTTGGTGTCTAATATTTTTGTTCAACCATGCGTGTATTTCACTCCTACGCTTTCCCGAGCCAAGAGCTAGGAGAAAAGGTCAGATGTTTTAATGAGGCCTTTCTGAGAGGCTCAAAAGGCGGTTTGGTGAGTTGATGTAACACCAACGAGAGGTTCCACGAAGGAATTCCTCGACGACCCTTTGGTCTATCTCTATGAAAACTGTCTAACAGGCGATTCAAGTTTTCATCTTTGCTGACATTCAAGGAGGAACTGCCTAATTTGTCCGCAATGGCTGATCTGTAACCATCAATGGTACTGGGCTGGAGATTCTTCTCCTGGAACAGATGTAGGAGAAAATCTGCTATCTGTTTGACAGATGGAGACCTGAAGTCCACCTACCTTGTTTCAAACCATCGGACAAAAACGGACCACTTCGCCTCATAGACTGTTCTGGTTGAACTTCTTTGAGGAGCCTCAATTCGTGACGCCACTGGACTAGAGAAACCTTGCTCCTTGATTGCTTCGGCTCTAGGAGCCATGCGTGAAGGTTTAGGCTGGTTAGATTGCTGTGACGAGCCCTGTTGAACGGCTGAGTCACCAAGTCCCAAAACCATGGCGTGCTGGGCCAACCCGGAGCTATCAAGATCACTCTTCTGTAAAGATGGTCTGACAGCTTGCTGACTACTTTGCCCAGCAGAGCTACTGGGGGAAAGGCATACATGTCCAGGTTTTCCCAAGAGACTGTCAGGGCGTCCACTGCCCACGCATTGGGGTCCGGCACTGGAGACACGTATTGGGCTAGTTTGCAATTGTACTTGGGGAACATGTCCACTTGGGGACGGTGCCAGGTCTGAACTAGAAGGTTGAACACCTGATGAAGGGACCATTCTGTCTGAATGATTTGGCCTTGCCGAGACAACTTGTCTGCAATCACATTCAGACGACAAGGGATGTGCCTGGCCTTTAGAACAACCTGTCTCAGATTGCACCAGCACAGGAGTCGCCATAGAAGGGCACAACGTGAGCCTGACCTCATACCTCCCTCCTTGTTGATGTATGCCACAACTGTGGTGTTGTCTGTGGCAATTAGAACGACTTTTCCTTGTACTAGGTGCTGGAATCTTTTCAAGGCTAGTTCCAGGACAGCTTTTAGTTCCAGGAAGTTTATATGAAGATGACTTTCTGGAACGGACCAAGTGCCTCTTGACGTGAATTCGCCTAAGTGAGCACCCCATCCTTCTTTTGAGGTGTCTGTAAAGATTTGAATGGCATGACGCAAAGGGTGTAGGGGTTGGCCTAGCAAGACGTTTGTCTCCTTGGTCCACCACAGAAGGTGCAGGAGAAGAGACCTTGGTACCGGAATCTCCTTTTCTAGGGATTCCGGGACTCTCCAATGTCTTTTGAGGTGCCACTGGATGGGCCTCATGTGGAGCCTCCCCAGGGGTACCTGTTTCTCTGTTGCTGTGAGCAGGCCTATCAGGGACATGAATTTCCTGACTCGGCAAGTCGGTTTGGATAGAACTGATTCCACCTTCTGGATAATCGACTCCCAACGGTTTTGGGTCAGCTGGACCAGTCCTTGAGAGAGATCGTACCTGTAACCCACAAACTCGAAGGTTTGTTTGGGTTCCAACTCTGACTTTTGGAGGTTCACCACCCAGCCCAACTCCTGACAAAGGGTGAGGAGGGATTGGGTGTCCTGGTGGCAGGATTCTTTGGTAGGGGCTCGAATCAACCAGTCGTCTAGGTACTGGTGGATCCTTATACCCCTGGCTTGAGCCATTAACTTGACCTCCTTGACCAGACAAGTGAACTCCATCGGAGCTGTTGATAGGCCAAAGGGGAGGGCCTGGAACTGGTAGGACTGGTTTTGGAAATGGAACCTGAGATATTTCCGGGACCCGGTGTGAATTGGAATGTGGAAATAGGCGTCGCTGAAATCCAGCGATGACACCCATTCCCCTTGTTGTAAGGAAATCCGAATTGTCTCCGGGGTTTCCATTTTGAATGTTTTTACGCTCAAAAATTTGTTTAGAGCACTGAGGTCCAAAACTGGACGCCATTTCTGATTTGGTTTGGGAACTATGAAAAGCCTGTTGAAAAAGGCTAGAGATGCTCGAACCCTCACCATCTCTACCGCCTTTTTCCCCACTAGGTTTTGAACCGCCTCCTTCAGGGAGAGGTTTCTTTGGGGATTGGCATAACCACTGACTATCAGGGGGTGTCTCACTAGAGGGGACTTGAGTTTGAAAGGGAGCACATAGCCCTCTTTTAGGATTGACACCACTCTTGGATTTGCCCCCAGGCGAGCCCAGGTCTGCCAAAAAGGCTGGAGGCGTCCGCCTACTATTGGAGCATGAACAACACTGCGGGCATTGGGAACAGTTGGGGCAGAAACACAAGGAACGACAGAAGAAACACAGTTCACAAACTTTATTTCTGACTTGATTTTTAAGGGAGGACTTAAGCCTTTCTTTTGTGGCAGCCTTACATTGTTTGTTGCAAAATGTACAAGACTGGCAACAGAGCAATTTACACTTGGGTTTATAGTTTCTGATAACACCACATTCCCGGACCGGGCTGTCAGAACCGGGTCTTTTACACAATAATTGTCATTTGTACTGATTAATGTCCTTGGAGCCTCGGGAACCGCGGTTAGATTGACCTCCCCGGCCCCTACCGCGGGGTCTGCCACGCCCTCCAAAGCTCTTCCAGGCTGGCATATCTTTGCCAGGGTTGCCAGAGGGTTTAGATGCATCCTGACCCTTCCATCCGGTGGAGTAGGGTTGAAATCTAACTTGACCCCTTTTGTGTCCACTGGCAAACCCCCCATGGCCCGGACCGGGCTGGGAGGTACGCTTAGTAGACTCATGTTGTGCAATTTCGTCCTCAGCCTTTCTGATGACGGCGTCAGGGAAAAGTGCGTATCCATTCAACGGGCAATTTCTCAGGGAGGAAAAGGTGTCTGGCTTTACACCCTGCTTTAACTGTTTTAAGTAGGAGTCCCTACGGACAAGAGTGAAATTCGCCATCTGGGTAAACGTAAAGTCAGAGAGGTGCTGTAAAGATTTGCCCATGGCAAAGCTCACATTCTGGTTGAAGCTGGTCAGATAGTGGAGCTCATCCAATGCTGACTGAGCTTTAGTCGACGATTTCCCTTTCCCTAGTTCAGCCTGTAACACTCTAAGTTGTTCTTGAACAGAGTCCTGTATCTTGGTGATACACCTGTTAAAGCCTGCCGACTGATTGCATATGTAACTTGACTCCTTGGCAGCTTTTTCCCACTTTCTGATGGTGTCCTGAGATATTGGACGAGCAGAGGGTTGAGAGTTAGCAATGTTCGGCTTGGCGATCCTAGAAAAAGCACTGTTGACCTTGGCCGCGTCATTAGGCCATGAGTTCACGTACTTGCCCGGTCTTGTAGGGTCCTTGGGTTCCGCTGAGTGAATCCCATACCAGCGACTCTGGGACTTAGGAGGGCGTAAGAATTGGTCCATATGAAGACCTCTTGGCTCAGACGACTTGGAAGGATAACCTTCAATAAGTACCAAGTTCATATTTTCTAACTTTTTACAAAGCCAGTCCTCTGGCGGGAGCAGAACCGAGACTTTGCCCACTGGCTGGGAACGATGTCCAATCCATGGGTTATCTGCCCGAGATGTAGGTGAGTATTCCAGATCTGGAATATGGGTCCATCCCATAAATGCTCTCACTCCGCGTACAGTCTCGCGGTAATTTTGGTCCTCACTTAACACTTTGTCTTTCTCTCCGGAGTCTGAGTCCTGGTGATCATCCGGTTCCGGTTCAGAAACTTCCCCTTCTTCTACTTGGTCCGGTGACAAAAACTCCCGGGCTGGGAAATGCAACAGGCCGGAAGAAGACACAGCAGACGACACCGGTCCGGGTTGTTGAAACACTGGTTCGGAATCAGTTTCTGGGTATAAGTTTTCAAGAGGTGAAGACATGTTCATTGCAGATTCAGCAGCAGTCTGAGTTCCATCCGGGCCGGAAGCCGGACCGGCTTGGCCGGAAGGAACAGAAGATTGCATAAATGGGGTCTGAGATAAGGCTCCAGCAGGTGCTTGATGCTTCACCGGAACTTTGACCGGTGAAAAAGATGGCTGCTGGGAAGGTGGACGTTGACCCATAGTTAACAAGGCTTCAAGCCTGGCCATCCTGACCGACCATTTCTCATCTAATTCCTGTAACTCTTTGCGGAAAGATGGGGTTGGCAATGCAAATTCAACAGAACTATTAGCGGAAGAAGGACGGTCCGTGCCTTCTTGGTCGGCTTGAGATACTACAGTTACTGTTGTTGGGTCTACAAGAACCTTGCTTTTCTGTTTTTCTTTACGAATTTTATAAGTAGGTGTAGAGAGTTGAAGCAACTGCTCTGGGGTGAGTAAGTCACAAAATTCGCAAGCAAGATGTTTAACACAGGGATCTTCGCCATGTCCTTTATCCCGACATCGAGCACACCTAGAGTGTTTGTCAAAGGAGGCCATAATGTGTCCACATGACCCTTTCCTTTGTCCCGGTGAAGACATGATGAATATTAAACAATGTACAGTCACTCGGAACAAAAATACTAGTTAATAAGAAGAATATCCACAATTGAAAAGACACAAATAAAAACACAACTTTTCAAACTCACAACAAACGAAAAAGATGCTATGACGTCACGTCCCTCTGGCGAATAAAGCAGGAACTAGGCCACCTGGCGAGTGGATTGTAGTGTACCGGTCCTGCCGGAGGTGAATCTCGGGACGTCTTTTTCTGGCGTTTGGCGGGACCGGCTGGCGCCGGACTTTTTTATAGCTATCGTCTGTTAGGTAAGATGTATTAATGCAATGAAACAACTATTTTATGACCCCAGTTTGACCCATAACGGGGAGTCGGGGGATAAAACTCACTGGCTATTTAGATTCTCCACATATGCTTTCCTAATACCGCTTAATACATTCTGGAGCTATAAATGCAACAATAAAGGAGATATAAGGCAAAAACTCCAAAGCAGCTATTTAATGACCCCAGTTTGGCCCATAAGGGGGGGGGGGGGGGGGGGTCAGGGGGTAAAACTGACCGGTTATTTAGACTATCCACATATGCTTTCGCAATACCACTTAATACATTCTGAAGGTATAAAAGCAACAATAAAGGAGATATAAGGCAAAAACTCAAAATCAGCTATTTTATGACCCCAGTTTGACCCATAAGGGGGGGTCGGGGATAAAACTGACCGGCTATTTAGACTCTCCACATATGCTTTCCCAATACCTCTTAATACATTCTGAAGGTATAAAAGCAACAATAAAGGAGATATAAGGCAAAACTCCAAAGCAACTATTTTATGACCCCAGTTTGACCCATAAGGAGGGGTTGGGGGATAAAACTGACCAGGTATTTAGATTCTCCACATACGCTTTCCCAATACCTCTTAATACATTCTGACGCTATAAAAGCAACGATAAAGGATATATAAGGCAAAAACTCCAAAGCCGCTATTTATGACCCCAGTTTGGCCCATAGGGGGGGTCGGGGGGTAAAACTCACTGGCTATTTAGACTCTCCACATATGCTTTCCCAATACCTCTTAATACATTCTGAAGCTATAAAAGCAACAATAAAGGAGATATAAGTCAAAATCTCAAAATCAGCTATTTCATGACCCCAGTTTGACCCATAAGGGGGGGCCGTGGGGTAAAACTGACCGGCTATTTAGACTCTCCACATTTGGTTTCCTATTACCTCCCAGTACATTTTAGGGCTTTAAATGCAATACTTAAGAAGATAATAGGGGGGTTGACCTAAATTTAAGGCTTTCAGATTGGAAGGTGTCAGAAAATCACTCATAAATGAGACATTTTTCAAGGGATTGCTCCCAAAATCTAATAAGCTCGCATTTTCGATAGTATGAACAGGTGTGTCAAATTATAAGGCTGTGTAGCAAGTAGTTTTTCCTGAACTGCAATGACGGGGGGGGGGGGGTGTAATTAAAAAAAATTGTTTTTGATCATGTGACCTTCATAACGGTCAAAGGTCAAATTTAAGCATGCAGAAAAATTTTCCCACGCCTAAGGTATATAACTGCCAAATATGGTTTGAAACCTTCTAATAATAAGGGAGATATTCAAGGGAGACCATAATGCGGCGGCGGCGAGGAAACTGAGGCGAAAACAAATAACCGCCCTTTCAGGGATGCTTTTTAATAATTAAGAAAGATCCAGGACTGATACTTACACAAGGTAATCTACTTGTGGCCTAGAAAATATATGCAGGATAAGAGAGAAATCTCTGCAATAGTCAATGAGAAAATAAGTGATTTAGTGCATGATTTCATGAATTTTAATGCATTAAAAATAGCATCAGAGATGCCCGTACCCCACAGCCTGGGAAAATAGTTTTCAACACCATGAGATATAGAACTAGTGAAACAGTACACAGATTGGGATACTTTCAGAGCAGTGTCAGTGTCCAAATAATGTTTAAGTAGAGAAAATAACATCTAAGAGTAAGAAATTGCAAGTATTAAAACAAGACAATTCAGTAAACTAAAAATTATTAAGCTTTAAGACTTCTCCCATTTTGATTTTCATTTGTATGGTCGAATTATGGTTTGGATGTTTTGAATATTACCCATACATACAGATGTAGCAATACATGCTTTTATGTGGAATTGGGGCAAAACTTGTGGCTTACTTGATGCAATACCATCTGTTACAATGGGAAGTTGCAAAAGTAAAACCGTTAATGACTTCTAATATGACTTTAACCGTGCTTAATCTACACCAAAAGACACCCAAAGGTGCATCAACCAAGATTAAGTAAAAAGATATAAGAGAGATATAAGAGAGATAAATAGTATCAGATATCCTCGTAGGGACATAAAATAGCATCAGATATGCAAGATCAAAGGTCAAATTCAGGTCACACCATGACATTGCACACATATAACCCTTGACCAATGTCCCTACCAAATATCAACTTCCTACACCTTATGGTTTCCAAAATATAGCCCAGACAAGGCATTATAGGTCAAGGTCACTACGGCAAGGTGAAAGGTCAAATCAAGGTCACACCATGACGTTCTACATCTACACACCCTAGCCAATGTCCCTACTCAGTATCAACTTCCTACACCTTACAGTTTCCGAGATATAGCCTGGACAAGATTTTATAGGTCAAGGTCACTACGACAAGGTCAAAGGTCAAATCAAGGTCAGACCATGATGTTGCACACCTACACCCCCTAACCAATATCCCTACCAAGTATCAACTTCCTACACCTTACGGTTTCCGAGATATAGCCCTGACAAGATTTTATACGTCAAGGTCACTACGGCAAGGTCAAAGGTCAAATCAAGGTCACACCATGACGTTGCACACCTACACCCCCTAACCAATGTCCCTACCAAGTATCAACTTCCTACACCTTACGGTTTCCGAGATATAGCCCTGACAAGATTTTCAAACTCAAGGTCACTATGGCAAGGTCAAAGGTCAAATCAAGGTCAGACCATGACGTTGCACACCTACACCTCCTAACCAATGTCCCTACCAAGTATCAACTTTGTACACTTTACGGTTTCTGAGATATAGCCCCGACAAACTTTTTCCCGCTGCCTGCCCGCCCATCTGGACACCATGGGTGAAAACAATACACCGACAGCCCTTAAGGACTGTGGGGTAAAAATTATTTTAAAAATTCATAAAAAAATAAGTAAGAAAGATCCAGGCCTGATACTCTCACAAGGGAATCTACTTGTGGCCTAGTACATATAAGCAAGATAAGAGAGAAATCCCTGCAATAGTCAATGAGAAAATTGTGATAAAGTGTTGAAATTTTCACACTTTGGGTAGGGGTACCTCACTAATAAATGTAATGGCTCTGGAGAACAGACGAACACACAGATCTGCATGCCTTGAACAATTTTTCATCCTCGATAGATAAGGTATCTTTTTTTTAAAACAAGGGAACAGTGGCTGTCTTTCAGACAACCACAAAGTCGAATCTTTAGATTAAAGTTGAGTTAAACCCAGAATAATAGATATCAATTTATTGTGTTTAGATAATAACATACATATACCACAAGGGTAACAAGGAGAGAGCTCATTATTACCCAATAACTTTCAAGATGTTTAAGTGTTTTTGAATAGAAAAATGTCATTTACCAAGACTGTTAAATTTCATATTTTTAAATGTAAAATACATTTTTATGAAGAAAAATGTATATACTTACCATATGAAAACACTTGGGTAAGCGTGGCTTGGCGTTCGGTGACCGCCACATACACCATACATAGAATTTAAAATATGAGGGGAGACCCTCTTTAAACCTATATACTTGCTACCTTTGACCCCTGATGACCTAATTCACTCTGCCATGTGCAGTAATACAGAAATAGTTCATTCTTTTTGTGAATAAACATAAATGCTGGAAAAAGGTCTTTTAAAAGCGGGGCAGGCGGGAGGGTGATTTGCTGTTTTCATATGGTAAGTATATACATTTTTCTTCATAAAAATGTATTTTACATTTAAAAATATGAAATTTTATTTCATAAAAATGTAATATACTCTACCATATGAAAACACTTGGGTTGAATGCCCACATGGAAGGATGGTGGGAAAAAGACAGACTGAGGAAAACCACCCTAAGGTTAAATTGCATAAAGAGGATACTTCCTGGTGCAATTGAACCCAAAACCTCTGTGCTGAAGAAATAACTCTACTGAGTTAAATGAGTAGAATTAACCACTGCAAGAACTTCAGCACTGCTGTCTACACCCTATTAGGTCAGCTCAAAGGAGAGGGCATAAATATGCCACTGTGCTCAGAATAGGAACATGCCAAAAGGCACTAAGAAGCACGGTTCTGAAAATGGAGATGAAGAACAGAATCCCTAAACGGGAAATGCCACCCCCCTTTTTCTGAGACTCAAAAGTCTCAGAATGACTTAAATTGAGGAATTTAAGTAGAAGAGAGAGAATGGGCTGAGTGGAAACAAAAGTCCACTACACTTAAGAAATCATAGAGATTCTTAAGAACAACATCTCTGAAGGAAAATAAGTGAAGTGCAAGAATTCCGAGAGGAATCCCCCATGATATGAAGCAGTGGGAAACCACCGAAGAGACCAGAATGAAACCTGGGCAAAAACATCATGGCCTTCACATGTGGAACAGAGATAGAGGGAATAAAGGATAAAATGTTATCCAAAAAGATATTGTCTGAGCAGCAATATCACCCTCTTTGAACTTCAGAAGAAAGACCAAGAAGAAATCCTCCTATTAGTAAGAAAGTCAGAATAGCTAGATAGATAGTATCTTAGGAATCTGACTGTAGGAAAGGAGAGGTCCTGTAAGTCATCCTGACCAAAGACAAAAAGTCAAAGCAGGAAGAGCCTTCTGAAGATAACTGGCTTAAGCCAGGAATGTAAGATCTGACTTAAGGATGACTTAGGCCATCCCTAGAGAGTGAGAGAAAACCTTTAAATAAAGGAATCAAAATCACTCCTTCTCCTTCCCAGAGAAAGGGAGTAAGAAAGACTGTCTAATATGTGAAAAACTTGGCTCAGCAAGTAAACAGGGTTCAAGAGGAGCCTTGGTAAGAGCCTGCAGAACCAAGGTTTAAGTACCAAAAGGTAGGTGACGACTACCCTTATTGTGGACTTAAAGAAGCTCTAAAAGAGACTTCCAAGCTCCCTATAAGAACGCAACTCCAAGTAGTATCTGGAGAGAGCTGACTTGTGTCCCTATTGACTGAAAAATAATTCCTTAAAAGGAACAAACAGCAATGAAAGGGACAGTTAAGGCATGGCAGAGTGGCCATGTTCCCCACAAGTTTTTGAAGCAGTTCCACATTGCCTCATAGACAGTAATGGAGGATAAAAATCCCTGAAGAAACGAACTCCATAAAAATTAATAACAAAACTCTAGATGAGATTGTAATAGAAGAATAAGAGGAAGAGCCAATGGCTTTCTCAAAGGAGATCTTGAGGCCAAAAAACTTGGCACTTGCCAAGGAAGGCTACAAGAAGAATGGTACAGCTCTGAAAGTTGATTAACTTCCTGGCCATAGAGGACAAAGAGCTGAAGGAGGGAAGGAGTAAAACAAGTACTCTGGACCAAAGCACTCCAGGGCATCTGTTGCCAGAGCCTAAGGATCTAGCACAGGAGGCACATGCAAGAGCAGCTTGTGATTGAATCACATGGCAAAAGAGATCTAAATCAGATGAGAAGTCTGAGACTACCATCTGAAGATCCAAGAATAGAGAGACCACTTTATATGAAAGGTGAGATAAGACCTCCAGAGATGGTCTGCCAAGGATTCATGCCCCTGGAACATGAGAAGGTGGAAGAACTGACTTGTTCTTGTAAAAATAATGGCAAAAGGTGCCAAAATATATACACATGTCCCAAGAGTGGAAGCTCTCTTGATATAAAAAAGAAAGCACAGACAACAGTGTTATCTGAAACTATCTGAAGTGTCGCTTACAGAAAGGACAAGTGAGGAACAAATGTCTTGAGAACAAGACATCTGTGTTGTTTGAGGCTGAAAGGATGATCATTTGATGAAAGGATAATACAGGAACAAATGTCTGAGCAAAAAGGACAGCTATGAGCTCTAGAACTGATGAACAGATTGGATTGCTACATCAAAGATGGACCTTAGGTGGTCAATAGAGCACAAACAGCTCCCTAACCCTGAAGTGAAACATCCATGAAAGTAGATGTAAAAACTAGAGAATTAAAGGGAGGTATGCAAAGACATAGTTCCCAGGATAGTACCATCTTAAATGAACCTTCATAGAAGGATCAAAGAATGGGCAATCCAGAGCACCTTTGAAAAGGAAAATCAAAGTGTCCTGAGATGACACTGAAGAAGTGTCATGTGCAGGCGACCTTGAAGAAGTGGTTTCCAAGTGGAAGCCAAGAAAAATAAAGGTGCCCAGTTGGAGAGGTAATTTAAAGGTGTTCCAAGGCAGAGAAAGGATGAGCTGCTGAATAGACAGAACCTTGTCCCTGAGAGGAACACCTTTAGACAGGCTAAGAACCTGAACCAGAAAGGAGACCTGTTGTAGGAACAGATCTAAATACTTCCTGCTAAAAACCACTCCAAGTTGAATGTCAACTCTAAGAGAGTTGCAAAATGAGCCTCTGACAACTATTGGCTCTAATGAGCCTATATGTAGTCACATGTGCACTGAGATGCCCAACCTCAAAGCCAACTTTCCTTACTTCCTTGACTAAGGAAGTAAAAACTGAAAGGCTAGTGGCTAGGCCCTAAGGCACTGCCACAAAGTGGTACACCCTGCCCAAAAGCAAAACTCTGAACAAGAGTGAACCAAAGGAGAGAAAGGAGGCATATTGAGGAAGAGAAGTGGTCCACTGGCCAATTAGAAGTGAGAAAATGATCAACTGAAAAGATTCCATCCTGATAGTTTGGAGAACCAGGAAAAGATCCAAATCTAGGAAAAGATCTAAATCCAATGCTGGTTTCCAGTCTTCTATCTCTTTGTCAAGGAAAATGGGGCCCTGAGAAAATCAGGTAAAAAAGAGCCCAGGCACTTGAACTGCTCCTACGAACAGCAAGTGTGAGGCTGAATGACAAAGAGCAGCATACTTCTGAGGAGAAGCAAAAAAGCTGAAGAAGATGAAATCAGGAAAGTCAAATCTGAGAGACCACTGGAAGGTGAAAACCAAGTTCCAGGCTTCTGGAAAAAGAAAGGCTGACACCCAAACATTTCAAATGAAATGGAAGAAATCAGTTGACCTCCCACTGGCAAGTGGAGGGATCTGGAAGTAAGAGTGAAAGTTTGAATAAAACAAAACACTCCTATCTCCTGAAGGACACCATGATAGAGGTTGAGGCTGAGCCTCTGCCTATGGAAGGCATTCCACCATCAGAATGTTGGAACCTGGAAAGGAACCACATCCGTAAAGCACTAAGTTGGAGAGAAGACTCCCTAGTTGGGAGGAGAACCCAAATTACCCTACCAAGTGACTAGGCACAAGTGAGGGAAATGGATAAAAAAAAATCTCTCAAAACAAAGTGCAAAGACGGCTGAAAAAGGCCATAGGTCAACCAGCTAAAATGGAGCTGGAATATCCACTGAAAAGATGTCCAAAGCATGGTGGATGAAAAAGACCACTGAGAAGTATTGCCTGGTCAATCAACTTGAATAAGTGATCAACAAAACAGTACTGAAGGAAAAAATCCCACAGTACTAAGGACCCTAAGGTCCATCTCAGATCTCTGCTAATAGCAGAGGACCTCTGCCTAGGAAAGAGAAGGTCTTAAGAACCCCACCAGGCTAGATCCCAGGTCCGGAAACCTGAGCAAGTCAACCCAAAAACCCCCTGAGGAGGGTTTTACCTGGCAAAAGTAAGTTTTAGAAGGTAAAATTGGGTAATTACCCAACCTTTTAAACTTAGAATGAGAAGATCCCAAAAGAATGAGTGACAGAAAGAATCTGGCCTCATTAAGGAACTTCTAAGCCTGGGAAAAGTGGTTGACTTAGAGAAAAATAAGACTGATCAAAAGGAAAGAGCAGTCAAATTTATCCCCTAATTCTGTTGGACAGGAAGCCTTGAAAATCTTGGAGAAGATTGAAGGATGAAGTCCTAAGCATCCATATAGTCCAACAGACTGGCACAAAAAATGTTGGAATAGGGTCCCTGAAATCAGCCTAAAGTTTACCTAAAGACAGAGGGACACCAACATACCCAAAAGGGAGATGTGCCCTTTAGAAAATGAATGGAGCTGTGTTTAGGAAGTAGCAAAATCAGTTGGATTCAACTGATACACTCTTCTTAAGGGACCCTAAACAAAAATGGTCTTGAGAAGGTAATCCCAGCCCAAAAAGACAGCCTGATTAGGCTGAGCCTTAGGCACAAAAGAGGCCAAAAGACTGAAAATGGACTGAGAAACCAAATGACCAACTGACAAAATTGGAATGTAGGAAACCGGGAACAGTGAGATGGGTCTCCAAAGGGGAAGACCAAGTCAACCCCATGAGCCGTTAACCACCATCCTCCAGATTTGAAGGTGGGGTAAGGCTAAACAAGGAAACCCTGGGTTCAGAATTGAACCCAAAAACACTGAAACCAGGATCCGTATCCCAGAAATGTCAATTGAAAGGGCCTGTACAAGAAATGAACCGTGAATGGTAGGTACGTGTAGTACCGTAAATATACGCTAAAATTATGCGTAAAACATGGGTATTATTACACATTATGCTCTGAAAGAATAATAATCACAGAATTATGAAAAAGGAATGCATATACACAAACCTGGAAATGCTGTAATCACTGAGAAAATGACTATTTTCAAACAACCGATCGGTTGACCTCCATTTTAAGTATGACGTCATCATCATGTGACCTAGTGAGATGATTCGTATGAAGTTCAAAAATAAGGTCAAATACGCGGTGAAACGAAGAATTTCGTGTTAAGAATGATGGAAAACCTAAATTGGCAATTATAAAGCCAGTAGAAGTGAAGAAATGAAATAATTCACCGCGGAAATAATTATTTCCAAAGGAAATCCAACATTCTGACACCACGTGACCTGATGAGCGATAATAAAATCTTTGTAACTATGTGAAAACAATGCACACTCAAGTTGACAATACGGTCAAAATACGTGAAACGAAGAATTTCGTGGAAAGAATGAAGGAAAACCGTAAATTAAAATTATAATGCCAGTAGAAGTGCATAAAACGAATTAATTTACCAAGGAAATGAATATCTCCAAAGGCAATCCGACATTCTAACACCACGTGACCAGATGAGCGATAATACGAATTCTGAAAATACGTAAGAATATTGCACAAAGTATAAAATAAATTCACCAGAAATCGAAGTAAAAGGTAAATAAAATGGAGAAAGGGTGAATAAAACAGCAGAAGTGTACTTACAGAGCATCAAATACGTGTAAATGCAGGTCTTAATGAGGTAGCAAAAACGCCTGTTGACACTTCAACTGCCACAAAAAGAATGAACTATTTCTGTATTACTATGCATGGCAGAGTGAATTAGGTCACCAGGGGTCAAAGGTAGCAAGTATATAGGTTTAAAGAGGGTCTCCCCTCATATTTTAATTTCTATGTATGGTGTATGTGGTGGTCACCGAACGCCAAGCCACGCTTACCCAAGTGTTTTCATATGGTAGAGTATATTACATTTTTGTGAAATAAAAATGTGTTTTTATGATAGATTTACAAATGAAAACAGAGAAGGCAATAACCTTTTCTGAGGGAGAAATTCTAAATAGATTTGCAGAACCCAAATTAGTCATGTGGTGTCTGCCATCTATGAAACTGTTACTGTCCACATGCTTTCATGTGTAGAGCCACCAGAATGATGAATATTTTTTGTGATCCAAAATAAACTGTATCTCATCATAAAGACATATAATCCCCATGCATGGCTTTTTCATTATACATTTTAAACAGTGACCTATAAACAAAGATAAATACTGATCATTACATATACCATATATTTTCTAATTCATGCCCATTTACTTTAATACCAAATTTATAATGCGAGTGTCCGTGATTAATACACTAGACAACACTGTTCCATGCTAACTTCTGATTCACTATGAGCCAAAATTATTTGAATCATGTGTTTTAATTTCTGCCTCATTTATGGTAGAAATTGATGCTGAATGCATGGGATTTCGTTGACACGGGTACATACAGTTAGTTAAGATTTGGATGTATACATGACACTTTCAAGACATATAGTTGGCTCAGTTTCTGTTGCGTCTATTTGCAGAGTAATCAACACGAGGTAATTCTAACTCTAATAGTATTTCTCTAGTATTTAATCTCTATCTGAAGACAGTTACTGGGTTGAAGTATGGATGGACTGGACCCCAGATTCCAAGACACATTAAACAGATTCTGAGGAACATCAAACAAGAAAAATCGGAGATCAACAATTATTAAGGATGAGACATTGCAGGTGAAAAGCTACAAACGGGAACAAACGAACAAACAGATCTGCATGCCTTGAATAATTTTTCATCCTCGACAGATAAGGTATCTTTTTAAAACAAGAGGAGAGTGCCCGTGAACAGGCACTGTGTCAGCTGACTGAGTGTTTTTGATTTGTGAAGGTGATTAGAGGACAGAATAATTATCAGGAAAAGGGCTGTACAGAAATACAGTAAATGGTAACTGAACAGCAAGTTCGAAAGAAATTCCGAAGCTGACAGAAGAAAAGGACAAAAAAGTTGTGCCCTGTAAATGGTGTTATCAAGGAAAATAACAAGGTAATTGTTTAAGTGTAAAAAATAGGTTAAAACATATTTAAAGAAATACTACAAATGCAATATCCTCGTTCGACCTTGAAGAAGGGGTCCAAGGTCAAATCTAACCACACAAATACATTCCCAGCCCATGATTTCCTATGGTTTACCATTCCAAACCTCTAGGACCAATTATAAATGAGTTATAAGCACTTTTAAGCTTGGCTGTCCTCATTTGACCTTGAAGGAGGGGTCCAAAGGTCAAATCTGACCATACCAAAAGATTCCGAGCCAATGATTTCCTATGGGATGGTTTACCATCCCAAATCTCTGTCACCAATAATAAGCGAGTTGTAGGCACTTTCAATTTTCGCTATCCTCATTTGACCTTGAAGGAGGGTTCCAAGGTCAAATCGGACCATATCAACAGATTCACAGCCCATGATTTCCTGTCTGTTTACCATCCCAAACCTCTTGGACCAATAATAAGCGAGTTATAAGCACTTTTAAGTTTGGCTATCCTTGTTTGACCTTGAAGGTGGGGTCATTGAAGGTCAAATCTGACCACACCAAAAGATTCCCACCCCATGATTTCCTACAGGTTGGTTTATCATCCCAAACCTCTATGATCAATAATAAGGGAGATATAAGCACTTTTCATGACTGACAAAAAACACCTGTGGTGGCCATCTTGTTTCTCAAAATGAGGCCAAAAATATTCCCAGACAACATTTTATGGTTATTAATATATACTGCAAACTTAAGAAAGCTAGCTATAATATTTTTTTTCATCAGAGCAGTAATGGTGAAATCTCTCTCTACACACTGCGGCTATCCAGTGGATACAATGATTTACTCAACAGTGAGAACCTGAAAGTAGCTATTGCTCAGCTATGCCATGACATAGAGGTCTGCAATTTCACTATGTTATAGCTGACCAAAAATTCTGTGAATAACATATTTAACAAATTACTCTAAATGTAATAGTTTTCAAGTTACAACTGATTTACTCAACAGTGAGAACCTCAAAGGAACTATTACTCAGCTATGCAATGAGCTACATGTCTGAAATTTTACTATGTTATAGCTAACCCAAAAGTAGGTGAACAACATATTTAAGCAAACTACTGTAAATGCAATAGTTTTCAAGCTACAACTGATTTACTCAATAGTGAGAACCTGAAAATAGCTATTGCTCCGCTATGCCATGAGCGATAGGTCTGTAATTTCACTATGTTATAGCTGACCCAAAAGTAGGTGAACAATATATTTTAACAAAATACTCCAAATGCAATATTTTTCAAGTTATAGCTGATTTACTCAACAGTCAGTACCTGAGAATAGCTATTGCTCAGTTGTGCCATGAGCTATAGGTCTATAATTTCACTATGTTATAGCTGACCCAAAAGTAGCTGAATAACATATTGGCACAAATTTCTGTAAATGCAATAGTTTTCCAATTATAACTGATTTACTCAACAGTGAGAACTTCAAAGTAGCTATTACTCAGCTATGAAATGAGCCATAGGTCTGAAACTTCACTATGTTATAGCTGACCCCAAAATAGGTGAATAACATATTAAAACAAAATACTGTAAATGCAATAGTTTTGAAGTTATAAGTGATTTACTCAACAGTGATAACCTAAAAGTAGCTATTACTCAGCTATGCCATGAGCTACAGGTCTGAAATTTTACTATGTTATAGCTGGCCCAAAAGTAGCTGAATAACATATTTATACGAAATTCTCTAAATGCAATAGTTTTTAAGTTACAAGTGATTTTACTCATGATGGAAGTTACTGAAAAGCCCAAAAGTAGCTATTACTCACTTAGCTATTGAGACAGACACCCAACTTACTCACCATATTGTAGCTATGAAAAAAGTAGCTGAATAACATATTTTAACAAAATGCTCTAAATGCAACACTTTTCAAGTTATAAGTGATTTACTCAACAGTGATAACCTAAAAGTAGCTATTACTCAGCTATGCCATGAGCTACAGGTCTGAAATTTTACTATGTTATAGCTGACCCAAAAGTAGCTGAATAACATATTTATACGAAATTCTCTAAATGCAATAGTTTTCAAGTTATAAGAGATTTACTCAACAGTGATAACCTAAAAGTAGCTATTACTCAGCTATGCCATGAGCTACAGGTCTGAAATTTCACTATGTTATAGCTGGCCCAAAAGTAGCTCAATAACATATTATACGAAATTCTCTAAATGCAATAGTTTTTAAGTTACAAGTGATTTTACTCATAATGGAAGTTACTGAAAAGCCCAAAAGTAGCTATTACTCACTTAGCTATTGAGACAGACACCCAACTTACTCACCATATTGTAGCTATGAAAAAAGTAGCTGAACAACATATTTTCACAAAATGCTGTAAATGCAACACTTTTGAAGTTATAAGTGATTTAGTGCATGATTTCATGAATTTTAATGCATTAAAAATTATTAAAAAAATTTATTTAAAAAAAAGTAAGACAGATCCAGGTCTCATACTCACACAAGAGAATCTACCTCTGGCCTAGTACATATATGCAAGATATGAGAGAAATCCCTGCAATAGTCACTGAGAAAATTGTGATAAAAAGTTGAAATTTTCACACTTTTGGTGGGGGTACCCCCCTTGTAATGTCTCTAGCAAACAGACGAACAGACAGATTTGCATGCCTTGAACAATTTTTCATCCTCGATAGATAAGGTATCTTTTAAAAAAAACAGCATGTCTCTAGGCCTTGTAGTTTTGGAGAAGAAGTTGTTCACGCGGACGCGGACGCCCACGCCGCAGAGTGATGACATAATGTCAGCTGACTGACAAGTCAGCTGACATAAAAAGCATGGCTCTGGGACTTGTACTTTTGGAGAAGAAGCTGTTCACGCAGACGCCAACACGGACGCCAGAGTGATGCCATAATGTCAGCTGACTGACAAGTCAGCTGACATAAAAACATGTTTTCTAAGCTTTTTACTACATCCTTTCCTGGAGATGGAATCAATAAAATTAAGTGGCTCAATTTTGATAAGGCCAATGTTTTTATGATTGTTATTTTGCCAACTGGGGTTAGATATCTGTGACTCCAAATAGAAAGTAACTTTTTAATACTTGTAATTATAGGATTGTAATTGAGTTCTACTATCTCATCTAGATTTATTGAATAGTTGACACACAAAAGATTGAATTAGTAGTTCCCCATTCAAGATTTTCATTAATATCCATTTTTTGAGCTGAATTGATTTTATTTCCTATCCATATTATCTTAGTTTTATTGACATTTATCGTTGAGCCAGATAGAGAACCAAAAATTTTGAGGGTACCAAGTGCAGCAGTTAATGATTGTTTACTGCCATTTAAAAGTTGTATCATCAGCAAACTGTGTAAATTTATGTTCACATCCATCAATATTGATACCTTTGGTTTCCTTATTTTTGATTATCATTAAATATATTACTTGAGCGCATAATAAGAATAGGTAGGCAGGTATTGGATCCCCTTGCCTACAGCCTCGTTCTATGGCAAAGAAGTCAGACAGGGTTCCACATTGCATTACTCTTGCTTTTATATTTGTATTCAATATTTCTATCCATTTTTAAAAGCCCTCTCTGAAGCCAAAAAATTTCAATACTGAACATAGAAACTTCCATGAGACTGAATCAAAGGTCTTCTGAAAGTAGACGAACATCAAAAGACCAGGAATATTTTCTTGCTTTGTATAATGGATTATGTTTATCATAAATTATGCGTATATTTTCATCAATAAAATGATTAGCAACAAACCCAGACTGTGTTGGTGAGATAATCTTTTCAAGTACAGATTTCAGCCTTGCAGACAATACCGATGAAGCTATTTTATAAATCACTTATAAAAGTGAGATCGGTCTCCGAGTTTTGAGACAATATCTTGGCTTGCCTCCTTTTTGGAGACATGAAATGACACACTGTCTAAGTGACATTGATAGTTGTCCAGTTTCATAGCTTTCATTTAAAGATAGCAATGCAAAAGAATTCAATTTTGCCCAAAAACATTAAATTGAAAATTTTAATTACTTAAATGTAGCTTTTATAAGCTACAAGCTTACCATGTGGGACTTAATGCTGATCATGGATGGCCGCAAGGCATCAGGCCAACGTCTAAGAAAAATAGACATTTATAGTTGGCCGTAGCCTCAGGTTGTCCTCTCGTGGTACACTGTGAGATCTCGTCCTACTTTCTGGTTGAAATTTTTAAACCTTACCCATCAGCTGTAATACAGCAGGGAGGGTCTCTTCTCAGTCCCACATGGTAAGCTTGTAGCTTATAAAAGCCACATTTAAGTAATTAAAATTTTCAATTTTATTGCGCTACAATACCTTACCATGTGGGACTGAATGCTGAATCCAACCACATGGTGGAGGGATTACAGCTGAGACTGGAAGATATGTCAATTTTTCTTAGATTTTGAAGCAATAGATTAGAATGAATGCTTAGAAATACCAGTCTGAGTTCCGTTTACAGTGCCCCAATCCTAAAGACCGGACCTGTGAGGAGCCAAAAACCTGAATAAAATGAATGACAGTGCTAAAAACTGTCAAGATGTTTTGATTGTAGGAGAGAAGTGCAGCCGTGCTCACTTTGGAAGTGTAAGGGTCCTTAGGGCCCATCCACGAGTGAAAAACCAGCCCTATGGTTGGAATTTTTATAAATTTTTGCCACCTAACATAAGATTAATGACAACCTTGAAAAGTCCTTAATATATCTTATACTTGAAAAAATAAAAATAAAAAATGACCTTATCCGTAACATCTTGAGAGGTAAACCTATACTTAGACCCTGGGATTAGACTCCTGAAGACTTGGTTGTAGCGGATGTGCCCCCCCTTCTTTTCTTTCCGAGGATACCTGGTCTGAGGGGAAGGGTCTAGGACTTGTTGTGCTGCCACCACTGGTCCCAGATACATATTGTTGTCGTTGTCTGACCAAGTAAGGTCTTTTAGGTAAAAATTTGTAAATGTGTTGTGAGCTTTCCAGTGACAGGCTTGCATGATTTGGTCCACCGATACCCCACCGTAAATGCCTTCAGAGGCCGCGAAGGCCCTAATGTCATGCGCTTTAACTTGGACCAAGTCCAAGGCTTGTTGGTCTGCTTGTTTATAACAAAGTAGAATGGTTTGTTTCATCCAAGAAGAGAGAAGCGGGTCTGATGTCTGAGGTGTGTCCTTTCTTGAAGGAGATGAAAAGGAGGGATCGAGACCCTCTCAGGTCTTTGGTTCGATCCAAATAGTACCTCAGGGCCCGCACCAGACACAAGGTCCTGTCTTCTTTGAATTGTCTATCTACAATGGTAGTCAAAGCAGGAATAGTCACCGGAGACACACTTTGAGAACCTTCTCTTGCTAGTTGGTTTTTGGCTATGAAGTCAGAAGAAGGGAACAAGGCAACATTTTCCCACTGGCCTAGATTAGATACTTTGTTTGCAACCCAGGCATGGATTTCGCTGCGGTGCTTGCCGGAGGCCAAAGCTAGCAAGAAAGCAGTTTTGAGAGTAAGATGTTTGAGGTCTGGGTCTTTCATAGGCTCAAAGGGTGCTTTGTGAACTCATTGAGAACAACAGAAAGGTTCCATTTTGGAAGATTCCTGGAACTTTTGGGACGATCCCTGTGAAAACTGGAGAGTAACCTGTGAAGGTCTGAACTTTGTGCAATATGGTGCCCCGCCGGGCCCAAAGTGTCAACAATGGCCGTCCTGTAACCATCGATGGTTGAGGGGCGCCTGTTTAGATCTTGGTACAGGTACATGAAAAAGTCTGAGACTTGTTTCACAGATGGAGTGGAGAAATCCACCAAATTTTCTCTGCACCATTTCTCAAATAGGGCCCACTTTGACTTGTAGATGGTCCTTGTTGATGATCTCTGAGGGGCAGCAATTCTTTCTGCCACCTCCACATAGAAGCCTTGTTCTTGGAGCTGTCCACTCCTAGACACCAGGCGTGGAGGTTTGAGATGTTGTGGATTGCTGTGGAACACATAATTGTGGGACAGTTTTAGAAGAGTACTTGACACCGGAAGTTGTAAAGGGATCTCTGTTGAGAGCTGCACTAGGTCCCAAAACCAGGGCATCCCTGGCCAGCCTGGGGCTATTATGATGATCATGCAATGGCACTGCCTGATTTTTGGGATCACCCTGTGAAGGAGAGCCATCGGAGGGTAAGCATAGGCAGTGAGACCTGTCCAGTTTATGTTCAGAGCTTCTATGTCCCAAGCCTTTGGGTCTGGGTCAGGAGATACATACAGTGGAAGTTTGTGTTCAGATGAGTGGCAAATAGGTCTACAAGAGGAGTGAACCACTTTTGACAGATCTGTTTGAACACCTGCGGATGCAGTGACCATTCTGTTGACTGCACTTGGTTCAACCTGGACAGAAGGTCGGCCATCACATTCAGACACCCTGGAATGTGTCTGGCTTTTAATGTTATGTGATAGTGATGGCACCAGATCATGATCTTCCACAGGATAGCACACATCTCTGCCGAGTGAGTTCCTCCTTGTTTGTTTATGTAGTCTACCACTGTTGAATTGTCTGTTGCAACTAGCACTGTTTGGTTCTTGCACTGGTCCTTGAAGCTTCGAAGGGCCAGAGAGACCGTCTTCAACTCTAGAACGTTTATGTGTAGCCTTTTTTACTGGTCTGACCACAGACCCTTTGTAGAACTTTGATCTAAGTGAGCGCCCCAACCTTCGTTTGAGGCGTCTGTAAAGAGTTGGATACTGTGGTCTTTGGGATGAAGGTCTGCACCTCTCATCACGTTTGAGGGATTTTGCCACCAGTCTAGGTGTGCTGAAATGGCTTCTGTCCAAGGAAGGAGGCTGTCCAGAGACTGAGGATATCTCCAGTGCTCCTTGAGGTGAAACTGAAAGGGCCTTATGTGAAGGTGGTCCCTCCGGGACCATTTTCTCCGTTGAGGCAAGCAACCCAATTAGCGACATCAAACATCTTGCAGTCAAAACATGAATTGAGTCGTAGGATCAAATCCTGAAGTTTGAGCCATTTCTCTTGAGTGGGTTTTACAAGGGCTGAATCTAGATGGTATTCGTAGCCCACGAACGAAAACACCTGAATAGGTTTCAGTTCTGATTTTTCCTGATTTATTATCCAACCCAAGGATTAGGTTAGGTCTACCACTGTCTGAGTGTTCACTTGGGCTTCCTCCTGAAACTGGGACCTGATCAGCCAGTCGTCCAGGTATTGGTGAAGTCTGAGTCCTCATGAGAGGGCCATTAGCTTCACTTCCTTTACAATCATTGTAAAGACCTGAGGGTGTGTGGCTAGTCCGAAAGGGAGGGAGGTGAACTGGAACACCTGCGATCTGTAGCAAAACCTTAGGTATTTCCTTGAGTTTGGATGGATGGGGATGTGAAGGTAAGCATCTGATAGGTCTATCAACGATACCCATTCCCCTGGAATCAGGGAGGTCCTGATGGACTGTGGAGTTTCCATTTTGAACTTTTCTACGTGTAGAAAAGTGTTGAGCCTGCTTGCCCCTGCCAAAAGTCAACCATGGTTGACCATGGTTACCATGGTTGACCACTGTCAACCATGGTTAACCAAGGGAGAAACCATGGTTAAACCATTGTCGGACAATATTTGGAAATGGTTAGAATTATGACCATGGTTAACCATGGTTAAGTTATGGTTGAAAGTTATGGTTGAAAGCAAAACCATGGTTAAGTTTTAATAACCATGGTTAAACTTAAATTAACCTTGGTTTGAATGTAGTTAATGGTGGCTTATTATATTGTAAATTATAAGGTTACAAGTACATTAAAAATCCTATGACAGAACTATACAGTTAAAGTTAGGTCCATAATTTTGTAGTTTGTACTGAATTTGTACTTTATTGCATGCTGTCTTATATAAATAATACATTTAATAACCAAATATATAATATACAGAATAGATTACTTTTTAATTAAATGAATTATCTGCTTGATAGTGAATATATGTAAAACAGCAAATATGCACTAAATACAGAACTCTAGCATGATCACATAAGACACAAAATTAATGCAACAAGACTGATTAATTCATTACCAAAGAAAATGACAAGGGATACTGTGTTATACTAGGTCCAGTTTCTCAACAGACCTTATATATAACACCCCACATGCAAACAAAATACCCAGGGGGTATTTGTTCAGGTCAGCACATCATCCCACACACAGACTGAATCTATGAATAGATGTGTGGGAGATGCTCTTTCTTTATCACATAAACAACAGATAGGCAAGCTTATGATACAGTGAAAGAGAAGATCAGTTGAGTCGTCTTTGTATGTTGCATTTTGATTGGCCAGGCCATAGGAAGTTTTTATAGAATGGAGGGAATTTCAAACACAAAAGAAAAAGTGAACAAGAAGTTGCATTATAAAGCTGTTGTTTCCTTTTGTTTTAAAAAGTGCTCACTTTATTTGGATAGAATGAAACAAGTATTATATTGACATGAACAATGCAAGTGGTTTGTTAATAAAGAAGAAACTAGATATACTGTATAATACTTACAAAATAGGCATATAAGTTGATGTCAGATAAGAATAGAAGGAATACATGTACATACTCATCAATGGAATTACAGGATATATAATCTAAGGGTTACATTCTTACTTCTCTCCAGAAGGCTTTTAAGATGAAGCCAAATATCAATAGAAGGATCAAATACCCTTGTGATTGTGGGAATATTGAGATAATTACATATTGCAGTTACAAGGTTTACATTTTAAATGTTACGTGAAATTACTGGTCATGTCTTTCAGTAAAATGAAGTATATTTAAAAATTGGAGCAACTATCTGGAGTTTATGTGTAAGTATTTAAGACGACATATATTATTCATATTACTTTGTTGAATAACACATTTAATTCAAGTTTATTATTGTGTTAGATCATTGTAACTGCCATAGTTTATAACCATGGTAAACCACAGTCAACCATGGTGTATTACGGTAACCATGGTTTACAACAATGGGTGACTATGGTTACTAACCATGGTGAACCACTGTCACAAACTAAGGTTATTTGAAGCAACCATGGTTAGCAATGGTGCGATTTGTCAAAAATGTTAAATTTTTACCGTGGTAGACCATGGTATACCATAGTTAACCATGGTCTACAATCGTCGTCTGTAACCATGGTCACCCATGGTTAATAACCATGGTACCATTGTCACAAACCATGGTTACTTAAAACCATGGTTTGCAACCATGGTTGGTAATGGTGCAATTTGTCAAAAATGTTAAATTTTAACCATGGTTGACCAAGGTAGACCATGGTCAACCATGGGATAAACCAAGGTTATACAACCATGGTTAACTGTGGTTAACCTTGCTTTAACAATGGTTAACCATGGTCATTACTGGACAATTTGGCAGGGGTAGGTCTATGACCTGCCTCCACCTTTGGTGAGGCTTGGGTACTAGAAACAGGCGACTGTAAAACCTGAGAGATTTTACATTTTCCACCCTTTTGATTTCGTTCTTTGACCTTTGCTCTTTGGGCCTTGTATTCTGACTGAATCAGAGGGAATCTGACCAGGCTTGGTTTTGAGAGGAATGGCAGTACGTAGCCATTGGTGATAATGTTTAACACGTTGGATGAACATTTGTTTGTTTGCCAGTCTCTTCTGAAAGAACGGAGGCGACCTCCTACTGGTGGACTGAGGGAGGCTTTTAAGGAGTCATTGGGGGGGGGAGGGGTTTCCATGCTCTCCCCCTCTGTTGTGGGGTCGAAAACAACCCCTGGAGCCTCTGAAGTTCGGTTTCCCCCTGCCTGAGGAAAACGATTGGTTACTGCTTTGTGAGGAGTTGCCCCCATAGGGGCGTTTCCTGTAGGAGCCTCTTTTTTTGTTGTGGGGACCACAAAATTGCAAATTTAATAAGTAAATTAAATTTTTATAAGTTAATACCCTATCCAATGGACAATATGCTATACCGGTCGGCGCAGACCGGCCCGCCAAACGTCAGGAAAAGACGTCCTGTGTTTCCACCGGCTGGCCGGTCCTCACACTGTACTCACCAGGTGGCGTACGTACTTCCTTCCTGTCTAGACAACCTGACGTCATAGCATCTTTTTCGTTGTCTAAACCTATTAGACCCCTAGTAAGCTGATAGCGGGGTCGGTGGGAGGGTCTTGCGTGTCCATTGGATAGGGTATTAACTTATAAAAAATTAATTTACTTATTTATGCTGAATAACTACCGCTTGGTTGGCGGGTAAGTTACTAGGGACCTATGCGAACTCAGAAAATAACTAACAAAATCCCTCTAAGCCTGGGTCGACCTGAGATTGTCAAGACCCCTGGGGCTACAGTCGGTCAACAGAAACCGGTTAACCGGTCCAAACCGACTCGCCTCCCCCCGCCCTTTTTTACAGACCTGCTCTGAGGTAGGGGAAGAGAGGGATGAGTTCAGTCCCAAAGAAATAAACCTCCCAAAGGAAGCATGTTTGATTTTTTTTTTTTTTTGATGCTTCTTAACTATATATACATATGTACAGATCTCCTCTTGAACTGGGCTACTGGTGGATCTGCTGAGCAGCCACTACAGGTCCCAGGTGATAAAGCTCAGAGTCAGCCCATGCCACATCCTTCAGATGAAATTGTGCGAAGGTATTATGTGATTTCCAGTGGCAGGCTGACAAGATCTGGTCCAAGGAAACCCCTGACTGGAAGGCCTTGGAAGCAGCAAAGGCCCTGACATCATGGGCTTTGACCTGATGTAAGGTGTGGGCCTCCTGATCTGAGAGCTCATAACACAGGATCACAGTCTGTTTGATCCATGAGGAGATAGTGGCAGGTGAGATGTCCTTGTCGAAACCTTTCTTGAAGGAGACAAAGACCAATTCTTTATTCTGCCTGAGGTCTGAGGTCCTGTCCAAATAGTAGCGCAACGCTCTGACCGGACAGAGGGACCTATCAGACTTGAGGGATTTATCCAGAGTCGGGGCCAGGGCTGGTATGACCACTGGAGCCATGCTGTCCGGACCCTCTTTGGCCAGCTGGTTCTTGGAAAGAAAACTGGGAGATGGGTAAAAGGACACCCTAGACCAGTCAGACTGGTGTCTGATGTTCTTATTTTGCCAAGCATGAATCTCACTTCTGCATTTGCCTGAACCAAGGGCTAGGAGGAAAACTGTCTTGAAGGTCAAATGCTTCAAGGAGGCCTCCTTAATTGGTTCAAAGGGAGCCTTGGTTAGCTGGTGCAAAACCAGGGATAGGTTCCAGGAAGGGATACCCCTTCTGCCCTTGGGTCTGTCTCTATGGAAACTATCCAAGAGACGAGTGAGATTTTCATCTTTGCCGATGTTGAGGGATGAGTTTCCCAGTTTATCGGCAATGGCTGACCTGTACCTATCAATGGTGCTGGGCTGCAGTTTCCTGTCCTCAAAAAGGTACATAAGAAAATCAGCGACTGATTTTACAGGTGGTGCCCTGAAGTCCACCTGATTTGTGACGCACCACTTTGTAAAAATGGCACACTTCGCCTCATAGACGGATCTGGTTGATCCTCTTTGAGGAGCCTCAATTCTTGTTGCCACCGCCTCAGAGAAACCCTGCTCCTTGATAGCTGTGGCTCTAGGAGCCATGCATGGAGATTTAGGTTTGTCAGACTTCTGTGAGGGGTCTGATTGAAGGGTTGAGTCAGGAGGTTTGGCAGCTGAGGCAACAGCAATGGAATCTGGCTGGACATTTCCACTAGGTCCCAAAACCATGTCATGTTGGGCCACCCCGGGGCAATGATGATCAACTTTTGGTATGGGGAGTCTTGCAACTTCTCCACCACTTTGCCCAATATGGCTGTCGGTGGGAAGGCATACGTGTCCAGATTTTCTCATGACAAGCTGAGTGCATCCACTGCAGTGGCCATGGGATCCGGAACTGGTGATACAAACAGGGGCAATTTGTGGTTGAATCTCGTAGCAAAGAGATCTATTTGAGGTTGGTGCCACCTGCTGCACAGGGCTTGAAAAACCTCTGGAAGGAGGGACCATTCTGTTTGGATGGTCTGTCCCAATCTGGATAGTTTGTCCGCCACTACATTTAAGCGGCCTGGAATGTGTCGGGCCTTTAGAGTTACTTGTTTCCCGGTGCACCAGGTCAAGATTCTCCAAAGTAAGGCACACAGTGGGCCTGACCTCATGCCCCCTTCCTTGTTGATGTAAGACACTACCGTGGTGTTGTCGGTTGCTATCAGAACCATTTTGCCCACGCATAGGCTTTGGAACTCTTTTAAAGCTAGAAAAACTGCTTTGAGTTCTAGGTAGTTTATATGTAACTTGCTTTCCGGTAGGGACCAGGTTCCTCTGGCAATGAACTCGTTTAAGTGAGCGCCCCACCTTTCTTTTGATGCGTCTGTAAAGATTTGCAGAGCATGCTGGATGGGGTGTAATGGTTGGCCTGTGAGGACATTGTCTTCTTTTAGCCACCATCGCAAGTGAGGATGTAGAGATCTGGGTAGGGTAATCCGTTTTTCTAACGATTCCGGTATCCTCCAATTGCTTTTGAGATGCCATTGGATGGGCCTCATGTGTAGTCTGCCCAGGTGGACTTGCTTTTCTGTGGCTGTTAACAGGCCTATCAAGGACATGAACTCCCTTACCGAGCAAGCCGGTAGGGAGATAAGTTCCAGTATCTTTCCTTGTAGGCTTTGCCACCGGTCCGGTGTCGGTCGGACCCGACCGGACTCGAGGTCGAATTGGTAACCTATGAAGTTGAAAACTTGCTTGGGTTCCAGCTCCGACTTTTCTATGTTCACCAGCCAACCTAAATGTCGGCACATTTTCACTAGGACCTGTGTATGCTGGAGACAGACCCAGTGAGATGTGGCTCTCACCAACCAGTCATCTAGGTATTGGTGGATCCTTATACCGATCTGAATGGCCATCAGTTTTACCTCTTTTGCTATAATAGTAAACTCCATGGGAGCTGTCGACAGACCGAATGGCAGTGCTTTGAACTGGTAGGTCTGGCCCTGGATATGAAATCTCAGGTACTTCCTGGACTGTTCCTGTATCGGAATGTGGAAGTAAGCGTCCTTGAAGTCTATGGAGGTTACCCATTCTCCCTTTTGGAGAGATGTTCTGATGGTTTCCGGTGTCTCCATCTTGAATTTTTCGGTCTTGAGGAAAAGATTCAGATTGCTTAGGTCTAAGATAGGTCTCCACCTGTTGTCGGGCTTTGGTACTAGGAATAGCCGGTTGAAGAACCCTAGTGAGACCTGTTTGTGAACTAGTTCTATGGCATTTTTGTCCATAAGCTGATGTAATGCCTCCAACAGTTTGACATTTCTGTGAGGATTGCCATAGCAGCTTATGACTGTGGGAAATCTTGCTAAGTTCAGCCGGAACCGAAAGGGGAGGGTGTAGCCCTCTTTCAGGATTTCAACCACTCTCGGTCCGGCACCCAGATCTAACCATTTTTTCCAAAAGTTTTGGAGTCTGGCCCCTACAGGCAGATTTGTGACAACATTGGGAGCATTTGTGACAGGATTTACACAGTCAAGATAATTGAGTGACACAAGAAACACTTTTCACAGACTTTAATTTGCTTTTCTTGCAATAACAATCTGCTGCCCCGGGACTTATTTCGTTCTTTTGAGAATGCCCGGGCGCAGTATGAACAGAAGGTACAACATTTAGCTTTACATTGAAAGTGTTCATTGTCTTTCTTGTGGGGCTCCCGGTCAGCAGCAGAGGCTTCAACTGAATTACACATTGACTGTCATTTGTACTGCTGCTGACCCTTGGCCGGACGCGAGGAATACTGTTGTTTGCCCTTGTCATTCTTCCTGCGTTGAGTACGGGACAGGTTCTTCCAAGCTGGCCTGTCTTGTTGCTTATCCGACCTAGAGTCCTGTCTTTCATAAGGGTGATATCTCCGACCCTTGTACACTGATGCTGACCGACCCTTATCAAATGAGGTGATGTCTTCTTCTGCCCTTTTTACAACATTGTCCGGAAAAAGAGTATCCAGGTGAAGAGGGGCAGTGCGGAGAGCATTCAGTGTGTCGGCTTTGACACCGGCTTTTAAGTAGGCTAGGTAAGAGTCACGCCTCAGGGGTGTGGTGTTAGCCATAGTGACAAAGATTTTACTCCGTAAAGTGCTCCATGGACTTAGCCATGGCTTGGCAAACACTAGAGTTAAAGTCTAGTAAGAACTGGAGTTCATCCACTGCTGATGAAACTTTAGCTGCAGCCTTCCCTTTTGACTCCACCTTCACTACTTTCAGTTGATTGTTCATGCTTTCTTGTATTTTCAACAGGCAACGGTTGAACCCGGCTGCGTGATTGCAGATCACTGTTGACTCACGGGCAGACCTCTCCCATTTCCTTAAATTCTCCTGAGAGATTGGGCGAGACATGGGAGGTGAAGTGGCAATACCGGCCTGTCTAGCTATCCTGAGATAGGTACTGTTGAGTTTTGATGATCCGGTGTGCCATGAAGAAACAGATTGATCAGAGTCCTTCTTGGGATTGGCATGAAAACCATACCACTTCTGTTGTGACTTGGGAGGCCGGACAAATTGGTCCCTTAACAGTCCTCCCGCTTCAGAAGTACACGTGGGATATCCCTGGACCAGTGTGATGTTGAGCTTTGACATCTTCCGACATAAACCACTCGTCGGTCGGTAGGTTAACAGAAACCTTGCCCGGTGTGTGAAGTTTTGGACCCGCAAAGGGGTTATCTTCGGACGTAGTGGCACCAGAATCAATGTCCGGGATGTGATTCCAACTCGTGTATGACCGGATCCCCCTCATCGTTTCACGATAAGATTGTTCCTCGGAAAGGGATTGGTCATGATCGAACAGGTTAGCTTCCTTTTTTTTTTTCATAATTTTTTTATTCACAACAAAAACAACAAAGTGTTACATACAGTTACAATGTACAAAGTTATGCTTAAAGACTACATTTAGATTTCTATGATCTTGTTTTATATAATTACAAAATATCCCCAACTTTGTAACTACATTTACACACACACATATATATAGCTTCACTAGATCAACACAAATTAAATCAATACATTAAACAACTATTTATGTATTTTGAGTGTCAATTAAACGTTGTACCAAACCATTCCACTGTTCCAATTTTCTGTCAAAATTGTTTTGATTCAAATTTATTCGGAACAAAGTCTTTTGCTCTATAAAAACTCTCGAAAATTCCTTTTGAAGAAAATAAATATCTAAATTCATTTCTTTGCAAGAACACCAATATATATATTTCTTTGTTATTAAAATAACAAACTTTAATGGCCAAAAATTTTGATCGGTTTTATAATAACCCAATATTTTTTCATCATTTGTTAATTCTATTTGAAATCCTATTTTCCTTGCAATCCATTGAGATACATTATGCCAAAGTTCTTGTACAACCCCACATTCACAAAACAAATGCATAATTGTCTCAGGAAATATGTGGCAAAAGGCACAAGTGTTGTGATCAGACAATTTTATCTTATGAAGGTAATCTCTGGTTGGTAAAATTTTAAACAATATTTTATACTGAAACCAAACAACTGAATTATCCAATATTGATTTAAAACAAACTCTGAATATAATTTTCCAAAGTTCGTCATTTACAGAGGTGAAATTCTGCCATTTACATTTGTAAACGGGCAAATGATTTATTTTGCTTTCATTCATAAACATTTTGTAGAATTTTTGACATCCTTGTTTGGAAGAAATCAATGTTTTCAGTTGTAGTGAATAAGTGGGTTGTATAAAATTAAAATAATCTTGTTGCTTATATGTCTGTACAAAACGATTTAGTAAAATTTTTAATCTATGACACAAAAATGTATGGACTCTTAGATCATATGTATTTTCTATTTCTGTCAAATTCATTATTTCTCCACTTGGTTTCAATAAATCACCAACATAGTAAATCCCTTTCTTTACCCAAGTACGGTAGTAAAGAGGATCTGAAGAAATTTGTGCATTGTACCACAAACATGGCTGAAGTATATCACTGTTTGAATTTATTAGATGGTTCTTGCAAAGAATTTTCCAATAACTAAAAACATTTTGCCAGAAGTCATTCAATTTATGGTCTACTACGCTGACATATTCTCCACCATATTTGTAAAGATTACTTAGATTTAAATTTCCAATAATCTCTGAAATTAATATGGTCCATTGTGATTTAGATTGGAAAAGTAAACGTTTGATCCAATTGACTTTGAGGGCTTTTTCAAAAGAAAAGATGTTCAACATTTTCAGGCCACCATCAAAATAGTCTTGGCACACTGTTTTTCTTTTGATCTTATCTGGCTTATTATCCCAGAGAAACGAAAATAAAATGTTATTAATATTTGTCAAAACTTTTTCTGGTGCTGGGAGAGATGTTAAAATATGAATAATCTTTGACAGTATGTTTGTTTTTATTAAGCTTATTTTTCCAATCGGTGTAAGCTTCCTAGATCCTAGCTTTCCAAGTTTTAATTTCTTTGAGCATTTTGGTAATTGTCTGAGTAATTCAGTTCAAGCATTTTGGACAAATCTACAGAGAAATTTAACCCTAGCAGCGTAAATTCTGTGTCACCCCAGTCTAGTTTAACTGATACTTCTAATTTATCTTTAGAAAATTTTTTCCGGCCAATCCATATTATCTTTGTTTTCTCTTTGTTCATTTTTAGTCCCGAATAGTTACCATATGTTTCCAGTATGTTAAGTGCAGCCTGTAGAGAAGATTTTGTTCCATTCAGAAAAAGTGTGGTATCATCTGCAAACTGTGTCAGTTTAAATTCTGTATTTTTTATTTTTATACCTACAATATTTTCATTTTGCTTTATTAATAAACATAATATTTCCGCAGCTAATAAAAATAAATAGGGAGAAACAGGGTCTCCCTGTCTACAACCTTTTTCAATATTTATTTTTTCGGACAAGATTCCGCATTGTAAGACGTATGCATATATATCATGGTTAAATAATTTAACCCAGTTTATGAAATTGCTATTAAATCCAAAAAATTCTAATACATTGTATACAAATTTCCAAGAAATAGAATCGAAAGCTTTTTCGAAGTCTATGAGCATTAACATGCCTTGCAGTTTTTCAGTCTCAGTAATATGGATTAAATCATACACTAATCTGGTATTATCACTAATTTGCCTTCCTGGTATAAAGCCAGATTGTTCCTTAGATATCAGAGTGTCTAAAGTATTTTTTAATCTATTAGCTATAACACCCGACGTAAGTTTGTATATATTAGATAGTAGTGAGATAGGGCGCCAATTCTTTAAATTTCTTCTATCCTTATCCCCTTTTGGAAGGCATGTAATTATACACTGTCGCATGCTTGGAGATAGATTTCCTTTTTTGTAACTTGTATTGATGGCATTTTCTATATAGTATTTTAAACGCCCCCAGAATACTTTTAAAAATTCAGCAGTAATACCGTCTATTCCTGGGGTTTTATTGTTTTTCATTTTTTTAAGAGTTTGGGTTAATTCATTCACTGTGATAGGTTCCCCAAGTTTATTATCAGATACCTTAACGTGTGTGTTTCCAAAAGTCTCAAACAAGTTTAAATTCTCTAGACCATCATCCTTGTTTTTAAACAAATTTTGATAGTATTGACTTATACATTTAAGTATTTCTTGTTGGTCTATGACATGTGTGCCATCAGCAAGTTGAACATTTCTTACGGTTTTCTCTATAAAATTTTTTTTGGCTAAATTGCAAAAATACTTAGAGGGTTTTTCTCCCTCACTGAGCCATTGAATCCTTGCCCTCACTAGCTCACCATTAACCTTTTTCTTTCTCAGTTGCTCAAGCTCTACCTTCTTATCGGTTAGTAGGTCAAAATTTTTAGTGTCCAAATTAGATCTCTCTAAATGCTCTATGTCTTCTATCAGTTGCTTTTCTTTTGCATCGGTTTCTTTTTTTAAAGCGGTTGCAAATTTAATGCTTTCTCCACGAATTCGCATTAACAACATCTCTAAGAAAGTATCGCTTCTTTCTTTAAAGACAATATCTTTGTAGTTGCAATAGTTTTTCAAAAAGCTGTAGTCATACACAGGCACAGCATATTTAATAGTTTCTTCTTCAATTACTCGATTTATTAAATCAACATAATTTTTGTTTTTCAGTAAACTATTATTAAACTTCCACAGTCCCCTTCCCCGGGTGAAATTGCTCAGTAAAATTTCCAAGTCTACTCGAGAATGGTCTGAACGATAGCCAACCTTTATGTCACAAGATTTAATTACGTCAGACATATGACTAGATAGTATATAGAAGTCTAGACGTGCTTGTTTTAGGGGATTCTTCTTCCTCCAAGAATACCTTCTGGTATTAGGATTTAGATATCTAAAGATATCTATTAGCCCATAGTTTTCCATCAAATTTAATACAGAGGTTCGTGCTTTTGGGTTATTGATATGTTTATAATTTTTAGAATCAATGAGAGGGTTTAGAACTAAGTTGAAGTCTCCACAGACAACTGAGTAATCTGCATCATTGTTATCTATAGTTTTCTGTAAGTGTTTGAAAAAATCTGGATTATCATTATTTGGGCCATATATTGTCATCAAATTTAACTTAAAAGAGCTAATTTTTAAAAGTAGATGAAGGACTTCATATCTTCATGTGACTTCATGTCACTCTAGAAGCAAGTCTTGCAACCATCCCATTTGACTGTTGAAGTTGGAGCTCTCTGTTTTCAGTTTGTAGTCCTCTCACATCTAGGACATTTTTAACTTGCTGTGCCCTTACTGTCTTCAGAATTTCATTAACTTTATCATCTAGGGACATTCCCTTGATTTGATCCTCAAATCTATCTAACTCTTCCTGATCCATTGCATCACCTTGCTCACTTGACTGATTTGCATCCAGACTCATTTTGTAGGATTTCTTTGGTTGAAGTGCTGGACTTCCAGTACTAGTATCATACAAGTCACTGTGATTTCTCTTTTTTGATAGTCCATGAATATGCCACACTAAAAGAATTAACAGCAAACTAGTTGTGTATAACACAATTATATTATTCACCCTAATATATCCTTTCATTTGACAGAGTCCACTGATCATAGTTTTCCAATGAAAGAAATAGGATTCTATGACTTTTTAATAAACCTCTTGTTTTAATCTGAACAGTACTATTTAAATAGACATTAGACCCTGTGTGTACTTGTTAACATGTCAAACCACACAAAAGAACATTATGTGTCACTTTCCCATATTTAGCCTTTCAACCTTCCAATTAACAAAGTATTCCTTTCAAGTGCAAGTGCACTTTTTGTCATGTGTAAAAAATGTTTTCTGTTGAAAAATATGGACTGACTTCCACTTTTTCTTCTAAATTTTACACCTTATGCAGAACAGTATAACACACATATCTATCACCATCATAGTCTATACGTCTTCATATATCATTCAACAAAAATATTCCATGGTCCCTGCTGTTGTTGCTCTAAAAAATAGAAAGTTTTCTCTCAAGAAAAAAACACAGCCTTCATGTTGTCTGCACCCTGACACCCTGATCAGGTTAGCTTCCTGATCATCCGAGAGTTCACCTTCTTCCGGGAAGAGATCTAAGGGAGGTCGGTCTGATGAGAGAAAGTCGGTGTCGGATTCACTAGAAGAGGGGGATTCCTTTCTAGAAGTGTCAAAGGCACTGGTTAGTCGTCTCTGAGCAGTCTCTTGAGGTCCTCAGTGGCCTAGTGGTTAGCAAGTTTGGCATCTAATCATAGGCTGTCACCTCTGTGGGTTCGAGTCCCACAAGTGGCAATTCTGAGGACCTGTCCCAATATGACCCTGGCTGTTGAACGGGACGTAAAAACCCCAACTTTGACCTTTGACTTTGATCTGAGCAGTCTCTTTAGTAGTCGGTTCCAGCTGGGCAGAAGATGAAGCTCTTGCAAACAGGCTTGTGCTGAGAAGAGTCAGTGGCCAGTGAGTCAATAGCAGGGTCGGTCAGTTGAGAAGGTTGAGAGGCTGGTTTCAAAAACGGGTCGGGTCGGACCACGTTGGCTGGTGGAGCATGAGCCAGAATAATCTTTACCGTGCTGAAAACAGGGTCCTGAGGCTTGTCTAAAGTCTTGGCCAATAACAAGGCTTCCAGCCTATTAAATCTATCTGACCACTTCCTGTCGAGATCAGAAATCCTTGAGTCGGTAGAGGAAGTGGTGGACTTGCCCTGGCCGGTGGTTGAGGTAGTCGGTTGGAGGAAGACTTCACCAACTTGTCTGATCTAGCCAGCTTGGCAGATGTAGACGATTTCTTGCTCTCAGCCTTCTTAGATTTCTTTTCTGCCAGCCCACTCAAACCAGAGGTTGTCTGGCCATCCACGACCCCCACTACCGACACAAGTGCCGGGTCCACGAGGGTGGGACTGAGAGTGTCTAATGCCTTGGCAGGGGTAGATGATTTGGCTTCTTTCTTCTCCTTCTTGAGCTTATACGAAGGGGTGGATAACTGGGCCTTTTGCTCTGAAGACAGGGCATCACAATGCGAGCAAGCAGCAGGTGGTGTCTCAATGCAAGGGTCTGAGCCCTGTTTCTTATCGCGACAATGCGCACAAACAGAGTGGAGATCAAAACCCCCTCGATGCTGGCTGGGAGAACACATAATAGTCTATAATATATATGGAAGTAAATAGTAAAGTTGTAAGGTCACAAACTTCCACAAACTCACAAAATTCCAAAAGTTTCACAACTTAAAATATTCCGTGCAGGCAGTGTATGCGCCAAACGAAAAGATGCTATGACGTCAGGTTGTCTAGACAGGAAGGAAGTACAATACGCCACCTGGCGAGTGCAGTGTGAGGACCGGCCAGCCAGTGGAAACACAGGACGTCTTTTTCTGACGTTTGGCGGGCCGGTCTGCGCCGACCGGTATAGCATATTGTCCATTGGATAGCATGTATTAACGCAATAAAAGGGCTTATTTTGATAGGGTTCAAAACCCTGAGAGTCTTTAGAGGTGCCTTTTTTGAGGAGGAAGTCATCCCCCTCCTTCACAAGGTGAGACTTGAACAAGGAGGAATGCCAAAAGGGCAAGTTCCTGAGTCCTTGGCGTCTCGTTTCCCCTAAATTTGGTTGCAAAAGGGTCATTTCAGCTTTGCGCCTTAGCAAGCCGGTGTTACCCAAAGTATATAGTTCCCTCTGGAGTATATGGGCTAAGGATTTGCTGAGGCATGTGAGAGACCTGTGCTGAATAAGAACAGTCTTATTCCATAAATCTAAGTACTCACAGGCTTGCTAATATCCATGTTTTGCTGCTTTCTCAGGACTGGCACCTTTTTGGATCTGAGACTTAACCCTCTTAAAGGTAGACTTCAGGCTATGTTGGTACTTCTCAAGAGTGGGATTGCAGGAAGAAGAAGCCTTGGCAAAGGCAGCAGTAAAATTGAGTGTGGAGATGTTTTGCCTAGCTTGGTGTTCCAATTCCTTAAGAATTGGTAGGGGAACCTTGCCCATAGGGGCCCCCGGGGGTTTAGGAGTAATACAGATTTGTGTTCAACACTTTTAACAAACATTATCAGTGATTCTCAATCAGGCTTTTTGCCTGGACGATGCATCAGTGATTGTACTAGACTGCTTTACGACTTAATGTTTCATACTGAAAAGAACCACATTCCTGGATTACTAATGCAAATTGACTTTGAGAAAGCCTTTGACTCGGTTTCATGGAATTTTTTGTATAATGTCTTAGAATCATTCGGTTTTGATAGTAACTTTATACAATGGATAAAGCTTTTTAACAAAAATATAACTGCATATGTGACCCAGTGTGGTTTTTTATCTGACCCTATACCTATTGAACGTGGATGCAGGCAAGGAGATCCTATTGCTCCTTACCTATTTTTGTTGGTAGCTGAAGTTTTGGCTTGTCTTATTCAGAACTCTTCTGATGTAACAGGAATAACTGTTGGCAAAATTATGTACAAACTTGCACAATTTGCGGATGATACCACAATCATACTAGATGGGAGTGTTAATTCATTACAAGCAGCCTTAAATATATTGGAGATCTTTGGAGCACTATCAGGCCTTAAAATTAATAGTGAAAAGACTCGCTTAGTATGGATTGGGAGTGAAATATCTTCAAAAACCATGTTAAAAGTTTCACATAAACTATATTGGGGAGCCTCTGAATTCAACTTGTTGGGAATAAATTTTGCATGTGACTTAACAAAAATGCCAAATTTAAATTATCAGAGTGCTCTCATTAAAGCAAAACAAGTAGTGAATTCATGGAAATACAGATATTTAACACCTATTGGGAAAATAACTATTGTTAAGACCTTAATAATCTCAAAATTTACCCATTTATTTATGACTTTACCCACTCCTGTAACAGTTTTAAATGATTTAAACAAATTACTTTTTAACTTTATATGGGATGGAAAGCCAGACAAAATTAAAAGAGAACAGATGTGTGCTAATAAGTTAAAAGGGGGCCTCAATATGACCAACGTTTACAACTTTGAAAAATCTCTGAAATTAAATTGGCTGAAACAAATCTTCACTGGACGTACAAAGATTTGGCTATATATATTAAGTAATGATACTAAACTTAATCTTAACTACCTTTCATCTCTGGGTAGTGAGTGGTGTTTATCATTAATGCCTAAGTTGAACCCATTTTGGAAAAAAGTTTTTTCCTATTATAATCATTTTTGTCAACAGAGTCAAAATATCAAAACAAATGAAGATATACTATGTACCAGTATCTGGCTAAACAAGTCTCTAGGGACTGAGAAAATATTTTTTGCCAACTGGTTTAAACATGGTATACAAGTTGTTGGAGATATTTTAAATTCTGAAGGTAACATTTTTCCACTTGAAGAAATAGAAAAAACATTTAATTTTACTGTTAATGTCCTTAATTATTTCACAATGAGAGCTCTTACAAAAAAGTACATATCAATGAATGGTAAAGATATCAATTTTGATTTTAGGAGACCACATATCCCAATGCATATCCGGGCCCTATTAGGATCTAGTACTAAGAGTAAACATGTGTATCTAAAGTTGCAACAAAATGAAAGTTGCATACAAAAACATGAACAAAAGTGGACATTGGATTTACACCTTATAGAACCAACCAGTGATAGTTGGAGTACAATATATAAGATATGTTTTTATACTCTTCGAGATAACACTTTCATATGGTTTCAATATCGTGTTTTACATAGAATTTTGGGTGTCCAACAACTGCTTTATAAAATCAAACTTTCGAATACAGAAAATTGTCGGCTGTGTAATGAGCATTCTGAAACAATTTTGCACTTATTTTCAGACTGTCAGGAATCCAATAATCTGTGGAAAAATGTAACATCCTGGATAAATACAAGCTTAAACATGCAATTACATCTTGACATGAACATGAAAATATTGGGAAATATTGAACCAGGTCCCAATTTCTGGCCTTTAAATTTTATACTTTTAGTAACAAGACATTATATTTTTACCAGAGCAAAGAAATTTGGCAAACTAAATATTTATCATCTGCAAAGTATTCTTAAAAAAATATATTCTGAACAGGAAGCACTCTCAAAATTGGAAAATAATAATAAATTCTTTGAGAAAATATGGTCCTGTTGGAAAAATCTCTATAAAAATATTTAATATTTCTGGAATAAACCAAATTTAATATTTGAGATATTTTTTTTCCCTTTTCTTAATTCTGAAATAATAAACATCAAGAAGTTTTGACAATTGTAACCACTGTAATGTAAATATTGATTTGTACAAAAGCTTCAATTACTGACTGTTGATTATTGCAGTGTCATGTTAAAATTCTTTTTTTTTTTCTTATATATTTATGTTTTCTTGTGCCAGTTGTAATTAAGTATATGTATATATCTGTATTCAATAAAAAAAAAAAAAAATTAAAAAAAAATCTGTGTTCAACTCTTGTATTTTCTCCTCATAACAGTGCTGTCCCACCTTATACCACTTTGCAGTGGAAGGAGGTTTGATGTATTTACCCTCAGGTAAATTAGCGGCCTTGAAATCATGTTCGAACTTATCAAAAACATCTTTGATAACTGAGCTGAGAGGTAGCATAGAGGAAGGACCTCTAGGTCTGAGCTCTTGACGGCCTTTTTCATCATCCAGACCCATAACTGAAGTTGAGGACCTAGGCATGGATTCCCTGGGGTCAGGGAGGAAAAGAATGTGCCTAAAAGTGTCCACTTCTTCAGCATATTGGGAGGGAACGTCAGACAGAACTACTTCCCTATAATAAGGGGGGGTCAGGATCATGTTGAGGTTGGTCTTGGTCAGAGAGAGTCCCAGAGGGCTGAGCCCCAGAGGGCTTTGAAGACCTGTGTCTGGTTGCAGAGGACTGATCCTCCTCTGAGGAAGATGACACATATCTGGACCTGACCTTATGTCTACTCTTATCAGCATGTTTTTGGGGTTTAGCAGATGAAATCCGAGGTTCATCGGATTCATCATAGTATTGATCCGAGGCAGACCACGGTTCAATCACATGCCTACTGTGAGAGTGAGAGTGTTTTTTAGGTCTATCCGAGACCTTCTCAGAAGGCTCCTCGGATGCATTAGAATTCTGATCCGATGCATTATGATGAGACGTGGAGGAAGTGCTGGACCATAGTCCACATCCATTTCCTGGACATGAGGGGTAGTTCTAGGTCTCAGAGGGTGTAGGTCCAGATTAACAGCACTAGTTGTGGGTCCAGGCTTAGAAGCTGAGGCCGAGGTCTGATCCACCTCTGCCTGTTTTTTAGTTGTTAATTCGTCTCGGAGATACTGGAAGGCTTCTAACACAGATGCCTGGACAGAACCCATTTGCTATTGTAAATGGATGTTAAGTGAGTTACCCAGGGATTTCTCTAAATTTGATTCTATTTTCTGCTGTAAGGCAGTACCTGGGGTGGGTGGGACAGTTTTGGCTGGTGTCTTGAGAGACAATGAACTGAAGGGTAGGGGCTGTGGACGTGGGGGTGAGGTAAACAAGTTATCAGCAGCACTCTCAAGGTCTGCCTGCGAACCAGTAAATGAATCCACGTCATCCCCTAGAAGATCTAGTTCATCGTCTTATGAACTAGCAGTGTCCTTCTTTTGCTTCTTAATATATCGTTTTCTTTGTGTAATTTTCAACAGCTGTTCTTCTGTAAAAGAAGTGCATATTTCACATGGATTTTCAAAAGTGACACAGGGGTCATCGCCCTTGCCAGATTCCCTACAGGTAGGGCAGTAATTATGTGTGTCAAATGAGAAGCAAAAGTGTCTACACTTGCTAGATCTTGGCTTGTCTTTATTCATTTGGTGGGTAGACATTTTGAAACGCAATAAAAAGACGTAGGAAAAAGCCTGAACTGAGAAAAACTCAAAACACACAAAAATAATAAAATATACTTATCCTGTTAAAACGGAAATTTTACAGAATAATCTATGATATATAATAAATGAAATGACCAAAAATTAACATCCAACAATACGCATGTGCTGAGAAATAGATGAAAATATCTGTGTAAACGACAGACGCTACTAATCCACGCGGCCAACAAGAAAGTAGGACGAGATCTTACAGTGTACCACGAGAGGACAACTTGAGGCTACAGCCAACTATAAATGTCTACTTTTCTTAGACATTGGCCTGATGCCTTGCGGCCATCCGAGATCAGCATTCAGTCCCACATGGTAAGCTATTGTAGCGCAATAAAAAACTAGTTTTAAAGAATGACTTATTTCGTCAATTGTTAGTAGACTTTCAAGAGATTCTGCTTCAGTTTGTGAAAGCTTATTCAAACCTGACAGAGACTCCAAGTTTCTCAAATGCACCTCAGATTCCCTGCATTCTTTCTTTCTAAACAGATTCTAATAAAACTTTTTTACTTCTAGGATTTTAACTTGGTCATTTATGATGTTTCCATCATCAGTAACTAATTTTCTTACTGTATTTTTCGGAGTACAATTGTTTTTCCAATGCACAAAAATATTTTGAGGGTTTATCACTTTCAGATAGCCATTCTGCCCGGGACCTTATCATGTGATCTTTTTTTCTTCCAATTGAACATAGTTAACTTCATTTTTATTCTCTAAATTCAATTGAGATTCAATTTCTTTAATGAGTGTGCTTTCCTTCTCACCAGATTTTTTTTTACAGCACAAGAATAATTTATTGTTTCTCCTCTTATTTGGAGAAGCAAGACTGGCTGTCAGAAATAATAAACTTATTGATATCATCAGGTAATTTACTGACTGTAACTGGATTACACACTGGCAAAGCATAATTTACAGAAGAGCTGACCAAGTCCTTTAGATTGTCTGAAACAATAAAGTAATCTGAGCAAGCCTGTCAGACAGGATTCTTGCTACGCAGTGTACATCTAATCAGGTCATTGTTTTCATATCGAAAAGCATCGGAAAAGCCAAGATAGTACATAAGTTCAACAACAATATTCCTTACTCTGGGGTTATCAAGGTGTTTTAATTATAGCAGTCTTTTAAAGGGTCAAGTATAAGATTGAAACCTCCACATATTATACAGCGGTCATGCTTAGATGTTTCAATGCCATCTTGAAGATATTAAAAAAAATCAGGCGTGTTGATCAGGCGAATACTTGATTCATTTGTCCAAAAGAGGACAGATACATGTATCAAATTTCCATTTTTATTTGCTTTCAGTGAAGATGCTTTGTATTCAAAAAAAAATTTTCAACATAATAGTGCCCATTCCAAAAAACATCAACCCCCCCCATCCCCCCCCCCCCCCCCCCCCCCCCACCGCCGCCAGTGATTTTAATATATTTCTTTACATCAGTCAACCAATGGGTGTCTTGTAAACAGTATATTTCAGAGTCGATCTCTTCAAGATATTGAAGAACGTCACTTCTTTTTTTCATGTCCCTAAGTCCCTGGCAGTTCATTGAAGTAATTTTAATATTGTAACCAATCATCCTGGAGACATAACTGTGAGATATGGTACAGTGAGAAACAGAGAGCCAAACTTTACACCACATTTACAACAAACAGGTTTACATGATGTATCATCAGTACAAAATCTTTCTAAAAGTACAGGCCAGTGTCTGTATGATATTTCAATCTAAATAGCTGTAGACAAACATTTTAGCATTGATACATAAATAAAATTGCAATAATAACAGTTGACACACATAAAACACTTGCACCACAAATATCACAAAACAATATTACACATACAGGCATAGTAGCAGGTTGCATAACTGAATAAGAAAAGAGTACAAAATTTAGAGTAGCTTACACATATACTTTATAAAATTACAACACAGTTTTGCTGTGATCTTTGACAAGTTATGAGTGATAACACTGTAATTCAACCATAAAGGTGGAGTCTGTTGGATAGAACTAAACATCTGCTGATCATCTGAAATCTCATAATGAGCACTGACATTAAGTTGATTTAACACAGATATATATGGACACATCTGCACCTAATATGACTGATTAACCATTATGCCTATGTCTCAAGTATGGTTATGAAAAGACATGAACTGCAAATATCACACACAGACATATAACGTTTGCATTAATATCCTGACAGCTTAACCTTTTATTGTTGCACAAGCCATATTTTACCTCACACCAATCTTTCACTATGATGATGATCTATCTCCCTGTCAAGTTTGAATTCAATTGGACAAACCGTTTTCGAGTTAGAGTCCGGAAACGGAAATTTTGATGGACAGACAAACGGACAAAAAACGGACAAACAAACGGACGGAATTACACCAATTTCGAAAGGAACCTAGCTATGATGGTGATCTATCTACCTGTCAAGTTTGAATTCGATTGGACAAACCATTTTCCAGTTAGAGTCCGGAAACGAAAAATGTGGATGGACAGACGGACGGACAAACAAACGGACAAAAAAATGGACAAACGAACAGACGCAATTACACCAATTTCGAAAGGAACTTAGCTATGATGGTGATCTATGTCCCTGTCAAGTTTGAATTCGATTGGACAAACCGTTTTTGAGTTGGAGTCCAAAAACAAAAATGTGGACGGACAGATGGATGGACAGACAAACGGGGGGGGGGGGGGGGGTCGGGGGGGGGTCAGAGGGTAAATCTGACTGGCTATCTAAACTCTCCACATGAAGTTTCCCAATACCTCTTTAATACATTCTAAAGCTCTAGAAGCAGTAATAAAGGAGATACAAGGCAATACCACAAAATCAGCTTTTTTATGACCCCAGTTTGACCCATAAGTGGGGTGTCGGGGGTAAATCTGACCAGCTATCTAGACTCTTCACATATGATTTCCAAATACCTCTTAATTCATTCTTATGCTCTAAAAGCAATAATAAAGGAGATATAAGGTAAAATAGGGGGGATCACATGAACTTTAAGCTTTCTGGTTGGTAGCTGTGAAAAAGTTTGCTCATAAATCGGTCAATTTTCATCGGATCGCTCCCAAAATCTAATCAGCTCACATTTTTGATAGTACAAATCATGTGCAAGAAATTACAAGCCGATGCAGTCAGTAGATTTTGCTGAGTGGTAAAGACGGGCGGGTGTATCTAAAAAAAACTAGTTTTTGATAATGAGACCTTGATAAAGATCAAAGGTCAAATTTGAGTATGTGGGAAAATTTTCCCACCCCTAAGGTATATAACTGCCCCATATGGTTAAAAAGCTTCCAATTATAAGGGAGATATTCAAGAGAGACCATAATGCAGCGGTGGCGAGGAAACTGAAGCAAAAAAGCCCTTTCAAGGACGCTTAAAATTAGTGGGACTCCATTTTCATGTAGTCCCATGGAATTCCGCTTTAGAGGTGCTTCACATTCACTGTTTACATACATCTAGGGATTATATTTACTTCCTTTCTAGCATTTCATTGGTTAAAGACATGTATAGCGTTTACAAACATCAGATTAGCAGCCTAGCACTCGTGTAAATAATCTTCCATGAAAGTTTCTATATTGTCCTCTGATGTTGTCACTAAATATATATTGTTATAGTTGGTGCTTAATTTTAACATCATCACTTACAGTGTGTGATAATTGCTGTCATGTATAATATATTTTTATAGTCGTCTAGCAATTATTCATTCTCAGAAATGTTTGTATATTGGACTGATAAACTTTCTGACAGACCAGTAACTTCGGCAAGTTGTAAGTCCTGTGGTCCAAAAACTATTTTGGCTTAATTTTGTACCCTGAATCAAGGTCACACCATGACGTAAGCACTTCTACATCCCCCAATGTCCCTACCATGTAACAACTTCCTTCAACTTACAGCTTCCGAGATATAACCCGGAAAAGATTTTATAGGTCAAGGTCACTACAGCAAGGTCAAAGGTCAAATCAAGGTCACACCATGACGTTGCACACCTACAACCCCAAACCAAACTATCCCTACCAAGTATCAACTTTCTACACCTATGGTTTCCGAGATATAGCCCAGACAAGATTTTATAGGTCAAGGTCACTACGGCAAGGTCAAAGATCAAATCAGGTCACACCATGACATTGCACATCTATACCCTCTAACTAATTTCCTTACCAAGTCTCAACTTCCTACAACTTATGGTTTCTGAGATATAGCCCAGACAAACTCAGGTCACTACAGCAAGGTCAAAGGTCAAATCTAGGTAATGCCAAACATTAAACACCTACACCCCCCAACCAATGTCCCTAAAAAGTATCAACTTCCTACACCTTATGATTTCTGAGATACAGCCTGGACAAACTTTTACTGCCATCTGACTGGCCACCCGAACGCCCATCCGAACACCATGGGTAAAAACAATACTCAAGGGTAAAAACAGTTTACATGTATATGTTTCCTGTTGCATTCTCTCTGAAGATATGGATGTTCAACCTTGCTCCTCATAAAGGAGCCATATCAATCTTCACTCATCACTGCAAATTCTTCTGTGAAAAGATGCTGTAACCCCACAAGAGGTTTCAGAATTGTGACTACAGAAGCTGGACAGGTGTTGTAGTATGGTTATCGGCCATCAACAAGCACACAATCTACTATATAAACCTCACAAGAGGAAGCAGAACTTGTACTTCATTCTGTGGTAGGGAAGTTCTTTCAAAGAAATTTGTCCTTCAACAGTGCACGGCTATCTGATGACTCGCTGACAGTCACAGAGCCTATCAGGTATAGCAGTTGGTGTGGTCTACTGTGCACAGCCATCTGAAGAACTGGTGTAACCTAGTTAGAATATAATCAGGGAGAGTGCTGGAAAATCTGTTACCGTTAATTGTACTGCTGCTCTCCCCGGAGACGTGCACAACAACCTTCTGGTCACTGATAAACTTCCTTGTCACTGTTAGTGGCCGTTTCTGCTGCAAAGGTAGCAGAATTAACCATAACAGATTTTCTAGCACTCTAGCTGCATATATTCTAACAAGGTTAAAACAAGATGCCGGGTCTGACTTGGAAGAAATGAAAGTGATCTTTAAGATCTTCAGAAATACATCCATCATAAAATATGTAACAAACAGATGTTTATCGTTAATACTTCTTAAACTTCGGCAATTTTGAAATAAACAAAATAGTAAATGTCTCTTAAGTCGATGGTTTACTGTCCGACAACCAAATAAAACATGAAGTATTAGAGGAACCTAGGGTGCAGCACATTCACAGTCTGCAAATGTACAGTAGTAACAAAAAGAATATTTTTAAAAACATATTTGGGTTGGTTGTTGATGTTTGCTTTAGCCAACATAAAGCAATACTGAGAATAAGGTAACAGTATTTTATGCAATATAACGACTGGTAACACTACTTTACCAATCTATATGGATACATAACATGACATCTATGAGTCCACACTATGGACTCCATATCTCTATGTTTTCTTACCACAAGGCTTTCTCCATATGTATCAGGTATACTCTTCCTGCTCCTGATGATATTGTACATGAGTGGCTGAGTGAAGGCAGGCTCATCCACCTCATTATGTCCCCACCTCCTGTAGCAGATGTAGTCCACAATCACATCTTTATGAAACTTCTGCCTGTACTCAATAGCAAGCTGACATGCCTTTACCACTTCCTGTGTAATATAAGTTGAAATAATGTGCAGTATTCATGCATAATATGCATTAAAAATGTATGTAATATTTAATACAAGATGTAGTTTTCAATCACATCTTTCTAAAACTATTGCAGATACTCAACAAGCTTACACAAATAAACCACCTCCTGTAAAATACCTTAATAGCATCTGAGATGTCTGTACCCCACAGCCCGGGGAAATAGTTTTCAACACCATGAGAAACAGAAGATGTGAAACAATACAAAGATTAGGAGACTTTCAGAGCAAACAGTGTCAGTTATGTAAAGGTACAAATATATTTAAGTAGAAAAAATAATGTTTAAGTGAGAGAAAATTTATGTAAAGATAAACAATTAAAAATTTAATTCAATAGCAAGGTAACAGCATTAACTAGATAAAAGATTTCTGCACTACTCAAAAACAGAGCATCCCTACAGCTTGCTATATTATATGGAATGCTAAAGGACCATTATGAAGAGGTAAATAAGGAGGGGCCCAAGGTCAAACCTGACCACATTACAAGACTTTGAGCTTGGCTTTCCTCGTTTGACTTTTAAAGGGGGGTAGGGGTAAAGTCAAATCTGACCACATCAGAAGATTCCCAGCCCATGATTACCTATAGGTTGGTTTCACATCCCAAATCTCTATGACCAATAACTGAGTTATAGCCACTTTTAAGTTTGTCCATCCTTGTTTGACCTTCGAGTAGGGGAGCAAAGTCAAATATGACCACATCGGAAGATTCCCAGCCCATGATTAACTGTAGGTCAGTTTCACATCCCAAAACTCGTGGTCCAATAATAAGAAAGTTATGAGCACTTTTAAGTTTGGCTATCCTCATCTAACCTTGAAGGAGGGGCATAAGGTCAAGTCTGACCACCTCAAAAGATCTCCAGCCCATGATTTCCTAAAGGAAAGTTTCACAGCCAAAAACTCTAGGATCAATATTAAGTGAGTTATAAGCACTTTTAAGTTTGGCTATTCTTGTTTGACCCTAAAGAAGTTGCCCAAGGTCAAATCTGACCACATCAGAAGACTACCAGCCCATGATAACCTATAGGTTGCTTTCACATCCCAAACCTCTATGATCAATAAGTGAGTTATAAGCACTTTTAAGCTTGGCTATCCTCATCTGACCTTGGAGGAGGGGGCCCACGGTCAAATCTGACCACATCAGAAGAATCCAAGCCCATAATTTCCTATTTGTTGGTTTCACATTGTAAACCTCTAGGATCCCAATAATAAGTGAGCTATAAGCACTTTCAAGTTTAGCTATCCTTATTTGGCCTTCAAGGAGGGGCCCACAGTCAAATCTGACCACATTAGACGACTCCTAGCACACCATTTCCTACAGATTGGTTTCACTTCTAGGACCAATAATAAGTGAGTTATAAGCACTTATAGGACTACCCTCATATCACCTCACACTTTAAAGTTTAGCTATCCTTGTTTGACCTTTAAGGAGGGGCCCAAAGATCGAAATTGACAGCATCAGGAGACTCCCAGCACACCATTTCCTATAGGTTGCCTTCACATACCAAACCTCTAGGACCAATAATAAGTGAGTTATAAGCAATTTTAAGTGTGGCTATCCTTGTTTAACCTCGAAAGAGGTGCCCAAGGTCAACTCTGACAACATCAAAAAGACTCCCAGCCCATGATTTCTCACAGGTTGGTTTAACATCCCAAACCTCTAGGACTATTAATAAGCCACTTAAAAGCACTTTTAAGTTTGGCTATCCTGGTTTGACCTTGAAGAAGGGGCCCAAGCTCAAACCTGACCATATCAGAAGATTCCCAGTCCATGATTTGCCACAGGTTGGCTTTACATGCAAAACCTCTAGGGCCAATAATAAGGGAGATAGAGGCACTTTTAATAACATCGAAAATCTCATTACACTGAGCGGCGGCAGCAATTTAGCAAACACTAAACCAAAGTATCCACCGCTTCTATGGATACATGAAGTTTTATAGCATTCCACCCAGTTCTTTTCTAGATATACTACAAAATGAAAGAAAACAAGACCTCTGATGCGGTCATTTATCTCCAGCCGTAAAATGTGTGTAATGCTGCTGTAGGTAACACATTACAAAACATTACCACAAAATTGGTTAATTTTATTATTCTTTTTAATGTGGTATCTTGAAATGGTGTTGACAAATCAACTTATTGGGGACTAAGTATTGCAATTTTTTAAAGTGAAGACATTTTGTTCAAACAGATTTTATAACCTTGTTCTAAGTTATTAACTAGATAAAAGGTTTTTGTACACAAAAACAGAGTGTCCCTTTGTAATTATCTCCCACCTGCAGCCGAAGGCCGTGGTCGGGAGATTATAAAATGCCTTCCATACGTCCGTCCGTTCGTCACATTTTTGCATAAACCTTAATATCTCATTCATTTATGAAGATATCTTCACCAAATTTGCAGGGAATGTTTATGGCTATGAAAACTTGTCTCTGAAAAATTTTAGCCTCATTTTGAAAAACAAAATGGCTGCCATAGCTAATTGTTTGAAAATCGTAAAGGTTCTCTAAATCTTGAAATATTCCAGCTAGCTTCATCAAATTTGCACAAAAGCTATATGGCTAGAAAAGCTAGCCTGATAGTAATTTTGACCTAGTTCAAAAAACAAAATGGCCGCCATATCACATATTTAATGTCAAATGGGGTTATCCTATTAAAAAGGCCTTATATCTCCTCAAATATTGCTCCTAGAGGTTTGGAGGTCATGGCCTGGGAATCTTTTCCAGGTGTTGCACTTGACCTTTGACCCCTGCTTCAAGGTTAAATGAGGTCGTCACATTAAAACATCCTTATTTTTCCCTTATTATTGGTGCTATGGCTTCAGATTGTAAAAACAGATCATGAAAAGCATAGGTTGTGGTCGACAGATTGTAAACGCCTTTCATAGGTATGTGTGTTTGTGCATCCGTCCGTGCGTCTGTTTGTCAGGTCTTAACATAAACCTTAACATCTCATTCATTTATAAGGATATCTTCATCAAATTTGCAGGGAATGTTTATGGCTATGAAAACCTGTCTCTGTAAAATTTCGGCCTCATTTTGAAAAACAAAATGGCCGCCATAGCCAACTGTTGATAAATCATAATTTCATAAAGTTGTTCTAAATCTCGAAATAATATTCCAGCTAGCTTCATCATATTTGCACAAAAGATATATGGCTTGAAAAGCTAGTCTGATAGTAATTTTGACCTAGTTCTAAAAGGAAAATGGCTGCCATATCACATGTTTAATCTCAAACGGGGTTATTCTATTAAAAAGGCCTTATATCTACCCTAATATTGCTCTTAGAGGTTCAGAATGTGAAAACAACTTGTAGGAAGTCATGGCCTGGGAATCTTTTCCAGGTGTTTAATTTATCCTTCAAGGTTAAATGGGGTCGTCACACTAAAATGTCCTTATTTCACCCTTATTATTTTGTGCTATGGCTTCAGAATATAAAAAAGACCATCAAAAGTCCTGGCCTCCAAATCTTTTACTTGAGAAAAATTTTGGCCTTATTTTGAAAAACAAAATGGCCGCCATAGCCAATTATTTAAAAATCATTAAGATCCTGTAAAACTTGAAATATTGCAGCTAGGTTTATCAAATATGCCCAAAATATATATGGCTAGGAAAGTTAACCTGATAGTGATTTGGCCTAGTTTCGAAAACAAAATGGCCGTCATATCACATGTAAAATGGGATTATCCTATTAAAAAGGCCTATAACTCCCTTATCATTGCTACTGGGGGTTCCAAATGCAAAAACAACTTAAAGTCAAGGCCTGAGACTCATTTCCAATTGCTGACTTTTACCTTTGACCCCTTCTTCAATGTCAAGTGGGGTTATCTTACTACAAAGGCCTTATGTCTCCTTTAGTTCTCCATTATTACTGATTCTAAGGCAAGAGATAACCGCTGTGGCAGTGGCCTTGTTTTATATGAAATGTTAAAGGACCGATGTGAAGAGGTAAATGTTATTGGTTGAAGAGAAATTCTCATGAGAGGATCATGTTATGGTCACAAAAGTGACCTGACATTGCGAGTGAAAGTGTGGGCCTGTGACCAGGCACGGGTCAGAGCTCTCAGTTCTGGTACCAGGTGGTCATGCTTAATTAATTTCACTATAAAAGTGAGCCTTTGTTTAATATTGGCGTCACACTCATTTAAAAGTTGAACAGGTTACATGTTTTTAAACTGAACATCGATTTTACTTATTTTACATTTCATTTTATATTTTACACTAAGTCTTGTATTTTATATTTGCTCAGTTCAAATCAAAATGCCAAATATCTTTTATTGTTCTAAATACCAGTATGAACGCAAGTGGCCAGTTGGAAAGAAATGTCCGTTGACTTTGGCAGGTGAGTCCTTTTCCAGTGCTTGTGAGGTCGTTGCACCCCATTCTGCATCCGGTATTAGTGCAGTTTCGGATCAGATTTTAAGTAAATTGCAACAGACAGGGGGAAAAATGGAATTGATGGACAGGAGGGTGCAGCGTACCGAAGCTTCACTGGAACAGGGTAGCTCACGAGTAAGTCCACTTCCTTCTATTTCTCAAAGCCAACCCGGTTCTAGTACAGTTTCTAACAGTTATGCTACAGAAACTAATGCTGATCAGAGTATGGTCCCCTCAATTGAATTTTTGAGGAGCAATGAATCCATACAATGTGAAGTTGAAAAGCGCCTGGCAGAGTTACGAACTCTTAATTAAACAGCTTCCAAAGGTAGGGTCAAGTTTCAACGTGGGGGTCCTGGGGACATTTTTGTTACAAAAATCTGTGGATTGGCCTCAAAATTTTATTCTGATGTGCAGTCAAAAAACTAGGCTTACTTATGATGACCTAAGCATCACCCAATGAGTATCAGGGTTCATGAGATGCATACAGGAAGCAAAATCTGAAGTCGGTCTACCATGTTCGATTATCTGGGCAATCTGATGGAAGATGCATCAGATTTTTCGTGGGACTCAGCCAAAGCATGCCATGCTATATTACTTACAAATATGGCCGCAGATAGGGTCTCATAGGTTGAAACTGACAAAGTTGATAGATTTCGTAGGGCTCATGCCCAGAGACATACCCCAAAAGTACCTTGATCTGCAAGTACTTTCAGGAAGGTACTTGCTGATTTCCTACTCACCATAAAACAGCAGGCCAGTTTTACAGGCATGTTTGTGAGAACTGTAATGGTACTTATACGACTAAATATTGCACACAAAATATGGCAACAAAAAACTAGGTAGCCACTGCAGCAATGCAGTGGTTAACAGAAATGTTAGGGGAATTGTATATAATGATAGATGTGTGTACAATTCAGATTTTCATGATGTTCATTTGTTGAATGTAAAGAATGTACAAAAACTAATTCCAATGTGTATACTGACTAAACCAAATGTATTGTTTTCTGATGTGGTAAAAAAGAATAAGCAGTCTGAGATTCGAACCCGTGATTCTATATTCAGAAGGCCAAAAGCAAAAGTTTCTAGGGGCACAAGTGTGCAGTGGTATGGTATTAAAGCAACGCAAACAGGTATGCAACTTGTCAGGAGTAGCATGAATCAACAAGAGTAGAGTGCCCGTGAACGGGCACTGTGTCAGCTGACTGAGTGTTTTTGAGTTGTGAAGGTGATACTGAGAGGAAAGCATAATTATCAGGGAAAGTGCTGTACAGAAGTACAGTAAATGGTAATTGAACAGCATGTTCGAAAGAAATTCCGAAGCTGCAAGAATTTTAAAGATATGAGCCACCCACTCATTAAGTAAGTGCTGAAAAGCTGAAAATACTTATTACTGACTTGAGATACACCTCCAAGTTATTGACCATGTTGTGGCCATGAAAAAAGTGATTGTAGGACAAAAAGTATCTGGACAAAAAGTACTGACCCTAAAATGAGTAGGACAAAAAGTATCTGGACAAAAAGTATTGCATATCCGGACAAAAAGTATTAATTTTTTTACGCTGAGGCTCTCGAACCATAATAATCAGTTCGCCAGACCTATAGACTATTGATACGTTTCAGTTGTAGATGTACTGTCTCTGATATAGTGTGCATTATGACAAAAATATTTCACGTTTGCATTACTGTGATCAATCCAGTCTCCCAGCATTATCTTCAAGTTTGAGCTTTGTGTGTGTGCCTGTGTGGCCAAGTGTACTACTCCAATGGCTGTTTTGTGTGAGTGAGGGGGGGGGGGGGGGGGGGGGTTATGAAGAGTTCAAGTTGGAACTTTTTGTGTGTGTATGTATGGCTTGTGTTGTATACTTTATGCGTGAGTGAGGGGGGCGTTGCCAGTATACTTAAAGCTTAGGTGTTGATTGTGTCATGCCGTCGTTCTTTTCAGGGTTTCTTTGATGTTGGAAGATAAAAATAGTGGTCCCAGGCATTCATTACAGATTTTTAAAAAACCCCGGTTAAAATATTGTACAAGTCACGGTTTAATTAGGGAATAGCATTACAGATTCAATGTAAAACCTGTATAAAACATTGAATAAATCACGGTTTAATTAGCATTATTCAACCTTGAAACGGATCACGGATCAATAGTCTCTAAGTCTGGCGAACCTCTGATTACGGTTCGGCAGCCACTTCGTTTTTTTTATTTTACATTTATTGTTGTATAAAACATATGTAAGTCAATGAACATTTACAGAACAAAGAAGTATTTGTTATTTGTATATTTGTTGCCGACACCTTTTTGTATTTTAACAACTTAATCCCCCCTGAGCAGCTTCATACCATTAATCTATGCTTAGGCTTTTGAAATCTTTATTATGATCATTTGTTACTCAAACCTACCGGAGTACACTTGAAAAGGACCATTTAATAATGTGTCTTGTAGTTTTTATCCCAATTGCATTGTCAAGTGTTCCCATATCAAAGATGGAATTAATTACAATTACATTAATCTTTTCATACATTCTTGCTTTTGTGTTGTAAAAACAATAACTGTTCTTCAATTGAAAAGGAAAACAAGAGGAGAGTGCCCGTGAACGGGCACTGTGTCAGCTGACTGAGTGTTTTTGATTTGTGAAGGTGATAATGAGAGGAAAGTATAATTATCAGGGAAAGTGCTGTACAGAAGTACAGTAAATGGTAATTGAACAGTATGTTCGAAAGAAATTCCGAAGCTGACAGAAGAAAAGGACAAAAAAGTTGTGCCCTGCAAATGGTATTATGAAGGAAAGTAACATGGTAACTGTTTAAGTGTAAAAAGTAGGTTAAAACATATTTAAAGAAATACTGCAAATGCAATATCCTCGTTCCACCTTGAAGAAGGGGTCCAAGGTCAAACCCAACCACACAAAAACATTCCCAGCCCATGATTTCCTACAGGTTGGTTTACCATCCCAAACCTCTAGGACCAATAATAAGCAAGTTATAAGAACTTTTAAGTTTGGCTGTCCTCATTTGACCTAGAAGGAGGGGTCCAAAGGTCAAATCTGACCACACCAAAAGAATCCCAGCCCATGATTTCCTATATGTTGGTTTACCATCCTAAACTTCTAGGACCATTAATAAGCGAGTTATAAGCACTTTTAAGTTTGGCTGTCCTCGTTTGACCTTGAAGGCAGAGTCCAAGGTCAAATCCGACCACACCAAAAGATTCCCAGCCCATGATTTCCTATAGGATGGTTTACCATCCCAAACCTCTAGGACCAATAATAAGCGAGTTATAGGCACTTTTAAGTTTCGCTATCCTTGTTTGACCTTGAAGGCAGGGTCCAAGGTCAAATCCGACCACACCAAAAGATTCCCAGCCCATGATTTTCTATAGGTTGGTTTTCCATTCCAAACCTCTAGGACCAATAATAAGTGAGTTATAAGCACTTTTTAGTTTGGGTATCCTCGTTTGACCTTGAAGGAGGGGTCCAAGGTCAAATCGGACCACATCAACAGATTCCCAGCCCATGACTTCCTATATGTCTGTTTACCATCCCAAACCTCTAGGATCAATAATAAGCGAGTTATAAGCACTTTTAAGTTTGGCTATCCTTGTTTGACCTTGTAGGAGGGATCAAAGATCAAATCTGACCACACCACAAGATTCACAGCCCATGATTTCCTACAGGTTGGTTTGCCATCCCAAACCTCTAGGACCAATAATAAGGGAGATATAAGCACTTTTTCTTGACTGACAAAGACACACCTGTGGCGGCCATCTTGTTTTTCAAAATGAGGCCAAAAATATTCCCAGTCAACATTTTATAATAAGGAACATATCCTGCGAATTTGAGATCTCTACCTATAATACCCTTTGCTCTAGAGGGCCAACAAAAGTCCTTGTTTAAAGTCGAATAAACGTCCCTGGCAGCCATCTTGTTTTTCAAAATGAGGCCAAAAAGTATTCCCAGGCAACATTTTATGGTTATTAATATATCCTGCAAACTTGAGAAGGCTAGCTATAATATTTTTTTCGTTAGAGCGGTAATGGTGAAATCTCTTTACACACTGCGGCTATCCAGTGGATACAATGATTTACTCAACAGTGAGAACCTGAAAGTAGCAATTGCTCAGCTATGCCATGACATACAGGTCTGCAATTTCACTATGTTATAGCTGACCAAAAATTACATGAATAACATATTTAAACAAAATACTCTAAATGCAATAGTTTTCAAGTTACAACTGATTTACTCAATAGTGATAACCTCAAAGTAGCTATTACTCAGCTATGCAATGAGCTACATGTCTGAATTTTTACTATGTTATAGCTGACCCAAAAGTAGGTGAACAACATATTTAAGCAAAATACTGTAAATGCAATAGTTTTCAAGTTACAACTGATTTACTCAATAGCGAGAACCTGAAAATAGCTATTGCTCAGCTATGCCATGAGTTATAGGTCTGCTATGTTATAGCTGACCCAAAAGTAGGTGAACAACAAAATACTCCAAATGCAATATTTTTCAAGTTACAACTGATTTACTCAACAGTTAGTACCTGAAAATTGTAAATTTTAATTACTTAAATGTAGCTTTTATAAGCTACAAGCTTACCATGTGGGACTTAATGCTGTTCTCGGGTTGCCACACCCGGGGCCAACGTCTTAGAAAAAAAGATCGTTCTTGTTAGCCACCGGATATACTGGTAGTTGTCGTCACGTGATAACTTCTGACCAATCGCCCTACTTTCTCGTTGAAATTTTATTAAACCTACCCCTCAGCTGTAAACAGCGGGGAGGCAGGGTGGGACTCTTCTAAGTCCCACATGGTAAGCTTGTAGCTTATAAAAGCTACATTTAAGTAATTAAAATTTACAATTTTATTACGCTACAATAGCTTACCATGTGGGACTTAATGCTGAATTCAACCGCCCGGTGGCGGGATTACAGCTGAGACTGGAAGATATGTAATTTTTTTTTCTAAGATTTGAATTAATATATACAGAATAGTGCCAGAAATGCCAGTCTGAGTCCCTTTTACAGAGCCCCGATCCCGAAGATCGGGCCTGTAACGAGCCAAAAACCTGAGTAAAAAAGGGACAGTGCTAAAACTGTCTAGATGTTTGGTAGTAGGACGGAAGTGCAGCAGTGCTCACTTCGAGGTCTAAGGGTCCCTATTAGACCTTCACGTGTGACTGACCAACCCCGTGGTCGGGCATCTCATGAAATTTTTAACCTGAAATATGAGATTAACGACAACTGAATAAGTCCTTAATAGAAATTACCTGATAATTGAAAAAATAAAATGACCTTACCCGTAACATCTTGAAGGTAAAGGAATACCTAGATCCTGGGAGAGACTCCTGAAGACTTGGTTGTAGCGGATGTGCCCCCCCCCCCCCCCCCCTTTTTTCTTTCCGAGGACAACTGGTCTGAGGGGAAGGATCTAGGACTTGTTGTGCCGCCACTACGGGTCCCAGATACATATTGTTGTCGGTGTCCGACCAAGTAAGGTCTTTTAGGCAAAAATTTGTGAATGTGTTGTGAGCTTTCCAGTGACAGGCTTGCATGATTTGGTCCACCGATACGCCACCGTAAAAGGCCTTAGAGGCCGCAAAGGCCCGGATGTCATGCGCTTTGACTTGGACCAAGTCCAAGGCTTGTTGATCTGCTTGTTTGTAACAAAGTAGAATGGTTTGTTTCAACCATGAGGAGAGTGTAGCGGGTCTGATGTCTGAGGTATGTCCTTTCTTAAAGGAGATAAAAAGGAGAGAATGAGACCCTCTCAGGTCTTTAGTTCGGTCCAAATAGAACCTCAGGGCCCGCACGGGACACAGGGTCCTGTCTTCCTTAAACTGTCTATCTACAATGGTAGTCAAAGCAGGAATAGTCACTGGTGACACACTTTGAGAACCTTCTCTTGCTAGTTGGTTTTTGGCTATGAAATCAGAAGAAGGGAACAAGGCTACCTTTTCCCATTGGCCTAAATTAGCTACTTTGTTAGCAACCCAGGCATGGATTTCGCTGCGGCGCTTGCCGGAGGCCAAGGCTAGCAAGAAAGCAGTTTTGAGAGTAAGATGTTTGAGGTCTGAGTCTTTCATGGGCTCAAATGGAGCTTTGGTGAGCTCGTTAAGGACAACAGAAAGGTTCCACTTGGGTAAATTTCTGGAACTTTTAGGACGATCCCTGTGAAAACTGGAGAGTAACCTATGAAGGTCTGCATTGTGCGCAATGTGTTGGGCCGTTGGGCCCAAAGTGTCAACGATAGCAGTCCTGTAACCATCAATGGTCGAGGGGCGCCTGTTTAGGTCTTGGTACAGGTACATGAAAAAATCTGAGATTTGTTTCACAGATGGAGTGGAGAAATCCACCGAATTTTCTCTGCACCATTTTTCAAATAGGGCCCACTTTGACCGGTAGATGGTCCTTGTTGATGACCGCTGAGGGGCAGCAATTCTCTCTGTCACCTCCACAGAGAAGCCTTGTTCTTGGAGTTGTCTGCTCCTAGACACCAGGCGTGGAGGTTCAGCTGTTGTGGATTGTTGTGGAACACATAGTTGTGGGACTGTTTGAGTAGGGTCGTTGACACTGGGAGTTGTAGTGGGATCTCTGTTGAGAGCTGCACTAGGTCCCAAAACCAGGGCATCCCTGGCCAGCCTGGGGCTATCACGATGATCAGGCAATGGCATTGCTTGATCTTTTGGATCACCTTGTGAAGGAGAGCCGTAGGAGGGTAGGCGTAAGCCGTGAGGTTGGTCCAGTCTATGTTCAGAGCATCTATGTCCCAGGCCCTTGGGTCTGGGATAGGAGACACATATAGAGGGAGTTTGTGATTCAGGTGAGTAGCGAATAAGTCTACATGAGGGGTGAACCACTTTCGTCAGATTTGCTTGAAGACCTGAGGGTGCAGGGACCATTCTGTTGACTGCACTTGGTTGGACCTGGATAGGAGGTCAGCCATCACATTCAGACACCCTGGAATGTGCCTGGCTTTCAATGTTATATGGTAGTGATGGCACCAGGTCATGATTTTCCACAGGAGAGCGCACATCTCTGCTGAGTGAGTTCCCCCTTGCTTGTTGATGTAGGCTACCACTGTTGAGTTGTCCGTCGCAACTAACACTGTTTGATTCTGGCAATGGTCCTTGAAGTCTCGAAGGGCCAGGGAGACCGCCTTCAATTCCAGGACATTTATGTGTAGCCTTTTTTCCCGCTCTGACCACAGCCCTTTTGTAGAATTTTGATCTAAGTGAGCGCCCCAACCTTCGTTTGAGGCGTCGGTAAAGAGTTGGATACTGTGGTCCTTGGGATGAAGGTCTGCGCCTTTCATCACATTTGAGGGATTTTGCCACCAATCTAGGTGGGCTACAATGGCTTCTGTCCAAGGAAGGAGGTTGTCCAGCGACTGAGGATATCTCCAGTGCTCCTTGAGATGAAACTGAAAGGGCCTCATGTGAAGGCGTCCCTCCGGGACCATTTTCTCCGTTGAGGCTAGCAACCCAATTAGAGACATCAAACATCTTGCAGTCAAAACACGTTTTGACTTGAGTCGTAGGATCAAATCCTGAAGTTTGAGCCATCTCTCGTGAGTGGGTCTTACAAGGGTTGAATCTAGGTGGTATTCGTAGCCCACGAACGAAAACACCTGAGTAGGTTTCAGTTCTGATTTTTCCTGGTTGATTATCCAACCCAAGGATTGGGTTAGGTCTACCACTGCCTGTGTGTCCCTTTGAGATTCCTCCTGGGACTGGGACCTGATCAGCCAGTCGTCCAGGTATTGGTGAATTCTGAGTCCTCTTGAGAGGGCCATTAGTTTCACTTCCTTTACGATCATCGTAAAGACCTGGGGGGGCTGTGGCCAGTCCGAAAGGTAGGGAGGTGAACTGGAACACCTGGGCCTTGTAGCAAAACCTTAGGTACTTCCTTGAGTTTGGATGGATGGGGATGTGAAGGTATGCGTCCAACAGGTCTATCGACGATACCCACTCCCCTGGGACCAGGGAAGTCCTGATGGACTCCGGGGTTTCCATTTTGAACTTTTCTACATGTAGAAAAGTGTTGAGCCTGCTTAAGTCTATGACTGGCCTCCACCTTTGGTGAGACTTGGGTACTAGGAACAGGCGACTGTAAAACCCGAGAGATTTTACGTTTTCCACCCTTTCGATGGCGTTCTTTGACAAGAGAGACTGGATGCAAGTGGCCAAGGCTTGGTCTTTTTGTTGGGCCTTGTACTCTGATAGAATCAGAGGGAATCTGATCAAGTTTGGCTTTGAACGGAATGGCAGAACGTAGCCATAGGTGATAATGTTTAATATGTTTTGAGAACATTTGTTTGTTTGCCAGTCTCTCTTGAAAGAACGGAGGCGACTTCCTACTGGTGGACTGAATGAGGCTTTGGAGGAGTCATTGTGAAGGGGGGTTTCCACGCCCTCTTCCTCTATTGTGGGGTCGAAAACGACCCCTGGAGCCTCTGAAGTTGGATTTTCCTCTTCCCGAGGGAAAGGATTGGTTACTGCTTTGAGAGGTATTGCCCCCATAGGGGCGTTTCCTGTAGGAGCCTCTTTTCTTGTGGGGGCCACGAAAGGGCTTATTCTGGTAGGGTGCAAAACCCTGAGAATCTTTTGAGGTGCCTTTTTTGAGAAGGAAGTCCTCACCTTCCTTTACAAGTTGAGACTCGAACAAGGAGGAGTCCCAGAAGGACGAGTTCCTAAGTTCTTGGCATCTCGTTTCCCCTAGCTGGAGATGTAATAAAGTCATTTCGGCTTCGCGCCTAAGCAAGCCGGTATTAGCCATGGAATATAATTCCCTCTGGAGAATATGGGCTAGCGATTTGCTGAGACAGGTAAGAGCTCTATGTTGAACAAGAACCGTCTTGTTCCAAAAATCCAAGTACTCAGCAACTTCCTCATATCCGCGCTTTGCTGCTTTCTCAGGATTGGCACCTTTCTGGATCTGAGACTTAATCTTCTTGACAGTTGACTTGATGCTATGTTGACACTTCTCCAAGGAAGCATTGCAAGAAGAAGAGGTTTTGGCAAAGGCAGCGGTGAAATTGAGGGTTGAGATATTTTGTCTAGCCTGATGTTCCAGCTCCTTAAGGACTGGCATAGGGACTTTGGCTACTGGTGCCCCAGGAGGTCTAGGAGTAATACAGATCTTGGCAAAGTCCGTATTCAACTCCTGGATTTTGTCTTGAAAAGTGGGCTGTCCAACCTTGTACCACTTGGAAGTGGAAGGAGGAGGCTTGACATATTTTCCCTCAGATAAATTGGCAGCTTTGAAATCATGTTGAAATTTATCAAAGGCGTCCTTGATAACTGAGCTAAGTGGTAGGATAGAGGAAGGACCTCTAGGTCTGAGCTCTTGACGGCCTTTTTCGTCATCCAGACCCAACACTGAAGTTGACGACCTAGGCATAGAGTCCCTGGGGTCAGGGAGAGAAAGAATGCGCCTGAAGGTGTCTACCTCTTCAGAGTATTGGGAGGGAATGTCAAGACAGGGCTACTTCCCTATAATAAGGGGGGTCTGGGTCATGTTGAGGGAGGTCTTGATCAGAAGCTGTGCCTGAGGGCTGAGCCCTAGAGGGCTTAGAAGACCTGTGTCTAGCCACAGGGGAGTGATCTTCCTCTGAAGATGGCACATATCTGGACCTAGATTTATGCTTGCTCTTGTCAGAGTGTTTCTTAGGTCTAGGATGGATCCGAGATTCGTCGGAATCCTCATCCAGATGATCCGAGGCAGAGCTCGGTGTTACTGTTTGTCTGTGGCTTTGTTTTTTATGTGAGTACGAGGAATCCTTCGGTATTGCTTCAGAAGGGGCAACGTACTGATCCGAGGAAGTTTGATTTAGTACTAGACGAGGAGGGAGGGCTGGACCAACGTCCACCTCCATTGCCTCGGACTGTGTATTAGTACTTGACCTCGGAGGGGGTAGGTCCAGATGAGCAGCAGAGTTGCTGGATGGACCAGCTTTTGAAGCATGAGGCGAGGGATCAACCTCGGCAGATTTTTTAACTGCTAACTCCTCTCGGAGTGATTGAAAAGCTTCTAACATGGATGCCTGGAAGGAACCCATTTGCTGCTGGATATGTATATTTAAGGAATCACCCAGGGATTTCTCTAGATTTCTTTGAATTTTGTTTTGTAAAACAGTACCTTGGGTCGGAGGAACAGCCTTGGCTGGGGTCTTTAGTGATAAAGAACTGAAGGCGAGAGGTTGAGGACGGGGGGGTGAGGTAAAGAGGTTATCGGCAGCACTCTCAAGGTCTGCATTAGAACCATTAAAAGAGTCCCCATCGCCTTCACCCAAGAGATCTAGTTCATCTTTGGAACTAGTTTCCGCTTTTTGCTTTTTTAAGTACCGCTTCCTGTTTTGAATCTTTTGTAATTGTTCATCAGAGAGAGACGTACAAATATGGCAGGGCGCTTCAAAAGTGACACAGGGGTCATCTCCCTTGCCAGCCTCCCTACAGGTAGGGCAGTAATTATGAGTATCAAAACTGAAGCAAAAATGGCGGCATTTCTGAGCTCTCGGTTTGTCTTTGTTTGCTTGATGAAGGGACATTTTAACGCAATAAAAAGACGTACAATTAAGATTGCCTGAACCGAGAAAACTCAAAACACGCAGATTGTAAGGAAAATACTTAAGTTGTGAAATTAAAAATTTTACAGGATAATCTATGACATATATTTAAAGAAATATCCAAATATTAGCCTCCAACAATACGTGAATACTGAGAAATAAAAGAAAATGTCTGTATATTTACAAACTGCTACCAGTCATCGTGGCCAACGAGAAAGTAGGGCGATTGGTCAGAAGTTATCACGTGACGACAACTACCAGTATATCCGGTGGCTAACAAGAACGATCTTTTTTTCTAAGACGTTGGCCCCGGGTGTGGCAACCCAAGAACAGCATTAAGTCCCACATGGTAAGCTATTGTAGCGTAATAAAATAGCTATTGCTCAGTTGTGCCATGAGCTACAGGTCTGTAATTTCACTATGTTATAGCTGACCCAAAAGTAGCTGAATAACATATTTACACAAATTTCTGTAAATGCAATAGTTTTCCAATTACAACTGATTTACTCAACAGTGAGAACTTCAAAGTAGCTATTACTCAGCTATGCAATGAGCCACAGGTCTGGAACTTCACTATGTTATAGCTGACCCCAAAATAGGTGAATAACATATTTAAACAAATACTCTAAATGCAATAGTTTTCAAGTTAGAACTGATTTACTCAACAGTGATAACCTCGAAGTAGCTATTACTCAGCTATGCACTGAGCTACAGGTCTGAAATTTTACTATGCTGTGGCTGACCCAAAAGTAGCTGAATAACATATATTTATACAAAATTCTGTATATGCAATAGTTTTCAAGTTATAGGCGACTTTACTCATTATGGGAGGTACTGAAAAATCAGAAAGTAGCTATTACTCACTTAGCTATTGGGATAGACACTCAATTTACTCACCATGTTGTAGCTATGAAAAAAGTAGTTGAATAACATATTTTAACAAAATACTCTAACTGCAATACTTTTCAAGTTATAAGTGTTTTAGTGCATGATTTCATGAATTTAATTGCATTAAAATTATTTTAAAAATTAATAAAAAAAATTTAAAACAGATCCAGGTCTAATTCTCACACAAGGTAATCTATTAGTGGCCTAGTACATATATGCAAGATATGAGAAAAATCCCTGCAATAGTGAATGAGAAAATTGTGATAAAGGGTTGAAATTTTCACACTTTGGGTGGGGGTACCTGACTTGTAATGACTCTGGGGAACAGACGAACGAACAGATCTGCATGGCCTGAACAATTTTTCATCCTCGATAGTTAAGGTATCTTTTTTTAAAAAAACAGCATGTCTCTGGGTATTGTAGTTTAGGAGGAGAAGTTGTTCATGCGTACGCGGATGCGTACGCCCACGCCGCAGAGTGACGACATAAAAACCACGTCCTTGTGATTCTAGAACTCAGCCAAGAGTTAACTAGAAAAAGGTTTTTTCTAACAATAGCTATAGATAGGGACATTCATATATTGTATATCTTTGAGGCATTTTATGCCTCTTAAAATTCACTGCTATTTAATATTTTTATAAGATAAATATGCTTAAGAAAATCGTACTTGTGAAATCCTTTATTGTGCCATTGTAAAAAAAAAAAAAACAAATACACAAAGTCATGTTGTCAGATGTTACTGTTAACATTTTTAATTCACTCACGACTCTATACCTGAATATCATGAAAGCCCAAGGTTTTTATAAAGGCCATTCTCTCACAACAGACAAGGCATTCTTTCCACAGTCCCTGTCCCCATCCCCAAGAAAGACGCACTGGGGTTATATATTTTTTAGGACAGAAGTGCAGCAGTGCTTACTTAGAGGTCTAAGGGTCCTTAGGGGCCCTCCACAAGTGACAAATGAGCCCAATGGTTGAAATTCTCATAAAATTTTTTGCCACCGAATATGAGATTAATGACAACTTTAATAAGTCCTTCATACATAGTATATTTGATAAACTAAAAAACTAAATTGCAAATTTTTTTAATAAGTAAATTAAATTTAAGTTAATACCCTATCCAATGGACAATTGTTTTACCGGTCGGCGCGACCGGTCCCGCCAAATGTCAGAAAAAGATGTCCTGTAAAACTACCAGCAGGACCGATCACAGAGTGTGCATTCGCCAGGTGGCGCAAGATATATCATTTCCTGTCTGGTCATAATGACGTCATAGCATCTTTTTCGTGTCTAATCCTATTAAGACCCCTAGTAAGCTGATAGCGGGGCCGGATGGGTGGGCCTTGCCTGTCCATTGGATAGGGTATTAACTTATAAAAATTTAATTTACTTATTAAATATGCAATTTTATTGCGTTAATACATCCTATCCAATGGACAATTGCTGAATAACTACCGCTTGGAAGGCGGGTAAGCTGCTAGGAACATACATGAACTCGTAGAAGAACAAAACTGATAAGGCCCATTTTGACCTAGGGTCAGGTGACCCGAAAGGTCAAGACGGCTAAGACTAACCAGTTTACCGGAAGTCCAAGTTTTCCCCCCACCCTTCTTTTGATGCGTCTGTAAAGATTTGCAGAGCATGTTTTAGAGGGTGTAATGGTTGACCTGGAAGAACATTGCTTTCCTCCAGCCACCATTTTAGGTGAGGGTGGAGCGACCTGGGAACGGGTATCACCTTTTGCAGTGACTCTGGTACCCTCCAGTTGTTTTTCAAGTGCCACTGTATGGGCCTCATATGAAGTCGCCCCAGGTGGACTTGTTTTTTCTGTGGCTGTTAGAAGGCCTATAAGGGACATGAACTGCCTGACCGGGCACACCGGACCGGACAGGATTGACAGTATCTTGTCTGTTAAGGTCTGCCAACGTTCTGGTGTGGGTCTGACCTTGCTCTCCCTGAGGTCGAACTGGTAACCTACGAAGTTGAAGACCTGTTTTGGATCCAGTTCTGACTTTTCCTGATTCACCAGCCACCCTAGTTCTCGACAGAGAGCTACCAAGGTCAGTGTATGCTGGAGACAAATTTGGTGGGATGTGGCTCTCACCAACCAGTCGTCTAGGTACTGGTGGATTCTTATACCCTTCTGTAAGGCCATCAATTTGACCTCTTTGGCCACCACCGTGAACTCCATAGGTGCTGTGGAAAGACCAAAGGGTAGGGCTTTGAACTGGTAGGACTGACCCTGGATGTGAAAACGCATGTACTTCCTGGACTGACTGTGAATTGGTATGTGGAAGTATGCATCCTGGAAGTGACCCACTCCCCTACCTGAAGGGAGGTCCTTATTGTCTCTGGGGTCTCCATTTTGAACGACTCTATGTTTAGGAAGGTGTTCAGGGTGCTCAGGTCCAGGATGGGTCTCCACTGGTTGTTGGGTTTGGGCACCAAAAATAGCCGGTTGTAAAACCCCAGTGAGTTTTGGTTTTCTACCGGTTCGACTGCATTTTTGTTTGTCAGCTGATACAGTGCCTCCAAAAGGTGGGACTGTCTTTGTGGGTTGACATATTTGCTTATGACCGTTGGTGACCTGGTTAGGTTGGGTCTGAACCGGAAGGGAAGGGTGTAGCCCTCTCTCAGTATTGTGACTACCTTTGGACTCAAACCCAGAGCTTCCCATTTCTCCCAAAACTGATGAAGGCTTGCCCCTACAGGTGGATGTATGACAACAGTTGGGACATTTGTGACAGAAGTTACAGAACTCAAGTGACCTACACAGGAAACATCGTTCACATGCTTTATTTCTGTATGGGTACAACAATAATTGGGATTTACACCTTTCTTTTGTGGCAACCCAGTGACAGAATGAACATTTGCAGCAAAAGAGTTTACATGTAAAACTACAGTCTCGCTCTTTTTTATCACTGGTGAAGGGTTTAAAACTTGCTTCTTGCCGGATACATGTACAGAGTTCTTCACTCCGGCTACATTCAAAACACAGTAATTGTCATTTATTCTTCTTGAAACCGTTGGCCAGCTTTTGGGTGAAGTTTGAGGCTTTTCCACGACCTTTCTGTCCAACTTGCCGGTCCCTAATTTGCTTCCAGGCTGGTGTAGTGGGCTTCCAGTCCGGTTGTTGTGTTGATCTGCCATTTGAGGAAACATACGGATGAAAACGTCTGGGTTTCCGGTGCACACTGCCAGAAGAACACCTCTCTTCACTACGGGAAATTTCATCTTCAGCCTTGACCAGCAAACTGTCCGGAAACAGTGAGTTAAGATGAACTGGTGCTGTACGTAAGGCAGTCAAGGTATCCGGCTTTACCCCACCACGTAAAAACTCCAAATAACTATCTCGACGTGCCAGAGTGAGGTTGGCCATGCTGATAAAAACTCCCTCTGAGAGATCCTGCATTGTACGCTGCATTGCTTGTGAAATAGAACGGTTGAATGTAACCAGATATTCAAATTCTTCAACAGCTTGCTGCGTTCTCTCTGCTGCCTTGCCTTTTCCGGTGTCCACCCTGAGTGACTTCAACTGTGTAACCATGGAGTCCTGTACTTTTGTCAAACATCTTGATAGACCAGCAGCCTGGTTACACATCACTGACTGTTCCCGGAACGCCCTCTCCCACCTTCTTAAAGTGTCCTGGCTAAAAGTACGGGAAGCAGGGGCAGAAGGCAAACTATGTCTGGTCACTCTGGTAAAGGTACTGTTGAGTTTGGCCAGTTCCAGAGACCAGTCACATACAGTTGAAGAAGTAGAATCCTTCTTATCTGTATGCATAGCATACCATTTTGATGACCTAGGTGTCTTCACAAACTGGTCCCGTAGTAGTCCACCAGTCTCAGAGTTCCTGGAAGGGAACCTTCAGCAACAGTCACATTAAGTCTCTCAAATTTCCTGCATAGCCACTCATCTACCGGTAACCTCACTGACACTTTGCCGGTTGGTTTGGTTCGGGAACTGGCAAAAGGATTATCATCCAGGGAAGACGATGAATGGTCGTAGTCAGTGATCTGATGCCAGCCCATGAAGGATCTGACCCCTCTAATAGTCTCCCTGTAGTTGGTATCTTCAGAGAGGTCCTGGTCAGTTGCATCTTCCGGTAAATCACCCTGGACGTGAATATTAGCTGGTGAAGCCGGTTCCCCATCCACTTCTGCCTCACTGTCAGATTCACCAGCAAACTCATCAGGTCATACACTGGGAAGTGGTTTGTTCAACTGCGTAGACTCAATGCCGGTGGGCAGAACTTCAGGACCTGCACCAGGAGCCTGTGGAGGCTGGGTGGCTGTCCCTGCACCGGGAGCCTGTAAAGGCTGGATGGCCACATAAGAGGTACCAGGACCCTGAACAGGGCGGGTAGCACTCCCATTCTCATCTCTCACAGCACTCGTACCGGGAACCCCCAGCGGAGGTTGGGTAGCCGTCAACTGTGAAGAAACACTGGCAGTCTGAGCAAGACCGGAGCCAGTACTCTCAGCAAACATAACACTAGCAGAAGCACCCGGATCAAAGAAAGGGTGTTCTCTGGGCACCACAGAAGCAGTACTGACAGGTCTCACCAGCACAGCAAAGGACTGGTTCAGAAGCATAGCTTCTAGACGGGAAAACCTCTCACTCCACTTGTCATCAAGGGACTTGAGATCATCTGAAGTGGGCTTACTGCTGTGTTTACGTTTGCTGGACCTTGGAGAGCCATCAGAACACTTCTTCTGCTTGGGAGTAGATTCAACTGAAGATGGCTTGTCAGTACTAACCCGTCCCAACAGAGTTACATCTGAAGGGTCCACCAGAGTGGGGGTCGCGTCACTGCTAGCGTCAGATTTCGAAAAATATGCTATGACGTCATTATGACCAGACAGGAAATGATATACCTTGCGCCACCTGGCGAATGCACATTCTGTGACTGGTCCTGCTGGTAGTTTTACAGGACGTCAATTGTCCATTGGATAGGATGTATTAACGCAATAAAATGACCTTACCCGTAACATCTTGAGAGGTAAAACTACATCTAGATCCTGGTATTAGACTCCTGAAGACTTGGTTGTAGCGGATGTGCCCCCCTCCTTTTTTTCTTTCCGAGGATAACTGGTCTGAGGGGAAGGATCTAGGACTTGTTGTGCCGCCACCACTGGTCCCAGATACATATTGTTGTCGTTGTCTGACCAAGTAAGGTCTTTTAGGTAAAAATTTGTAAATGTGTTGTGAGCTTTCCAGTGACAGGCTTGCATGATTTGGTCCACCGATACCCCACCGTAAAAGGCCTTAGAGGTCGCGAAGGCCCGAATGTCATGCGCTTTAACTTGGACCAAGTCCAAGGCTGTGTTGGTCTGCTTGTTTATAACAAAGTAGAGTGGTTTGTTTCAACCAGGAAGAGAGAGTAGCGGGTCTGATGTCTGAGGTATGTCCTTTTTTGAAGGAGATGAAAAGGAGGGATTGAGACCCTCTCAGGGTCCTGTCTTCTTTGAATTGTCTATCTACTATGGTAGTCAAAGCAGGAATAGTCACCGGAGACACACTTTGAGAACCTTCTCTTGCTAGTTGGTTTTTGGCTATGAAGTCAGAAGAAGGGAACAAGGCAACCTTTTCCCATTGGCCTAGATTAGATACTTTGTTTCTTTTGGTTCCACTTAGGAAGATTCCTGGAACTTTTGGGACGATCCCTATGAAGGCTGGAGAGTAACCTATGAAGGTCTGAACTTTGTGCAATACGGTGGCCCACTGGGCCCAAAGTGTCAACAATGGCCGTCCTGTAACCATCGATGGTCGAGGGGCGCCTGTTTAGATCTTGGTACAGGTAAATGAAAAAGTCTGAGACTTGTTTCACAGATGGAGTGGAGAAATCCACCGAATTTTCTCTGCACCATTTCTC